>CM072220.1:10883990-10921490 GCA_036851935.1 Coregonus suidteri
TCTCTCTAACCCTAACCTACATCTCAGACCCACTACCTTTCCCTCCTCCTGCTCCCTCTCTCTCTCTCTCATCTCTACCTCTCTCTCCTCTCTCTCCTCTCTCTCTCTCTCTCTCTCTCTCTCCTCTCTCTCTCTCTCTCTCCTCTCTCTCTCTCTCTCTCTCTCTCTCTCTCTCTCTCTCTCTCTCCTCTCTCTCTCTCTCTCTCTCTCTCTCTCTCTCTCTCTCTCTCTCTCTCTCTCTCTCTCTCTCTCTCTCTCTCTCTCTCTCTCTCTCTCTCTCTCTCTCTCTCTCTCTCTCTCTCTCTCTCTCTCTCTCTCTCTCTCTCTCTCTCCTGACCTCTGATAAAGCACAATTCAGCATTTTCACTAGTGAGACTTCTTCTTTTACTGCAGTGAGCTCTCTCTCTCTCTCTCTCTCTCTCTGTCTCTCTCTCCCCTCTCTCTCGCTCTCTCTCTCTCTCTCTCTCTCTCTCTCTCTCTCTCTCTCTCTCTCTCTCTCTCTCTCTCTCTCTCTCTCTCTCTCTCTCTCTCTCTCTCTCTCTCTCTCTCTCTCTCTCTCTGTCTCTCTCTCTCTGTGTGTGTGTGACTGCCAAGTTTATGTACAGAGCCACAAAGGCTGAATCGAACTGGACCTCTGGCCACGGCCGAGCAGAATTAGTCTGCTTACACACACACACACACACACACAATCAATGTCTGTTAATAGGGCCAGGAAGAATGCAGTCGGAGGTTGACGCTGCTGTTTTCTTCATGATGGTTCCTAGAGCTACTGTAGGCAGAGTCAAGGTCAGGACATTACCAAGCTAGCTAACCTCACACACACCCTCTCCACACACACTGTCTGTTTTTACCTAACAAGGCCAGTCTATAGATGGATAGTGTCCAGGGTTGGATGGTTTCCAGATTTTCACCGTCCTTCTCTCCCACCGGGATTTACGGTATTACCGGCTTAGTACACAAGGGGGCGCCAAAACACGCATAATAGCCCATTGGGCGTCTATTACCAGAAGGATGACAAAGTTAGCACAAGTAATAGCGCATTTCCTTGGAGGCTGCTAGCTAAATATGCTAACGAGCACAAACGAAAATAAACAAATTGCAAAGACAGGCAATCCAGTTATACACATATAGGTAGGTGAGTTTGGACATTTTACAAGCGAATGTGAACGAGAGACATTGTGCAAATGAACACATTTTTGACGTATGCTTGTCTGAAGGAAGAACAGTACTGTGTACTCACTGTGTCTGTGTGGAATCTGGGAGTCGCTAGGGCAACGGGCCTGCCTGCTCTGCTCGGAGAAGATGGGGGCGGAGCAAAAAAAAACTAGGAAATCAAGCTGCAGTGGCAGCTGTGTAGTTAATTAACCCAAAGGGCTTTGACTTTCCAAACACGGCAGAAAGCTAACACAATATGATGCCCCGTGACCTTATTCAATCAGCCACTTACTTAGATAACTAGCAAGTTAAACTTAGGGATCGCCCTAACGCATTACTCTTCGTTTTTCAGGAAAATAAAAAAGATAAAACGCATAAACATCTTGCTGCGTTTTGTAATTGCAGATCTAAAATGCTTCCTGTTGTAATTTCTGCTCAGCATCAAACTCATTTTGTGCTTCAGTTGCACTTTTCCACGAACTGACAGCAGACAAGCGCTCTGACTGATGTGGAGCTACTTTTCTCGGGTACTTTTCTCGGTGTAACCAGCCTACTTTTCTCTGGCAAAATGCTGGATTAACTTTAAGCAACACATTAGGAAATGTAGTGGGTTACATTATTGCTATGATAAACATTAGAAATATGATGGCCGTGCGTCATTTTTTTAGCGAAAAAAAAATAACCTTGCTTTTTACATTGTAAGCAAAATGTACTGCCAGCCAAATACTGTTGCACTTCCGTTGTCATCTGATGAAAATGAAGCTATTTTCCGCCCGAATGTGTTGCACTAATGTATTTTTCTGTGAAGGAAAACTATAGTTTCAAGTCCCTGATCGCACTATTGAAGCCAAAAAAACCCTGTTGACTTTCAGTATAAAACGTGACTCCTGTCATTACACAGCTGGACTCACCTGCTCCCACTTTCTCCTGTTGCGCTATTAACAAACAAACACGTCACTGGGTCAACTGTTCTGGGGAACTACGGTGAGCTTCATAATGTCAAATAATGTGACCGGTGAAATGAACAACGCAATCTGCTTTATCTGCTAACGTATTGCACAAGTTGATACTGCAGGTATTTACTTAAAAAGTAGCGACAAATATATACCGCCCAAGCCTAATAGTGTCCAATAGGATCTATCTATGGAGATGAGATGTATAGGTGAATAGTGTCCAATAGGATCTATCTATGGAGATGAGATGTATAGGTGAATAGTGTCCAATAGGATCTATCTATGGAGATGAGATGTATAGGTGAATAGTGTCCAATAGGATCTATCTATGGAGATGAGATGTATAGGTGAATAGTGTCCAATAGGATCTATCTATGGAGATGAGATGTATAGGTGAATAGTGTCCAATAGGATCTATCTATGGAGATGAGATGTATAGGTGAATAGTGTCCAATAGGATCTATCTATGGAGATGAGATGTATAGGTGAATAGTGTCCAATAGGATCTATCTGCGCTGTGTTATTCCCATAATTGGTGTGTTTCAATGAGGATGAGGAGGAAAGGGGATGTACTGCTTCTGTTAGAGGTACTGATTGGAAAAGCAGCTTTACTCTTGTGTCCCAAATGGTTCCCTATCCTCTATATAGTGCGCTATGGCCTATAGGGTCCTGGTCAGAAGTAGTGCACTAATATAGGGAGCCATTTGGGATGCTGGCAGTATATAGAGGGACGGAAATCTCCCCAGTGGATTAAATTATGATCAACATCTGTCACACACACGCTCATAAGCACACAGATGCAGACACACACACACACACACACACACACACACACACACACACACACACACACACACACACACACACACACACACACACACACACACACACACACACACACACACACACACACACAGCAGGGACACACACACACAGCGGACACACACACATGTGAACAGATAAAGACAGATACACGTTTACTCTCTAACACACAAACACAAACCGATCTAGAGAAAACACACACACACACACGCACACACACACACACACACACACACACACGCACACACACACCCCGGCAACCCTGCCCTGCCATATGGTGCTACCTTAATAATGGTGGTAGACACCAGCTGTTACATTGTGTTGACTAGGAAAGGAGCAGAGTGGGTGAGGAGGGAGAGGTTATGGACAGATTGGGGTGAGGGGTGAGGGGTGAGGAGGGAGAGGTTATGGACAGATTGGGGTGAGGGGTGAGAGAGGTTAGTGGGTGAGGAGGGGGAGGTTATGGACAGATTGGGGTGAGAGATGTTAGTGGGTGAGGAGGGGGAGGTTATGAGGTGAGGGGTGAGTGAGGTTAGTGGGTGAGGAGGGGGAGGTTATAGACAGATTGGGGTGAGATAGGTTAGTAGGTGAGGAGGGGGAGGTTATGAGGTGAGGGGTGAGGGGTGAGTGAGGTTAGTGGGTGAGGAGGGGGAGGTTATAGAAGGATTGGGGTGAGGAGTGAGTGAGGTTAGTGGGTGAGGAGGGGGAGGTTATGAGGTGAGGGGCGAGGGGTATTGAAAGGTGAGGGGGTGAGGGTTATTGAGGGGTGAGGGGTATTGACTCTAGTTGACTCTCTAGTTGACTCTCTATCTGACTCTCTAGTTGACTCTCTAGTTGACTCTCTAGCTGACTCTCTAGTTGACTCTCTGACTCTAGTTGACTGTAGACAACTCTATAGCTCTCTCTAGTTGACACTCTAGCTGACTCTCTAGTTGACTCTCTAGTTGACTCTCTAGCTGACTCTCTAGTTGACTCTCTGACTCTAGTTGACTGTAGACAACTCTCTAGCTCTCTCTAGTTGACTCTCTAGTTGACTCTCTAGCTGACTTTATGACTCTCTTACTGACTCTCTAGCTAACTCTCTAACTGACTCTCGAACTGACTCTCGAACTGACTCTCTATCTGACTCTCTATCTGACTCTCTATCTGACTCTCTATCTGACTCTCTAGCTGACTCTCTAGCTGACTCTCTATCTGACTCTCTATCTGACTCTCTAGCTGACTCTCTAACTGACTCTCTATCTGACTCTCTAGCTGACTCTCTAGCTGACTCTAGTTGACTCTCTAGTTGACTCTCTGACTCTCTAGCTGACTGTCTATCTGACTCTCTAACTGACTCTCTATCTGACTCTCTATCTGACTCTCTAGCTGACTCTCTATCTGACTCTCTAGCTGACTCTCTATCTGACTCTCTATCTGACTCTTTAGCTGACTCTCTAGCTGACTCTCTATCTGACTCTTTAGCTGACTCTCTAGCTGACTCTCTATCTGACTCTCTAGCTGACTCTCTATCTGACTCTCTAGCTGACTCTCTGACTGACTCTCTATCTGACTCTCTATCTGACTCTCTAACTGACTCTCTATCTGACTCTCTATCTGACTCTCTATCTGACTCTTTAGCTGACTCTCTAGCTGACTCTCTATCTGACACTTTAGCTGACTCTCTATCTGACTCTCTATCTGACTCTCTAGCTGACTCTCTAGCTGACTCTCTATCTGACTCTCTATCTGACTCTCTAGCTGACTCTCTATCTGACTCTCTAGCTGACTCTCTGACTGACTCTCTATCTGACTCTCTATCTGACTCTCTAGCTGACTCTCTATCTGACTCTCTATCTGACTCTCTAGCTGACTCTCTGACTGACTCTCTATCTGACTCTCTATCTGACTCTCTAGCTGACTCTCTATCTGACTCTCTATCTGACTCTCTAGCTGACTCTCTATCTGACTCTCTATCTGACTCTCTAGCTGACTCTCTATCTGACTCTCTAGCTGACTCTCTGACTGACTCTCTATCTGACTCTCTATCTGACTCTCTAACTGACTCTCTATCTGACTCTCTATCTGACTCTCTATCTGACTCTTTAGCTGACTCTCTAGCTGACTCTCTAACTGACTCTCTAGCTGACTCTCTATCTGACTCTCTATCTGACTCTCTAGCTGACTCTCTAACTGACTCTCTATCTGACTCTCTATCTGACTCTCTATCTGACTCTCTAGCTGACTCTCTATCTGACTCTCTATCTGACTCTCTATCTGACTCTCTAGCTGACTCTCTATCTGACTCTCTATCTGACTCTTTAGCTGACTCTCTAGCTGACTCTCTATCTGACACTTTAGATGACTCTCTATCTGACTCTCTATCTGACTCTCTAGCTGACTCTCTAACTGACTAGCTGACTCTCTATCTGACTCTCTATCTGACTCTCTATCTGACTCTCTAGCTGACTCTCTATCTGACTCTCTATCTGACTCTCTATCTGACTCTCTAGCTGACTCTCTATCTGACTCTCTATCTGACTCTCTATCTGACTCTTTAGCTGACTCTCTAGCTGACTCTCTATCTGACACTTTAGCTGACTCTCTAGCTGACTCTCTATCTGACTCTCTATCTGACTCTCTATCTGACTCTTTAGCTGACTCTCTAGCTGACTCTCTATCTGACACTTTAGCTGACTCTCTATCTGACTCTCTATCTGACTCTTTAGCTGACTCTCTATCTGACTCTCTATCTGACTCTCTATCTGACTCTCTAGCTGACTCTCTATCTGACTCTCTAGCTGACTCTCAATCTGACTCTCTAGCTGACTCTCTATCTGACTCTCTATCTGACTCTCTAGCTGACTCTCTAGCTGACTCTCTAACTGACTCTCTATCTGACTCTCTAACTGACTCTCTAGCTGACTCTCTATCTGACTCTCTAGCTGACTCTCTAGCTGACTCTCTAGCTGACTCTCTATCTGACTCTCTATCTGACTCTCTAGCTGACTCTCTATCTGACTCTCTATCTGACTTTTTATCTGACTCTTTAGCTGACTCTCTATCTGACTCTCTATCTGACTCTCTATCTGACTCTCTAGCTGACTCTCTAGCTGACTCTCTATCTGACTCTCTAGCTGACTCTCTATCTGACTCTCTATCTGACTCTCTATCTGACTCTCTAGCTGACTCTCTATCTGACTCTCTATCTGACTCTCTAGCTGACTCTCTATCTGACTCTCTATCTGACTCTCTATCTGACTCTCTATCTGACTCTCTAGCTGACTCTCTATCTGACTCTCTAGCTGACTCTCTATCTGACTCTCTAGCTGACTCTCTATCTGACTCTCTAGCTGACTCTCTATCTGACTCTCTAGCTGACTCTCTAGCTGACTCTCTATCTGACTCTCTATCTGACTCTCTAGCTGACTCTCTATCTGACTCTCTATCTGACTCTCTAGCTGACTCTCTATCTGACTCTCTATCTGACTCTCTATCTGACTCTCTATCTGACTCTCTAGCTGACTCTCTATCTGACTCTCTAGCTGACTCTCTATCTGACTCTCTAGCTGACTCTCTATCTGACTCTCTAGCTGACTCTCTATCTGACTCTCTAGCTGACTCTCTAGCTGACTCTCTAACTGACTCTCTATCTGACTCTCTAACTGACTCTCTATCTGACTCTCTATCTGACTCTCTATCTGACTCTCTAGCTGACTCTCTAGCTGACACTATCACCCAAAATAGGAGAGTAGAGGAGGGGGAGAGAGATGGACGGGAAGAGGGAGAGAGAGGAGGGGAAGGGGGAGAGAGGAGGGGAAGAGAGTCAGAGGAGGGGAAGTGAGAGAGAGGAGGGGAAGAGGGACAGAGGAGGGGAAGAGGGAGAGAGGAGGGGAAGAGGGACAGAGGAGGGGAAGAGGGAGAGAGGAGGGGAAGAGGGACAGAGGAGGGGAAGAGGGAGAGAGGAGGGGAAGAGGGACAGAGGAGGGGAAGAGGGAGAGAGGAGGGGAAGAGGGACAGAGGAGGGGAAGAGGGAGACAGGAGGGGAAGAGGGACAGAGGAGGGGGAAGAGGGAGAGAGGAGGGGAAGAGGGACAGAGGAGGGGGGAAGAGAGAGAGAGGAGGGGAAGAGGGAGAGAGGAGGGGAAGAGAGAGAGAGGGAGGGGAAGAGAGAGAGAGGAGGGGAAGAGAGAGAGAGGAGGGGAAGAGGGACAGAGGAGGGGAAGAGACAGATTTGAGTGAGGAGACGGGGGACGGGGGTTAGTGGGTAGAGAGAGAGCTAAGATTGTGTGTGTTTTGTTTGTGTCACATTAAGTAGCAAGGTCAGATAGCCTTGTGATGCAGTCCCTCTCTCTCCTGTTCTGTTTAGTGCAGCACATAGTGGTTGCGTCCCCTACAGGCACCCTATTCCCTACATAGTGCCATAGGACTGGTCAAAAGTAGTGCACTATTAAGGGAATAGGCGACACAGATAGTGTGTACCAATATTTAGGTTATAATGTTTCAAGGGAGAGAAACTGGGAAAAGGGAGTGTGTTTTGTGTTTGTGTGTAACAGATGTCTGGTATAATGTATCCGGATACAGAGACTGTAGTTCAGTTATTTTCTCTTTGTTTCAAACTGAGGAACTGAAATGACAGGAATGCCAGGCGTGTCATCCCCCACACACTGACAAGCTGTGACAGGCAGAAACATGGAAACACACACACACTGAAACACACACACACACACACGGAAACACACACGGAAGCACACACACACTTCTGGACCCTTAAAACACACGCCACAGACACAGGCAGGCACATTTACACATAATTACCTACACACACACACTTTCAAACACATTTAAAACCGCGTATAACACACACACACACACAGGCGCGTGATGAGACAAGAGTGGCTTTGAAAGTTCTCTTACTTCACTGAGTTTCCACACACACACACACACTCACACACACACAAACACACTGATGAGGCCCCTTGCCGAGATTCCTGTCTCTCCTTCTCTCTCTCTCTCTCTTTCTGTACATCACAAGTGCTTTTGAAAGGATGTGCTTTACATTTCCCATCAATCTATTCACTCTTCTACCTAATAGTATTAGTAGAATGACTGGCTGTGGAATGAGCAGTTTGATCCTATGTATTAAACTGTATGGATCCTATACTGTCACGGAGATAGACTAACTGGTCAAATGTAGTGCACTATATAGGGAATAGGATGCCATTTGGTAGGCAGCCATCATCTCTGACTGTCTTAACCCTCCCGTTGTCCTAGGGTCAAAATGACCCGCCACTGTGTTGAACCAACTTTATTTAATTTTTATATTTTTTGGTATCATTTGTGAGAAGGAGGCAGTGAGACTTCAAAGAAAGTATCACTGACTCCTTCTCACAAATGATCCAAAAAATATAAAAATTAAATAAAGTTGGTTCAACACAGTGGCGGGTCATTTTGACCCTAGGACAACGGGAGGGTTTTAAGCCATTTATTTCTAGTGTCTGTTTTCAGACATATTTGACCTGACTGGAACTCCTGGCTATGGAGTGACTTATTGACTATAGAACTCCTACTGGAACTCCTGGCTATGGAGTGACTTATTGACTATAGAACTCCTACTGGAACTCCTGGCTATTGAGTGACTTATTGACTGTAGAACTTCTACTGGAACTCCTGGCTATTGAGTGACTTATTGACTATAGAACTCCTACTGGAACTCCTGGCTATTGAGTGACTTAGTGAATATAGAACTCCTACTGGAACTCCTGGCTATTGAGTGACTTATTGACTATAGAACTCCTACTGGAACTCCTGGCTATGGAGTGACTTATTGACTATAGAACTCCTACTGGAACTCCTGGCTATGGAGTGACTTATTGACTGTAGAACTTCTACTGGAACTCCTGGCTATTGAGTGACTTATTGACGATAGAACTCCTACTGGAACTCCTGGCTATTGAGTGACTTAGTGAATATAGAACTCCTACTGGAACTCCTGGCTATTGAGTGACTTATTGACTATAGAACTCCTACTGGAACTCCTGGCTATTGAGTGACTTATTGACTGTAGAACTCCTACTGGAACTCCTGGCTATTGAGTGACTTAGTGAATATAGAACTCCTACTGGAACTCCTGGCTATTGAGTGACTTATTGACTATAGAACTCCTACTGGAACTCCTGGCTATTGAGTGACTTATTGACTGTAGAACTCCTACTGGAACTCCTGGCTATGGAGTGACTTATTGACTATAGAACTCCTACTGGAACTCCTGGCTATTGAGTGACTTAGTGAATATAGAACTCCTACTGGAACTCCTGGCTATTGAGTGACTTATTGACTATAGAACTCCTACTGGAACTCCTGGCTATTGAGTGACTTATTGACTGTAGAACTCCTACTGGAACTGCTGGCTATTGAGTGACTTATTGACTATAGAACTCCTACTGGAACTCCTGGCTATTGAGTGACTTATTGACTATAGAACTCCTAATGGAACTCCTGGCTATTGAGTGACTTATTGACTGTAGAACTCCTACTGTAACTGCTGGCTATTGAGTGACTTATTGACTATAGACCTCCTACTGGAACTCCTGGCTATTGAGTGACTTATTGACTATAGAACTCCTACTGGAACTCCTGGCTATTGAGTGACTTAGTGACTATAGAACTTCTACTGGAACTCCTGGCTATTGAGTGACTTATTGACTATAGAACTCCTACTGTAACTCCTGGCTATGGAGTGACTTATTGACTATAGAACTCCTACTGGAACTCCTGGCTATTGAGTGACTTAGTGAATATAGAACTCCTACTGGAACTCCTGGCTATTGAGTGACTTATTGACTATAGAACTCCTACTGGAACTCCTGGCTATTGAGTGACTTATTGACTGTAGAACTCCTACTGTAACTGCTGGCTATTGAGTGACTTATTGACTATAGAACTCCTACTGGAACTCCTGGCTATTGAGTGACTTATTGACTATAGAACTCCTAATGGAACTCCTGGCTATTGAGTGACTTATTGACTGTAGAACTCCTACTGTAACTGCTGGCTATTGAGTGACTTATTGACTATAGACCTCCTACTGGAACTCCTGGCTATTGAGTGACTTATTGACTATAGAACTCCTACTGGAACTCCTGGCTATTGAGTGACTTAGTGACTATAGAACTTCTACTGGAACTCCTGGCTATTGAGTGACTTATTGACTATAGAACTTCTACTGTAACTGCTGGCTATTGAGTGACTTATTGACTGTAGAACTCCTACTGGAACTCCTGGCTATTGAGTGACTTAGTGACTATATAACTCCTACTGTAACTCCTGGCTATTGAGTGACTTAGTTACTATAGAACTCCTACTGGAACTGCTGGCTACTGAGTGACTTAGTGACTATAGAACTCCTACTGGAACTCCTGGCTATTGAGTGACTTAGTGACTATAGAACTTCTACTGGAACTCCTGGCTATTGAGTGACTTAGTTACTATAGAACTCCTACTGGAACTGCTGGCTATTGAGTGACTTAGTGACTATAGAACTCCTACTGGAACTCCTGGCTATTGAGTGACTTAGTGACTATAGAACTCCTACTGGAACTCCTGGCTATTGAGTGAATTATTGACTATAGAACCTCTACTGGAACTCCTGGCTATTGAGTGACTTATTGACTGTAGAACTCCTACTGGAACTCCTGGCTATTGAGTGACTTAGTTACTATAGAACTCCTACTGGAACTGCTGGCTATTGAGTGACTTAGTGACTATAGAACTCCTACTGGAACTCCTGGCTACTGAGTGAATTATTGACTATAGAACTCCTACTGGAACTCCTGGCTATTGAGTGACTTATTGACTATAGAACTCCTACTGGAACTCCTGGCTATTGAGTGACTTAGTTACTATATAACTCCTACTGGAACTGCTGGCTATTGAGTGACTTAGTGACTATAGAACTCCTACTGGAACTCCTGGCTATTGAGTGACTTAGTGACTATAGAACTCCTACTGGAACTCCTGGCTATTGAGTGAATTATTGACTATATAACTTCTACTGGAACTCCTGGCTATTGAGTGACTTATTGACTGTAGAACTCCTACTGGAACTCCTTGCTATTGAGTGACTTAGTTACTATAGAACTCCTACTGGAACTGCTGGCTATTGAGTGACTTAGTGACTATAGAACTCCTACTGGAACTCCTGGCTACTGAGTGACTTATTGACTATAGAACTCCTACTGGAACTTCTGGCTATTGAGTGACTTAGTGACTATAGAACTCCTACTGGAACTCCTGGCTACTGAGTGACTTAGTGACTATAGAACTCCTACTGTAACTGCTGGCTATTGAGTGACTTATTGACTATAGAACTCCTACTGGAACTCCTGGCGATTGAGTGACTTAGTGACTATAAAACTGCTACTGGAACTCCTGGCTATTGAGTGACTTATTGACTATAGAACTCCTACTGTAACTGCTGGCTATTGAGTGACTTAGTTACTATAGAACTCCTACTGGAACTGCTGGCTATTGAGTGACTTATTGACTATAGAACTCCTACTGGAACTCCTGGCTACTGAGTGACTTAGTGACTATAGAACTCCTACTGGAACTCCTGGCTATTGAGTGACTTAGTGACTATAGAACTCCTACTGGAACTCCTGGCTATTGAGTGACTTAGTGACTATAGAACTCCTACTGGAACTCCTGGCTATTGAGTGACTTATTGACTATAGAACTCCTACTGTAACTCCTGGCTATTGAGTGACTTAGTGACTATAGAACTCCTACTGGAACTCCTGGCTATTGAGTGACTTAGTGACTATAGAACTCCTACTGTAACTCCTGGCTATTGAGTGACTTAGTGACTATAGAACTCCTACTGGAACTCCTGGCTATTGAGTGACTTAGTGACTATAGAACTCTTACTGGAACTCCTGGCTATTGAGTGACTTATTGACTATAGAACTTCTACTGGAACTCCTGGCTATTGAGTGACTTACATTACATTTCAGAATAAGGCTGTAACGTAACAAAATGTGAAAAAAATCAAGGGGTCTGAATACACTTTCCAAATGCACTGTAAATGTATTTCTGGAGGACAGTAGCGTATTCCATTTCATTGGTTCTAAATTCTAAAGGTACTCAATCTCATATCACCTTCACTGACACGGTAGGCTGTTAAGCAGCTTAGTGACTGGCTGAATTGAATTGAAAATCTAAACTAATCTTCTTCCTGACCACAGAATTGAAATAGGCATGCAGCAGTTGTTTATTTACCAAGAAGACCCAATCCTCAGTTAGCTAACAGAAATGTTTTAGAGCCTCATGGAAGTTACAGCCCTGTACGTTATTTTATAGTCAATGGTCTGTTCTATGTCTTTTCTATATAGTCTGTTCTATGTCTTTTCTATATAGACTGTTCTATGTCTATTCTATATAGACTGTTATATGTCTATTCTATATAGACTGTTCTATGTCTTTTCTATATAGACTGGTCTATGTCTATTGTATATAGACTGTTCTATGTCTGTTCCATGTAGACTGTTCTATATTATTCTGTGTTGTGTTTTCTCCTAAGTCTTGATTTCCTAGTCACCTAGTTGTGTTCTGGAATTCTTCTTTAGGTAATACATAGGTGAGTAGTTGTCAGACTGTTGTGTTGCTTTGTGAGGAACATGTTTTATTTTTCTTATTATTCCTTCCCAGCAGTAGCCTCCTTAAAGTGTTGTTGTGTACTTAACCTTGGTGGCACACACACACACACACACACACACACACACACACACACACATACACACACACAAACACAGATACACTGTTGTGTACGTAACCTTAGCTGCACTCTCCTCTGGATCCTCCACTGTTAGAGGGTCAGGGTTACCTCCTATCATTTATTCAATGGCCTTGTCCTTACTTCATCTCTCCTCTCTCTCTCTCTCTCTCACTCTCTCACTCACACTCTCTCTCTCTCTCTCACTCTCTCTCTCTCCCTCTCTCTGTCCACTATCTCCCTCTCACACTCACACACATACACACTCTCTCTCTCTCACTCTCTCTCTCAACTCTCACTCTCACACACTCTCTCTCTCTCACTCTCTCACTCTCACTCCTCTCTCACACTATCTCCTCTCTCACTCTCTCCCTCTCTCTCTCTCACTCTCTCCCTCTCTCTCTCTCACTCTCTCTCTCTCACTCTCTCTCTCTCCCTCTCTCTGTCCCTATCTCCCTCTCTCACTCTCTCCCTCTCTCTCTCTCTCTCTCTCTCTCTCTCTCTCTCTCTCTCTCTCTCTCTCTCTCTCTCTCTCTCTCTCTCTCTCTCTCTCTCTCTCTCTCTCTCTCTCTCTCTCTCTCTCTCCCCTCCCTCTCCTCTCTCTCTCTCTCTCTCTCTCCTATCTGCTCCCTCTTGGTCTCTCCCCCCCTCTCTCTCTCTCTCACTCTCTCCCTCTCTCTCTCTCACTCTCTCTCCCTCTCTCTCTCTCTCTCACTCTCTCTCTCTCTCTCTCTCTCTCTCTCTCTCTCTCTCTCTCTCTCTCTCTCTCTCTCTCTCTCTCTCTCTCTCTCTCTCTCTCTCTCTCTCTCTCTCTCTCTCTCTCACTCTCTCTCTCTCTCTCTCTCTCACTCTCTCTCTCTCTCTCTCTCTCTCTCTCTCTCTCTCGGGCTCTCTCTCTCTCGGGCTCTCTCTCTCTCTCTTCTATCTGCTCCCTCTTGGTCTCCCCCCCTCTCTCCATCTCTCTCTCCCTCTCTCTCCCTCTCTCTCTGTCTCTCTCTCTCTCTCTCTCTCTCTCTCTCTCTCTCTCTCTCTCTCTCTCTCTCTCTCTCTCTCTCTCTCTCTCTCTCTCTCTCTCTCTCTCTCCTATCTGCTCCCTCTTGGTCTCTCCCCCCCCCCCCCCCTCTCTCTCTCTCGTTCTAACTCTTTCTGAATCTCTCTGTCTCCAACTCCCTCCCCTTCCCTCCCTGTCCTGAGAATGTTAATGTGTTTTCATCTTTTAGCTTTTGATATGTAGTGATGGAACATGTGTTTTTGCTGCAGGGGAACAGTATAAAACGGTATTTTTGTGCAATATATCTTTTATATATTATATATATAGATTTTATTTTTTATCTGCCAACAAAACATAGCCTCCACCTATCTGTATACACATACACACACCTCTTAGTTGTTAGATCTGAGAGAGAGAGAGAGAGAGAGAGAGAGAGAGGGAGAGAGAGAGAGAGAGAGAGCGAGATAGATATTTATAGGCTGTGCCAGTGGCTAAAAAGCTAGAGGAAGAGATTGTGTGAAAGTTTGATGTTTGGAGGAAGATGGAGATGGAGCTAGGGTTAGAATGAGAGAAGTAGGGTGAGGGAGAGAGAGAAAGGTATCTCAAGACTCTTTGTGCAAGCTTGCCCTAGAGAGGAAAACTTCCTGCTATCTCTCGCTCTCTCTCTCTCTCCCTCTCTCTCTCCTCTCCCCTGTCTCTCTCCCCTCCTCTCTCCTGTCTGAGGGAGAGAGAGAAAGGTCTCTCTCTCTCTCTCTGTGCAAGCTTGCTCTCTCTCTCTCTCTCTCTCTCTCTCTCTCTCTCTCTCTCTATCTCTCTCTCTCTCTCCCTCTCCCTCCATGTCTCTCTCAAGAAGATCAAGATATCATGGGTTTATCAATTTGACTTCAGATTCTGACGTTTATACACATTTCTCCAAAACATCAAATTCGAACTTGCTCCAAAAGTCAAATTTCAAAGTTAAGAGTTAAGGTTTGGGATAGGGTTAAAACATTAAGTTTAGTCACTCATTCTGAATGGTTAAATTAAGGGTTAAGATTTGGGATAGGGTTAAAATAAGAAATGTCTGTCTACCACTGCGATTGAACCCGCGATCCTCAGATCCGGAGTCAGCCACCCCCGTCCTTAACACCCTAGTAAAATCCAAGCTTACTTGATGGTAATAGTTGCCCCTAGTGGCCAGTTTTGAAGGCATTTCCCGACGACCTCAGGACATAGACGTCCAATTTCGAAGTCAATCCTCAGCGATCTGGTTGGTGTGTGTGTGTGCAGTGCACTTGATCGTGTGTGTGTGTGTGTGTGTGTGTGTGTGTGTGTGTGTGTCTGACATACAGTTGAGTGGGCAGTCCTACGCCTGCAGCAACACTACATACCATATCTCCGACTTGTGTGTGTGTGTGTGTGTGTGTGTGTGTGTGTGTGTGTGTGTGTGTGTGTGTGTGTGTGTGTTCGTTCCTGACTTTGGGAATGATCCTTGCTCATCCCAACTTGCCTGTGCATGTCTGTTGGAGAGGAGTAGACCAAGTAAGAGAAGAGCCCTCCCACACACACACACACACACACACACACACACACACACACACACACACACACACACACACACACACACACACACACACACACACATCAAGTGCACTGCACACACACACACACACACACACACACACACACACACACAACAATCAAGTGCACACACACACACACACACACACACACACACACACACACACACACACACACACACACACACACACACACACACACACACACACACACACACACACACACACACACACTCTTACAGTATAAACACACACACACACACACACACACACACACACACACACACACTCTTACAGTATAAACACACACACACACACACACACACACACTCTCTCTCTCAGGTGTGAATGCGCTAGATAAGAGACCTTGTCTGCCTACACATTACAGAGAACTGCCCGTGGTGCTTCCACATGGAGGCATTAAAATAGACTTGACCCGGTACACACACACACACACACACACACACACACACACACACACACACACACACACACACACACACACACACACACACACACACACACACACACACACACACACACAGACACAGAGACATTTCCTCTCTCTAAACTCTTCCCCTCTTCCTTCCTGTTGTTCTTCCCTCCAGTACAGACATGCCTTATAGAGAGATCCCAGTGGAAACTACCAACATTATAGCAGGGAAAATACACCTCCCCAACTCCCCACAATACACAAACACACACACACACACACACACACACATACAGACACACATATTAATGCACAAACATATATACACACACACACACACACACAAAAAAAATATACACACACACGATCATAACTGGAATCAAAGTGATGCAAATCAAACAGCCAATTAGGCCACAAAATAGGTTTCCATGGGGATGAAATGGTGACATCTAATTGGTGGGATTAAAGGAAGCGAACATCTGAGCAGGCCACCTGATAAGTCTCAGATACACACACACACACACACACACACACACACACACACACACACACACACACACACACACACATATACACACACCCCATCTGTTAGAGACCTTAAGGGTTACGCACACCATCTGTAAGAAAAGATACACACACAAGTTCAAACAGTAGGCTGCAGTTCAGATGTGTACACACACACACACACAGACACACACACACACACACACACGTTCACATCGATCGTTCTACTAGATACCATCAATAAGGCTTTGGTCACTGTGTTTAGTGGATTTGATGTTTCTTAGAGAGCAACAGGAGGCTTCTTACAGTCTGTGATTCTAGTATGTTGTCAGTAAATTGGATTGATAGTGTGTAGAGTATATGTTTGTAAAACAGTGGTTGGTTGGTGCCGTTCCAAGTTCCTAGTTCATGTGTGGAAACTCTGTTGTTTCTTCTATAGCCAGTAGCATGAAAATGACTGTGGGTTTCTACTGCTTTGCATTAGTATTGGGTCTGAAAGACAACGTCCCGACCTCAAATGTTTTCCATCTGATCAAATCATCAAAACTAATATTTGAATCATTTGGTTACTTTGTAAGTGTAGGGTTTTGTACATGGGTTGTGGAAAGTTAGTTGTTTCACCCTGAAGAAGGCATCGCTGTGCTGGTTTTCTAATTGTTTCTATAGGTCTATTAGTGTCTGTTGGTTTCTATTGGTTTCTATTGGTTTCAATTGGTTTCTATTGGTTTCTATTGGTTTCTATTAGTGTCTGTTGGTTTCTATTGGTTTCTATTGGTTTCTATTAGTGTCTATTGGTTTCTATTAGTGTCTGTTGGTTTCTATTGGTTTCTATTAGTGTATGTTGGTTTCTATTGGTTTCTATTGGTTTCTATTAGTGTCTATTGGTTTCTATTAGTGTCTGTTGGTTTCTATTGGTTTCTATTGGTTTCTATTAGTGTCTATTGGTTTCTATTAGTGTCTGTTGGTTTCTATTGGTTTCTATTGGTTTCTATTAGTGTCTATTGGTTTCAATTAGTGTCTGTTGGTTTCTATTGGTTTCTATTGGTTTATATTAGTGTCTATTGGTTTCTATTAGTGTCTGTTGGTTTCTATTGGTTTCTATTGGTTTCTATTAGTGTCTATTGGTTTCTATTAGTGTCTGTTGGTTTCTATTGGTTTCTATTGGTTTCTATTAGTGTCTGTTGGTTTCTATTGGTTTCTATTAGTGTCTATTGGTGTCTGTTGGTTTCTATTAGTGTCTGTTGGTTTCTATTAGTGTCTGTTGGTTTCTATTAGTGTCTATTGGTTTGTATTAGTGTCTGTTGGTTTCTATTGCTTTCTATTAGTGTCTATTGGTTTCTATTAGTGTCTATTGGTTTGTATTAATGTCTGTTGGTTTATATTAGTGTCTATTGGTTTGTATTAGTGTCTGTTGGTTTCTATTGGTTTCTATTAGTGTCTATTGGTTTCTAATAGTGTCTGTTGGTTTCTATTGGTTTCTATTAGTGTCTGTTGGTTTCTATTGGTTTCTATTAGTGTCTGTTGGTTTCTATTAGTGTCTATTGGTTTCTATTAGTGTCTATTGGTTTCTATTAGTGTCTGTTGGTTTCTATTGGTTTCTATTGGTTTCTATTGGTTTCTATTAGTGTCTGTTGGTTTATTGGTTTCTATTGGTTTCTATTAGTGTCTATTGGTTTCTATTAGTGTCTGTTGGTTTCTATTGGTTTCTATTGGTTTCTATTAGTGTCTATTGGTTTCTATTAGTGTCTGTTGGTTTCTATTGGTTTCTATTGGTTTCTATTAGTGTCTATTGGTTTCTATTAGTGTCTGTTGGTTTCTATTGGTTTCTATTAGTGTCTATTGGTTTCTATTAGTGTCTGTTGGTTTCTATTAGTGTATATTGGTTTGTATTAGTGTCTGTTGGTTTCTATTAGTGTCTATTGGTTTGTATTAGTGTCTTGTTGGTTTCTATTGGTTTCTATTAGTGTATATTGGTTTGTATTAGTGTCTGTTGGTTTCTATTGGTTTCTATTAGTGTCTATTGGTTTCTATTAGTGTCTGTTGGTTTATATTGGTTTCTATTAGTGTCTGTTGGTTTCTATTAGTGTCTGTTGGTTTCTATTGGTTTCTATTAGTGTCTATTGGTTTATATTAGTGTCTGTTGGTTTCTATTGGTTTCTATTAGTGTCTATTGGTTTCTATTAGTGTCTGTTGGTTTATATTGGTTTCTATTAGTGTCTGTTGGTTTCTATTAGTGTCTGTTGGTTTCTATTGGTTTCTATTAGTGTCTATTTGTTTCTATTAGTGTCTGTTGGTTTATATTGGTTTCTATTAGTGTCTGTTGGTTTGTATTAGTGTCTGTTGGTTTCTATTAGTGTCTGTTGGTTTCTATTGGTTTCTATTAGTGTATATTGGTTTCTATTGGTTTCTATTAGTGTCTATTGGTTTCTATTAGTGTCTGTTGGTTTATATTGGTTTCTATTAGTGTCTGTTGGTTTGTATTAGTGTCTGTTGGTTTCTATTAGTGTCTATTGGTTTCTATTAGTGTCTGTTGGTTTCTATTGGTTTCTATTAGTGTATATTGGTTTGTATTAGTGTCTGTTGGTTTCTATTGGTTTCTATTAGTGTCTGTTGGTTTATATTGGTTTCTATTAGTGTCTGTTGGTTTCTATTAGTGTCTGTTGGTTTCTATTGGTTTCTATTAGTGTCTATTGGTTTCTATTAGTGTCTATTGGTTTCTATTAGTGTCTATTGGTTTCTATTAGTGTCTATTGGTTTGTATTAGTGTCTATTGGTTTGTATTAGTGTCTATTGGTTTCTATTAGTGTCTATTGGTTTCTATTAGTGTCTATTGGTTTGTATTAGTGTCTATTGGTTTGTATTAGTGTCTATTGGTTTCTAATAGTGTCTATTGGTTTCTATTAGTGTCTGTTGGTTTATATTGGTTTCTATTAGTGTCTATTGGTTTCTATTAGTGTCTGTTGGTTTCTATTGGTTTCTATTAGTGTCTATTGGTTTCTATTAGTGTCTGTTGGTTTCTATTGGTTTCTATTAGTGTCTGTTGGTTTCTATTAGTGTCTGTTGGTTTCTATTGGTTTGTATTTCGGTAATGCTGTTACTATGTCGGATCTTTGTGGTTTAAGCTTAGGAGGATGTTATTGATTGTACTTAGTAGACCACACACACATACGCACACAGCAGAGACTGGTTATTGATGGTAAATTGCTAGATGATTTTAGCTGGTCAGTAGATTCTCATTAGCTGATCTTCCTCTCAATGTCTTGGCTCTGCACTCTGTTTCTGGTGTATCTATACACACACACACACACACACACATACACCAAACACACACCAAACACACACACAGACACACACACACACACACACACTAAACACACATCCACACGCAGACAGTCTGTTAGCATACCAGAAGCATATTTAATGATCCAGAGAAAATGAAAAGCAATATTAATTATACAGAACTGTACACAGAGGGAGGGAGGGGAGGGAGGGAGGGAGGGAGGGAGGGAGGGAGGGAGAGGGAAAGAGAGAGACAGTTGTTTCCTGCGTCAGAGGAGGAGAAGTATGAGAATGATTGAGCGATACTGCGTCAGGGATAAGAGGGGATGAGTGAAAGGGTTCAGTGTCCTCCTTTAGCGTGTCGTACCAGTAGAACGCCTCCTCTGTGTCCCCCAAATGTCTCTCTGTCACACACTGGTCGCCATTGTCACGACGACCAGTGTCGCGCTGCGAGACATTTCTCCTGCACTGCGTCTGTCACAGGGATCACACAGACACACTCTGTGAGACTTATTAACCCCTGACCCCATCCTGGGTAGAATGTGTGTGTGTGGTAATTTAATGTGCTGGTCTCACAGTGTGTGTGTGTGTGTGTGTGCATATGCCTGTGTGTGTGTGTGTGTGTGTGTGTGACTTGTAGTCTGTGCTTGTGCGTCTGTATCTGCGACACAGAGTGTGTGTGTGTTACGCATTGTGTGTGTGTGGGTTACGCATTGTTTGTGTGTGTGTGTGGGTTACGCATTGTGTGTGTGTGTTATGCATAGTGTGTGTGCGTGGGTTACGCATAGTGTGTATGTGTTTGACAGCAGAATTAAGCAGTGCTAACACTGTGTGTAACTCTCCTAAAGTGACTGGCAGCAATGCTAAACAGACTAGATGGATTTCAGTGATCTCTGCTGTTTCACAGTGTCAGACACTGTCAGATGGAGTTTGTTTACAGGCCGTTTGTGGATGTTTAGGGTTAGGGTGTTTCTACTCTCTGTGAGAGAGAGAGTGAGGACTAAGACAGAGGGAGAGAGAGGTGGAGAGAGAGAGGTAGATGGAGGGAGGAGGAGAAGAGAGAGAGACAGAGGAGGAGAGAGAGAGAGAGAGAGGAGGAGAAGACAGAGGGAGAGAGGGTGGAGAGAGAGAGGTAGATGGAGGGAGGGGATGTTGCTCCATCCTTGTGTCCGGATGTCTCTGTGGTATTTTGTTGACTCAGTTCATTGTTCAGCACTGCACCGCTAATCACTATTCAACAGACTGTGTGTCTGCATGCGTACCTGGTGGATTTGTGTGTGTACTTGTGATAGCGTGTGCATCTCCTTGTAATATAATAATAATATGCCATTTAGCAGACACTTTTATCCAAAGTGACTTAGTCATGCTTGCATACATTTTTGTGTATGGGTGGTCCCGTGATCACCCATTGTGTGTGTGTCAATTCTCATGATTCAGTTTCAGTCCTGTGTGTGTGTGTGTGTGTGTGTGTGTGTGTGTGTGTGTGTGTGTGTGTGTGTGTGTGTGTGTGTGTGTTTGTGAGTGATATACAGTTGAAGTTTACATACACTTAGGTTGGAGTCATGAAAACTTGTTTTTCAACCACTCCACAAATTTCTTGTTAACAAACTATAGTTTTGGCAAGTCGGTTAGGACATCTACTTTGTGCATGACACAAGTAATTTTTCCAACAATTGTTTACAGACAGATTATTTCACTTATAATTCACTGTATCACAATTCCAGTGGGTCAGAAGTTTACATACACTAAGTTGACTGTGCCTTTAAACAGCTTGGAAAATTCCAGAAAATGATGTCATGGCTTTAGAAGCTTCTGATTGTATAATTGACATCATTTGAGTCAATTGGAGGTGTACCTGTGGATGTATTTCAAGGCCTACCTTCAAAGTCAGTGCCTCTTTGCTTGACATCATGGGAAAATCAAAAGAAATCAGCGAAGACCTCAGAGAAAAAATTGTAGACCTCCACAAGTCTGGTTAATCCTTGGGAGCAATTTCCAGACGCCTGAAGGTACCACGTTCATCCGTACAAACAATAGTACGCAAGTATAAACACCATGGGACCCCGCAGCCATCATACCGCTCAGGAAGGAGACGCGTTCTGTCTCCTAGAGATGAACGTACTTTGGTGCGAAAAGTGCAAATCAATCCCAGAACAACAGCAAAGGATCTTTTGAAGATGCTGGAGGAAACAGGTACAAAAGTATCTATATCCACAGTAAACCGATTCCTATATCGACATAACCTGAAAGGCCGCACAGCAAGGAAGAAGCCACTGCTCCAAAACCGCCATAAAAAAGCCAGACTACGGTTTGCAACTGCACATGGGGACAAAGATCTTACTTTTTTTGAGAAATGTCCTCTTGTCTGATGAAACAAAAATAGAACTGTTTGGCCATAATGACCATCGTTATGTTTGGAGGAAAAAGGGGGAAGCTTGCAAGCCGAAGAACACCATCCCAACCGTGAAGCACGGGGGTGGCAGCATCATGCTGTGGGGGTGCTTTGCTACAGGAGGGACTGGTGCACTTCACAAAATAGATGGCATCATGAGGAAGGAAGATTATGTGGATATATTGAAGCAACATCTCAATACATCAGTCAGGAAGTTAAAGCTTGGTCGCAAATGGGTCTTCCAAATGGACAATGACCCCAAGCATACTTCTAAAGTTGTGGCAAAATGGCTTAAGGACAACAAAGTCAAGGTATTGGAGTGGCCATCACAAAGCCCTGACCTCAATCCTATAGAAAATGTGTGGGTAGAACTGAAAAAGCGTGTGCGAGCAAGGAGGCCTACAAACCTGACTCAGTTACACCAGCTCTGTCAGGAGGAATGTGCCAAACTTCACCCAACTTATTGTGGAAGGCTACCCGAAACGTTTGACCCAAGTTAAACAATTTAAAGGCAATGCTACCAAATACTAATTGATTGTATGTAAACTTCTGACCCACTTGGAATGTGATGAAAGAAATAAAAGCTGAATTAAATCATTCTCTCTACTATTATTCTGACATTTCACATTCTTAAAATCAAAGTGGTGATCCTAACTGACCTAAGACAGGGAATTTTTACCAGGATTAAATGTCAGGAATTGTGAAAAACTGAGTTTAAATGTATTTGGCTAAGGTGTATGTTCTGACTTTCAACTTCTGACAGTTCAAAACAGTCTGTACATGACTCCCCCTTACCAGTCTCTAAAACAGTCATCTCTTCCAGTCTCCATAACAGCAGTCATTGTTAGGAGTCACTAACATTCTGGTTCCTACACAATATACCCTACTGTGAGAGTCACGAACAGTCTGGTTCCTAACAGCCTTTCAGCTCAGTTCATTATACAGTCATTGTGTGTGTGTGTGTGTGTGTGTGTGGGGGGGGGGTTTCTTTTCACTCACACCAGCTTGTGGTGTATGTGTGTGTCTGCGTGTGTGCGTATGTACGTGGTGGATCAGTGTGTGTGTCTGCGTGTGTGCGTATGTACGTGGTGGATCAGTGTGTGTGTCTGCGTATGTACGTGGTGGATCAGTGTGTGTGTCTGCGTATGTACGTGGTGGATCAGTGTGTGTGTCTGCGTATGTACGTGGTGGATCAGTGTGTGTGTCTGCGTATGTACGTGGTGGATCAGTGTGTGTGTCTGCGTATGTACGTGGTGGATCAGTGTGTGTGTCTGCGTATGTACGTGGTGGATCAGTGTGTGTGTCTGCGTGTGTGCGTATGTACGTGGTGGATCAGTGTGTGTGTCTGCGTGTGTGCGTATGTACGTGGTGGATCAGTGTGTGTGTCTGACTAATAGATGCCAGGCTGTGCCCAGTCCTCTCCCATTGTCCATTAAGAGAGTCACCAGTATAGGGAGACAATAGCTGGTCTGTCGCCAGGGGTCAGGGGTCAGGGACCAGAATATAAAGGACAATAAAGAGAGATGGTTAAAGACAGAGAGATACACACAGTGATGTTCAGATACAGAGACACACGACACATACACTACCAGTCAAAAGTTTGGACACACCTACTCATTCAAGGGTTTTACTTTAAATTGTTTTACATTGTAGAATAATAGTGAAGACATCAAAACTATGAAATAACACATATGGAATCATGTAGTGACCAAAAAAGTGTTAAACAAATCAAAATATAATTTATATTTGAGATTCTTCAAATCGCCACCCTTTGCCTTGATGACAGCTTTGCACACTCTTGGCCTTATCTAAACCAGCTTCATGAGGTAGTCACCTGGAATGCATTTCAATTAACAGGTGTGCCTTCTTAAGTTAATTTATGGAATTTCTTTCCTTCTTAATGCATTTGAACCAATCAGTTGTCTTGTGACAAGGTAGGGGGGGTAGTGGTCCTCTGTAGCTCAGCTGGTAGAGCACGGCGCTTGTAACGCCAAGGTAGTGGGTTCGATCCCCGGGACCACCCATACACAAAAAAAATTATGCACGCATGACTGTAAGTCGCTTTGGATAAAAGCGTCTGCTAAATGGCATATTATTATACAGAAGATATCCATATTATGGCAAGAACAGCTCAAATAAGCAAAGAGAAACGACAGTCCATCATTACATTTTAGTCATTTAGCAGACGCTCTTATCCAGAGCGACTTACATGAACAATTAGGGTTAAGTGCCTTGCTCAAGGGCACATCGACAGATTTTTCACCTAGTCGGCTCGGGGATTAGAACCAGCAACCTTTCGGTTACTGGCACAATGCTCTTAACCACTAAGCTACCTGCCGCCCTTATCATTACTTTAAGACATGAAGGTCAGTCAATATGGAAAATGTCAATAACTTTGAAAGTTTCTTCAAGTGCAGTCGCAAAAACCATCAAGCGCTATGATGAAACTGGCTCTCATGAGGACAGCCACAGGAATTGAAGACCCAGAGTTACCTCTGCTGCAGAGGATAAGTTCATTACCAGCCTCAGAAATTGCAGCCCAAATAAATGCTCCACAGTTCAGAGTTCAAGTAACAGACACATCTCAACATCAACTGTTCAGAGGGGACTGTGTGAATCAGGCCTTCATGGTTTAATTTCTGCAAAGAAACCACTACTAAAGGACACCAATAATAAGAAGAGACTTGCTTGGGCCAAGAAACCCGAGCAATGGACATTAGACCGGTGGAAATGTGTCCTTTGGTCTGGAGTCCAAATTGGAGATTTTTGGTTCCAACCGCCGTGTCTTTGTGAGACGCGGTGTGGGTGAACGGATGATCTCTGCATGTGTAGTTCCCACCGTAAAGCATGGAGGAGGAGGTGTTATGGTGTGGGGGTGCTTTGCTGGTGACACTGTCTGTCACTTAACCAGCATGGCTACCACAGCATTCTGCAGCGATACGCCATCCCATCTGGTTTGGGACTATCATTTTGTTTTTCAACAGGACAATGACCCAACACACCAGCAGGCTGTGTAAGGGCTATTTTACCAAGAAGGAGAGAGATGGAATGCTGCATCAAATGACCTGGCCTCCGCAATCCCCCGACCTCAACCAAATTGAGATGGTTTAGGATGAGTCGGACCGCAGAGTGAAGGAAAAGCAGCCAACAAGTGCTCAGCATATGTGGCAACTCCTTCAAGACTGTTGGAAAAGCATTCCAGGTGAAGCTGGTTGAGAGAATGCCAAGAGTAACCACTTTTTTGGGTTACTACATGATTCCATATGTGTTATTTCATAGTTTTGATGTCTTCACTATTATTCTACAATGTAGAAAATAGTACAAATAAAGAAAAACCCTTGAATGAGCAGGTGTGTCCAAACTTTGGACTCCCCACCCCCCCTCACACTCACACACACACACTCCATCTATCCCCCCATCCATCCATCCCTCGGTCTGTCCGTCCGTCTGTCCATCCCTCCATCCATCCCTCCATCCATCCCTCCCGCCATCCATCATCCCTCCCTCCCTCCCTCCCTCCCTCCCTCCCTCCCTCTCCCTCCCTCTCCCTCCCTCCCCTCCCCTCCCTCCCTCCCTCCCTCCTCCCTCTATCCATCCTCTTTTGTCTCCCTCTATAGCTGGACATCATAACCACACAAAGAGAGGGTTGGATGATCCAGTGAATTGGTGTGATTGTGTTGATTGTGTGGCTGCAGGCGTGCAAGGTACAGATGGGAGAAAGGAAGAGCTTAGAGCGTGTGTGTGTGTGTGTGTGTGTGTGTGTGTGTGTGTGTGTGTGTGTGTGTGTGTGTGTGTGTGTGTGTGTGTGTGCGTATGTGTGTGGGCTCTGCATAGCTAAATAATAATGATGTTGCTTGTCACTGTGAATGAGATCGGAGATGTAGCATTCTCTCTCACACACACACACACACACACACACACACACACACACACACACACACACACACACACACACATACACACCATCAACATCAGTGGTGCAGTCCCAACATCAGTATCAGTTGTTAGTTAGTCCTGCAGTTCCTACGTTGTCTACAGGAGGACAGTGTTGATACTGCAGTAGAAACATCAGTATCAGTTGTTAGTTAGTCCTGCAGTTCCTACGTTGTCTACAGGAGGACAGTGTTGATACTGCAGTAGAAACATCAGTATCAGTTGTTAGTTAGTCCTGCAGTTCCCACGTTGTCTACAGGAGGACAGTGTTGATACTGCAGTAGAAACATCAGTATCAGTTGTTAGTTAGTCCTGCAGTTCCCACGTTGTCTACAGGAGGACAGTGTTGATACTGCAGTAGAAACATCAGTATCAGTTGTTAGTTAGTCCTGCAGTTCCCACGTTGTCTACAGGAGGACAGTGTTGATACTGCAGTAGAAACATCAGTATCAGTTGTTAGTTAGTCCTGCAGTTCCCACGTTGTCTACAGGAGGACAGTGTTGATACTGCAGTAGAAAAACATCAGTATCAGTTGTTAGTTAGTCCTGCAGTTCCTATGTTGTCTACAGGAGGACAGTGTTGATACTGCAGTAGAAACATCAGTATCAGTTGTTAGTTAGTCCTGCAGTTCCTACGTTGTCTACAGGAGGACAGTGTTGATACTGCAGTCGAAACATCAGTATCAGTTGTTAGTTAGTCCTGCAGTTCCTACGTTGTCTGCAGGAGGACAGTGTTGATACTGCAGTAGAAACATCAGTATCAGTGGTTAGTTAGTCCTGCAGTTCCTACGTTGGCTACAGGAGGACAGTGTTGATACTGCAGTAGAAACATCAGTATCAGTGGTTAGTTAGTCCTGCAGTTCCTACGTTGTCTACAGGAGGACAGTGTTGATACTGCAGTAGAAACATCAGTATCAGTGGTTAGTTAGTCCTGCAGTTCCTACGTTGTCTACAGGAGGAAAGTGTTGATACTGCAGTCGAAACATCAGTATCAGTTGTTAGTTAGTCCTGCAGTTCCTACGTTGTCTGCAGGAGGACAGTGTTGATACTGCAGTCGAAACATCAGTATCAGTTGTTAGTTAGTCCTGCAGTTCCTACGTTGTCTACAGGAGGACAGTGTTGATACTGCAGGAGAAACATCAGTATCAGTGGTTAGTTAGTCCTGCAGTTCCTACGTTGTCTACAGGAGGACAGTGTTGATACTGCAGTAGCTGCAGCAGCAGTAGTATTAGCAGTGTCTATGAACAGGGACTGACTGAACAGACTGCATCAGACTGATCAGATGACCTAGCGCTGCTGCAGTTAGTGTTTCTACTGCTGCTACCCTTCAACACAGGGCTAAGGGCTCTCTGTCTGTTACCCTTCAACACAACACAGGGCTAGAGGCTCTCTGTCTGCTACCCTTCAACACAACACAGGGCTAGGGGCTCTCTGTCTGCTACCCTTCAACACAACACAGGGCTAAGGGCTCTCTGTCTGCTACCCTTCAACACAGGGCTAGGGGCTCTCTGTCTGTTACCCTTCAACACAGGGCTAGGGGCTCTCTGTCTGTTACCCTTCAACACAGGGCTAGGGGCTCTCTGTCTCTGCCCTACCCTAGGGGCTCTTCTGCTACCCTTCAACAGGGGGCTAGGGGCTCTCTGTCTGTTACCCTTCAACACAACACAGGGCTAGGGCCTCTCTGTCTGTCACCCTTCAACACAACACAGGGCTAGGGCCTCTCTGTCTGCTACCCTTCAACACAGGGCTAGGGGCTCTCTGTCTGCTACCCTTCAACACAGGGCTAGGGGCTCTCTGTCTGCTACCCTTCAACACAGGGCTAGGGGCTCTCTGTCTGCTACCCTTCAACACAGGGCTAGAGGCTCTCTGTCTGTTACCCTTCAACACAACACAGGGCTAGGGCCTCTCTGTCTGTCACCCTTCAACACAACACAGGGCTAGGGCCTCTCTGTCTGCTACCCTTCAACACAGGGCTAGGGGCTCTCTGTCTGCTACCCTTCAACACAGGGCTAGGGGCTCTCTGTCTGCTACCCTTCAACACAGGGCTAGGGGCTCTCTGTCTGCTACCCTTCAACACAGGGCTAGAGGCTCTCTGTCTGTCACCCTTCAACACAACACAGGCTAGGGCTCTCTGTCTGCTACCCTTCAACACAACACAGGGCTAGGGGCTCTCTGTCTGTTACCCTTCAACACAACACAGGGCTAGGGGCTCTCTGTCTGCTACCCTTCAACAAAACAGGGCTAGGGGCTCTCTGTCTGTTACCCTTCAACACAACACAGGGCTAGGGGCTCTCTATCTGTTACCCTCAACAACACAACACAGGGCTAGGGGCTCTCTGTCTGCTACCCTTCAACACAACACAGGGCTAGGGGCTCTCTGTCTGTTACCCTTCAACACAACACATGGCTAAGGGCTCTCTGTCTGTTACCCTTCAACACAGGGCTAGGGGCTCTCTGTCTGCTACCCTTCAACACAACACAGGGCTAGGGGCTCTCTGTCTGCTACCCTTCAACACAACACATGGCTAAGGGCTCTCTGTCTGTTACCCTTCAACACAGGGCTAGGGGCTCTCTGTCTGCTACCCTTCAACACAGGGCTAGGGGCTCTCTGTCTGCTACTCTGTCTGCTACCCTTCAACACAACACAGGGCTAGGGGCTCTCTGTCTGTTACCCTTCAACACAGGGCTAGGGGCTCTCTGTCTGCTACCCTTCAACACAGGGCTAGGGGCTCTCTGTCTGCTACCCTTCAACACAACACAGGGCTAGGGGCTCTCTGTCTGCTACCCTTCAACACAACACAGGGCTAGGGGCTCTCTGTCTGTTACCCTTCAACACAGGGCTAGGGGCTCTCTGTCTGCTACCCTTCAACACAACACAGGGCTAGGGGCTCTCTGTCTGCTACCCTTCAACACAACACAGGGCTAGGGGCTCTCTGTCTGTTACCCTTCAACACAGGGCTAGGGGCTCTCTGTCTGCTACCCTTCAACACAGGGCTAGAGGCTCTCTGTCTGCTACCCTTCAACACAACACAGGGCTAGGGGCTCTCTGTCTGTTACCCTTCAACACAACACAGGAGTAGGGGCTCTCTGTCTGCTACCCTTCAACACAACACAGGGCTAGAGGCTCTCTGTCTGTTACCCTTCAACACAACACATGGCTAAGGGCTCTCTGTCTGTTACCCTTCAACACAACACAGGGCTAGGGGCTCTCTGTCTGTCACCCTTCAACACTACACAGGGCTAGGGGCTCTCTGTCTGTCACCCTTCAACACAACACAGGGCTATGGGCTCTCTGTGTGTTACCCTTCAACACAACACAGGGCTAGGGGCTCTCTGTCTGCTACCCTTCAACACAGGGCTAGGGGCTCTCTGTCTGCTACCCTTCAACACAGGGCTAGGGGCTCTCTGTCTGCTACCCTTCAACACAACACAGGGCTAGGGCTCTCTGTCTGCTACCCTTCAACACAACACAGGGCTAGGGCCTCTCTGTCTGCTACCCTTCAACACAACACAGGGCTAGGGGCTCTCTGTCTGCTACCCTTCAACACAGGGCTAGGGGCTCTCTGTCTGCTACCCTTCAACACAGGGCTAGGTGCTCTCTGTCTGTTACCCTTCAACACAACACAACACAGGGCTAGGGGCTCTCTGTCTGCTACCCTTCAACACAACACAGGGCTAGGGGCTCTCTGTCTGCTACCCTTCAACACAACACAGGGCTAGAGGCTCTCTGTCTGTTACCCTTCAACACAACACAGGGGCTAAGGGCTCTCTGTCTGTTACCCTTCAACACAGGGCTAGGGGCTCTCTGTCTGCTACCCTTCAACACAACACAGGGCTAGGGGCTCTCTGTCTGTCACCCTTCAACACTACACAGGGCTAGGGCTCTCTCTGTCTGTCACCCTTCAACACAACACAGGGCTATGGGCTCTCTGTGTGTTACCCTTCAACACAACACAGGGCTAGGGGCTCTCTGTCTGCTACCCTTCAACACAGGGCTAGGGGCTCTCTGTCTGCTACCCTTCAACACAACACAGGGCTAGGGCCTCTCTGTCTGCTACCCTTCAACACAACACAGGGCTAGGGGCCTCTCTGTCTGCTACCCTTCAACACAACACAGGGCTAGGGGCTCTCTGTCTGCTACCCTTCAACACAACACAGGGCTAGGGGCTCTCTGTCTGTTACCCTTCAACACACAGGGCTAGGGGCTCTCTGTCTCTCTGTCTCTGTCTGTTACCCTTCAACACAGGGGCTAGGGGCTCTCTGTCTGCTACCCTTCAACACAGGGCTAGGGGCTCTCTGTCTGCTACCCTTCAACACAACACAGGGCTAGGGGCTCTCTGTCTGCTACCCTTCAACACAACACAGGGCTAAGGGCTCTCTGTCTGTTACCCTTCAACACAACACAGGGCTAGGGGCTCTCTGTCTGCTACCCTTCAACACAACACAGGGCTAGGGGCTCTCTGTCTGTTACCCTTCAACACAACACAGGGCTAGGGGCTCTCTGTCTGTTACCCTTCAACACAACACAGGGCTAGGGGCTCTCTGTCTGTTACCCTTCAACACAACACAGGGCTAGGGGCTCTCTGTCTGCTACCCTTCAACACAACACAGGGCTAGGGGCTCTCTGTCTGTCACCCTTCAACACAACACAGGGCTAGGGGCTCTCTGTCTGTTACCCTTCAACACAACACAGGGCTAGGGGCTCTCTGTCTGCTACCCTTCAACACAACACAGGGCTAGGGGCCTCTGTCTGTCTGTCACCCTTCAACACAACACAGGGCTAGGGGCTCTCTGTCTGTTACCCTTCAACACAGGGCTAGGGGCTCTCTGTCTGCTACCCTTCAACACACACAGGGCTAGGGGCTCTCTGTCTGCTACCCTGTCTTTCAACACAACACAGGGCTAGGGGCTCTCTGTCTGTTACCCTTCAACACAACACAGGGCTAGGGGCTCTCTGTCTGTCTACCCTTCAACACAACACAGGGCTAGGGGCCTCTCTGTCTGCTACCCTTCAACACAACACAGGGCTAGAGGCTCTCTGTCTGCTACCCTTCAACACAACACAGGGCTAGGGGCTCTCTGTGTGTCACCCTTCAACACAACACAGGGCTAGGGGCTCTCTGTCTGTCACCCTTCTTCACACACACAGGGCTAGGGCCTCTCTGTCTGCTACCCTTCAACACAACACAGGGCTAGGGGCTCTCTGTCTGCTACCCTTCAACACAACACAGGGCTAGGGGCTCTCTGTCTGTTACCCTTCAACACAACACAGGGCTAGGGGCTCTCTGTCTGCTACCCTTCAACACAACACAGGGCTAGGGGCTCTCTGTCTGTTACCCTTCAACACAACACAGGGCTAGGGGCTCTCTGTCTGTTACCCTTCAACACAACACAGGGCTAGGGGCTCTCTGTCTGCTACCCTTCAACACAACACAGGGCTAGGGGCTCTCTGTCTGCTACCCTTCAACACAACACAGGGCTAGGGGCTCTCTGTCTGTTACCCTTCAACACAAACACAGGGCTAGGGGCTCTCTGTCTGTACCCTTCAACACAACACAGGGCTAGGGGCTCTCTGTCTGTATACCCTTCAACACAACACAGGGCTAGGGGCTCTCTGTCTGTTACCCTTCAACACAACACAGGGCTAGGGGCTCTCTGTCTGCTACCCTTCAACACAACACAGGGCTAGGGGCTCTCTGTCTGCTACCCTTCAACACAACACAGGGCTAGGGGCTCTCTGTCTGCTACCCTTCAACACAACACAGGGCTAGGGGCTCTCTGTCTGTACCCTTCACCCTAGGGCTCACCCTTCACACAACACAGGGCTAGGGGCTCTCTCTGTCTGCTACCCTTCAACACAACACAGGGCTAGGGGCTCTCTGTCTGTTACCCTTCAACACAACACAGGGCTAGGGGCTCTCTGTCTGTTACCCTTCAACACAACACAGGGCTAGGGGCTCTCTGTCTGCTACCCTTCAACACAACACAGGGCTAGGGGCTCTCTGTCTGCTACCCTTCAACAACAACACAGGGCTAGGGGCTCTCTGTCTGTTACCCTTCAACACAACACAGGGCTAGGGGCTCTCTGTCTGCTACCCTTCAAACACAACACAGGGCTAGGGGCTCTCTGTCTGCTACCCTTCAACACAACACAGGGCTAGAGGCTCTCTGTCTGCTACCACTGTCACCCTTCAACACAACACAGGGCTAGGGGCTCTCTGTCTGCTACCCTTCAACACAACACAGGGCTAGGGGCTCTCTGTCTGCTACCCTTCAACACAACACAGGGCTAGGGGCTCTCTGTCTGTCTACGTCTCCAGTCAAAAGTAGTGCACTATATAGGGAATATGGTGCCATTTGGACTCACCCTCTCTCTCTCCCTCTCTCTTTCTCTCTGCGCTCTGTGTCAATGGTGTGGTGTTATGTAGAACACGAGGTGTGTTTGTGTTGGGGGGAGGTTGTGTCCTTAATGTGTCCTGTTTTTATTTATTTATTTTCTCTCATTCATTCATTCATTCATTCATTCTCACTTCATTGTTCTCTTTCTTTCTGTCATTCTCCATTTCTTTATTCATTTATTCACACTTTCCATCTGTCATCTTTTCACCTCCACTTTCTCCCCTCTAATTCTGTCATTATCTGTCTCTCTCTCTCTCTCTCTCTCTCTCTCTCTCTCTCTCTTTCTCTGCAGTGCTGCATAGTGGTTAATATTCCTCTCACAGACTGTCCTGATAGTCAGATACTGCTGAGCACTCTCAACATCACCTGCTAGTGGAGGGAGGGAGGGAGAGAGAGAGAGAGAGAGAGAGAGAGAGAGAGAGAGAGAGAGAGAGAGAGAGAGAGAGAGAGAGAGAGAGAGAGAGAGAGAGAGAGAGAGAGAGAGAGAGAGAGAGAGAGAGAGAGGGGGGGGGGGAGAGAGGATGAGAGAAAAAGAGAGAGAGAGGGGGAAGGGAGGAACTGGAGTGGTAGAGAGAGAGAAGAGGGGGTCTGTAAGAGAGGAAAAACAAAAGGGAAGTGGAGCGTGGAGCAGGCTGCTTTACTGCAGAGACCTTATTACAACGTACACTCAGCATACATACTAGTCAGGACCATAGGTGTGTGTGTACACTCACACTCTACCCTGTCCCCTTAACATTCCTTAGACCTTTAACGTAATGTTTTAAACCCTATCCAAAACCCTTAACCTTTACATTTTACAACATGTCATTTAGCAGACGCTCTTATCCAGAGCGACTTACAGTTAGTGATTTTATTTTTATACTGGGCCCCCTAATCGAACCCCAAAACCCTGGCGTTAAACACCATGCTCTATCAAATGAGCTACATCCCTGCAGGCCATGAGTCCCTACCCTTAAAAACGCTGGGCCAATTGTTTTAACTCTATCCAAGAGCCTGGATTCGAACCAGGATTCTAAAGTTAGCACTGCGATGCAGTTTAGACCACTGGAGCAACTTCTAAACTGTTGTTTGGTGAAACGGAACGATACTGAGCAGGAGGAGTCAACCCAGGGTGTCAAAAACACTTCAAAATGTGACGTTTGGAGCAACTTTGAAATTTGATATTTGGTGAAACGTGGATAAACGTCTAATTCTACAGTGAGACTGCGAGAGCTAGTTGTCCACAACAGGGTCATGTTCATTACTCACCAAACTAAAAACTAGTGCTGGGTGATTCACCGAAATTGAGGTTATTTTTCGTTTTTTTATACAACTAACTGACCGATGTCGGTTCAATTATTTGAATTCCATTTCATTCCGTTTCTTTCTGTGAGCTCAAATGCATTTTTCTCGCTGCAGTTTCTCTAGAGATAAATCAGCTCAAGCCCAAACTGTGCAATGTAGTAGGGAGTTGTAGTTTTCAACAGGCCTGTTGTATTTTCTACAGTAGTAGATTCTAGTCCACAAGTCAGTTTTTCCTTATTCTAGTGTACAGTAACTTGGGCCAGTAGTTTTACCTAACCATGACGTAACCTGAGCAGGAAGAACTCTGGGCCCTCACACACACACAGCTACACTGGTGACCAGCAACACAGAACAGGCCCCTAACGCTACACTGCTTGGTTAGACTAGTTGAATAAGTTACTGATTGGTTAGACTAGTTGAATCAGGTGTGTTACTGCTTGGTTAGACTAGTTGAATCAGTTACTGCTTGGTTAGACTAGTTGAATCAGTTACTGCTTGGTTAGACTAGTTGAATCAGTTACTGCTTGGTTAGACTAGTTGAATCAGTTAGTGCTTGGTTAGACTAGTTGAATCAGTTAGTGCTTGGTTAGACTAGTTGAATAAGTTACTGCTTGGTTAGACTAGTTGAATCAGTTACTGTTCGGTTAGACTAGTTGAATCAGGTATGTTACTGTTTGGTTAGACTAGTTGAATCAGGTATGTTACTGCTTGGTTAGACTAGTTGAATCAGTTAGTGCTTGGTTAGACTAGTTGAATCAGTGTTACTGCTTGGTTAGACTAGGTGAATCAGTTAATGCTTGGTTAGACTAGTTGAATCAGTTACTGCTTGGTTAGACTAGTTGAATCAGTTACTGCTTGGTTAGACTAGTTGAATCAGTTACTGCTTGGTTAGACTAGTTGAATAAGTTACTGCTTGGTTAGACTAGTTGAATCAGTTACTGCTTGGTTAGACTAGTTGAATCAGTTACTGCTTGGTTAGACTAGTTGAATCAGGTGTGTTACTGTTTGGTTAGACTAGTTGAATCAGTGTGTTACTGTTTGGTTAGACTAGTTGAATCAGGTATGTTACTGCTTGGTTAGACTAGTTGAATCAGTTACTGCTTGGTTAGACTAGTTGAATCAGTTACTGCTTGGTTAGACTAGGTGAATCAGGTGTGTTACTGTTTGGTTAGACTAGTTGAATCAGTTACTGCTTGGTTAGACTAGTTGAATCAGTATGTTACTGCTTTGGTTAGACTAGTTGAATCAGGTGTGTTACTGTTTGGTTAGACTAGTTGAATCAGTTACTGCTTGGTTAGACTAGTTGAATCAGTTAGACTTGGTTAGACTAGTTGAATCAGTTACTGCTTGGTTAGACTAGTTGAATCAGTTAGTGCTTGGTTAGACTAGTTGAATCAGGTTGTTACTGCTTGGTTAGACTAGTTGAATCAGGTGTGTTACTGTTTGGTTAGACTAGTTGAATCAGTTACTGCTTGGTTAGACTAGTTGAATCAGGTATGTTACTGCTTGGGTTAGACTAGTTGAATCAGGTGTGTTACTGCTTGGTTAGACTAGTTGAATCAGTTACTGCTTGGTTAGACTAGTTGAATCAGGTGTGTTACTGTTTGGTTAGACTAGTTGAATCAGGTGTGTTACTGTTTGGTTAGACTAGTTGAATCAGGTGTTTACTGTTTGGTTAGACTAGTTGAATCAGTGTGTTACTGTTTGGTTAGACTAGTTGAATCAGGTGTGTTACTGTTTGGTTAGACTAGTTGAATCAGTTACTGCTTGGTTAGACTAGTTGAATCAGTTACTGCTTGGTTAGACTAGTTGAATCAGTGTGTTACTGTTGGTTAGACTAGTTGAATCAGGTGTGTTTACTGTTTGGTTAGACTAGTTGAATCAGTATGTTACTGCTTGGTTAGACTAGTTGAATCAGTTAGTGCTTGGTTAGACTAGTTTGAATCAGTTACTGCTTGGTTAGACTAGTTGAATCAGGTATGTTACTGCTTGGTTAGACTAGTGAATCAGGTGTGTTACTGTTTGGTTAGACTAGTTGAATCAGTTACTGCTTGGTTAGACTAGTTGAATCAGTTAGTGCTTGGTTAGACTAGTTGAATCAGTTACTGCTTGGTTAGACTAGTTGAATCAGTTACTGCTTGGTTAGACTAGTTGAATCAGGTATGTTACTGCTTGGTTAGACTAGTTGAATCAGTTACTGCTTGGTTAGACTAGTTGAATCAGTTACTGCTTGGTTAGACTAGTTGAATCAGGTATGTTACTGCTTGGTTAGACTAGTTGAATCAGTTACTGCTTGGTTAGACTAGTTGAATCAGGTATGTTACTGCTTGGTTAGACTAGTTGAATCAGTTAGTGCTTGGTTAGACTAGTTGAATCAGTTAGTGCTTGGTTAGACAAGTGGAATCAGTTACTGCTTGGTTAGACTAGTTGAATCAGTTAGTGCTTGGTTAGACTAGTTGAATCAGTTAGTGCTTGGTTAGACTAGTTGAATCAGTTAGTGCTTGGTTAGACTAGTTGAATCAGTTAGTGCTTGGTTAGACTAGTTGAATCAGTTAGTGCTTGGTTAGACTAGTTGAATCAGTACTGCTTGGTTAGACTAGGTGAATCAGTTACTGCTTGGTTAGACTAGTTGAATCAGTTAGTGCTTGGTTAGACTAGTTTAATCAGTTAGTGCTTGGTTAGAATAGTTGAATCAGTTAGTGCTTGGTTAGACTAGTTGAATCAGTTACTGCTTGGTTAGACTAGGTGAATCAGTTACTGCTTGGTTAGACTAGTTGAATCAGTTAGTGCTTGGTTAGACTAGTTTATGAATCAGTTACTGCTTTGGTTAGACTAGTTGAATCAGTTAGTGCTTGGTTAGACTAGTTGAATCAGTACTGCTTGGTTAGACTAGGTGAATCAGTTAGTGCTTGGTTAGACTAGTTGAATCAGTTAGTGCTTGGTTAGACTAGTTGAATCAGTTAGTGCTTGGTTAGACTAGTTGAATCAGTACTGCTTGGTGAGACTAGTTGAATCAGTTAGTGCTTGGTTAGACTAGTTGAATCAGTTAGTGCTTGGTTAGACTAGTTGAATCAGTTAGTGCTTGGTTAGACTAGTTGAATCAGTTATTGCTTGGTTAGACTAGTTGAATCAGTTCTGTTACTGCTTGGTTAGACTAGTTGAATCAGTTAGTGCTTGGTTAGACTAGTTTAATCAGTTAGTGCTGCTTGGTTAGACTAGTTGAAAATGAGTTTAGTGCTTGGTTAGACTAGTTGAATCAGTTAGTACTTGGTTAGACTAGTTGAATCAGTACTGCTTGGTTAGACTAGTTGAATCAGTTAGTGCTTGGTTAGACTAGGTGAATCAGTTAGTGCTTGGTTAGACTAGTTGAATCAGTTAGTGCTTGGTTAGACTAGTTGAATCAGTTAGTGCTTGGTTAGAGTAACAAACTGCATCCTCACCAGCCCTTTGCGGATAGGATTGGCCTGTTTTGTTGTATAAATATATACATCTAACACTGATTGTGTGTGTGTGTGTGTGTGTGTGTGTGTGTGTGTGTGTGTGTGTGTGTGTGTGTGTGTGTGTGTGTGTGTGTGTGTGTGTGTGTGTGTGTGTGTGTGTGTGTGTGTGTGTGTGTGCTGCAGCTTAGGTCTGTTACTCTCACTAGATATTAGTAGTTGTGGTTTATGCATAAGAGACATCCTCTTTGATTAATATGTAGCAAGGAAATAACACACACCATACACACACACATACACACACACACACAACACACACACACATACACACACATACACACACACACACACACACACACAGAAACACACTGTAATCTGCTCTCTCTTCAAGGACACACTCATGCACACATATACACACACAGATCGGTGTGTGTGTCTGTGAGTGTGCACGTGTGTGTGTGTGTGTGTGTGTGTTGAATATGCAGCCTCATGTAAGGAGGAGAGAGGGAGTCTTAATTAACCAGCCCTCATTAATTCTCTTTGAACTGACAGATACAATGTTTACAATCTAATTACTTTGATTACTGAGCTGACACACACACACACACAC
>CM072220.1:10928990-10973990 GCA_036851935.1 Coregonus suidteri
TCTCCCCACTGTATACTATATATTCTACTATATATATAGTATGTAAGTATCTCTCTGTCTCTTTCTCTCTCTGTCTCTCTCGGTCTCTCTTCTCTCTCTCTCTCTCTCTCTCTCTCTCTCTCTCTCTCTCTCTCTCTCTCTCTCTCTCTCTCTCTCTCTCTCTCTCTCTCTCTCTCTCTCTCTCAAAACCAATGGTAAATTGTTGAATATTACCAGATGTATTCAACCCAATATAATCTGTAATTCCTAAACCCATATTAACAGATTATCTCCTTCTAACCCCTCCCCTCCCACTGTAGATGCCACACAGCTACGAGTCTAGACATCTTTGAGTCTATATTATATTTGAACAGTAGTTCTCCCTCTCCCAATGACCTATGATGGCAATGTTATGCTTTATCACCAATAGATTTCACAGATTTTTTTCCCATATTGACATATTTTCTCTCTCTCTCCCTCCACTTAACTGTAGATGCCAGACAGCTAAGATACATTTGATTGATTCTGTATTATATTGTAACAGTATATATCTCTCCCCCTCTCACTCTCCACCTCTCTCTCTCTCCCTCTCTATCTATGTCCCCCTCTCTCCCTCCCCCCCCTCCCTCTCTCTCCCCTCTCTCTTTCCCTCTCTTTCCCCCCTCTCTCTCTCCCCCCTCTCTCCCTCTCCCTCTCTCTGTCCCCCCTCTCTCCCTCTCTCTCCCCTCTCTCTCTCGCTCTCTCCCCCTCTCTCTCTCCCCCCTCTCTCCCCCCCTCTCTCCCCCTCTCTCTCCTCTCTCTCTCCCTCTCTCTGTCCCCCTCTCTCCCTCTCACTCCTCTCTCTCTCCCCCTCTCTCTCTCCCTCTCCCTCTCTCTGTCCCCCTCTCTCTCCCCCCTCTCTCCCCTCTCTCTCTCTCTGTCCCCCCCTCTCTCTCCCCTCCTCTCTCTCTCTCTCCCCCCTCTCTCTCTCTCCCTCTCTCTCTCTCTCTCTCTCTCTCTCTCCCTCTCTCTCTCTCTCTCCCCTCTCTCTCTCTCTCCTCTCTCTCTCTGTCCCCCTCTCTCTCTCTCTGTCCCCCTCTCTCTCTCTCCCCCCTCTCTCTCTCTCTGTCCCCCTCTCTCTCTCCCCTCTCTCTCTCTCTCCCCACCTCTCTCTCTCTCCCCCTCTCTCTCTCTCTCCCTCCCTCTCTTCCCCTCCCCCTCTCTTCTTCCTCTCTCTCTCCAGATGCCAGACAGCTCCCAGACGTAGCCCTGACAGGGAAGTGCACTAGGGAGTGTGATGAGTTCGGACACTCCGACACCTGTTGGATGCCCGCCGCTGTCCGCCCGTCGCCTCGGCAACACCAGCGCCAGCGCCACGTCAGCGAGCCGCCCCGCCTGTCCACCTTCGCCTCCCCCGGCAATGACAACAACAATAACCATGACGACGATGATGAGGAAGATAGTGACAGCGAGAGCGCCGGCAGCGCCGGGAGTTCCGAACCGGGTGTGGTCAGCGTGGGAGTCGGCGGAGGAGGTCAGAGGTTACCGTTAGCCAATGGGGATCCTCTCGGCAGCCTGGTGGGCGGAGACAGGATGAACCGGAACATGGGCGACCACAACCGGAACCTGCTCAACCGCAAGATGACGTCGGCGTCGTACGACACGTTCAGCTCTGCCGGGTTCGGGAGACGCCATCACGAGGAGGATGGGGGGCGTCAGGGCAGGGTCAACCCTCCGGAGGTTATACCATTAACGAGGACCGGGGACTACAAGACCACGTCGTGCCTCACGCTCTCCCGTAGAGAGGTCTACCTTTAAGAGCATGGGGGATGGATCAGTCCACTGCTGCTGCACCCCTTTTCTGATGGAATGGAACATTCCATCCCTGTTTGTTCTGGTGAAATGGAACAGTCCACTTCTAGACACTGGAATGGAATGGTCCATTTCTGTTGTAGTTTTTGTTGAGAACTTTGACCAGCTGTGAATAATAATAATAATAATAATAACACCTTCAGAATAGAGGACCGCTCTGTGGTTTTGGTTTGTTTTGTTAAGTTTGACCAGGATACAGACACCACACAACTACAAAAACACAAAAGGACACTAGGACCTTAAACTCCAAGAAGAAAAGACTATAAGGTGTGATTAAAAAAGAGAAATGGTGTTCATTAACTGAACTCCTTGCCAAAAAAAAAAAAAAAATTAATCAAATCTGAACTTTTGGATGCTAAATACATCATATTTATATGGATCGTGAGGAGGGAGATGGATCCATGGATTGCCTTTGGAAAAAAGAGATAGCAGTTGCTGCTCTGGAGTCACGTACTGACTGACTTAATTTAATCGAAACTCTGGATAGAAGTTTCTCTCAAACACAGATCTAGGATCAGTTTATTCTTCCCTGAATCCTAACCTGAAGTATTACAGGGAGCAACTCAATACTGAACTTAGATCAGTGTCAAGTGTTAACTTATTTTTTTAATTTTTTTGTTACTCTTTAAAGTTAATCAGATGCATGTCTAACCTCCCGCCACCGGGGGAGCTGTGGGGAGAGAGACTAACCTCCCCCCACCAGGGGAGCTGTGGGGGGAGAGACTAACCTCCCCCCACCAGGGGAGCTGTGGGGAGAGAGACTGACCTCCCCCCACCAGGGGAGCTGTGGGGAGAGAGACTAACCTCCCGCCACCAGGGGAGCTGTGGGGAGAGAGACTGACCTCCCCTCACCGGGGGAGCTGTGGGGAGGGGAAAGAGCTGGAGGAACTGGGCCTGACGCCATACACGCCTCAGGACCAATGGGAACACTCGCTGAGGTGCATGCGACCAATCAAATTTGATTTAAAGACTTATGATCGGACAGATCTGAATCTGACTAATCTGCGAACCCGATGATGGGACGCCATGGAGGTTTAACCAATCAAACGATAGGACCAATGAGCTGTCGTTATAAAAGTAATTTTAATGGATTTCATGCTCATCAATCAAATGTTATTTAAACCTAACCCACCAATCATCATATGGCATTATAGGGAAGTAGCATCGAGATATTAACCAACCATACAACGGACATGATATTTTCAGTAACAACCAATCGGATTCTTTGGCAAAGACAAGGACTTCCGAAAAGATAACTGATTTAAAAAAACATCCAGGTATTTTTGAAACAACGCAAGAAGACGAGGAGGGAAATAAACAAACACAACGTGACGTTTTTACAGATATGAGCTAGAAACACTCGGAATACAAGGTCCATGCTAGAATCAGTGCCAACATATTCCAGCATTTTCTAATGAAAAATGATACTTTTTCTGTCTTTTTGCCTTCTCTAGCTTCTGGTAACCTTCCCAAAACTACAAGGTTTTTCAGAAATCCTGGTTGGAGTATTCCCGGATTTCCTACCTATTCCGGGAATCTTCTTACCGGGATTTCTGAAAAACCTGGGGATTTTGCGAAAGTTAAGGGGAAATGTGCAACCCTAGCCGAGACTGTACATAGTGTATCTATGTTTAGACTGACAGTATTACAGCACTGTCATCCATTCATTAAGACCATTACATGTTACTCTACAGTGCAGAAGACCAGTCACTTCATTCAACTGATTATATGGATATCTATTCTACAACACACAATGTAGTGAAACACACACACACACTGCACACACACACACACACACTCAGTGAAACGATACACACACGACATAGACGTGCGACGTACACACACACACACCCACAAGCGTACACTGTAGCTATACAAAATCAACCCAAAATGCAGAAGGATATACGTTCCCACACACACACACACACACACACACACACACACACACACACACACACATAATGTGTCTACATGCTTTTAAACATACTTGAACATATAACATGTTGCCTCTGAAAACTAGCTTTTTGCCTGCTTCCCTCCCCCTCCTCTTCAACCCCCTGATGTAAACAAGTATTTAAATAAGTATTCATCTTTCAAGACATTAAAGGGACGTTTTGGTCTATATGCCGGCTTTACATTAAAGGGACGTTTTGGTCTATATGCCGGCTTTACATTAAAGGGACGTTTTTGGTCTATATGCCGGCTTTACATTAAAGGGACGTTTTTGGTCTATATGCGGCTTTACATTAAAGGGATATTTTACAAAAGGGACGTTTTGGTCTATTCCGGCTTTACATTAAAGTATGTTTTGGTCTATATGCCGGCTTTACATTAAAGGGATGTTTTGGTCTCATAAAGGGACAATGCCGGCTTTACAAAAGGGACGTCTATATGGGCTTTAAAAATGACGTTTTCTATACTCTTAAAGGGATTTTTGGTCTATATGCATGAACATTAAAGGGATGGCTAAATGCTAATGCCGGCTTTACATTAAAGGGATTTTTGGTTATTTTTAAACGTTTTGGTCAGATTAAAGGGATGTTTTGGTCTATATGCCGGCTTTTTAAAGGGATGTTTTGGTCTATATGCCGGCTTTACATTAAAGGGACGTTTTGGTCTATATGCCGGCTTTACATTAAAGGGATATTTAAAGTATTCCTCTAACTGTACGTAGTAACTCATAGAACAAACCAAATCTTTGGGAAAAATGAACTCTAACTCTTCTTCTGCATGAAATAAAAATACGGCTAAATGCTATTTGTGTTTTTTAAACCAGAAGCCTTCTTTTTTGGAGATATTACACCTCTTTGAAAACATGATGTGTGTATGTATGTATGTATGTGTTTGTATGTGAGGGAGGGAGAGAGGAGAGAGGGAGAGGCGGAGAGCATCAGTGTGTGAAGTCGTATAATTCACGAGGAGAGGAAGAGAGAGAAACCTTCATCCCTGGGTGAGGTTATTTGCTGTAGCATCCCTGGGTGAGGTTATTTGCTGTATCATCCCTGGGTGAGGTTATTTGCTGTAGCATCCCTGGGTGAGGTTATTTGCTGTAGCATCCCTGGGTGAGGTTATTTGCTGTAGCATCCCTGGGTTATGAGGTTGGGTGATTTGCTGTAGCATCCCTGGGTGAGGTTATTTGCTGTAGCATCCCTGGGTGAGGTTATTTGCTGTAGCATCCCTGGGTGAGGTTATTTGCTGTAGCATCCCTGGGTGAGGTTATTTGCTGTAGCATCCCTGGGTGAGGTTATTTGCTGTAGCATCCTGTAGCATCCCTGGGTGAGGTTATTTGCTGTAGCATCCCTGGGTGAGGTTATTTGCTGTAGCATCCCTGGGGGTGAGGTTATTTGCTGTAGCATCCCTGGGTGAGGTTATTTGCTGTATCATCCCTGGGTGAGGTTATTTGCTGTAGCCATTGAGAGAAAATGAGAAACTCCTGACGTTGAAAGGATGTGTGGAGGACGATAGAGTCCAGGGGCTGCACCTTAACAGTCTAAAGAAAGACTATTGAGACTCACCATATAATCAGTGACTTTAACTTCATTACACACTAACCAACTCTCAGGTAAGACTTGCCACAATGTGTACAGTATCTAGTTTGTAAAGTAACCCACTGGGTTTCTACATGAAAACAGAACCATGAATTCTCCCCTAGAATTAGAATTGAGTTCTAATTCAATCCCCCAGAATTCGATTTAGAATTGAGTTCTAATTCAATCCCCCAGAATTCGATTTAGAATTGAGTTCTAATTCTAGGGTTGCTCCTATCTCTCTCTTCACTCTACTCTATGGCCATTCTATGGTGTCAGTACACTGACTTTAGTTGGACACACTGAACTTCTCACCCCCTTCTCCCTCTAACCTCCACCTCCCCCCCACTCATGTTTCCAAACCTGCTGTCTCTGAAGCCCTGTGATTGGTGGACTGGACTCATCGGTGCACTGATGTTACAATGGACGGAAGTTCTAGTTCCAGAACATTGGGAATGCTCGAAGGGGATTGGTCTATCTATGCCATAATCCTACGGGGTTTTCTAGCTCACCTAGAGCCACTGACATACAGTCCATATACTATGTAGTAACCATGACCACACAGTCCCTGGAGATATGGAAATCATGGAGCTGGATTACAACCCACAGGGTCCGGGTCTGGATTCAGGAGCCGAGTTAACCCTAACGGGCCAGGAGAACCTTGCTACAAGAGACTCTGAAAACAATGATTTGTGTTTATTACAAGACAGATCTTTTCTTCCCGGGGGGGGCGTCCAACTGCTGTTTTAATGCAGTCTGGTGCAAACATACTACCCTACTACCATACCTTTCCTTCCCCGGCCTAACACGGACCTATAGGAACAGTGTACATGAATCAGTGACTACGTCCCAAATAGCACCCTATCCCCTATATAGGCCATATAGGGGGCAGTAGTCAAAAGTCTGCAAAAGTTGTGAAGTATGTAGGGATTAGGGTGCCATTTGGGACGCTGGCACTGTGTGGGAGAGTGTGTTTTTTTATATACTGCACGTTTAAAGACAATTTAAATCACTTCTTCTTAGCCCTGATATGTGGGCCTGGAGAGAGAGAGGACGGGGGGGCGATAGAGCGAGGTTAAACGACGTCTTGACGAGATATTTGCATTCACCTGTTTAGGACATTCTTTTTTTTAAAAGGGGACACCTCGGCATGCGTCTCATATGGCACCCTATATAGTGCACTACTTTTGACCGGAGCTGTGGCCCAGAGTAGTGCACTACATAGGGTATAGGGTGCTATTTGGGATGGGCCCCCTCACCTATACTCTTCCTCCTGATTGGTCGATTACCTAATAGCCACGTATAGAACGTAAGAACCACCCAGTAGAACCGAGGAACCCCATAGAACCCACGGAACAGCGAACATTGTTAATAACAGACAAAAAAAGGCATGTTTTACCCGTTTCAATTTTGCATTAAAAAGAATACGAAAAAAAAAAAAAAAACATTTCTTTATTTTCTCTCTTTTTTTTATTTCTCTGTTTGTAGCGACGTGTCTCTGTTGCTGATCTATTATTAACTGCGATTAATTAATTATTCAACTAATTGCATTTGCTAATGATTACGAGGATGAGGAGTGCGTTCCGAAATGGCACCCTATTCCCTATACAGAGGTCAAAAGTAGTGCCCTGTAGAGGGAATAGGGTGCTATTTCAGTCACAGCCGAGGAGGAGTTGTTACAGAACGGTTTGATGATGATGATGATGATTATGATAATGATGATGACGTGTGTAAAAGTTTGACTTTGACATTAAAAGCTCCTTGAAACCTCTTAAAAGTTTAATTTTTTTATATTTTTTTTACTTGGGCTCAGGATTCAGTCCTAGGCGCGTTATAGAGCAGCGCATTGCATTGGACTTTTAGGTCGTTTACACTTGAGCCAACATTCACAGCGTTTACCGTGAAGGCGATATCCGTGGACATTGGGGGGAAATGCCTTTTAAAGGATCATTATAGGATGTCCAGTGCTCTGCTCTATGACGTGCCTCTGATTGAATCGTGGCCTTGGGCATGACATTTAAAACATGCTAATATCTGGTACATTGATGTTTTGGGTTTGAATCCTGGCCTTGGGCATGACATTTAAAACATGCTAATATCTGGTACATTGATGTTTTGGGATTGAATCGTGGCCTTGGGCATGACATTTAAAACATGCTAATATCTGGTACATTGATGTTTTGGGATTGAATCGTGGCCTTGGGCATGACATTTAAAGCATGCTAATATCTGGTACATTGATGTTTTGGGATTGAATCGTGGCCTTGGGCATGACATTTAAAACGTGCTAATATCTGGTACATTGATGTTTTGGGATTGAATCGTGGCATTGATGTTTTGGGATTGAATCGTGGCCTTGGGCATGACATTTAAAACATACTAATATCTGGTACATTGATGTTTTGGGATTGAATCGTGGCCTTGGGCATGACATTTAAAACATGCTAATATCTGGTACATTGATGTTTTGGGATTGAATCGTGGCCTTGGGCATGACATTTAAAGCATGCTAATATCTGGTACATTGATGTTTTGGGATTGAATCGTGGCCTTGGGTATGACATTTAAAGCATGCTAATATCTGGTACATTGATGTTTTGGGATTGAATCGTGGCCTTGGGCATGACATTTAAAGCATGCTAATATCTGGTACATTGATGTTTTGGGATTGAATCCTGGCCTTGGACATGACATTTAAAACATGCTAATATCTGGTACATTGATGTTTTGGGATTGAATCGTGGCCTTGGGAATGACATTTAAAACATGCTAATATCTGGTACATTGATGTTTTGGGATTGAATCGTGGCCTTGGGCATGACATTTAAAACATGCTAATATCTGGTACATTGATGTTTTGGGATTGAATCGTGGCCTTGGGCATGACATTTAAAACATGCTAATATCTGGTACATTGATGTTTTGGGATTGAATCGTGGCCTTGGGCATGCCATTTAAAACATGCTGATATCTGGTACATTGATGTTTTGGGATTGAATCGTGGCCTTGGGCATGACATTTAAAGCATGCTAATATCTGGTACATTGATGTTTTGGGATTGAATCGTGGCCTTGGGCATGACATTTAAAACATGCTAATATCTGGTACATTGATGTTTTGGGATTGAATCGTGGCCTTGGGCATGACATTTAAAACATGCTGATATCTGGTACATTGATGTTTTGGGATTGAATCGTGGCCTTGGGCATGACATTTAAAACATGCTGATATCTGGTACATTGATGTTTTGGGATTGAATCGTGGCCTTGGGCATGACATTTAAAGCATGCTAATATCTGGTACATTGATGTTTTGGGATTGAATCGTGGCCTTGGGCATGACATTTAAAACATGCTAATATCTGGTACATTGATGTTTTGGGATTGAATCGTGGCCTTGGGCATGACATTTAAAACATGCTGATATCTGGTACATTGATATTTTTGGTTTGAAAATTCTAAACCTAGCACTTGTTACGTCCCAAAATGCACCTTATTTCCTATATAGTGCACTTCTTTTGACCAGGACCCATAGAGCTCTGGTTGAAAGTATCACACTATGAAGGGAATAGGGTGCCATTTGTGATGCGCCCCTCTGTCCTAATCCATAGACTGCTTCCAAGGTAACGAAACCACACTGACACCTGGACCAGACCGGACCACCTGGACCAGACCGGACCACCTGGGCCAACCGGACCACCTGGGCCAGACCGGACCACCTGGACCAGACCGACCACCTGGACCAGACCGGACCACCTGGACCAGACCGGACCACCTGGACCAGACCGGACCACCTGGACCAGACCGGACCACCTGGACCAGACCGGACCACACATAACCTCACAGTAGTTATCGCTAAAGTTCTAAACCCCAATCAGAATGGACTTGGATGTCAGTTATTGAGAGAACAGCAGTCATGAGGTAAAAATGTCGTCTTTAGCTACCGCAGTTTGTAAACGATGTTAATGCAATCTGTGAATCATGAATACACAGTGTTTTATAAGCCCAAGTGGGCAGGGCATCCTGAAGACGCAAGAAAGTGTACTAACAAAATGTATCAAATTAAATAATTTCTCCCCCCTGGTTTCTTGGAGGTATACAGAGGAGGTTATGCCATGTGGACTGGAGTTTTGAGGCTGAAAGGAGAGGCTATGCTAAGCTAGGAGGAAGGGAGAAGTGAGGGAGCTGGTGAGAAATAGAACCAGTAACAAGCTTAGGAGAGAGACCAAGGAGCTAGGAGAGAGATCAAGGAGCTAGGAGAGGGATCAAGGAGCTAGGGAGCGAGAAGAGAGACATGAAACTAGAGCCATCAAGGAGAGAGATTATTTTCTAGAGAAGACAACTGGGATCTACAACAAAGGATCTAGAAAATAAAATAAAGATGACTAGATGATCTAGAAAAGCGATGGAGGCTAGACCAAACTAGACGACCAAAACTAGACCAAACTAGACGACCAAGACTAGACCAAACTAGACGACCAAGACTAGACCAAACTAGACGACCAAGACTAGACCAAACTAGACGACCAAGACTAGACCAAACTAGACGACCAAGACTAGACCAAACTAGACGACCAAGACTAGACCAAACTAGACGACCAAGACTAGACCAAACTAGACGACCAAGACTAGACCAAACTAGACGACCAAGACTAGACCAAACTAGACGACCAAGACTAGACCAATCTAGACGACAAACTAGACCAAACTAGACGACCAAGACTAGACCAAACTAGACGACCAAGACTAGACCAAAACTAGACGACCAAGACTAGACCAAACTAGACGACCAAACTAGACCAAACTAGACGACCAAGACTAGACCAAACTAGACGACCAAGACTAGAGCAAACTAGACGACCAAGACTAGACCAAACTAGACGACCAAGACTAGACCAAACTAGACGACCAAGACTAGACCAAACTAGACGACCAAGACTAGAGCAAACTAGACGACCAAGACTAGACCAAACTAGACGACCAAGACTAGACCAAACTAGACGACCAAGACTAGACCAAACTAGACAACCAAGACTAGACCAAACTAGACGACCAAGTCTAGAGCAAAGCACTAGACGACCAAGACTAGACTAAATTAGACGACCAAGACTAGACCAAACTAGACGACCAAGACTAGACCAAACTAGACGACCAAGACTAGAGCAAACTAGACGAACCAAACTAGACGAGACTAGACCAAACTTAGACGACCAAGACTAGACCAAACTAGACGACCAAGACTAGACCAAACTAGACGACCAAGACTAGACCAAACTAGACGACCAAGACTAGACCAAACTAGACGACCAAGACTAGACCAAACTAGACGACCAAGACTAGACCAAACTAGACGAAGACTAAAGACTAGACCAAACTAGACGACCAAGACTAGACACTAGACCAAACTAGACGACCAAGACTAGACCAAACTAGACGACCAAGACTAGACCAAACTAGACGACCAAGACTAGAGCAAACTAGACGACCAAGACTAGACTAAATTAGACGACGACCAAGACTAGACCAAACTAGACGACCAAGACTAGACTAAATTAGACCCAAACTAGACCAAACTAGACGCCAAGTCTAGACCAAACTAGACGACCAAGACTAGAGCAAACTAGACGACCAAGACTAGACCAAACTAGACGACCAAGACTAGAGCAAACTAGACGACCAAGACTAGACCAAACTAGACGACCAAGACTAGACTAAATTAGACGACCAAGACTAGACCAAACTAGACGACCAAGTCTAGAGCAAACTAGACGACCAAGACTAGACTAAATTAGACGACCAAGACTAGAGCAAAAACTAGACGACCAAGACTAGACCAAACTAGACGACCAAGACTAGACCAAACTAGACGACCAAGACTAGACCAAACTAGACCAAGACTAGACAAGACTAGACCAAACTAGACGACCAAGACTAGACCAAACTAGACGACCAAGACTAGACTAAAACTAGACGACCAAGACTAGACCAAACTAGACGACCAAGACTAGACCAAACTAGACGACCAAGACTAGACCAAACTAGACGACCAAGACTAGACCAAACTAGACGACCAAGACTAGACCAAACTAGACGACCAAGACTAGACCAAAACTGACGACCAAGACCAGACCAAACTAGACGACCAAGACTAGACCAAACTAGACGACCAAGACTAGACTAAATTAGACGACCAAGACTAGACCAAACTAGACGACCAAGACTAGACCAAACTAGACGACCAAGACTAGACTAAACTAGACGACCAAGACTAGACCAAACTAGACGACCAAGACTAGACCAAACTAGACGACCAAGACTAGACCAAACTAGACGACCAAGACTAGAGCAAACTAGACGACCAAGACTAGACCAAACTAGACGACCAAGACTAGACCAAACTAGACGACCAAGACTAGACCAAACTAGACGACCAAGACTAGACCAAACTAGACGACCAAGACTAGACCAAACTAGATGACCAAGACTAGACCAAACTAGACGACCAAGACTAGACCAAACTAGACGACCAAGACTAGACTAAATTAGACGACCAAGACTAGACCAAACTAGACGACCAAGTCTAGAGCAAACTAGACGACCAAGACTAGACTAAATTAGACGACCAAGACTAGAGCAAACTAGACGACCAAGACTAGACCAAACTAGACGACCAAGACTAGAGCAAACTAGACGACCAAGACTAGACCAAACTAGATGACCAAGACTAGACCAAACTAGACGACCAAGACTAGACCAAACTAGACGACCAAGACTAGACCAAACTAGACGACCAAGACTAGACTAAATTAGACGACCAAGACTAGACCAAACTAGACGACCAAGACTAGACTAAATTAGATGACCAAGACTAGAGAAACTAGACGACAAACTAGACGACCAAGTCTAGAGCAAACTAGACGACCAAGACTAGACTAAATTAGAAGACCAAGACTAGAGCAAAACTAGACGACCAAGACTAGACTAAACTAGACGACCAAGTCTAGACCAAACTAGCCGACCAAGAGCAAGACTAACTAGACGACCAAGACTAGACCAAACTAGACGACCAAGACTAGACCAAACTAGACGACCAAGACTAAACCAAACTAGACGAACCAAGACTAGACTAAATTAGACGACCAAGACTAGACCAAACTAGACGACCAAGACTAGAGCAAACTAGACGACCAAGACTAGACCAAACTAGACAACCAAGACTAGACTAAATTAGACGACCAAGACTAGAGCAAACTAGACGACCAAGACTAGACCAAACTAGATGACCAAGACTAGAACAAATTAGACTATCTAGGATAGACAACTAGACAAATGTCACCCGATCTCCTATATAGGGCACTACTTTGAACAGAGCCCTATGGGATAAAACAGGTAAAAGCAACAAGAGGAGAAAGTAGTGAACTACATAGGGAATAGGGTGCCATTTGGGAGAAGAGCAAAATGAACGCTTTCACTATGACCATGACCCTCTTTATCTGGATCACTCCTGACACCTGATGGCCAACAACCAACATTACAACTCATTACAACTCATAATGGTTAGTTTTCAATACCATTCAATGAATGAATTTACCTCTATGTACAATACCTGGAATGGTTAGTTTTCTATACAATACCTTGGAATGGTTAGTTTTCTGTACAACAACAATGGAATGTAATATAGTTTGGAATGGTTAGTTTTCTGTACAATACCTTGGAATGGTTAGTTTTCTATACAATACCTTGGAATGGTTAGTTTTCTATACAATACAATATCATGGAATGGTTAGTTTTCTATACAATACCATGGAATGGTTAGTTTTCTATACAATACCATGGAATGGTTAGTTTTCTATACAATACCATGGAATGGTTAGTTTTCTATACAATACCATGGAATGGTTAGTTTTCTATACAATACCATGGAATGGTTAGTTTTCTGTACAATACCTTGGAATGGTTAGTTTTCTATACAATACCTTGGAATGGTTAGTTTTCTGTACAATACGATGGAATGGTTAGTTTTCTATACAATACCTTGGAATGGTTAGTTTTCTGTACAATACCTTGGAATGGTTAGTTTTCTATACAATATCATGGAATGGTTAGTTTTCTATACAATATCATGGAATGGTTAGTTTTCTATAAAATACCATGGAATGGTTAGTTTTCTATTCAACATCATGGAATGGTTAGTTTTCTATACAATATCATGGAATGGTTAGTTTTCTTTGGACAATAAAGTTTTATTCTTTACAGTGTATAGAATATAGTAAAAGTTTATTGGATGGAATTTAACGGTAGAAGAGCAGCACAGCAGCTTCAGTGATCTCCTTGGACGCACTCAAGCCTATGTTGGTCCCGTAACCATCCCAGTCAAAGCTAGTGAAGTCACCACACTGTCTGTGAGCATCGCTAGGGAAGTGTCCACAACCACCTATACAATACTGCACACACACACACACACACACACACACACACACACACACACACACACACACACACACACACACACACACACACACACACACACACACAGGTTATGAAACAGATCGACACATGTCATTTAAATGCATGCACAAACAAATATACACACAGTAATTATTTTCTTAAAAGAATACCACGATTTTTCCTTTTAACTCACATGTTCAGTGTTGCAGCCGGTTGGTTTGACCCCAGAGCATATGGCCATGGCCGCTCGTTCGTTATTTATCGCTCTGAACGTGATGAAGCCAGGTTGAAACTCATCTTTAGGAGAAAAAGAACATGACAGAAACATGATATGAATGTCTACAAGCCAGGTCATTTATTCCATAGACACATTTCCCTTCTGTGTAAACTTAATGACAGTAAAGTTGTTGTCATCTACAGGTGTATATTTAGTTTGATTCACCATTCTATTATTTCTGTGTGTCATGGTGGATAAAATATGATTAAATAAAAGTCACATACTTTCTTGAGTTGAAGAAAGACGTGTTAATACATGTCTACAGATATATTTCATTTCAGTGCATTCATCGCTCTCTTTCATTAGCTCATGGTTGATCAAATTAAAGAAGCCCCATACTTCTTGCGTTGGGTCCATACAGCTCTCTGGTGGTCTCCGTGTCTCCATGGTCATAGACAACAGGAATGGATGGTCCTCTGTCGCTGCAAGACCCCACGTTGTACCTCACTGGATGGGTCTGGCACATTAGAACACAATATCATTCATGTCGAGCTTTAATCAAGCACCCATCTGGGTGACCAAGTGGGTGAGCCACGAGACTGTGTTAGCCTACTGAGCTAAAGCCTAGGCATCAGGTTGATGCATTAGTTTGTCAAAGTTATTCATAATGTGGACCGAACTACCTCTAGCACCTGTGTAAGTAAATACAACAAGAACACGTGCATTGAACTGTGTGTGTGTGCGGGTGTGTGTGTGTACGTGTGTGTGTGTGTGTTTACGTGCGTGTCTGTGTGTAGGTGCGTGTGTGTGTGTACGTGCGTGTCTGTGTGTAGGTGCGTGTGTGTGTGTACGTGCGTGTCTGTGTGTAGGTGCATGTGTGTAGTGTGTGTGTTACGTGCATGATACCTACGAGTTGTGCGTGTGGTGTGTGTAGGTGCGTGTGTGTGTACGTGCGTGTCTGTGTGTAGGTGCGTGTGTGTCTGTGTGATACCTTGAAGAGTTGGTGCAGGTTGCCTCCGTGCAGGGTGAGGAAGCGTCTCTCTGTGTGGTAGCGCAGGATGGAGGCCAGGTTCCAGTGTTCCAAAGGAGAGTTGTTGGGGACGTGCCACACAGACATGTCCTCCGCCACGATGTCATAATACCCAGGGTTCTGAGGGAGACAGAGGGAGATGTATTAATACCCAGGGTTCTGAGGGAGACTTGTGAAGGATATGACCTTTTATTAATACCCAGGGAGGACAGAGCTGAGGAGATGTATTAATACCCAGGGTTCTGAGGGAGAGACTGGAGGAGATGTATTAATACCCAGGGTTCTGAGGGAGACCTGTCGGAAAGAGGAGATGTATTAATACCACAGGGTTCTGAGGGAGACAGGAGGAGATGTATTAATACCCAGTGTTCTAGGGAGACAGGAGGAGTTTACCCAGGGTTCACTCCATTACCCTAGGACCAGGATGTATTAATACCCAGGTTCTGAGGGAGACATAAGAGAGTATGTATTAATACCCAGGGTTCTGAGGGAGGAAACAGGAGGAGATGTATTATCTGACCCAGGGTTCTGAAGTCGGAGACATAAAACTGGAGGAGATGTATTCTATACCAGGGTTTCTGAGGGAGCTTTTTTCCACAGGAGGAGATGTTCTGTCCATTGATGCAGAAAAATACCCAGGTTCTCTAGGTTAGACTACTGAGAGGGAGGAGATGTATTAATACCCAGGGTTCTGAGGGAGAGGGGAGGAGATGTATTAATACCCAGGGTTCTGAGGGAGAGGAGGAGATGTATTAATACCCAGGGTTCTGAGGGAGACAGGAGGAGATGTATTAATACCCAGGGTTCTGAGGGAGACAGGAGATGTATTAATACCCAGGGTTTTGAGGGAGACAGGAGGAGATGTATTAATACCCAGGGTTCTGAGGGAGAGGGGAGGAGATGTATTAATACCCAGGGTTCTGAGGGAGACATGAGATGTATTAATACCCAGGGTTCTGAGGGAGACAGGAGGAGATGTATTAATACCCAGGGTTCTGAGGGAGACAGGAGGAGATGTATTAATACCCAGGGTTCTGAGGGAGACAGGAGGAGATGTATTAATACCCAGGGTTCTGAGGGAGAGGGGAGGATATGTATTAATACCCAGGGTTCTGAGGGAGACAGGAGGAGATGTATTAATACCCAGGGTTCTGAGGGAGAGGGGAGGAGATGTATTAATGTCTTGCATAACACAATTCCATTCCAATTCCAGTCAATTCAGGAAATGCACTGAAATTCCAATTCCAATTCTCTTCAATGCGTTCCAATGGGAAGAATTTGGAATTGTAATTTGGTTTACTTTCTGGATAGACTGGAGGATATGAATTTACCGAACCTGAGCTGTCCCCAGGCCTTCAGATGTATTAGTTTCACAACCCTGCTGTATAAAACAACCTGATCATGTATTAACAACCCAGTTTATGACCCAATCATATGATATAGCAATCTGATCATCTACAGTGGGGGAAAAAGTATTTAGTCAGCCACCAATTGTGCATGTTCTCCCCCACTTAAAAAGATGAGAGAGGCCTGTAATTTTCATCATAGGTACACGTCAACTATGACAGACAAAATGAGAAAAAAAAATTTCCAGAAAATCACATTGTAGGATTTTTAATGAATTTATTTGCAAATTATGGTGGAAAATAAGTATTACAGCACCCAGGTCAATAACAAAAGTTTCTCAATACTTTGTTATATACCCAGGGTTGGCAATGACACAGGTCAAACGTTTTTCTGTAAGTCTTCACAAGGTTTTCACACACTGTTGCTGGTATTTTGGCCCATTCCTCCATGCAGATCTCCTCTAGAGCATATGATGTTTTACCCTGTCGCTGGGGAACAGGAGGACTTTCAACTCCCTCCAAAGATTTTCTATGGGGGAGTGAGATCTGGAGACTGGCTTAGGCCACTCCAGGACCTTGAAATGCTTCTTAATACCACTCCTTCTGAGGGAGGGGAGGAGTTGGGGATCATTGTCATGCTGAAAGACCCAGCCACGTTTCATCTTCAATGCCCTTGCTGAGGGAAGACAGGAGGTTTTCACTCAAAATCTCACGATACATGGCCCCATTCATTCTTTCCTTTACACGGTTCAGTCGTCCTGGTCCCTTTGTAGAAAAACAGCCCCAAAGCATGATGTTTCCACCCCCATGCTTCACAGTAGGTATGGTGTTCTTCTGGATGCAACTCAGCATTCTTTGTCCTCCAAACACAACGGTTTGAGTTTTTACCAAAATAAGTTCTATTTTGGTTTCATCTGACCATATGACATTCTCCCAATCCTCTTCTGGATCATCCAAATGCACTCTACCACTTCAGACGGATGTTTGGACACGTACTGGCTTAAGACAGGGGGACACGTCTTGCACTGCAGGATTTGAGTCCCTGGCGGCATAGTGTGTTTACTGATGGTAGGAGGATATACTTTGGTCCCAGCTCTCTGCAGGTCATTCACTAGGTCCCCCCGTGTGGTTCTGGAGACTTTGCTCACCGTTCTTGTGATCATTTTGACCCCACGGGGGTTCTGAGATCTTGCGTGGAGCCCCAGATCGAGGGAGATTATCAGTGGTCTTGTATGTATTTTCCATTTCCTAATAAGGGCTCCCCCACAGTTGATTTCTTCAAACCAAGCTGCTTACCGATTGCAGATTCAGTCTTCCCAGCCTGGTGCAGGTCTACAATTTTGTTTCTGGTGTCCTTTGACAGCTCTTTGGTCTTGGCCATAGTGGAGTTTGGAGTGTGACTGTTTGAGGTTGTGGACAGGTGTCTTTTATACTGATAACAAGTTCAAACCAGGTGCCATTAATACAGGTAAATGCAGTGAGGGAGGACAGAGGAGCCTCTTAAAGAAGAATGTTACAGGTCTGTGAGAGCCAGAAATCTTGCTTGTTTGTAGGTGACCAAATACTTATTTTCCACTATAATTTGCAAATAAATTCATTCTTCAAAAAATTCCTACAATGTGATTTTCTGGAGAAAAAAAATCTCAATTCGTCTGTCATAGTTGACGTGTACCCATGATATGAAATTACAGGCCTCTCTCATCTTTTTAAGTGGGAGAACTTGCACAATTGGTGGCTGACTAAATACTTTTTTCCCCCACTCTGATATTTAACATATCAGCTTAAACCCCATCATATGATATAGCAATATGACGCCTGACTGTACAGTCCATGAGGTGGATCTAGAAAAAGAGATCTAGACTAGACAACACTAGATGATCTAGAAAAACGCGATTGAGACTAGACCGTCTAGACTAGACAAGACAAAACAAGTCGCTCTACCTTGAAGTCATCAGAGGTGGCGCCCTCTGCTGTTCCAAAGGTGGCTCTGTTGGCCCAGTTCCCCTCTCCGTCTGGCCGGTTGGGGTTACTACCCTGCTGACTGGACCAGCGGTCGCCCACCGTGCACTTCCCATACATGTTGTTCTCGTGCACGCTCGCCACCAGGGTCCAGCCGCCGCCCGCTGTGGTCATGTCACAGAAGGTCTGGTACATCACCCCGCTGGCTGTGGTCAGATAGTACAGACCATCTGACAGACAGAGAAATATATTACAACGATATATCCACATACTAGTAGAAAGAGGAGGAAGCGATATGACCTGTTTTTTTTGGACAAAATAACATGGGAACTTATTGCCAATGGGCAAAACATGTAGAAAGAGGAGGAAGGGAAGCGCTACTAAGGTACACAGTAGTAGATGTTGGTAGACAGAAGGTGCTCTTTGGTCAAAGGGGTGAATTGGTCATCAAAAAGAAAGCAGGACCAAAGCGCTCTTCATATGCCGAAACGCGTCGGATAAAAAAAAAATATTTGTTTCTATTGAACACGCCATACTAATAAAGGCATTTTATTTAATTATATGAAGAGTGCCTTGGTCCTGCTTTCTTTTTGATATATCGACATATATTGAAAATATACATAACTACAGATATTGAAATATATAAATACATATATTGAAATACATACCTGCATATATTAAAGCATTTAACAATATATTGAACTATATGCTTACATATATTCAAGTGTATACCTAAATATACTAATATATATGTAAATATAACAAAGTAAATATCTACATATATTGATACACATATCTAAATATAACGAAATATAGCTGCCCATCTGTGATAAGTAAATTCTTTATAACCATGGTGATACTCAATGTACTGTACATGCAACACCAAACACAACCACCGGGTGGCGACAGATACACAGTACAAGATTGGCACCGCTATTCTTTCTGTTGTAATCTGAGTGATCAGACATTAATAATTATTTCATATGCAGCACTGCAGTGTACGGCAGTTATAAACATGGATGGTCCTGTGTGACTCAGAGCAAGGCAACAATAGGATTGTGAGTTTATATCCCACTGGGGCAACCCCATGTGAAAATGTATGCACGCAATAACTGTAAGTCGCTTTGGATAAAAGCGTCTGTTTAAATGGCATATATTGTTAATATATGATTATTATCACATAAAAAAATGTTTCTTACCTTCATGTTGGTTATATCTGTCCTTTATTTCTTTACAGCTCCTGGCAACGTATCGTGTTCTGTTCCTCAGCCTGTCCAAACTGTTGAAGTCTGTTCTGGCTCCGACTGCACGTCTGCCCTCATGGACCGCCTGCACTGCTTCTGGAACGGGGATATCACCAAGATAAGAGGAAAGTTGTTTTCTATGTACATTTAAATGTTCAAATACTTGATAAGCACGTGTGTGTGTGTGTGCGTGCGTGCGTGCGTGTGTGTGTGTGTGTGCATGCGTGTGTGTGAGCGTGCGTGTGTGTGTGTGTGTGTGTGTGTGTGTGTGTGTGTGTGTGTGTGTGCGTGCGTGTGTGTGTGTGTGTGTGTGTCACACCAAGTTGAGACAGTGAAGTTGAATTAGTTGTGAGTCTGATAATTAGAAGCAGCAGTCTGCTGGAGAAAACATTACAACATTATACACTACAGAGGATAAAACCCTATAGAGCCTGGAGGCCAGCTGGAAACAACATTACAACATTAAACACTACAGAGGATAAAACCCTATAGAGCCTGGAGGCCAGCTGGAAACATCATTACAACATTAAACACTACAGAGGATAAAACCCTATAGAGCCTGGAGGCCAGCTGGAAACAACATTAAACACTACAGAGGATAAAACCCTATAGAGCCTGGAGGCCAGCTGGAAACAACATTAAACACTACAGAGGATAAATTCCCTGATATGAGCCTGGAGGCCAGCTGGAAACAACATTAAACACTACAAAGGATAAAACCCTATAGAGCCTGGAGGCCAGCTGGAGACAACATTACAACACTACAGAGGGGGTAAAACCCTATAGAGCCTGGAGGCCAGCTGGAAACAACATTGGACACTACAGAGGATATAAACCCTATAGAGCCTGGAGGCCAGTGGAGAACAACATTAAACACTACAGAGGATAAAAGGTATAGAAGCCTGGAGGCCAGCTGGAAACAACATTAAACACTACAGATGATAAAACCCTATAGAGCCTGGAGGCCAGCTGGAGACAACATTAAACACTACAGAGGATAAAACCCTACAGAGCCTGGAGGCCAGCTGGAAACAACATTAGACAACCAGAGGATAAAACCCTATAGAGCCTGGAGGCCTATTTCCATACTGGTCCTACAATAGTATGGAAATTATTCACCTGAGGTATGGCTACTTGTATACATATAAATTACAGTACACAACATGTGTGTGGTTTGCTGTCTGGAACAGAAGGAGGGGGAGAGGGAGGTCGTTGTTCGCCGTAACAAAGGACAACATGTTCTATGGTAAATTAGAGAGAGAATAAGAGAGAAGGTCAATCCAAGTTGAGAACATTGACAGTTGAGTTAGTTGTAGGGTACATGATGCATGTTCAACCATCAGTAGAGGAAACATCAACAACAGGAGAACACAGGACACCATGTCTATGGGGAAGAGAGAGAGAGAGAGAGACAACCAGAGGAGAACACATGACAACATGTCTATGGGGAAGAGAGAGAGAGAGAGAGAGACAACCAGAGGAGAACACAGGACAACATGTCTATGGGGAAGAGAGAGAGAGAGAGAGACAACCAGAGGAGAACACATGGACAACATGTCTATGGGGAAGAGAGAGAGAGAGAGACAACCAGAGGAGAACACAGGACAACATGTCTATGGGGAAGAGAGAGAGAGAGAGACAACCAGAGGAGAACACAGGACAACATGTCTATGGGGAAGAGAGAGAGAGAGAGAGACAACCAGAGGAGAACACAGGACAACATGTCTATGGGGAAGAGAGAGAGAGAGAGACAACCAGAGGAGAACACAGGACAACATGTCTATGGGGAAGAGAGAGAGAGAGAGAGACAACCAGAGGAGAACACAGGACAGCATGTCTATGGGGAAGAGAGAGAGAGAGAGAGAGAGAGAGAGAGAGAGAGAGAGAGAGAGACAACCAGAGGAGAACACAGGACAACATGTCTATGGGGAAGAGAGAGAGAGAGAGACAACCAGAGGAGAACACAGGACAACATGTCTATGGGGAAGAGAGAGAGAGAGAGAGAGACAACCAGAGGAGAACACAGGACAACATGTCTATGGGGAAGAGAGAGAGAGAGAGAGAGAGAGACAACCAGAGGAGAACACAGGACAACATGTCTATGGGGAAGAGAGAGAGAGAGAGAGAGACAACCAGAGGAGAACACAGGACAACATGTCTACTGGGAAGAGAGAGAGAGAGAGAGACAACCAGAGGAGAACACAGGACAACATGTCTATGGGGAAGAGAGAGAGAGAGAGAGAGAGACAACCAGAGGAGAACACAGGACAACATGTCTGTGGGGAAGAGAGAGAGAGAGAGAGAGAGAGAGAGAGAGAGAGGAGAACCAGAGGAGAACACAGGACAACATGTCTATGGGGAAAGAGAGAGAGAGAGAGAGAACCAGAGGAGAACACAGGACAACATGTCTATGGGGAAGAGAGAGAGAGAGAGAGAGACCAGAGGAGAACACAGGACAACATGTCTATGGGAGAGAGAGAGAGAGAGAGAGAGAGAGAGAGAGAGAGAGAGAACAGAGGAGAACACAGGACAACATGTCTGGGGAAGGGAAAGAGAGAGAGAGAGAGAGAGAGACAACCAGAGGAGAACACAGGACAACATGTCTATGGGGAAGAGAGAGAGAGAGAGAGAGAGAGAGACATCAACCGATCACCAAAATGTTATACTTTAAATATACTTAAAAAGGTAAGACATATATGATGACATACTACAACTTGTAATGGAGGTTTCCATTAAAGTATATCACGCAACAAACTTGTCATCACAAATGAATGACGTTATCCCATATTACAGTATTATCAGAAGTCAATGTTGAGTTACCTGCCGCAGAGAGGTCTCAGTGAAGGATCCTGGGGGTTCTTTATGCAACCAACCCTTAACACTATTTATCCCAGCTCTGAGAGATCCACGTGTTCTTATCTGCCACGAGAGAGACAGATAACCATAACCAAAGCTATAAGGAACAAACTTGTTTTGAACAGAGAGAGAGAGAGCTTCTTTTACAGGAAAGTGTGATGGAACACACTGGAAAGTACAAGTCTACCAAAACAGGGAGAATAGAGAGAAGGACAAACAGAGGAGAACACAGGACCATAGTTGTCATCAACCAAGAGAGAGATAAAGATTCTCATGTTACTTGATTGAGAACACAGGACAACTTTAATCTGTGTGAGGAAGAGAACAGTTGATTAGAGGAGAGAGAGAGAAACAGAGGAGAACACAGACACAACTTGTCTATGGGCCAGGTCTGAGAGACTGGAAAGGAGAACCAACCCTTTACCTACAGACACAGCTTGTCTATATCCGGAAGGTCTGAGAGACTGAAAACCCAACCCTTTACCTACAGACAAGCTTGTCTCCTATCCGCCAGGTCTGGGAGAGAGGAGACTGAAAACAACCCTTTACCTACAGACACACATGTCTCCTATCCGCCAGGTCTGGAGAGACTGGAAAGAGAGAACCAACCCTTTACACAGACACAACATGTCTCCTATCCGAGAGAGTCTGGGAGACTGGAAAGAGAACCAGAGGAGAACCTACAGACACAGCTTGTCTCCTATCCGCCAGGTCTGGGAGACTGAGAAAGAGAGAGAGACCCTTCACCTACAGACACAGCTTGTCTCCTATCCGCCAAATATACTTAAAACTGGTCCCAACCCTTTACCTACATACACAGCTTGTCTCCTATGGAGGTTTGGGAGACTGGAAATCTGGTCCCAACCCTTTATCACAGACACAGACCAAAAAACTTGTTGTCTCCTATCCGCAGTATTATCAGAAGTGAATGTTCCCAACCTGCCCTACAGACACAGCTTGTCTCCTATCCAAGGATCTGGGGGTTGGAAATGCTCCCAACCCTTAACACTAGCTTGTCTCCTATCCCAGGTCTGAGAGATCCAAACTGTTCTTATCTTTACCTACGACACAGACACATAACCATAAAGGTCAAAGCTATAAACTGGAACAAACTTGTTTTGAACAGACAATGATTTAGTGCTTCTTTTACAGGAAGGTCTGGGAGACTGGAAACTGGTCCCAACCTTACCAAGACACAGCTTGTCTCCTATCCGCCAGGTCTGGAGAAACAAACTGGTCCAATAACCCTTACCTAATCATCAACCAATGCCTCATATTACCAGGTTATTGACTGGAAACTTCTCACCCTTTACCTACAGACTGTGTGAGTCCATTACAACAGGTCTGATAGAGGAAACTGGTCCCAACCCTTTACCTACAGACACAGCTTGTCTCCTATCCGCCAGGTCTGAGAGACTGGAAACTGGTCCCAACCCTTTACCTACAGACACAGCTTGTCTCCTATCCGCCAGGTCTGGGAGACTGGAAACTGGTCCCAACCCTTTACCTACAGACACAGCTTGTCTCCTATCCGCCAGGTCTGGGAGACTGGAAACTGGTCTCAACCCTTTACCTACAGACACAGCTTGTCTCCTATCCGCCAGGTCTGAGAGACTGGAAACTGGTCCCAACCCTTTACCTACAGACACAGCTTGTCTCCTATCCGCCAGGTCTGAGAGACTGGAAACAAAGTTCTAAAGAACAAAGAAGTTGGAATCAGTCAATATTAATTTAGGGTGGATCTCAAATGGCACCATATTCCTATAGTGCACTACTGTTGTCCAGGGCCCATAAGGTCAAAATAAGTGCACTATATAGGGAATAGGATGCCATTTGAGACACTTGGGATGCGTTTACACAGGCAGCACAATTCCGATCCTTTTTTCACTAATTGGTCTCTTGTCTAATCAGATCAGCTCTTTGCCAATAATTGGGGGTAAAGATCAGAATTGGGCTGCCTGTGTAAACACAGCCTTCTTGTCTCCTATTGGCCAGGCCTGAGAGATACAACTTCTAACACAGTTATAAAGAACAAAGACGTTATAATCAAATAAGCGATCACTGTGATGTCATATATACGGGAAAGTCCAAGCCTACCTCAGCAAAATGGGGTCGATAATGAAGCCGACATAAATAAACCTAGTTGAAGATCAACGCCTCACGTAATATAAAAGATCTTCGCGTTGCTTCTATTGCTACTTCTATAGCTACTTCCTCTGTGAGGATATTGCAACATTCGACGACAGGAAAAAGAGGCCAACCCTTTTACTATAGAAAGCACGCTTGTTGAAACGTGTAGACCAGTGTTTTTTCATCCTGGTCCACGGGACGTAAAGGGATGCTCATTTTTATTTTTCCCCTAGCACTATACAGAGCATTCGGAAAGTATTCAGACCCCTTCCCTTGTTCCACATTTTGTTACGTTACAGCCTTATTCTAAAATGGATTACATTACTTTTTTTCCTCATCAATCTACATACAATACCCCATAATGACAAAGCGAAACCAGGTGTTTAGGACATTTTTGCAAATGTATTTAAAATAAAAAACAGAAATACCTTTTTTACATATGTATTCAGACCCTTTGCTATGAGACTCGAAATTGAGCTCAGGTGCATCCTGTTTCCATTGATCATCCTTGAGATGTTTCTACAACTTGATTGGAGTCTACTTGTGGTAAATTTCATTGATTGGACATGATTTGGAAAGGCACACACCTGTCTACAGTTGAAGTCGGAAGTTTATATACACTTAGGTTGGAGTCATTAAAACCCGTTTTTCAACCACTCCACAAATGTCTCGTTAACAACCTATCGTTTTGGCAAGTCGGTTAGGACATCTACTTTGTGCATGACACAAGTAATATTTCCAACAATTGTTTACAGACAGATTATTTCACTTATAATTCACTATATCACAATTCCAGTGGGTCAGAAGTTTACATACACTAAGTTGACTACATACACTAAGTTGACTGTGCCTTTAAACAGATTGGAAAATTCCAGAAAATGATACAATGGCTTTAGAAGCTTCTGATAGGCTAATTGACATCATTTGAGTCAATTGGAGGTGTACCTGTGGATGTATTTCAAGGCCTACCTTCAAACTCAGTGCCTCTTTGCTTGACATCATGGGAAAATGAAAAGAAATCAGCCAAGACCTCAGAAAAATAATTGTAGACCTCCACAAGTCTGGTTCATCCTTGAGAGCAATTTCCAAATGCATGAAGGTACCACATTCATCTGTACAAACAATAGTATGCAAGTATAAACACCATGGGACCACGCAGCCGTCATACCGCTCAGGAAGGAGACGCGTTCTGTCTCCTAGAGATTAACGTACTTTGGTGCGAAAAGTGCAAATCAATCCCAGAACAACAGCAAAGGACCTTGTGAAGATGCTGGAGGAAACAGGTACAGGCATTGGTCTAAGGCACTGCATCGCAGTGCTAACTGTGCCACTAGAGATCCTGGTTCGAATCCAGGCTCTGTCGCAGCCGGCCGCGACCGGGAGACTCATGGGCGGCGCACAATTGGCCCAGCGTCGTCCAGGGTAGGGGAGGGAATGGCCGGCAGGGATGAAGCTCAGTTGATAGAGCATGGCGTTTGCAACGCCAGGGTTGTGGGTTCGATTCCCACGGGGGGCCAGTATAAAAATATATATATATGTATTCACTAACTGTAAGTCGCTCTGGATAAGAGCGTCTGCTAAATGACTAAAATGTAAATGTAAAATGTAAAACGAGTCCTATATCGACATAACCTGAATGGCCGCTCAGCAAGGAAGAAGCCACTGTTCCAAAACCGCCATAAAAAAGCCAGACTACGGTTTGCAACTGCACATGGGGACAAAGATCGTACTTTTGGGAGAAATGTCCTCTGGTCTGATTAAACAAAAATAGAACTGTTTGGCCATAATGACCATCGTTATGTTTGGAGGAAAAAGGGGGTTACTTGGAAGCCGAAGAACACCATCCCAACCGTGAAGCACGGGGGTGGCAGCATCATGCTGTGGGGGTACTTTGCTGCAGGAGGGACTGGTGCACTTCACAAAATAGATGGCATCATGAGGAAGGAAAATTATGTGAAAATATTGAAGCAACATCTCAAGACTGTCACGGTTTCGGCCGAGGCTGCTCCTCCTCCTGGTTCGGGCAGGCTTCGGCGTTCGCCGTCCCCGGAGTATTAGCTGCCACCGCTCTATGTGTCTGCATTTGATTGTTTTTGTCTGTCTGTATCACCTGTGTCCATTTGTGTCTTGATTACGTGTCCTATAAGTTCCTTGTTTTGTTCTAGTAATTTTGTGTGTTGTTGCTTCCTGCCATTGTGTCGGAGCTATGTGTTTGCTCCCGTTTTGTTTCATGTCTTAGTGTTTACGCGTGTGCGTAATTTTCCCTCGCCTCGTTTTCTGTTTTGAGGTCGGAGGTTTTCTCTTGCATTTTGATGACTATTAAAGTCTGTTGGACTTTACCTCTGTGTCCTGCGCCTGACTCCTCCACCACATCCACATCGGTACCATTGACAGAACAACACACCAATTATGGAGTCAGCAGGAACAGCGGCGGCACCCGAATCCCTGGAGGACCGGATCAATTACCAGGACACCATGATCCGGCAACTCGGGGCCGCCATGGACGAGGTGTCCAACACACTGCGCCGTTTGGTGAATCGGGAGGTGCCCACGCCTTCTCACACCATCCCAGCACCAACGGCCAGTCCTCCTCTCTCAGCACCGGAACCCAGTGGCATTCGGCTCTCGCTCCCGAGGGCATATGACGGTTCTGCAGCCGGGTGTCAGGGCTTCCTCCTGCAGGTAGAACTTTACCTTGCCACTATACACCCGGCGCCCTCGGGATACGAGAGCGTCTCCGCCCTCATCTCCTGTCTCTCCGGCAAGGCGTTGGAGTGGGCCAACGCCGAATGGAGGGGAATAGACGCCGCAACCATCACCTACGCGGAGTTTTCCCGCCGCTTCAGGACTGTCTTCGATCATCCACCTGAGGGGAAAGCGGCGGGAGAGCGTCTATTCCACCTCCGACAGGGGAAGAGGAGCGCACAGGAGTTCGCACTGGAGTTCCGGACACTAGCAGCGGATGCGGGGTGGAATGAGAGGGCCCTCATCGACCACTACCGGTGTAGTCTACGAGAGGACGTTCGTCGTGAGCTGGCCTGCAGGGACACCAACCTGTCGTTCGACCAGTTGGTGGACATCTCCATCCGTCTAGACACCCTGCTGGCTACCCGCGGACGTCCCGAGTGGGGGTCGTCCATTCCACCCTCCAGCACCTCCGAGCCGATTCCTATGGAGCTCGGGGGTGCTGGTGCTAGAGAGAGGAGGAGAGGGAACCCGAGGGAGGCCATCCCCTGCACCACCTGTGGGCGTGGAGGACACACCGCGGCCAGGTGCTGGGGAGGGTCTCCTGGGAGAGGTGACAGCAGGCCACGCACTGGGGAGTCATTTCAGGTGAGTAGGCGCCCCCACTTACCCAGAGCTCTCTGTTGGTCACATGAGTATTCCTGTGAGATTTCCACAGGTGGCACCTCATTCCCAGCATAAGGCGCTAGTAGATTCAGGCGCAGCTGGGAACTTTATTGATCGGGCATTTTGTGCTAGGTTAGGAATTCCCCTTCGGCCGGTAGAAGTTCCATTCCCTGTCCACGCATTAGACAGCCGGCCGTTGGGGGTCGGGTCTTATCAGGGATGTCACAGCACCGCTGACGATGACGACGCAGGGGGGTCATGAGGAAATCATTCAGTTCTATCTGATTGACTCTCCTGCGTACCCAGTGGTGTTGGGCCTTCCCTGGTTAAGCACCCATGATCCTACCATAGCGTGGCAACAGAGGGCTCTTATGGAGTGGTCTGCCCAGTGTGTAGGGAGATGTCTAGGTGTTTCCATAGGGGCGACCTCGGTAGAGAGTCCGAACCAAGTGCCCGCACTGCGCATTCCCCCTGAGTATGAGGATTTAGCACTCGTGTTTAGCAAATCGAGGGCAGCACGGCTACCTCCTCATAGACAGGGGGACTGTGCGATAAATCTCCAGACAGGAGCAGCTCTTCCCCGGAGTCATGTGTATCCCCTGTCTCAAGAGGAGACTGCGGCTATGGAGACTTACATAGCCGAGTCCTTGGCACAGGGATACATACGGTCCTCCACTTCTCCGGTCTCCTCGAGTTTCTTCTTTGTGAAGAAGAAGGACGGGGGATTGCGCCCGTGTATTGATTACCGTAGTCTCAATCAGATCACAGTGAAATACAGTTACCCACTTCCACTGATTGCGACGATGACGGAGTCATTACGCGGAGCGCGGTTCTTCACAAAGTTGGATCTCAGGAGCGCGTACAATCTGGTGCGCATTAGGGAGGGGGATGAATGGAAAACAGCATTTAGCACCATCTCGGGTCATTACGAGTATCTCGTCATGCCATACGGGTTAATGAATGCTCCTTCAGTCTTCCAATCCTTTGTTGACGAGATTTTCCGGGACATGCATGGGCAGGGTGTAGTAGTGTACATCGACAACATCCTAGTGTATTCTTCTACACGAGCCGAGCATGTAGCCCAGGTGCGCCGAGTGTTGAGACGACTGTTGGAGCATGACTTGTATGTCAAGGCAGAGAAATGCCTGTTCTTCCAGGAGTCCGTCTCCTTTTTGGGTTATCGGTTGTCCGCGTCTGGCGTGGAGATAGAGGTAGACCGGGTATCGGCTGTGCGTAATTGGCAAACTCCAACCACTGTAAAAGAGGTGCAGCAGTTCTTGGGTTTTGCTAATTACTACCGGAGGTTTATTCGGGGTTTTGGACAGGTTGCAGCTCCCATTACGTCCCTGCTAAAGGGGGGTCCGGTGCGTTTGCAGTGGTCGGCTGAGGCGGACAGGGCATTTGTCAAACTAAAGAACCTGTTCACCTCGGCTCCTGTGCTGGCGCATCCGGATCCCTCTTTACCATTCCAAGTAGAGGTAGACGCGTCCGAGACCGGTATTGGGGCAGTTCTATCACAACGGTCCGGCACGCCACCTAAACTCCGCCCCTGTGCGTTCTATTCCAAGAAGCTCAGCTCGGCGGAGAGTAACTATGATGTTGGGGACAGGGAGCTGTTAGCCGTAGTCCAGGCCCTAAAGGTGTGGAGGCATTGGCTTGAGGGGGCTCAACACCCTTTCCTCATTCTGATGGATCACCGTAACCTGGAGTACATCCGGGCAGCTAGGAGATTGAACCCTCGTCAGGCTAGGTGGAACATGTTCCTAACCCGGTTCGTTTTTAAGATCACATACATCCCTGGGTCCCAGAATGGTAAGGCAGACGCCCTGTCCCGGCGGTATGACACAGAGGAGAGGTCCAACGAGCCTACTTCCATACTGCCGGAGTCTTGTTTGGTGGCTCCGGTGGTATGGGAGGTCGATTCAGAAATCGAGCGGGCACTGCGTACCGACCCTACTCCCCCCGAGTGTCCTGTGGGGCGGACGTACGTTCCGCTCGAGATTCGTGATCGACTTATTTATTGGGCTCATACATCACCCTCCTCTGGACATCCAGGTATTGGCCGGACATTGCACTGTCTTAGCATGAAATACTGGTGGCCAACGTTAGCCAGGGATGTGAGGGTTTATGTCTCCTCCTGCTCGGTGTGTGTGCCCAGTGTAAGGCGCCTAGACATTTGCCCAGGGGTAAGCTACATCCCCTGCCCGTTCCACAACGACCATGGTCCCACCTATCGGTGGATTTCGTAACCGACCTTCCCCCCTCCCAGGGGAATACCACCATTTTGGTCGTTGTGGATCGGTTTTCCAAGGCCTGTCGTCTCCTTCCCATGCCAGGTCTCCCTACTGCCCTACAAACCGCTGAGGCCCTATTCACCCATGTTTTCCGGCACTATGGGGTACCCGAGGATATAGTGTCTGACTGAGGTCCCCAGTTCACTTCCAGAGTTTGGGGGACGTTCATGGAACGGTTGGGGGGTCTCGGTAAGCCTTACCTCGGGGTACCACCCAGAGAGCAATGGGCAGGTGGAACGTGTCAACCAGGATGTGGGTAGGTTTTTGAGGTCCTATTGCCGGGACCGGCCGGAGGAGTGGTCTAGGTTCATCCCCTGGGCAGAGATGGCCCAGAACTCTCTCCGCCACTCCTCCACCAATTTAACACCCTTCCAGTGTGTTTTAGGTTATCAGCCGGTCCTGGCACCATGGCACGAGAGCCAGATCGAGGCCCCTGCGGTGGACGAGTGGATTCGGCGCTCGGAGGAGACGTGGGACGCTGCCCATGTCCATCTGCAGCGTGCCATCCGTCAACAAAAGGCGAGCGCCGACCGCCACCGCAGTGAGGGACCGGTGTACGCACCGGGAGATCGAGTCTGGCTCTCGACTCGAAACCTGCCCCTCCGCCTGCCCTGCCGGAAGCTGGGTCGGCGGTTTGTGGGGCCCTTCAAAGTCCTGAGAAGATTGAACGAGGTGTGTTACAGGTTACAACTGCCTATAGAGTATAAAAATATTAACCCCTCGTTCCATGTGTCTCTTCTCAGGCCGGTGGTAGCTGGCCCACTCCAAGAGGATGAGATAGGAGAGACCCCTCCGCCCCCTTTGGACATCGAGGGGGCCCCGGCGTACAGGGTCCGGACCATCTTGGACTCGAGGCGCCGGATGAGTGGTCTCCAGTATCTCGTGGAGTGGGAGGGGTACGGTCCGGAGGAACGGTGCTGGGTGCCCAGGAGGGACATACTCGATCCATCCCTCCTGACTGAGTTTCACCATGGGCATCCCACGCGCCCGGGTCCGCGTCCTCCTGGCCGTCCCCGAGGCCGGGGTCGGCGCACGGCTGGAGCCGCGCGTCAAGGGGGGGGTACTGTCACGGTTTCGGCCGAGGCTGCTCCTCCTCCTGGTTCGGGCAGGCTTCGGCGTTCGCCGTCCCCGGAGTATTAGCTGCCACCGCTCTATGTGTCTGCATTTGATTGTTTTTGTCTGTCTGTATCACCTGTGTCCATTTGTGTCTTGATTACGTGTCCTATAAGTTCCTTGTTTTGTTCTAGTAATTTTGTGTGTTGTTGCTTCCTGCCATTGTGTCGGAGCTATGTGTTTGCTCCCGTTTTGTTTCATGTCTTAGTGTTTACGCGTGTGCGTAATTTTCCCTCGCCTCGTTTTCTGTTTTGAGGTCGGAGGTTTTCTCTTGCATTTTGATGACTATTAAAGTCTGTTGGACTTTACCTCTGTGTCCTGCGCCTGACTCCTCCACCACATCCACATCGGTACCATTGACAAAGACATCAGTCAGGAAGTTAAAGCTTGGTCGCAAATGGGTCTTCCTAATGGACAATGACCCCAAGCATACATCCAAAGTTGTGGAAAAATGACTTAAGGACAACCAAAGGTATTGGAGTGGCCATCACAAAGCCCTGACCTCAATCCTATAGAAAATGTGTGGGCAGAACTGAAAATGCGTGTGCGAGCAAGGAGGCCTACAAACCTGACTCAGTTACAACAGCTCTGTCAGGAGGAATGGGCCAAAATTCACCCAACTTATTGTGGGAAGCTTGTGGAAGGCTACCCAAAATGTTTGACCCAAGTTAAACAATTTAAAGGCAATGCTACCAAATACTAATTGAGTGTATGTAAACTTCTGACCCACTGGGAACGTGTTGACACAGTTGACAGTGCATGTCAGAGCAAAAACAAAGCCAGGATTGTGTCAAAGCACAGATACAGATCTGGGGAAGGGTACCAAAAAATTTCTGCCGCCTTGAAGATCCCAAGAACACAGTGGCCTCTATCTTTCTTAAATGGAAGAAGTTTCGAACAACCAAGACTCTTCCTAGAGCTGGCCGCCCGGCCAAACTGAGCAATCGGGGGAGAAGGGCCTTGGTCAGGGAGGTGACCAAGAACCCGATGGTCACTCTGACAGAGCTCTAGAGTTCCTCTGTGGAGATGGGAGAACCTTCCAGAAGGACAACCATCTCTGCAGCACTCCACCAATCAGGCCTTTATGGTAGAGTGGCCAGACGGAAGCCACTCCTCAGTAAAGGGCACATGACAGCCCGCTTGGAGTTTGCCAAAAGGCACCTAAAGACTCTCTGACCATGAGAAACAAGATTCTCTGGCGTCATACCCAAGAAGAAGACTCGAGGCTGTAATCTCTGCCAAAGGTGCTTCAACAAAGTACTGAGTAAAGGGTCTGAATACTTACATAAATATGATATTTCAGTCTTATTTGTTTATTTGCAAACATTTGTAAAAACCTGTTTTTGCTTTGTCATTATCGGGTATTGTGTGTAGATTGATAGGGGGGGGGGACAATTCAATCCATTTTAGAATAAGGGCTGTAACATAACAAAATGTGGAAAAAGTCAAGGGGTTTGAATACTTTCCGAATGCACTGTACACCTGATTCCACTAATCACAGGTTTGATGATGAAGTTGATTAGTGTAGTTCTAAGGCAAAAACTACAACGACCAACGACCCCTTTGTGAGGTCATCCCCAGGACCAGGAAGAAGAAACACTGGTGTAGACAGGTGACAACCAGGACCAGGGCCTGTATCCACAAAGGGTCTTACACTGAACAACAAAATATAAACACAACATGTAAAGTGTTGGTCCCATTTTTGCACGAGCTGAAAATAAAAGATACCACAAATTTTCCATACGCACAAAAAGCTTATTTCTCTCCAGTTTTGGGCACAATTTTGTTTTACATCCCTGTTAGTGAGCATTTCTCCTCTGCCAAGATTATCCATCCACCTGACAGGTTTGGCATATCAAGAAGCTGATTAAGCAGCATGATCATTACACAGGTGCACCTTGTGCTGGGGAGAATAAAAAATCACTCTAAAATGTGCAGTTTTGTCACACAACACAATGCCACAGATGTCTCCAGTTTTGAGGGAGCGTGCAATTGGCATGCTGACTGCAGGAATGTCCACCAGAGCTGTTGCCAGAGAATGTAATGTTCATTTCTCTACCATAAGCCGGCTCCAACGCCATTTTAGAGAATTTGGCAGTACGTCCAACCGGCCTCACAACCGCAGACCACATATAACCACGCCAGCCCAGGGCCTCCACATCCGGCTTCTTCACCTGCGGGATCGTCTGAGACCAGCCACCCGAACAGCTGATTAAACTGAGGTGTATTTCTATCTGTAATAAATAAATAAATAAATAAATAAAAATAATTATGTTTGACTGGGCCTTGCTCCACAGTGGGTGGGCCTATGCCCAGTTATGTGAAATCCATAGATTAGGGCCTAATTAATTTATTTCAATTGACTGATTTCCTCATGTGAACTGTAACTCAGTAAAATTGTTGAAATTTGTTGTATGTTGCGTTTATACTTTTGTTCAGTATAGAATAGGTGCGGATCTAGGGTCTGTCCATATAATCTTATTCATTATGGTCTATATGAGACTATACTGATCCTAGATCAGCGCTCCTACTCCCGAGAGGCTTTGTGGACACAGGGCTAAGAAACACTGGTGGTGACAACAGGGCCATCTGTCCACCCAGTACCCGATTCATACCACTAGGGGAGACAAAAGGTTGTTTTCAATGGAAGTGTGGACATTGACACTGTATGGTTCTCATCTTCCAACAATCATGCTATTGTAATTATAGAATACACCAGAGATGTCCAATCAGAAGGTCTCTCTTTTTCGACCCCTCTCTCTCTTGGTTCATTTTCACATAGGCCCTTTCTCAATTGGATTCCATAATTTCCTCCCGTCCTCTCCTCGTCAGAGGATGGAAGGAGAGAGAACGTGTGGAAACAGGATCCAAGGAAAAGCGTTTGTAAGAAACGACGCTGTCTAGAGTAGTCTCTCCTAATGTCCTAAGAGTTGAGATCTAGAGAGAAGCTAATCTGCTCTATAAAATCATCCAGGTTAATAATTCACAGGATTATTTTTACCCTCAGAATGAACCAACTGAATAACTAATCCAACACTCACATGCCTGCATGTGCACGGACACACCACACACACACACCACACACACACCACACACACACACCACACACACACATCACACATACACACGCACTCACACCCACACACACACGTCTTGAAAGACTGATAAGGCACTTGTAACTAACATTGTGATAGCTACAACATCTCCCTCCCTCTCTCCCGCTCCCGCTCCCCCCCCCTCTCTCTCTCTCTCTCTCTCTCTCTCTCTCTCTCTCTCTCTCTCTCTCTCTCTCTCTCTCTCTCTCTCTCTCTCTCTCTCTCTCGCTCTCTCCCCTCTCTCTCTCTCGCTCTCTCCCCTTATCTACCTCTCTCTCGCTCTCTCTCGCTCTCTCCCCTTATCTCCCTCTCTCTCCCCCCTCCCTCCTCCCTCCTCCCTCTCCTCTCTCTTCCTCTCCCCCCCCCTCCTCCCTCCCCTCCCCCCTCTCCCCTCCCCCTTATCCCTCTTTCTCCCCCTCCCTCCCTCTCCCCTCCTCCCCCCCTCCTCCCCCTCCCACCTCTCTCTCCTCTCCTCCCCCCTCCCCCCCCTCCTCCTCCCTCTCCTCTCCTCCCCCCTCCACCTCCCTCTTCCCTCTTCCCCCTCTCTCCTACCACTACTACTCTGATATGACCAGTCTATTTACAGCAGCAGTGAGATAAGGGGCCTTCAGGACACACGCACAGATAAAAAGACACAAAGATCGAGAGAGGGAGAGAGAGAGAGAGAGAGAGAGAGAGAGAGAGTCTTCAGGAGACACAGACACAAATAATTCAGCTTCTCCCACTGCATTAAGTGCATTAACCCAATCTGGCAACGGGGTCTGGCCTTCCTGCATGAATATGAACTGGCAACCCATCTGGCCCTCTTCAGGAAATATTCATCCAGTGTGTGTCCCGATTCCCTCTATAGTGCAATACTTGACCAGGGCCCATAGGGAACATGGTGCCATTTGAGACCTGACCGTAGATTACCTCATTCATTTATAGTGTTACATTGCATTCGGAAAGTATTCAGACCACTTGACATGTTTCAAGCAGACCACCATAGTCCCTGTGCCCAAGAACACTAAGGTAACCTGCCTAAATGACCACTGACACGTAGCACTCACGTCTGTAGCCATGAAGTGCTTTGAAAGGCTGGTCATGGCTCACATCAACACCATTATCCCAGAAACCCTAGACCCACTACAATTTGCTTACCGCCCCAACAGATCCACAGATGTTGCAATCTCTATTGCACTCCACACTGCCCTTTCCCATCTGGACAAGAGGAACACCTACGTGAGAATGCTATTCATTGACTACAGCTCAGCGTTCAACATCATAGTGTCCTCAAAGCTCATCACTAAGCTAAGGACCCTGGGACTAAACACCTCCCTCTGCAACTGGATCCTGAACTTCCTGACGGGCCGCCCCCGTCAGGAAGTCTGTTGGGACAGATGCGAACTGGCAGAATCGATTCAGTGGCTAGCTTTGCACTTACAGTGAGGGAATTAAGTATTTGATCCCCTGCTGATCTCACCGTTCTCATGATCATTGCAACTCCACGAGGTGAGATCTTGCATGGAGCCCCAGGCCGAGGGAGATTGACAGTTATTTTGTGTTTCTTCCATTTGCGAAAAATCGCACCAACTGTTGTCACCTTCTCACCAAGCTGCTTGGCGATGGTCTTGTAGCCCATTCCAGCCTTGTGTAGGTCTACAATCTTGTCCCTGACATCCTTAGAGAGCTCTTTGGTCTTGGCCAAGGTGGACAGTTTGGAATCTGATTGATTGATTGCTTCTGTGGACAGGTGTCTTTTATACAGGTAACAAGATGAGATTAGGAGCACTCCCTTTAAGAGTGTGCGCCTAATCTCAGCTCGTTACCTGCATAAAAGACACCTGGGAGCCAGAAATCTTTCTGATTGAGAGGGGGTCAAATACTTATTTCCCTCATTAAAATGCAAATCAATTTATAACATTTTTAACATGCGTTTTTCTGTATTTTTTTGTTGTTATTCTGTCTCTCACTGTTCAAATAAACCTACCATTAAAATTATAGACTGATCATTTCTTTGTCAGTGGGCAAACGTACAAAATCAGCAGGGGATCTAATACTTTTTTTCCCACACTGTAACTGGCTAACAGTAGCTACTAAGGGTAAGTTATAACCTACATTTATTTTTGTTTTGTTTTTACATACTGGTAGCAAGAGTCGTTCAAGGGAATTCGGGACCTGGGTGACTAGTTAACGTTAGCTTGGCTCTCTCTGTGTGTTTCGTGCCGTCGGAGGAGGGGTGGTTCGTTGGCAGAGAGAAATGGCTAGCTAGTATGCTAACTATTCTAGCTATACTAACTGGCTGAATAAGTTGACGACGTACTCACTCAAACTGTCAAAACTAACCCAAAAACTTTACACACAACGTTAGACACGGACACGAATGATCTGTTTGGCGTGTTAACACACTGGTTTGTTGTAACCGAGTATTGGTGCTAAACCGTGTTATTGGAGGCTGGCGTGCTAGTTGGCTATGGCGTTATAGGATTCGGTGCCCTGGACGGTTTTCACTGAAGTATACTGTACCTAGTTAGCTAGCTGAATAAACTAAGTTAGAGTCTATTCCTAGGAAACATTGAACCGCTGTAGTTTACAACAATTATAATTTCTAAAGTGGAAGTTGGGAGAGTTATATTTGAGTGTTTCAGTGAAACGTAAGTGAGGGAGGCCCCGCTCTCTCGCTTTCCCCAGATGTTTAGTTCATTTCATTCCGATCTCCTTTGCATTATTGTAGCCTTTTTCTGTAGCCTGTCAACTATGTGTCTGTCTATCCCTGTTCTCTCCTCTCTGCACAGGCCATACACACGCTTCACACCGCGTGGCTGCTGCCACTCTAATCTGGTGGTCCCTGCGCGGACGACCCACGTGGAGTTCCAGGTCTCCGGTAGCCTCTGGAACTGCCGTTCTGCGGCCAACAAGGCAGAGTTCATCACAGCCTATGCTACCCTCCAGTCCCTCGACTTCTTGGCGCTGACGGAAACATGGATTACCACAGAAAACACTGCTACTCCTACTGCTCTTTCCTCGTCTGACCATGTGGTCAGCGCGGGCGGTGGCACAGGAATCCTCATCTCTCCCAAGTGGACATTCTCTCTTTTTCCCCTGACCCATCTGTCTATCTCCTCATTTGAATTCCATGCTGTCACAGTCACTAGCCCATTCAAGCTTAACATCCTTATCATTTATCGCCCTCCAGGTTCCATTGGAGAGTTCATCAATGAGCTTGACGCCTTGATAAGTTCCTTTCCTGAGGATGGCTCACCCCTCACAGTTCTAGGTGACTTTAACCTCCCTACGTCTGCCTTTGACTTATTTCTCTCTGTCTCCTTCTTTCCACTCCTTTCCTCTTTTGACCTCACCCTCTCACCGTCCCCCCCCTACTCACAAGGCAGGCAATACGCTTGACCTCATCTTTACTAGATGCTGTTCTTCTACTAATCTCACTGCAACTCCCCTCCAAGTCTCCGACCACTACTTTGTATCCTTTTCTCTCTCGCTCTCCTCCAACACTACTCACTCTGCCCCTACTCCGATGGTAATATGCCGTCGCAACCTTCGCTCTCTCTCTCCCGCTACTCTCTCCTTTTCCATCCAATCATCTCTTCCCTCTGCTAAATCCTTCTCCCTCCGATCTCCTGATTCTGCCTCCTCAACCCTCCTCTCCTCCCTTTCTGCATCTTTTGACTCTCTATGTCCCCTATCCTCCCGGCCGGCTCGGTCCTCCCCTCCTGTTCCGTGGCTTGACGACTCATTGCGAGCTCACAGAAGAGGGCTCCGGGCAGCCGAGCGGAAATGGAGGAAAACTAGACTCCCTGCGGACCTGTCATCTTTTCACTCCCTCCTCTCTACATTCTCTTCCTCTGTTTCTGCTGCTAAAGCCACTTTCTACCACTCTAAATTTCAAGCCTCTGCCTCTAACACCAGGAAGCTCTTTGCCACCTTCTCCTCCCTGCTGAATCCCCCTCCTCCTCCCCTCCATCATCCCTCTCTGTGGATGACTTCGTCACCATTTTGAAAAGAAGGTTGACGACATCCGATCCTCATTTATTAAGTCAAATGACACCGCTGGTCCTGCTCACACTGCCCTACCCTATGCTTTGACTTTTTTCTCCCCTCTCTCTCCAGATTAAATCTTGCGACTTGTGACGGCCGGCCGCCCAACAACCTGCCCGCTTGACCCTATCCCCTCCTCTCTTCTTCAGACCTTTTCTCAAGTCTAGGTCCAAAAGGCTTCTTAACAGCTTCTACCCTCAAGCCATAAGACTCCTGAACAGCTAATCATGGCTACCCAGACTATTTGCATTGCCCCCCCCCCCCCCCCCCCCCCCCCCCCCCCCCCCCCCCCGCCCCCCCCCACCCCCCCCCCACACCACCCAAACCCCCTCTTTTATGCTGCTGCTACTCTGTTTATTATTTATGCATAGTCACTTTAACTCTACCCACATGTACATATTACATCGACTTACCGGTGCCCCTGCATATTGACTCTGTACCGGTACCTCCTGTATACAGCCTCCTTACTGTTATTTTATTTTACTGCTGCTCTTTAATTATTTGCTATTTTCTATTTTTTACTTATCTATTTTTCACTTAACACTTTTTTTTATTTTCTTGAAAACTGCATTGTTGGTTAAGGGCTTGTAATGAATTTAAGCATTTCACTGTAATGTCTACACCTGTTGTATTCGGCGCATGTGGCAAATACAAATTTATTTTATTTTATTTTATTTAACTTTTTCCACATTTTGTTACATTACAGCCTTCTTCTAAAATTGATTAAATTGTTTCCCCCCTAATTAATCTACACACAATAACCCATAATGACAAAGCAGTCTCCTCTTCTCTACTAGTGATGTCTCCTCTCTCTGATTAATGCAGTCTCCTCTCTCTGTCTCCTAGTAATGTCTCCTCTGCTGTCTCCAGTCCCTCTCTGTCTCCTCTCTCTGTTTCCTCTCTAGTCTCCTCTGTCTGTCTCCTCTCTCTGTCTCCTCTCATCTGTTTCCTCTCTCTCTACTCCTCTCTCTGTTCTGATGTCTGTTTCCTCCAGTCTCCTCTCTCTGTCTCCTCTCTCTGTCTCCTCTCTCTGTCTCCTCTCTCTGATCCTCTTCTCTCAGTCTCCTCTCTGTCTCCTAGAAGTATGATCACTCTGTCCTCCTCTCTCCTCTCTCTGTCTCCTCTTCTGATGTTTTTCCTCCAGTCTCCTCCTCTCTCTAGTCTGTCTGATCTGTTTCCTCTCTCTTCTGTCCTCTACTCTGTCTCCTCCTGTCTGATATGGTTCCTCTCTGTCTCCTCTCTCTCTCTCCTCTCTCTCTGTAATGTCTGATATGTCTCCTCTCCTGTCTCCTCTCTCTCTACCTAGTAATGTCTCCTGATATGGCTCCTCTCTCTGTCTCCTCTTCTCTACTAGTAATCTGATATGGTCTCTCCGTCTCCTCTCTCTCTGACTCCTCTCTCTGTCACCGTGATATGTTCTCTCAGTCTCCTCTTCTCTGTCTAATGTCTCTCTGTCCTCCATCTCTCTCTCTCTCTCTGTTCTCCTCTCTCTGTCTCCTCTCTCTGCCTCCTCTCTTCTGTTTCCTCTCTCTCTGTCTCCTCTTCTCTGTCTCCTCTCTCTGTCTCCTATCTTGTCTGTAAATCCTCAGTCTCCTTCTCTATCTCTCTACTCTGATCTGGTTCTCCAGTCTCCTCTCTCTGTCTCCTCTCCTCTGTCTGATCTGGTCTGTCTCCTCTCTCTGTCTCCTCTCTCTCCTCCTCTCCTCTGCCTCCTCATCTGTGTCCTCTCTCTGGTTCCTCTCTCTGTTTTCCTTCTCTTCTCCTCTCTCTACTAGTAATGTCTCTGATATCCTCTCTCTGTTTCCTCTCTCTTCTCTACTCTCTAATGTCTGATGTGTTTCCCTCCAGTCTCCTCTCTCTGTCTCCTCTCTCTGTCTCCTCTCTCTGCCTCCTCCAGTCTCTTCTCCTCTCTCTGTTTCCTCTCTCTGTCTCCTCTCTCTGTCTCCTCTCTCTCTCTCTGTCTCCTCTCTCTGTTTCCTCTCTCTGTCTCCTCTCCTCTCTCTGTCTCCTCTCTCTGTTTCCTCTCTCTCTGTCTCCTCTCTCTGTCTCCTCTCTCTGCCTCTCTCTCTCTGTTTCTCCTCTCTGTCACCTCTCTCTTCTCTCCTCTCTCTGTCTCCTCTCTCTTTCTCCTCTCTCTGTCTCCTCTCTCTGTTTCCTCTCTCTGTCTCCTCTCTCTCTGTCTCCTCTCTCTCTCTCTCCTCTCTCTCTTTTCCTCTCTCTCTGTCTCCTCTCTCTGCCTCCTCTCTCTCTGTCTCCTCTCTCTGTCTCCTCTCTCTCTGTCTCCTCTCTCTGTCTCCTCTCTCTGTTTCCTCTCTCTGTCTCCTCTCTCTGTCTCTTTCTCTCTCTGTCTCCTCTCTCTGTCTCCTCTCTCTGTCTCCTCTCTCTGTCTCCTCTCTCTGTTTCCTCTCTCTCTGTCTCCTCTCTCTCTGTCTCCTCTCTCTGTCTCCTCTCTCTGTCTCCTCTCTCTGTTCCCTCTCTCACTGTCTCCTCTCTCTGTCTCCTCTATCTGCCTCCTCTCTCTGTTTCCTCTCTCTCTGTCTCCTCTCTCTGTCTCCTCTCTCTGTCCTCCTCTCTCTCTGTCTCCTCTCTCTGTCACCTCTCTCTGTCACCTCTCTCTGTCTCCTCTCTCTCTGTCTCCTCTCTCTCTGTCTCCTCTCTCTGTTTCCTCTCTCTGTCTCCTCTCTCTGTTCATCTTCTCTCTCTGTCTCCTCTCTCTGGCCTCCTCTCTCTCTGTCTCCTCTCTCATAATCTCCTCTTTCTGTCTCCTCTCCTCTGTTGGGATCTCTCTGTCTCCTCTCTCTGACTGTCTCTCTCTCTGGGCTCCCTCTCTCTGCTTCCTCCTCTCTCTGTCTCCTCTCTCTCTGTCTCTCTCTCTGTCTCCTCTCTCTGTCTCCTCTCTCTGTTGCTCCTCTCTCTGTTTCCTCTCTCTCTGTCTCCTCTCCTCTGTTTCCTACTCTCTGTGACTCCTCTCACCTGTCTCCTCTCTCTCTGAATCCTCTCTTCTCTGTTCTCCTCTCTCTGTCTCCTCTCTCTCTGTCTCCTCTCTCTTCTCTCTTTTAAAGCCTCTGTCTGCAACGGAATCCTCTCTCTCTGTCCTCCTACTCTCTGTCTCCTCTCTCATCTTTCTCCTCTCTGTCTGTTTCTGTTGACTCCTCTCTTCTGTCTCCTCTCTTGTTGTCTTCTCCTGTCTCTCTAGATCTTACTGTCTCCTCTCTCTGTTTCCTCTCTCTGTCTCCTCTCTCTGTCTCCTCTAGACTCTGTCTCCTCTCTGTGCCCTCTCTCTACTCCTCTCTCTGTTTCCTCTCTGTCTTCTCTCTCTGTCTCCTCTCTCTCTGTCTCCTCTCTCTCTGTCTCCTCTCTCTGTCTCCTCTCTCTGACTCCTCTCTCTGTCTCCTCTCTCTCTGTGTTTAAATCTCTGTTTCCCTCTCTCTGACTCCTCTCTCTGTCTCATCTCTTTTCTCTACAGCAGTCTGATCTCCTCTTCACTCGCAGGAAGAGAAACCACATTCCCTGAGCGGGTTCTGAAGTATGATATAACTAGGACTGTGTCTCAAATGAATCCTTATTCCCTATGGGCCCAGGTTTAAAGGTAGTGGACTACATAATGAACACGGTGCCATTAGGCCCTGCTCAAATGTAGTGCACTTCACAGGGAGCCATTTGGGACACACCCTGGGTCACTAACCAGGTCAGATGGGATAATCCCTGGGTCAAACTAACATACTGTATTACAAGCTGGATAATGAAAGACTGCCCTGCATCCTATTCTAGACTATAGTGTGACTTTTGACCAAGCTCTATTGGCCCTAGACAACAGTAGTGCACTATTAAATCCCAGATGCCATTTGGGATGCAACTCTCTGCCTCAGGTTGTTACTACAGAGTCCCTGAGGGGGGGGGGGAGTCCTAGATGTAACAGAAAGAAAGAAATCCCTGGAGGGGGGGTAGGGGTTTAATCCGGTCTAGACCAAACAGTTAAATGTCTTTATATTGTGGCTCAGTAGTTTTTTTATCCTGAACTAAACTACACTGCTGTGGCCATCCCTATGATTATTATTCATAAAACTGTCACCCAACCTACTGTTGACTTAAAATTTAAGAACTCACATTATATGGGTGTCAACCCCAGACTACAGATTAAACCAACTCCTCCGGACGAAAAGTCAACTTTCTTCAAAGTGACTGATGCTCCCTATGGCAAGCTTTTTCCTGAACTCATCTACTACCTGTTAGGGACTGAAAGACTGGATTGATGCAGACGGAATGTCTACTATACTTTCCTTACACTTCTGATCCAATGCTGTTAAATCCCTGATGGAGAGTCAACTAGACTACAGTAGACTGTTAAATCCCTGATGGAGAGTCAACTAGACTACAGTAGACTGTTAAAATCCCTGATGTCAACTAGACTACAGTAGACTGTTAAATCCCTGATGGAGAGTCAAGACTCAACTAGACTACAGTAGACTGTTAAATCCCTGATGGAGAGTCAACTAGACTACAGTAGACTGTTAAATCCCTGATGGGAGTCAACTAGACTACAGTAGACTGTTAAATCCCTGATGGAGAGTCAACTAGACTACAGTAGACTGTTAAATCCCTGATGGAGAGTCAACTAGACTACAGTAGACTGTTAAATCCCTGAGTCAACTAGACTACAGTAGACTGTTAAATCCCTGATGGCGAGTCAACTAGACTACAGTAGACTGTTAAATCCCTGATGGGGAGTCAACTAGACTACAGTAGACTGTTAAATCCCTGATGGAGAGTCAACTAGACTACAGTAGACTGTTAAATCCCTGATGGAGAGTCAACTAGACTACAGTAGACTGTTAAATCCCTGAGTCAACTAGACTACAGTAGACTGTTAAATCCCTGATGGAGAGTCAACTAGACTACAGTAGACTGTTAAATCCCTGATGGAGAGTCAACTAGACTACAGTAGACTGTTAAATCCCTGATGGAGAGTCAACTAGACTACAGTAGACTGTTAAATCCCTGATGAGAGTCAACTAGACTACAGTAGACTGTTAAATCCCTGAGTCAACTAGACTACAGTAGACTGTTAAATCCCTGAGTCAACTAGACTACAGTAGACTGTTAAATCCCTGATGGAGAGTCAACTAGACTACAGTAGACTGATAAATCCCTGAGTCAACTAGACTACAGTAGACTGTTAAATCCCTGATGAGAGTCAACTAGACTACAGTAGACTGATAAATCCCTGAGTCAACTAGACTACAGTAGACTGTTAAATCCCTGATGGAGAGTCAACTAGACTACAGTAGACTGATAAATCCTGATGTCAAGTCAACTAGACTACAGTAGACTGATAAATCCCTGATGAGGAGTCAACTAGACTACAGTAGACTGTTAAATCCCTGAGTCAACTAGACTACAGTAGACTGTTAAATCCCTGATGAGTCAACTAGACTACAGTAGACTGTTTAAATCCCTGATGGGGAGTCAACTAGACTACAGTAGACTGTTAAATCCCTGAGTCAACTAGACTACAGTAGACTGTTTAATCCCTGATGAGAGTCAACTAGACTACAGTAGACTGATAAATCCCTGAGTCAACTAGACTACAGTAGACTGTTAAATCCCTGATGAGGAGTCAACTAGACTACAGTAGACTGATAAATCCCTGAGTCAACTAGACTACAGTAGACTGATAAATCCCTGGAGAGTCAACTAGACTACAGTAGACTGATAAATCCCTGAGTCAACTAGACTACAGTAGACTGTTAAATCCCTGAGTCAACTAGACTACAGTAGACTGTTAAATCCCTGATGGAGAGTCAACTAGACTACAGTAGACTGTTAAATCCCTGATGGAGAGTCAACTAGACTACAGTAGACTGTTAAATCCCTGAGTCAACTAGACTACAGTAGACTGTTAAATCCCTGATGAGGAGTCAACTAGACTACAGTAGACTGTTAAATCCCTGATGGGGAGTCAACTAGACTACAGTAGACTGTTAAATCCCTGATGGAGAGTCAGTAGACTACAGTAGACTGACTACCCTGATGGAGAGTCAAACTAGACTACAGTAGACTGTAAATCCCTGATGGAGAGTCAACTAGACTACAGTAGACTGTTAAATCCCTGATGAGGAGTCAACTAGACTACAGTAGACTGTTAAATCCCTGATGGAGAGTCAACTAGACTACAGTAGACTGATAAATCCCTGATGGAGAGTCAACTAGACTGCGTCAGAAAGGGGCTTGTTTACATTGGAGTGAATACGACAACGTCCAACTTCAGATGCAGCTCATGCAAGTTAACAAACACGTAATCAGATGGCTATCAACTACAACATCACAGATGTCATCGGAGGATGGATTACCAAGAGAGTTGTCATCAGAGGCTTGATTACCAAGCAAGCTAGCAGTAGAATAATATACTTGAACATATCTATAGCCATCAGTCTTGCGTGTTTTCATGGTCATCACTCGATAACTGTTAAGTTTGCCCAGGTCCCGACATCAGAGTTAGCTATTCTGATACATTTGCTTGTAAACAAAC
>CM072220.1:10976490-11104006 GCA_036851935.1 Coregonus suidteri
TATAGGGAATAGGGTGCCATTTGGGGTGTAAACCTATGTAATCCCTTTAGAATAAAGTCTTTATAGAAATACACTTTAAAAATACATTAAATGGCTGCCTAGTTTGCTGAGAAATACAATTTCAAAAATACCCTTACATACCGTAGATATTACAAAAGAACCTTAAGGGTCATTCCATGAAATGAGTACCTTTTGCATCCCTTTGATATTTTAAGTAGAAATTGTGCACCAATATTGAAATGTTAAAAGCCTCATATTAAATGAAATGGCCTTTAATATAGACCACATGGATAGTTCAATAAATCAGATTCGAACCCACTTCGTCCCACCATTTCTCAAAGTTTCACCATCATTGTAAAGCCCTAGTTATTGTGTTGATTTGATTTGACATAAGTCATTTCTGAACATTATATGCATTCGATTAGTGATTCATCTAGTGATTCATTTACGTCTGCCCCACATATTGGGGTCGGCCCTGTTAAGTGAACAGATTTTTGGCCATTGTCTGGTGTTTTGTGGTGGGAAACTGACACGTCAACCATGTTACCCATATGTAGACAGTCTAGAATTTGTTTTACAATAAAAACTGTTTTGCATTCAATTACCCCTCCCGGTTGCTCACAACAAGCTTCCATTCCTCCTGTCACAAGGGGATTTATGACTGATTTAAGATGAAATCATCCACCCTGCTACGGTCAACCCTGTTACTTTATTTGGCACTTACTATAGTCATTTTCTTTTGTATTTTACCACTTGAGATGGAAAACATGTTTTTTCTGAATTTGCTCTTTGTGGCAGAATGTTGAAAATGGATGAAATCAGAGTTTTTTTTTTGTTTTACGAAGTTACACTTCTTAAAAGGACTGAATTGGTAGAACGACCCTTATACAGCTGCATGAAGGACTGAATTGGTGGAACGACACTTATACAGCTGCATGAAGGACTGAATTGGTGGAACGACACTTATACAGCTGCATGAAGGACTGAATTGGTGGAACGACACTTATACAGCTGCATGAAGGACTGAATTGGTGGAACGACACTTATACAGCTGCATGAAGGACTGAATTGGTGGAACGACACTTATACAGCTGCATGAAGGACTGAATTGACTTGTACATCCAGACAAGTCTTAAACCAGCACCTTACATCTGTATGTAGGTTAATGGCTAACAGTTTAAAAACAGCATTCCAATAATATATTTCATATAAGCAAATATATTTGTTCTTTTGACTTTTGAGAGCGTTCAAATGAAGGATGAAACAAGGACAGTCGTTAGACTCCATTTCCATCCAATTGGCAACAGATTTTCATGCAAATATTCTAAAATCCGCATAAAAACAATATGCACATTTTCCCACCAGAAAGAGTGTGTTTCCATCAAATTGATTTGTTGCAGATAAAAGGCTGTGCGTGATGACGTAGTGCACATAAAAATTACTTGTACAGGTACATTCCCATGTACCGAATAAAAAAATGGAAGTTCAATGGGTTTCCATAGACATTTTACATTTACATTTTAGTCATTTAGCAGACGCTCTTATCCAGAGCGACTTACATAGCATTTTCAACTCTACAGATGGTTTTGTCAGAAAGAAATGTTGCGTTATATATAAGCCTAGCGAATGTGCTCTCTCTGGTCTTGGCACTTGCGCACTAGCCAACAGCTCGCAGATACAGCGCGGGTAAACTATTTACAATGAGATTATTATAGACAAAAGAGTGAGATTATTTGTATTTGTCAAAGGGCAGCCAAGCACCAGGGGAGTCTCTCAATTTGGATTGAATTTAATTTAATTTACATTGAATATTCCAATCATTAGCCAGACAAAACCTGCTCAACAATAAATAGTGCCTGAATTCATCCTCAAGCCGACTACTTCTTTCCTCATTGTAAGGCTATTTTATATGTCATATTTATAAATAAAAAAATAAGTGTATAAAAACGGTACATAGCTATAGATAGTACACTGCATAATGAAATAGTCCCTAGTAAACTAGTGTTTTGAGGGTGGACTGGCTATAGACTGGTTTTACGCACGACTTTCTATCCAAGCTGGGAGAGAGCGCGAGGACGGCTCATGTCATGCAGGTTCAGGTAGCGCTGCAGCCAGTTCTTAGCCTATACCAGGACTGTTGTGTATTCAAAAATCAATCAATTGGTAGCTGTTGCATCGAACATTTATTTTACAATCTGCAATGTTTGAATTTTCACCTTTCACCCCCCTGAACAAGTGATGACATTATTGTCAACAGCCTGCAGTATAAATTGGCAGTTATTGCGACAACATATATTCCTATTGTTTCGTGAAATGTTAGACTTAACAGGAAATGACGACCAAATAGGCATACCAATAAACATTTACCCCATTATCTAAAGCAAAGCTAAGTCCAGAAAGAGGGGGTCCAGAGAAAGTGCGTTCTGCCAGTGAACTACTCAATATTATTTATAGATCGGTCAGTCAACGCATTATGGGTTTGATTTTCTCGAACACGGACCACAGCCAAAAGCCTTACACATTTAAACATTTGTAAAAAAAATAAATAAATAAAAATAACATGCCAATAAAACATTTACTTTAAATAAATATTGTGGTCCTTTAAGTCTTTGTTTTTCTACCCAAAGGGTCAGATGTATGTGGGGCTTAGCGTTTGGTCTTCTGTTACAGAACGTTGCACACTAGCACCACGATAGAACACTGTAACTAGATGAGACACTAATAGGAAAAAGCAAAGGGCAGCGGTTGGTTGTTGTATTACTGCGTGTTTTATTGAGACCCTGGAGGTGTGTTGAATGAATAAATGACAGAAGACTGGTGTACCAGGATGTACCAGCCCTGTTGTGGTTTCGTGAGCATGGCTTAGAAGGTCAGGCACTCTCATGTGAGCTTTCTCTCTCTCTTTCTGTCTCTCTGTCTCTCTCTCTCTCTGTGTCCATTTCTGTCATTGTCCCCCTGTCCCCTCGCTCTCTCTGTTTTTCTGTCTCTCTCCATCCCTATCTCTCCCTCTCTCCTCCTCCCCCATCCCCCATCCCTCTCCCCTCCCCACTCTCCCTCTCTCCAAAGACCTTTCCTGTCCTGTTTACATCACAGTGACCTTGTTTCATACAGATGTATGATCTTAATTTGAGCCAGTTTGCTACAGCAGGAACATAATCCTGCAGCAACAGGAAATGTGGATTATTATGTGGGTTATAATTAATGGACATTTTTGTAAGGGTTGATACATTTTTTGTAAAGGAAAATCAAGTTTGAAATGCTGGTCAGCTTTCCACCAAACAGGAACCAAACAGATGATGACAGGTTCACCGTCCAGGGAGGGAAACTAGAGGTGGTAGGGAGGGGGAGAGGGAGGTTACGCAACTAAAACACCATCTCTCTCTCTCTCTCTCTCTCTCTCTCTCTCTCTCTCTCTCTCTCTCTCTCTCTCTCTCTCTCTCTCTCTCTCACTCTCTTCTCTCTCTTTCTTTCTCTCTCTCACTCTCTCTCTCTCTCTCTCTCTCTCTCTCTCCTCTCTCTCTCTCCTCTCTCTCTCTCTCTCTCTCTCTTCCTCTCTCTCTCTCACACTCTTCCTTCTTTCTTTCTTTCTTTTCTCTTCTCTCTCTCTCTCTCTCTCTCTCGCTCTCTCACTCTACCTCTCTCTCACTCTCCTCTCTCACTCTTCTCTCTCTCACTCTTCCTTTCTCTCTCTCTCTCTCTCACTCTTCTTCTCTCTCTCACTCTTCCTCTCTCTCTCACTCTTCCTCTCTCTCACTCTTCCTCTCTCTCACTCTTCCTCTCTCTCTCTCTTAAACATAGACACACAGACACACTCTCTCTCTGGGCTTAGCTTTTAGTCAGAGGCACGCACATACACACATTCTGCATGTTAGGTTATGGATCAGAGAGATGTGATTCAGGAAACCTGCTCGCAAAGCCATTCCAACCAACCTCACGGGTTACAATATGCAACCTGGGTTCAAATACTATTTGAGAAATTAATTTAATTGATTGCATCCAAATTGGCCATCTAAATGTATATGATTCAGATAATATTCAATAAATATAGTAGCCAACATCTGATTTGGACCAAACTTCTTCCTACCAATGAGTAAGATATGAGGAATCCAAAAAGAACCCATGGACCCCTCACACCTCATGCCAATACACCCCAACAACCAGTATACAATATCAGTTCTCTATGTTGGACAAGTAGTATGAAGCTGCGGCTTGGAGTATTGCTTCACCATACTATGTAATGTATTCCCTGTGAATCTGGTGATGCTTCTTTCCCCCTGTTCAGAGAAATTAGTAATTGAAGTCGCTTGCATTATTTACCATAAAGTAGTGTGACTACCAGGTTTTGACTACTAGATGTCGCTGTTCATGCTATATCGTCACACTCTTTTATCAATTTTGCTGGCCTCTTGTGTTTATGAAATAGATCAGATTTCCTTTGCAACTTTGGGTAGAAACCAATAGATTTGGCTCATTATTAAAATAAATTGTGTGGTCAACCTCACAATTCAAGCCAGTCATCCATGGAAGCAATTCGGTTTGTCCTTCTGTGCCAACCAGGCATGAGGCAGGTCGCACTAACCCTAACCAGGGATAGGACGTGATGAACAAATGAATGATTTCTCGCTCACATGACAGAGGGATAAGAGGAGAGGGAGACAGAAAGGGAGAGAAGAGTAGAGAGAGAAGAGTAGTAGAGTAGAGACAAAGGGAAGAGAGAAGGAGGGAAGGGGAGGGAGGACGAGAGAGATGGAGGGAGGGAGGGGGGACGAGAGAGATGGAGGGAGGGAGGGAGGACGAGAGAGATGGAGGGAGGGGAAAAGAGAGATGAGGGAGGGGAGTGAGAGAGAGAGGAAGGAGGGAGAGGGAGGGAGAGGAGAGATGGAGGGAGGGAGAGGAATAGAGAGAGAGGAAAAGAGGGAGGGGAAGAGAGAGAGAGAGGGAGAGGTGTGGAGAGAGAGAGGGAGAGACAGAGAGGGAGAAAGAGAGCGCTGGCTGGTTGTGAAACTTTGTATAATAGATGCTTAGAAAGACCCTGGATGGACATCATCACCGTCACCGTGACATGACATCACACAAGATCCCCAGGGACTAGAGAGATAATCCCTGATAATCTGAGAAATACAGAGGCTGTGTCCCAAATGGCACTATGGATCCTGGTCAAAAGTAGTGCGCTACATAGGGAATAGGGTGCCATTTCAGACGCATACAGTGTCACACTTCCCCCACAAATAAAGCCCAGAAGGTCCAGAACAGATATGATGGTAATGATAGAGAATGACGGTTTTTAGACACAGACACAGCCGAGACACAGCTCAGCTCAGGGCAAATCTTTCGATTATTTTAACCTATCCCTTTCTCAGATTTAGGCCTACACCAATCAGGACTTGATATTGACCTAATGATATTTGACCTAATGCAATTTGTGGAATGACTCTTATATAGCAACGGCATTGACCTAATGCAACAGCATTATACAGCAGTGTTTCTCAATATGGTTGATCCTTTCTCCTTGAGGGACCATTTACATAAAAATAGGTCAGATCAGCGATATATTACAGACCTTTTGGTGGTTCAAGAACTAGAGTTGAAGAGAACATTAGCCTAGAGAATTCCTGGAATATGTCCCTATTTCAATCCATCCTCGATGCTCGTTCATGAAATTGGCCATTGAATGTTTTGGATAAACCTATTTTCCTGATATATGTAATCCATGAACAGCTGAGCCGATGCTAGTAGTGGATGCATTGTAAATCAAACCACTACAGACATCAACGGTACAGTCAGTTTGGCACAGCTTGAAAGTTCATCAGAAAGTATGTGAGGGGATCATCTGAGTCCGTCGTTCCCTATCCGTTATGTCTGTTTTACAATCCTCCGTGGGACAGTCGCACACCGGCTCCGGTAACGTTATCGTCCCTCTACGGTCCGTTAACGTTGCCGGTGGCGTCCTGCTGTCACCTCTTCCTCTAACCGGATCCACCTCACAGTCACACACCGGCTCCGTTACAGCTCCTCTACTGTCAATTAACGGTGTCGGTAGCGCCCTCCCCCTAACCGGGTTGGGGATTACACCAGATGTGACACTGCCCCTACCGGCGCCACAGCCGGTATCGTAAGCCACGCCCATCTCAGTTGTGTCGAGCGAGTTCTTCTTCTCCGTCCCGGCGGCCTCGTTGCTCGCCAAGACAACGGTCTCCACGCGCGTGGCGCTCGTCGTCCAGCCGCCGAAGCACCCGTTGTCTCCACGGCAACCCAGCAAGCGGAGGAACGCCTCGCGGAACTCAGTGTTGAAGGCGTAGATAATGGGGTTTAAGGAAGAGTTGCTCCAACCGAACCACACGAAGACGTCGAAGGTGGTTTCACTGACACAGTACAGCTGGGAGGAGGGGGAAGGGTCTGACGAGGTTCTAGAGGCTGTACCTGGACCTGTGGGGGGGGGGGGGGGGACACGGGCATGAGAGTTAGACAGGGATCGTGTGTCTGGGGGCTGCTCTCAGATCAGTGATAATTAATAAATAGTTGTAGTGTTCTGGCGCTTTAACCAAGAGTTCAAATATTGTCTGGGACGGGAATGTAAAACTGAAGTGTTAAAAAGAAGGTTCGGGAAGGTTCACTTGTTGTGCCCTGACCAAGGGGCTTGCCCCGAAACACATCATCAATAAAAAATACTGAAGGGGAATTATGTTGCCGACCTGAACGTTCTTTCAAGGTGACTAATAGAATAATGAGAATAATACGTTGACGTATTTGAGTTCAAAGTTCATAGTAGCCTACCTGGGCAGAAGGGGACGGCACAGTTGAGGAGGAAGAACGGGAACCAGCAGAAGACGAACACCCCCATGATGACAGACAGAGTCTTCAGAACCTTGGTCTCCTTCCTAATGGAGTACCTCAGGGCCCGCTGTGGGGGAGGAAGATCAGGATGATGATGATGATGGTGGTGTTTTGGGGATTTGGTGGTTTGGTGAAAGATGGAGCAGCGGTGTTTAGAGCGAGGAGGATGATGATGATGATGATGATGGTGGAAAGCGTGCACATGCCCGTCTGCATCCACAGCCACGTGTGGGTCTGAGCGGCAGTTCTGTGCGTGCTCCGCGGCTCGCTCCAGAGAGGATATCCTGCGTATCTGGACCTGGGCGATACGGTAGATACGTGTGTAGGTGACGACCATGATCACCACGGGGATATAGAAACTGATTAACGAGGAGGAGATGGCGTAAGTCCGACTCAGACTTGAGTCGCAGTTCCAGTGTTCGACAACGCCGCCGTTCGCCTCCTCCGCCCCGTGGAGTTGATGTACCCCGCTGACGTTATATCCGGTAACGTCCCGGGTAAATTCGTCACCGCTCCCGGTGATTCCGGCAATCCCAGCCCGGTGCCAGTGGAGCTGAACGGGCACGAATGATATCACCACGGAGACCGTCCAGGTCACGCCGACCATGACGAAGGCCACGCGGCGGTTCATCTTCCTCTCGTAACGGAACGGGCTGGATATCGCCCAGTAGCGGTCCACGCTGATCATGCACAGATTCAAGATGGACGCCGTGGAACACATGATGTCGCTCGCCACCCAGGTGTCACAGAACGCACCGAAGGGCCAGAACCCCACCACCTCTGCCGCCGCCTTGGAAAGAGAGAGAGAGTGAAGGAGAGAGAAAGAGAGAGAGAAAAAGAGAGAGACAGAGAAAGAGAGAGAGAGAGACAGAGAGAGAACGTTTATTTTAGTGTCACTCCACAATAATACAACTGACAAAACAAATTACCGATTTAAAAACCACATTGAGTCAATGAGAATTGAGACACTGATATCATTTTTCTAGGCAATCATAATATCAATATGTTATCAATCCATTTTCAATCAATTATTTATAAATCAATCGATTACAAGACGTTACCTTCCACGGCATCACAAGCAGCGCCACGAGGAGGTCCGACAGCGCCAGAGACACAATGAAGATGTTGGTGACTTTGGCGCGCAGGTGCCGGTAACGCAGAACCGCGGCGCACACCGTGAAGTTTCCCAGTAGGGTCCAAAGGATGAGCAGGGAGAGGACGCAGCCGATGAGTGCGCGAGTGGCGGGTAAATCCGTGTGTGGGTCGGGCAGCTGAGGCTCGCTCTCGTTCTCTGCCAGGCGGTGGCTCGCGTTATGCATGCCTCGTCCGTTCCACCGTCAGATGTTCAGTGGTGCTGAAAGTGTGTCAGACAAACACACTTAAAAATAGCTCACTGGACTCCATACCGTATCCCGCTGTATTCCGATTAATGTGAGAGGGAAAAATAGTCCTCCGTTGGTGTATTTTTTGTTAATCCAATATGTATTTCCTCTCTCTTTCCATTATCTCTCTCCCTCCCTGTCTCTCCTTCTCTTCTCCAATCTCTCTCCTCCCGTGCGTCGAGCTGTAAGCCTGTATCTGTGTCATTCAAACCGGGATGTGCGGCTGGGCTGTGTTTCTTCCTCGAGCTGAATGAGAAACTCTATCTGTGATGCGCTCTCTCCTCTCTCTCTCTCTCTCTCTCTCTGCCCGCTGTTCCGTGTTTTGCTTTTGGAGACCACGTGCAGCAACAGCTGGTGAGAACCGCTGTTACAGAACCAACGGAACGCATGAGCGCTTGGAGCACAGAGAGAGAGAGAGAGAGAGAGAGGAGAGAGAGAGAGAGAGAGAGAGAGAGAGAGAGAGAGAGAGAGAGAGAGAGAGAGAGAGAGAGGAGGAGAGAGAGAGAGAGAGAGAGAGAGAGAGAGAGAGAGAGAGAGAGAGAGAGAGAGAGAGAGAGAGAGAGAGAGAGAGGGAGAGGAGAGAGAGAGAGAGAGAGAGAGAGAGAGAGAGAGAGAGAGAGAGAGAGGAGAGAGAGAGAGAGAGAGAGAGAGAGAGAGAGAGAGAGAGAGAGAGAGAGAGAGAGGAGAGAGAGGAGAGAGAGAGAGAGAGAGAGATAGAGAGAGAGAGAGAGAGAGAGAGAGAGAGAGAGAGAGAGAGAGAGAGAGAGAGAGAGAGAGAGAGGAGAGAGATAGAGAGAGAGAGAGAGAGAGAGAGAGAGAGAGAGAGAGAGAGAGAGAGAGAGAGAGAGAGAGAGAGAGAGGAGAGAGAGAGAGAGAGAGAGAGAGAGAGGAGAGAGATTGCCTCAGGCATGCAGGGTTTCCCAATGGCTTGTACAGAGGTAAAATAGTGTGCTATGCATCTCTTCTTTAATGTTTTAATATGCATTTTAAATATCCATAAGAACGTATTAATAGCATATAAGCATAATCTAAATTTATATTTAGTAAATGTATAAGTGTGGTGGCCAAACCATCCAAGTCCATTTGTTCATAATTTAGAGATTGACAGTAGGCTGCACTATCTATGTTGAAGTTCAAAGATTAGTATTATTGTAATGTCCCATAGGCCTACACCACAGTCTAGTGTGCATGGTTTATTCTGCAGAAATAAATCATAACCCCCCCCTCTTGGTAAAAGAATTTAGAGAAACTCATGGATCATTCATTGGCCACAAGGAGCAGAGAAGTCAAGTTGTAAAGAGGAGATCCGTAAAAGAGGGAAAACAAAGAATAAGAAGGAGGAATAAGTGAGCGTTAGAGATGAGAACAGTTGCAGTAAAATGTTAGAGAGGAGAGAGGGGTGGGGAGAGACCAATCCTATTAGAAACAATCGACCCTATAAATTGAGACGAGAGAGGAGAGAGAGAAGAGATGGAAGAGATAGGGAAGACGAGGACGGTAGGAGAGGGAGAGTGGAGGAGGGAGAGAGAAGAGAGGAGAGGAGATGTGTGAGAGTGAGGAGAGAGAGAGCGGAGAGAGAGAGGAGAGAGAGAGAGGAGGGGAGATGAGAGAGAGAAAGGAGAGGAGCGGGAGGAGGAGAGAGATAGCAGGAGAGAGAGAGGGAGAGGACGAGAGGAGCGAGAGAGAGTGAGAGGAGAGAGTGAGAGGGAGAGAAGGAGAGGGAGGGGAGAGAGGAGGAGAGAGAGATGAGAGGAGAAGAGAAGAGAGAGAAAGATGAGGAGGAGGAGAGAGAGGAGAGAGAGACGAGGATGGAGAGAGATTGAAAGAGAGAGTGTGGAGACGGAGGGAGGAGGCGAGAGGAGGGGAGACGAGAGGAGGTGAGGAGAAGGGGGAGGAGAGGAGAGAGGAGAGGAGAGAGAGAGGGCGTGAGAGAGAAGAGAGACGAGAGAGAGGGACGAGAGAGGGAGAGAGAGAGAGATGTGGGAAGAGAGAGGGAGTGAGATTGAGAGAGAGTGAGATGAGAGACGGAAAGAGAGAGGGACTGGAGAGAGGATGAGAGAGGAGAGAGAGAGACGGAGGGGGATGAGGGAGAGGAGGGGGGAGAGAGGAATGAGAGAGGATGAGAGAGAAGAGGAGGAGAAGAGAGGAAGGAGGGGTGTTGTGGAGAGAGGGTTGAACGGGGCTTGCACAGAGTGTAAGAGAGGAGAGAGGCGAGGGAGGAAGAAGGAGGAGAGGTTTGTGAGAGAGAGGAAAGGAGGAGAGAGAGTGATAGGAGAGACGGAGGAGAGGCATATAAGAGGAGGAGGAGAGGGAGTAGAGCGGGAGTATGGGGATACAGTGGAGGGGAGAGGAGGGGAGAGGGAGAGGACGAGTTCATGAGGGAGAGGAGGAGACGGAGAGATACAAGGAGAGAAGTGAGGAGTTCAGAGGATTAGTATTAGGGAAATGAAGGCGAGAGCGCTACACCAAAGGAGTGGAGGAGAGGTTTAGGGGGGAGGAGGAGAGAGAGGGGGAAGAGAGAGAGAGAGGGAGGAGGAGAGGGAGAGGAAAGAAGGGAGGAGTGAGGGAGAGGAGAGTGCGGAGAGATTTCCCGAGCGGATCCGTACAAGAAAAAGCAACCCAGACTAGCTTTTCCCTCAGTAAGCGTTTAAAAACTGTCCCAGTTTGCAGTCCCCTGTTAGCAAAATTTTAAAGTACTAACTCCCCCCCCCCTTTTCCCCCCCATCTGCCCTATCCCTGAAGAAAAGAGAGAGAGAGAAAAGAGAGAGGGGAGAAAAGAGATAAAGAAGAGAGAGGGGGAAAAGGGGAGAGAGAGGGAGAGAGGGTGGGTGATTCGGAGAGAGAAAAGAGAGAAAAAGAGAGGGAAGGAGAGAGAGAGAGAGAGGGGAGAGAGAAGGAGAGAGAGGGGAGAGAGAAGAGAGAAAAGAGGGTGAGAGAGAGAGGAAAAGGAGGGGAGAGAAAAGGAGAGAAGAGGAGGGGGAGAGAGAGGAGGAGAAGAGAGAGGAGGGGGAGAAGAGAAAAGAGGAGAGGGAGAGAAAAGAGAGGGATGAGAGAAGAGGGGAGGGGGAGAGAGAGAGAGAGAGAGATGAGGAAAAGGAAAAAGGAGAGAGAGAGAGAGAGAGAAAAGGGCGTAGAGCGGAGAGGGGGGGGAAAGAGAGAGGGGCGCGGGTCATTTGAGTCCTAGAAAGATTACACTTTTCCCCCCCATCTATGGTGTTGTAATATATTTATCCATCCCATCCGATGATTTGATTGAAGTGACTGTACTGTGTGTGACACAACCACTCTTTATCACCGGATGGAAGATTTAATAATCAAATTCAACGCCATTATCTGTCCAAGGTGTTGTATTCTTTAAAACAGAAAGGGGCCCAGAAGATAAAAAAAAAAAAAAAAAAAACAGTTTGTAGGTTTTTTAGGGGCAGAAAATTTTTTAAAAAGTTAAAATGGAACATATTAAAATAACTCATTTCGGCTGTTTTTTTTCAGTGGGGTCAAAAAACAGATGTTCAAATCTGATATTTTTAAAGAATACATTTCGACTGTTTTAATTTCAGAAAAATCCTTTGACACGTTGAAAAAAAAAGGGTTGTAAAAAATATAAAAAACGAAAAAAAATGATGAAAAGGGAATTTTCCCAAGCAGAACCAAAAAAGGGGGCCCCAAATCTCCCAAAAAAAAAAACATGTAAGCTATCATTTGGATAAAAGGGCCCCTTTTGGCTGAGACCCCCGGATTAGGATTTAGGAAACACTGATTTAACCCTTAATAAAGGGTTAGAGAGGAGAGTTTTTGCGGTTTGAGAGAGAAAGGGGGGGGGAAAGAGAAAAGAGAGAGGGGAAAAAAAAGGAGGAGAAAAAAAAAGAAAGAAGGGAGAAGAGAGGAGAAAAAGAAAAAGGGGAGGGAGGGGGAAAGAAGAAAGGAAAAAAAAGGAGAGGGAGAAGAGGAAAGAAAAAGAAACGGGGGCAACAAACGGGGGAAAGGGGGAAAAAAGGGGGGGGGGGGAAAAAGAAAACAAGAAAAGAGAAATGGGGGGGGGATGAGTAAAAGGGAAAAGGAAGAGGGGAGAGGAAAAGGGGAAGGGAAAAGGAAAGAAAGAGAGGGAGGGGAGGGTGGAAAGGGGAAGGAGAGGGGGAGAGAGGGGGGGAGAAGGAGAGAAAGGAGGAGAGAAAAAGGGAAAAAGAGGGAGGGAGAGGGGGAGAGAGAGGGGAGGGAGGAGAGAGGGAGAGAAGGAGAGGAGAGAGGAAGGGAGAGAGAGGAGAGAGAAGAGAGAAAAGGGGGGAAAAGGGGGACAGAGAGAGAGAGAGAAGAGGGAAAAGAGAGAAAAGGAGAGGGAGAGAGGGAAGGAAAGAGAGAGGAGAGAGGAGAGGAAAAAGAGAGAGAGAGGGGGGGGAGAGGAGGAGGGGGGGGGCGAAAAGGGGAGGGGGGAAAAAGGGAGAGAGGGGGGGGAGAGAAGAGACAGAGAGAGGAGAGAAAAGATAGAGGGGGGAAAGGAGGGGAGGGGAGAGAGAGAGAGAGAGAGAGGACGAGGAGAGAGAGGAAGGGGGGGGGGGGAAAAGGGAAGAGGAGGAAAGAGAGGGAGGGAAAGGAGGGGGAGAAGAGAGAGGGGAGGAGGAGAGAGAGAGAGAAAAGTTAACAGTATTCAATCAAAAACTTTTTCGTCATGGATAAAAACATGTTTTAATAAAACAGTTATAAATCAGCAGGTGTAAATAGTAAAAATAGTTTGGAGTAATAAAAAAAAGATGGAAAAAAAAAACCATGAAAAAATTGGGGAAACCAGAAGATCTTCAAAAAATCACAGACAGTGCCCCAAGAAAAAACCCCCCAACCCCATCACACGTCCCCCTTTCCATGCTTCATGGGGGGAACTACACATGCGGGGGAAATCACCCGTTCCCCTACTCTCACTCACAAAACAGGGGCCGTTTGGGAAACCCAAAAAAATCCCCAAATTTTTTGGACTCATCAGACCAAAGACAGATTTCCACGGGTTTCAAAATGTCATTGTTAAGGGTTCTTGGCCCAACCCAAAGTTTTTTCTTCTTTTTTGGTGCCCTTTAGTCGTGGTTTCTTTGCCAATTCGACTATAAAGGCCTGTTTCATTCAGCCCTCCTCAAAACGGGAATGTTGAGATGTGTCTGTTCTTAAACTCTGAACCCTTTTTTTTGGGGTTTGCAATTTCTGAGGCTGGAAATCTAAGAATTTACCTCTGCAGCGGGGGTAACTCGGGTTCTTCCATTCCGGGGGCGGTCCCCCATGAGAGCCTTTTAACATAGGGGCCAAAGGGTTTTTGCGACTGCACTTGAAAAAACCCTTTGGGAAAAGTTTTTTAAAATTTTCCGGATTAAATGCCCTTTAATGTTTTAAAAGTAATGATGGACTGTTTTTCTTTTTGTTTTCTCTTTGAATAAAAAAGGCCATGCTAATAAACAAATAAAAATAATGCCCTTTCCTCATCATAAAACGTCACGGGAACCCATTTGCTTTAACTGATTTCACTCTTTTTGACCCAAAGGTCTGCTTTTTTGCGTCCCCCCTTTCAGTTACTAACCCGGGCATGCAATGTTTTTTTATTGTGAGGATAGACCCCTGAGGGGGGGACGAAAAGCAGGGAGTAAACATTTTAAATAAACAGCAAAAAAAAAACAGGGAAAAGCGTCGGGACAGGGGGAAAACCTAACCTTTAAATGTTGAAAAAAAGGGGGGATCAAACTGGGGAAGATCAATATAGGGGAGGTAATAAAGCAGTAAAAAAATCCTGGGGGAGTCCAATGAAGCGCTGAGTTGTAACGGGGGTGCCCCGGTGTAATGATGGGAAAGCCGGCCCCCTCGGCGCCAGGGAGGGCGAGCGGGGGAAAGGCGTGACACTTATCAAAGGTCACATTTATTTTCTTCTGTGTCATTTTAGACGAAATCTTTGTAAAAAAGCCCAGACAGCCCAATTTTTCCCTTTTTTATATCTGTTATTGATCACTTATCAGGGATCAATCAGAACAGGCTCTCTGTTGTCTGTACCTGAGATGAGTAGGTCAAGTGTTATTCAGTGAGTTCATCATTTAATTGATCTGTGTTTACCCCTCCCCTCCCCTTCCTCTCCAATCAACAAGCTCGTTGGAGCAGCCCTTCGTGATTTCCATCCACCACAAAAAAGAGGAACAAGTTCAAGAACTTGTTTTCCCCTGTTTTAGGTGTTTTTTAGATAAAAAAAGGTAACACCTAATGGAACTAATCTTAGACCAAGCAAAAACGGTTTAATATAGAAGTCCATTTCCATACAACACAAAGAACACATCATCCGCATAATACTAGTTTACAGTGGGGGAGGGGGGGGGGGGGGGGGGGGTATCCCACAGGTGCAGGCTTTTATTCCAACCCAGCACTAATAACATGTTGATCCGTGTAAATAAAGTTAACTTGTCCCAGCCTTTGATTAGCTGGATTCAATTGTGTGCGTGCTGGGCAGGAACAAAGATGTGCAACCCCTTGTGGGGGGATTAACAAGCCAGAACCCAGGTTTTTTAAAAAAATAACAATGACTGGAAAGTCATAGAGCAAGGAGCTCTGTCGCCCTCTAGAGCGCCCTCTACTGCATGTTCAGAGATACTACCATCTCTTCAATGTAGACCATGAGTTTTACCACGGGCCGGGGGTTTGTTTTAAAACGGGAACCCAAAAAACGGAAGAAAAAAACTGACAAAACGGGGGAGGGAAGGACCTGAATGTGTCCAATGAGAGAAACGCTTGTTTTTCCTTGCAAAATGTAAATAGTTGCAAAAGATTTTGCTACGGTTTACATTAATGAATACAGCCCATTATTTTCCACTAGGCCCAGTCTCCTCACCCCTCCTGCAGAACTGGATCGAGAAAATGTTTTTGTTTTTTTCTGAGCATATATTATATAAGATATATATAATTCATTTTGTTCGGGGTCATTTTAATTTATTATTTTTACTGTAAAATTTTAAAAGGGGCCATCAGAAGAGGAAGCATTAGGACGGAAAAGGCGGGAAATTGTAGACATTTTTTTTTATTTCTTGAAAATTTTCCAAACAAATTTTTATGATTTTTTTGACAATAAAAATAAAAAAAAACCCAATTTAGGAAAAAACAAAAAAAAACGTTTTTCCCTGGTGGTCCTCTTCAAAAAATCAAACATGTTACACTTCACAGTTCCAAAGGTGGTCCTCTTTAAAAAATCAAAAATGGGGACACATTCACAGTTTCCCTCTGGTCCTCTTCAAAAATGTTACACATTCACAAAATTTCCCATGGTGGGGGCCTCTTCAAAAAAAATTTTAAACAAGGTTTTCAATTTCCCCAGTTCCATGTGGGCCTTTCCTTTTAAAAAAAATGTTTAAAAACATTTTCCCCCAGGTTTTTTATGGGGGGGTCCTCTTTTTAAAAATTTTTTACACATTCCCTAGTTCCCCCCCCTGGTTTCCCCTTCAAAAAAAAAATGTTTTAAAAACATTCCCCAAAAATTCCATGGTGGGGGCCCCTTTTAAAAAAATTGGTTTTTAAAATTTTTCCCCCGCTAAAAGCTTTTAATTGCAGTTTTAAAAAAAATCCCTCCCCATTTGGGCCAAAAAATAAAAGAAAAAAAAGGGGGAAAAAAAAGAACCCCCAACCCCAAATTGGGGAAAAAGTTCTTTTCCCGTGGGCAGTTTGGCCCCTGTCGGTTTTGGGAAAAAAACCAATTTAAAAAAAGGGGCTTTTCTTTAAATAAAAAAAACAAAAAAAAACTTTTTTTTGTAAGGGGAAAAGTTTGAATAGTGATAGTTGGGGGAATTTTTTTTAATTTTTTTCCCAATTAAAAAAAAACCCGGGGCAAATTTAAATTTATGCCATTTGGGCCCCATAAACCCATGGGGCAGTTTTAAATTCAATTTTTTCCCAAAAAAAAAAAAGATTAAAAAAAAACTTTAACAGTTTGGGTTTTTTTTATCCCCTTTGGCTTTGCTAAAAAAAAAAATCTTTTAAATTTTTTTTCCCCCATTTTTAAAGGGTTTTTTTTTTTGGGGCCAGTTGGGCCAAAAAACCCCAAAAAACCCTAACCTTTGGCCCCCGTAGGGGGCCCGCAAGCAACCCCTTTTTTCCCCCCAAAATTTTAAAAGGGTATTTTCCCTTGGAAAATGGATTCCAAAAAAAAAAATAATTTTCTTTTCGTTTAAAATTTTCCCTTTTGTTTTGGTTTTTTCATTTAAACTAAAGACAGGAGGTTCCCTTTACCATCCTTTCAGGGGGAACTGATGAAAGGAAAACACCCCAAAACCCCAAATCCCGCAATAAAAAAAATCGTTTATTTTTGTACTGTAATTTTTTTAAAAAACTTCCCCTTGTGGTTTGGCTCCAAAATTTAAAAAAGGGGGCCAAAAAAAGGAAAAAAAGCCCCCCCTTTAAAGGGGGTAAATGCAAAAAATTTTTTACAATTTAAACCAAAAAAAGCTTTTGGCCCTGGGTAGTTCCCGGGAGGAAAAATTTCCAAATCCCTTTGCGCTAAAGGGTAGTTTTGGGAAAAGGAATTTCCAAAAAAAGGAAATCAAAAACCCTTTCCCTTTAAAAAAAAACATTTCAGGGTTCATAAAATTTTTTATCCATTGGGTTAAACGGACTCTACTGGGAAAGTTAAAAAAAAATTTTTTCCCAAAAAAGGTTTTTCCTATTCCCCCTTTAAAAAATTTCTGTAACCTTGACAAAAAAAACCCCCTTTTGGTAGTTTTTAAATTTTATTTATTAGGAACCCCGGGTTTAAAACTGACGGGCCCAATTTTCGGGGGCAATGTCTTACCCGGGGGGGCACTTGGGCTTAATGGGGGGGGGGGGGCTAGTTTACGGGGGGGGGGGACCAAGGGTAGGTTTTTTTTACTGGGGGGGCAGCTAGTCTTTTCTTTGGGGGCCAAAGGGGTTTGTCTTACTGGGGGGGCAAAACTAGGGCGTTTTCTTGGGGGAACCCCTATTTTTTTAAATGGGGGAAAAAGGGGTTTGGGCTTAAAATGGAGACCCCCGGGGAGCTTTCTGGGGAAAAACTAGGGGTTTTACTGGGGGAAAAGCTAAGGGCTTACTGGGGGGCAGGGGTTTGTCTTTTTGGGGGGGGGCAAATTTTTACTGGAGAAAAGGGTAGTCTTTTTCTGGGGGGGGCCCCGGGTAGTCCCCTTTTGGGGACCAGCTATTCCGGGACTGGGGGGCAGGGTATTCGTAAAATTTGGGGAAAAAGGGTAGGGGCCTTTTTCTGGGGGGGGGGCAGCTAGTTTTTTACTGGAAACCGGGGTAGTGGGTTAAAATTGGGGGGGCTTTTTTTAAAAACCAAAACCAAAAATATGGGTCCAAAAAAAATCGATTTTTTAAAAATTTGTTTTTTATTAAATTCATTATTTATAAAATTAAAAATTTTGATTACCTGCTTATGTCTATTCGGGGGGTTTTTCCTTTTTATGTTTTTTTGCAAAAAACATCTTTTTCTCGTTTTTTTACCATTTTTTCCCAAACATGGGGGGGGTCCCAATTTGTTTCCTCTCTCTCCCCCCCATCTGTTTTTCCCCTTTTTTTAGGTTTTTGGTCCATCAGGTTTGGGCCCCTTTTTCTTTTTCCCCCCCCTTCCCCCCCCCCCTTTTTAAAAAACCTTTTCTCCATTTCCCCTTTCCCCCCTTGGGCCCCTTTTTTGTTCTTTTTTTAAAAACCCCTTTTTGGGGGGGGGGCCCAAACAGTTGGGGTTTTTTTTTTTCCCCTTTTCTCCTCTTCCCAAAACCTCTTTTCCTTTCCTTGGTTTTCCCGGTTTTTCCTTTTTAAAAAACGGGCCTTTTCCCCCTTCTTTTTTTCCCCCCTTTTCTCCCCTTTTCCATTTCCCCCTCAAAACCCCCTCAACCCCGGGGCCTTCCCCTTCTTTTTTCCCTTTCCCCTCGTTCTGCTCCCCCCTCTTTTTCCCCCATCACCTTTCCAAACTCTTTCCCCTTTCCTCCTCCCCCCCCTCTCTCCCCCCCCTTCCCTTTGCTTGGGGCCCCAGCTTTTTCAGTATTGGTTTTTTTCCTTTCCTCATCTCTCCAAAACTTCCCTCCCGAAAAATCTTTCCCTTTACCTCCCCCTCCTGTTTTTTTTTATTCCCTGGAGGGGCCCGGCCTTCCCCTTTTTCCTGGCACAAGGGGGGAGGGAAAAAAGGTTTTTATAAGGGTATTAAAAAAACCTTTTTTATAAATTTCCAAAAACTTTCTTGGGGGACATTGAAAAATTTTCCTTTTTTTAATGGGCATTTTAAAAATGGATCTCCTCTTGGGTCTTTAAAAATTTATAAACGGGGTTTTTGTAAAAGTTTTTTTTGTTGTCTTTTTTCTTTTTTTCCCAAAAATGTTCCCTTTTTTTCCCTTTTTCCAAATTTGGGGCCTTTAATTTTTTCTTTCTGCTATGATTTTTTTTAAAGCTTTTCTGGAAAATTTCCCAAAACCCCAACCCATTAAAAAAACACTTTTCAAATAAAAAAAAAAATTTAACCCCGCATAACTTCCCCTTTATTAAAAAAAAAAATAAATGGGGAATTTTTCCCTTTTCCCAAATAAACCCTTTGGAATTGGGGTCAAAACTTTTACTTTACAACCCAAAAAAACCTTTTTCCTTTTGTTTTTTACCCTTTTGATTAGGGGGAAAAAAAATCACCTTTAAATGGGGGAAAGGGGGGGCATGGGGTTTGGGTTTTTAAAAATGATTTATTCCCCGGGGCCAAAAAGGGGCTCCAGCTACTGAGGAAAAATATTTACCCCTGTTGCTTTTCGCTTTCCCCCAAAAGTTTTGAGGAAAAATGGGAAAAAAAGCCTGGTTAGGGGGGGCGGTTTTCCCCTTTCCCCCTTTTGGGGCCCTCTTAACTCTTTAACTGCATTCATTTTTCCCCAAAATTTTAGGGGGGGTTTTTTTTTTCTTCTGTGTCCCCGTGTTAAAGGTAAAGGGGGTGTTTCCTTGTTTATAAAAAAGGGAAAAATAAAAGTCTGGGCCCCCCTTTCACCTTTTTTCCAAAAAATTTCTTTGAATTTGGGGGCCCCAATTTAGGGAAACAAAAAAAAATAAGGGGGTTTTTGGTATCTAATTTTTCCCGGGGCACCCAAAAAAAAAAAAAAACTAATTTTTTTACATATAAAAATTTGTTCCCTCAGGGGGGAAAGGGGGCCCCCTGGTATTTTGTAAACCCCTTTTGTAGGGGGTTTTAAACAGTGGGGTTCCAATTTAGTTTTTGTTCATCTGTTTTTCCCCCCCCCCCCAAACCCCCCCCCCCCCCACCCAACCCCCCCAAAATTTTTTAAAATTGGGGGCCCTTCCTTGGGTCCATGGAGAGTATGGCCCTTTAGTCTTTCCCCGAAACCCAAAAACCTTTTATTTTTCTATTTAAATGCTATTTTCAGCCCCACTGGGATTTTTCAAATTTCCCGGGGGGCAAAAAGCTTGGGTGCCCCCCTATGGTGGGGAGGGGGGCAAAAAAAGAAAGGGGGGAAGGGGGGCTGCCCGCTTTCCCCTTTTATGGGTGGGGGGGTTTTTTGTGGTTGGGAGGTTAAAAAAGGGTTTGGGGGGTCCCTTTTCTTTCCCAAAAGCTAAAAATAGAAGTTCTTAATTTTTCCCCTACATTTTTTGGGTTATCTTGGGGGTTCATTTGTTTAGTTTTTGGGGCCGGGAAACAAAAATTTTGGGGAAAAAACCCCCGTTTGGGGCCCCAGGGAAAAAAAAACAAGTTTTTAAAAACAAATGAAATTTTAAACAAAAGGGAAAAAAAAATGGGGCAGTCACTGGATAGAGGGGAAGGGAGGCCCCTGGAAAAAACCCTTTTTAAAACCCCTTTTTTAAATTTTCATGTTTTTAGAGGGTTAATACCACCTTTTAATTGTTTGGAAACCATGGGAAATCTTTCCAAAAACCCCGGGGGGTATTTAAATTTTCTGCAAAATTCCCAAAAAACCCAAAAAAACCCTAGCAAAAAAAGTTTCGCAACAGAAAAAATTTTTGGCCAAAAAAAAAAATTTGTTTTTTTTTATTGGGGGGGCAAAATTTTTAGGGGGGAAATCAAAACCCTGTTTGCCTTTTTGTTTTTCTTTTCCGGGGTTTTTTTCCCCCCCCGGAGTGTAATCTTTTTGGAAAAACCCAAAAGGAAAAACCAAAAAAGAAGCAAAAAAAGGGGGGCAAACCGGGAAGGGGGGGGCAAATTTTAGGAAAAAATTGGGCCCAAAAAGAAAAAATTTTTTTTTTTGTTGCTAAATGTTTTCCGGGCTATGGGGTTTTCATTAAAGGAATACGGGGCCCTTTTCCGTAAAAAACCGGCCTTTTCCCCCTTGGCCCACTTTAGCATAACTGTATGGGGGAAAAATTTTTTGGAAAAAAAAAATTTTGAGGGGGAATTTTATTCTGTTCTGGAAAAAAGCATGTAAAAAAAAAAAATATTTTAATTTCCCTTTGCATTAGATTTTTTTTTTTCTCGGCCTTGGAAAAAAACCCCATGAGGGGGTCCGGGGGCATCGTCAAAACATAAAGGGGGTATGTGCGGGAAAGGGGGGCCAATTGGGGCAACATTTTAAAAGGGAATTTATTTTTATTTCCTTTTCCCTTTGGGGGCCAAAATTTAAAATGGGTTTTTTCAAAATTCCCCAAATTAAAAAAACCCAAACTTTTTTGGAAAAATTTTTTTTCTTTAAAATTCAGAATTATTTCCCAAAAAATTGGAAGGGGGGCATTAACAAAAAAAAAGGGGCTGCCAAAAAATAAAAAACGCCCCCCCCCCCCCCCCCCCCCGGGCCAAAAAAAAAAAAAAAAATATTAGCTTTCATATCCCCTGGGCCCTTTTAGGGTTAAGGGGAATATTTTTTTTTTTTCCAAAGTAAAAAGGAAAATTCTTTTGGGCCCCGGGGAAACAATAAAAAAAACCCCAATTTTTTTTATTTTTACCTTTGTCTCCCCCCATTTTTCAGGAAGGGCCCACCCCCCGTTTGGGTTTTTCCCCCTTTTAAAGGGGTTTCCCCAGGAAAACCCAAAAAAACCCCAAATTTTTAAAACCCCTTTTCATTTTCAATTTCCTGGCCCCCCCCGGTTTAAAAAAAGGGGGGCCAACCTTTTTAAAAACCTCTAAAAACTGTCCCTCTGCCAAGGGGTTTTTCCCCCCCTGTTGGGCCCCGCGGGGTTTTCCCCGCTTTTTGGGGGAAAAGGGCCCCCCAAGGGGCCCCAGTATCAAAACCTTTTTTTCCATTTCTTTTTCTTGGGACCTCCCCCAACTTTCCTTCATTTCCCGCTCCCCTTTTCTTTTTCCAAAAAAGAACCGCCTCCCCCCCTTTCCCGAAAGAGGGGGGGGAAATTTTTCATTTTTGGGGGTTTTCAGGGGGGAAAAAACCTTTGAAAAGTATTATAAAATCAAGAAAAAACAACTGACCAAAAAAGTTTAGGCATGTAAAAAAAAAAAATTAAAAAAGGTTTTAAATTTTAGGGGGGCAAATTTAAAAAAAAAAAAAAAGGGTTTTCTGTTTCGTCAAAAGGAAGGGGTTTTGGGGGGAAAAAATTTTAAAAAAATTTTTGCAACTTGGGGTGTTTAAAGGGGGCCCTGGAAATTAAATTTTTATGGGGGCCAAGGGAAAAAAAATAACCGGGCCTGGTTAAAAGGGTTTTTTTTGTTTTAAAAAACAAAATTTCAAAAAAATTTTAGGGTAAAATTTAAAACCCAACCCGGTTGGGGTCTAAAAATTTTTGGGCCCCAGTTTAGGGGTTTAAAATTTTTCCCCAAATTGGTAACAAAATTTTTGGAAAATGGGGTGGGGGATTGTTTCAAATTTTTTTGGAAATTTTGGGCCAGATCAAAAAATGGGCATCCCCCCAAATCCCTATTTCGGGGTTTTTGGGGCCCCCTTAGGTATTTGTCCACTAAAAAAAAAAAAAAAAAATTGCCCCCCGGGGGTTACCCCCATTTCCCCCTTTCCCCTTGGGGTTTTTAATTTTTAGTGGGGGGGCTTTAAAAAAATTGGGGGGTTTTTTGGGGAGGGGGCTGTTTTTTTCAAAAAAATTTGGGGAGTTTTAAAAAAAAAAAAAAACTTTATTTTTGTTTTTCCCAAATTAAAATTTTTTTATTTCTTTTACAAGGTTGGGGTTAAACGAATCCCGTTATTTTTCAAAAATGGGGTGGGATTCAAAATTTAATTTTTTTCTTCCGCATTTAAAAAAAAAATCAACCCCCCTGGGTTTTGGGGGGAAAAGGGGGTGGGGGGGGTTTCTTAAATTACATCAAAATTTTTTGGGGGGGTTAAAATGCCTTGGGTCAGGGGGCCCCCCAAAGGGGGCAGGGGGGGTTTTTACCTTTCGGCTTTTGGGGGTTTTTAATTTTTTACAGTTCCTTGCAAAAGTATTTCATCCCCCCTGGCGTTTTTTCCCCTTTTTTTTTTGGGGGTTAAAAAAAAACCTGGAAATTTAAAAAATTTTTTTTTATTTGGGGAAAATTTTTATGTAAAAAAACATTTCCAAAAAAACGTAGGGGCCAAATTGGTTTTACGTGAAATGGGAAAAAAAAAAAGGGGGAAAAACACTTTGGGTTTTTTGGGGGGGAGGGGCTTCCCCCAAAATATGGGGGGGAAGGTTCTTTTGGGGGCAGGGGTGAGGGGCTTTAACAAAAAAATTTTGTTTTTTTTGCCAAACAAGGAAAAAAGCTTTTTGGCGGGGAAAAACCCAAAAAAACCTCTTTTATTAAACCCCGGGGGAAAAACCACCCCACAGTTGGAAAACATGGTGGGTTGGGGAAACCTTTTATGGGGTGTGGGGGGTGTTTTTTCATCGGGGAGGGGCTTTGGGAAAAAAGGGCAAAAATTGAAAGGGAAAGATGGATGGCGCTAAAAAACAGGGGAAATTTTTTTTGGGGGGGAAACCTTTTCCCCTCTTCCCGAGATTTTTAAGGGGGAGGGGGGGCGGGGGGGGTTTACCTTTTTCCCGCAGGTCCCCAAAGGGGCCCCCAAGCATTTATTGGCTAAAGCAAAAAACTCAAAAATTTTTTTAAAAAGGGGAAAAAAAAATTTTTAGGTGGCTTAGTGGGGTAAGGGGGCGGGGTTTTTCCCCCGTAAAACCCAAAAGGGGCCTTTGTTCTTAAAAACCCCCCAAACCCGGGTAGGGGGGAAAAAAAACTGTTTATTTTGGGCCCCTTTAGGGGAAAAGGGACTTTAAAACCCCAAAAAAACTCCTGTTAAAATCGCTTTTGGGGTTTAAAAAACTTTTGCTTAAAAAAAACGTTTTTAAAGTAATGTGGGAAAGGGCCCTTTTTTTCAAAGCCCAGAAAACCCCAATCCAAATTTTTGGGAAACTTTTTTTGAAATTAAAAAAATTGCTGACACCAGGGGGGAAAAAACCCCTCCAAAATTTTAAGGAGCTTGGGAAAGGGGAGTTTTGCCTTGAAGAAAAGGGGGAAAAAAAACCCCCAAAATGGCCCCAGATGTTTTCCCCAAGGGTTTTAGAGACAAAACCCCCAAGAAACCCTTTCCAAACTGTTAAAATTTCTGCCCAAAAAGGGGGGGGCTTTTAAAAAAAATATTGGGGCCTTTTTGGGGGGGGGGGTGAATAGTTATGCACGGGTCAAAATTTTCCCGTTTTTTTTTTTTTTTTTCTTATTTGGGGTTTCCCCAAAAGGGGAAAAAAAATTTTTTTCTCTTTCCCCAAGGGGGGTTTGGGATGTTTTTGTAAAAAACAAAAAAGTACAAACCCCCCCCCCCCCAAAAAAAAAAAATTCCCTTTTAAATTCCCGGTTGTTTAAAGGGAACCCAAAAAAGAAAAAAAATTTCCAAAGGGGGGGGGGGGAATACTTTTTGCCAAAAACCACTGTCTTTTTCCAAAATTTTTCCCCCCTCTCTGCCTTTTTCCTTTCTGCATTATTAGTCCCCTCAGTTGTCCAGTGAAATTTACAGTCCCAGGTACAAGGCCTCTTTGAGGTGGACTCGATTTGGTTCATCACCACCAAATTGTTTCTACTACCTCGGAGCGGGGTCTCTCTTCACCATCTCTTGCTCTGGCGTTGGCCCTGTGGGACGCAGAAAACAAATTATGATCACAAATGTAACAGTGGGTTTGGAATTAAAATGATACACAGTGGTTGGAATTTATGATCACAGGTGGTTGGAATTATTATGATCACAGTGGTTGGAATTATGATCACAGTGGTTGGAATTATGATCACAGTGGTTGGAATTATGATCACAGTGGTTGGAATTATGATCACAGTGGTTGGAATTATGATCACAGTGGTTGGAATTATGATCACAGTGGTTGGAATTATGATCACAGTGGTTGGAATTATGATCACAGTGGTTGGAAATGCCGTACAGACAACATCAACCATCCCAAATGGCAGCACTCAAAATGGAAACTAATCCAAAAGCCACTCTGGCAATCGTTCGTAATTTTGTAAATAATTTGTTAAAAGTTCACTATAGTGTTTGCGTCATACTGGTCACCTACTGGTCTTCTACTTTAAAACATGCTGTATTTAAAACTTCAATTAGACATCAACACCAACGTTAGTTAATGTTGTTGCCAGTGCCACTTTTGTTTTACTATGTAACACATGAAGGGGTGCCATTAATGTGTTATTCATAGAAAGACTGTACCTTCACAAATAGGTCATAGACATGTTCTTCCTCTGTGGGTGAATTGAACACCTCACCTATGTTGACAATCATATGTGACCCCATGCTACTCATCAAGGACTTATAATCTGTAACAAGAACATAATTTGTCATTCATGTTTCCTTTTAATGAACACCTAGATTTATTTGAAGGTATGATACATTAATCATACATTTGAGATGCTGTTCCAAGTGTACCTATTATCTTTGGTTATGCAATAGTTTACTAATTAGTTATTCGCTTGACTGAAAATAACTACTATTGTTTAACCATTGATTCTGTATTCAGTGGCATTACACAGTTTTGCAAGGCCACGCAAGTTCAGATTATTATTTGTTAAAAAAAATAAATAAATAGGAAAACAGCTAACTTCTCGCAATTCTCTGCATGGGGCAGATAGAAAAATGTGTAGCTAGTCTCATGCTATTCTACACATTTTGCCATGAGGCTGAGAGAAAATGTTGCTGTTTTAAAGCTACTTTAATGTAATTCCAAACATTTTTAAAAAAACTTGCAGGTGCTGCAGGGGAGTGTCCTACATCACTGTGTATTAAATGTTCAACAAAAAAATAAAAAATAAAGTAATTAATGCAATTACCGGTCACAGCTGAATATGCAACCAGCATATCATCAATACATGGTGCTACTCGACTGGACCTGTATGTTCGTGTGTCCTTGTCCTCCTTCCATAGTTTACTATCAGCAGCAGTGTCAACAGGCACTCCAGAATCATCCCGCTCTTAGATTTAAATATGTTAAGACAATTATTGTACATCATTAAATAATCATTGGCATAATTTCATTTCACAATAGTTAGTGGAGGATGTTTTAAGAAAACAATATTCAAATGTCCCAGTTTTTCTTGAAATCCTGGTTTGGAGGATTCCAGAGTTCCTCATCCCCTCCTCATTCCGGGAATCTTCAAAACAGGATTTATAAAAAACTTGAGAGTTTTGGGAAAGTTACCAGAATTTTGTAACCCTATAGTACTGTACATGGAAGTGGTAACTTACTCCCTCTACAGGCATTTATGATGAAGACCTTGGGCTTCCCCTTCATCTTGGGGCACAGCTCATCTCCAAATGGCTGAATTATATCTTTCACTGACAGGCTTTTGTTATCTACACCTGTGATGACATCACGGGTTCCATGGGAGGTGGTAACTACAAAAACACAGCTGATGTCTTCTGTGCTTCTGTTGATGGCGTCTCTGAAGTCAGAGACTGCCTTCTTCATTTCCTGAATGGGGTAGTCCATCACAAAGTAATACCCTCCTCAATAAGTCATGTATAATCATCACATACTGTACATACAGACAGACAGACAGACAGACAGACAGACAGACAGACAGACAGACAGACAGACAGACAGACAGACAGACAGACAGACAGACAGACAGACATATATACATACAGACATACAGTGGGGAGAACAAGTATTTGATACACTGCCGATTTTGCAGGTTTTCCTACTTACAAAGCATGTAGAGGTCTGTAATTTTTATCATAGGTACACTTCAACTGTGAGAGACGGAATCTAAAACAAAAATCCAGAAAATCACATTGTATGATTTTTAAGTAATTCATTTGCATTTTATTGCATGACATAAGTATTTGATACATCAGAAAATCTGAACTTAATATTTGGTACAGAAACCTATGTTTGCGATTACAGAGATCATACGTTTCCTGTAGGTCTTGACCAGGTTTGCACACACTGCAGCAGGGATTTTGGCCCACTCCTCCATACAGACCTTCTCCAGATCCTTCAGGTTTCGGGGCTGTCGCTGGGCAATACGGACTTTCAGCTCCCTCCAAAGATTTTCTATTGGGTTCAGGTCTGGAGACTGGCTAGGCCACTCCAGGACCTTGAGATGCTTCTTACGGAGCCACTCCTTAGTTGCCCTGGCTGTGCGTTTCGGGTCGTTGTCATGCTGGAAGACCCAGCCACGACCCATCTTCAATGCTCTTACTGAGGGAAGGAGGTTGTTGGCCAAGATCTCGCGATACATGGCCCCATCCATCCTCCCCTCAATACGGTGCAGTCGTCCTGTCCCCTTTGCAGAAAAGAATCCCCAAAGAATGATGTTTCCACCTCCATGCTTCACGGTTGGGATGGTGTTCTTGGGGTTGTACTCATCCTTCTTCTTCCTCCAAATACGGCGAGTGGAGTTTAGACCAAAAAGCTCTATTTTTGTTTCATCAGACCACATGACCTTCTCCCATTCCTCCTCTGGATCATCCAGATGGTCATTGGCAAACTTCAGACGGGCCTGGACATGCGCTGGCTTGAGCAGGGGGACCTTGCGTGCGCTGCAGGATTTTAATCCATGACGGCGTAGTGTGTTACTAATGGTTTTCTTTGAGACTGTGGTCCCAGCTCTCTTCAGGTCATTGACCAGGTCCTGCCGTGTAGTTCTGGGCTGATCCCTCACCTTCCTCATGATCATTGATGCCCCACGAGGTGAGATCTTGCATGGAGCCCCAGACCGAGGGTGATTGACCGTCATCTTGAACTTCTTCCATTTTCTAATAATTGCGCCAACAGTTGTTGCCTTCTCACCAAGCTGCTTGCCTATTGTCCTGTAGCCCATCCCAGCCTTGTGCAGGTCTACAATTTTATCCCTGATGTCCTTACACAGCTCTCTGGTCTTGGCCATTGTGGAGAGGTTGGAGTCTGTTTGATTGAGTGTGTGGACAGGTGTCTTTTATACAGGTAACAAGTTCAAACAGGTGCAGTTAATACAGGTAATGAGTGGAGAACAGGAGGGCTTCTTAAAGAAAAACTAACAGGTCTGTGAGAGCCGGAATTCTTACTGGTTGGTAGGTGATCAAATACTTATGTCATGCAATAAAATGCAAATTAATTACTTAAAAATCATACAATGTGATTTTCTGGATTTTTGTTTTAGATTCCGTCTCTCACAGTTGAAGTGTACCTATGATACAAATTACAGACCTCTACATGCTTTGTAAGTAGGAAAACCTGCAAAATCGGCAGTGTATCAAATACTTGTTCTCCCCACTGTATATATGTCTGTATGTATATATGTCTGTATGTATATATGTCTGTATGATGATGATGATCTAACAAAATTAGATTAAAAAATCCAGAAAATCACATTGTAGGATTTTTAATGAATTTATTTGCAAATTATGGTGGAAAATAAGTATTTGGTCAATAACAAAAGTTTCTCAATACTTTGTTATATACCCTTTGTTGGCAATGACACAGGTCAAACGTTTTCTGTAAGTCTTCACAAGGTTTTCACACACTGTTGCTGGTATTTTGGCCCATTCCTCCATGCAGATCTCCTCTAGAGCAGTGATGTTTTGGGGCTGTCGCTGGGCAACACGGACATTCAACTCCCTACAAAGATTTTCTATGGGGTTGAGATCTGGAGACTGGCTAGGCCACTCCAACACCTTGAAATGCTTCTTACGAAGCCACTCCTTTGTTGCCCGGGCGGTGTGTTTGGGATCATTGTCATGCTGAAAGACCCAGCCACGTTTCATCTTCAATGCCCTTGCTGATGGAAGGAGGTTTTCACTCAAAATCTCACGATACATGGCCCCATTCATTCTTTCCTTTACACGGATCAGTCGTCCTGGTTCCTTTGCAGAAAAACAGCCCCAAATTATGATGTTTCCACCCCCATGCTTCACAGTAGGTATGGTGTTCTTTGGATGCAACTCAGCATTCTTTGTCCTCCAAACACGACGAGTTGAGTTTTTACCAAAAAGTTATATTTTGGTTTCATCTGACCATATGACATTCTCCCAATCCTCTTCTGGATCATCCAAATGCACTCTAGCAAACTTCAGACGGCCCTGGACATGTACTGGCTTAAGCAGGGGGACACGTCTGGCACTGCAGGATTTGAGTCCCTGGCGGCGTAGTGTCTTACTGATGGTAGGCTTTGTTACTTTGGTCCCAGCTCTCTGCAGGTCATTCACTAGGTCCCCCCGTGTGGTTCTGGGATTTTTGCTCTCCGTTCTTGTGATCATTTTGACCCCACGGGGTGAGATCTTGCGTGGAGCCCCAGATCGAGGGAGATTATCAGTGGTCTTGTATGTCTTCCATTTCCTAATAATTGCTCCCACAGTTGATTTCTTCAAACCAAGCTGCTTACCTATTGCAGATTCAGTCTTCCCAGCCTGGTGCAGGTCTACAATTTTGTTTCTGGTGTCCTTTGACAGCTCTTTGGTCTTGGCCATAGTGGAGTTTGGAGTGTGACTGTTTGAGGTTGTGGACAGGTGTCTTTTATACTGATAACAAGTTCAAACAGGTGCCATTAATACAGGTAACGAGTGGAGGACAGAGGAGCCTCTTAAAGAAGAAGTTACAGGTCTGTGAGAGCCAGAAATCTTGCTTGTTTGTAGGTGACCAAATACTTATTTTACACCATAATTTGCAAATAAATTCATTAAAAATCCTACAATGTGATTTTCTGGAGAAAAAAAATCTCAATTTGTCTGTCATAGTTGACGTGTACCTATGATGAAAATTACAGGCCTCTCTCATCTTTTTAAGTGGGAGAACTTGCACAATTGGTGGCTGACTAAATACTTTTTTCCCCCACTGTATATACTTTCAAACATACATACATATATAAATACATACAGACATATATACATACAGACATACAGACATACAGATATACAGACATACATACACACACACACACCTTTCCAGTGGTGTAAAGTACTTCAGTAAAAATACTTTAAAGTACTACTTCAGTAGTTTTTGGGGGTACTTTACTGTACTATTTAGATTTTTGCCAACTTTTGCATTTACTTGTTTATTTTTATTTAACCAGGTAAGCCATGTACAACTGCGACCTGGCCAAGATTAAGCAAAGCAGTGCGATAAAAACAACAACAACACAGAGTTACATTCCTTCACTACATTCCTAAAGAAAATAATGTACTTTTTACTCTATACATTTTCCCTGACACCCAAAAGTACTCATTACATTTTGACAGGAAAATGGTCCAATTCACGCACTTATCAAGAGAACATCCCTGGTCATCCCTACTGCCTCTGATCACTAAACACAAATGCTTCAATTGTAAATTATGTCTGAGTGTTGGAGTGTGCCCCTGGCTATCCGTAAATAAAACATTATAAAAAAGGTTTGCTTAATTAAAGGAATTTGAAATGGTTTATACTTTTACATTTGAGCAATTATATTTACTTTTGATACTTAAGTATATTTAAAACCAAATACTTTTAGAAATACTTTTAGACTCAAGTAGAATTTTACTGGGTGACTTTCACTTTTACTTGAGTCATTTTCTATTAAGGTATCTTTACTTTTACTCAAGCATGACAATTGAGTACTCTTTCCACCACTGCACCTTTCATTGTCAATACATTTGTTTTCACTTTGTCATAATGGGCTGTTGTGTGTAGATGGGGGAGAAATTGTTGAATAGTTGTTTCTCTAAAGAATAGTTAGACTTGTTTTTTATATATTGTAAATGAGTACTTAATACAGCTGGTAAACAAATAAACATGAAACATACCTTTGCAGTTTTGTCAATCTCAATTTCATACAGGAAACCGTAATCCGTGAAAAGCTGCTTCATTATTTTGAGGTTACTATCAGCACCTATGTGATCCTTCTTGATACACAACATCAACGCTCTGCGTTGTCCCTTCAAGTTATATCTGTCAAACTCCTGCTGTGCATGCTGTGTAGAACCGACAAAGAGAATGTAATGGAGAAATGTGTTTGTTTTGGTTTTTTATTTAACCAGGAAGTACCAATGAGGTCAGAGAATAACTCTAATGGTAGAGACCTGGCCTTGAAGAGCAGCTCAATTAAAGAAAATGCACATTCAACAGTACAGAACATATACAGCAAAACACATAAATATCAACACCAATCAATACCCATAGTGATCATAAAACTGATGTGATATTGTAGTTGAACACCTCTATTGGGACAAAGTGCTACACGTTTAAGGAACGCTGGAGACTATTCCAGAACCAAAGGGCCATAAAACTAAGAGCTGGTTTGTGGTTTTCTGTTATGGCCCTTTGGCTCTGGAATAGTCTCCAGCGTTCCTTAAACGTGTAGCACTTTGTCCCAATAGAGGAATTCAAGGCTAAAGTTAGACTCGCTGCTGGAGGTGTTCATATTGGTACCATAATATACTGATGTGATTAGAAAATGTACAAACATGTGCAATTGTCTATTAATAAAATGAGTCAACTCACCTGGATTTGAGAGTTAGCCATTTGCCTTGCCACAATATTTTCAACTAATGGTCTGCTTTCAAATTCACACACACACTGTTGCAAAACCGTACATAGTGCAATGATAGTTAGGTACTTTCCACACACCTTGTTGAGCACCTCCTCCCAACCCCTCCTCTGTACTTTGTTTAACCAGAGTCATAGAAAAACACTCTTATCCAATGAGAACAACATCCTGCTGATTCCTTTTAGTTTCAATATGAGTGTGTTTTGCTACCCTTGGCTTACAGCCAATATCAGAACCGAGCTATAATTTCTCCTTTACAAAACAACATTATTTTAAAATATATTTTAATTTGATTTGAATAAACAGTATCCTTGAATGTCTCATCAGTGAACTACAAAGCTTTTCCTGAAGGTCAGTAGCATATGGCTGTACAGGTATTACCAGTAGGTTGTTACATAATCACTAAACGTTATCACACGCCCTTTAATGTGACTTTAGTATCGGCATCCAACCGGAGCTGACTTTGAAGAGAAAGGGGCAAGTTCATGCTAACGTAAACCTTCATGAGATTGTATAGCAAGGTTACGTCGGGTGTTGTTGAATCTTTGTCTTGAGGTCTCTAGAGTTGACGTCTACACGAGGCAGACTGTAAGATGGATAGGTACGAGTTAAGTAAGAGCCGTAGAGCCTTGATTCTTTGCGACATGAAGAGACGTGGAGCCGAACACGATGTTCAACGGATGGAAGTGCTCTTCAAAAGGAATGGCTTTCGTCACACGGCGGTTAACGCCCTTAATCAAAAAGTAAGTTTCATTATTTTTTTTATTTTTTTTATTTTTATTTTTTTTAGTCATTTAGCAGACGCTCTTATCCAGAGCGACTTACAGGAGCAATTAGGGTTAAGTGCCTTGCTCAAGGGCACATCGACAGATTTTTCACCTAGTTGGCTCGGGGATTAGAACCAGCGACCTTTCTATAGCATAGTATCATTAGTATTCATGTTATTTACGCAGCGATAGGCTATAGAGCAATGGTGTATTATTAACAATATGCAGTGAGCTGTATTACATTTTAGTTGGTTATTTACACAATTGGAACATAATATTATTGGTCTACAGTAGAGTAACGGGTGTGGGAATAGTAAGAAAAACCTTATGAAACAATCGTATTCACAAAGGATCATGGTTAAACAGCCATTTATTGTTGTGAAATCAATTACAATGAAACTGAAAGTAGTCAAGTTTATACCTGACATTGTTACTGTAACTTGGAACAACTGCATCGCTATGCCATCACAACAGTGCACCTAATATGCAAATATGGCAGATCAGGGTGTTGGGTCAAAGACGTTTGCACAGATCAGACACGGACAGAGTAGCTCCGTTTCAAGGGTGTTTATTAATAAAGTAATCCAAATAAAAGATTAGGTCTCCCCCCCCATGAGACCCTCTCCAGGATACCGTCTCCAACTACACAGAATGTACCTTCCTTCCCCCATGTGCTGCCCGTCTGGCTACTTTATGGGCCTTCCACAGCTGGTGAGCAATCCGCCCTTAATTACTCACCAGCTCCCAATCAGCCCCAATTAGTCCTGTCCGGGAAGCCAGTCGAGACCTGGCACGTCCAGCAGATGGAGCCACCGCCTCGTGATGTATATTCCATCTGTTACCAGGCCTCGACAAGTCTCCCCCTGGTGGCTGACCTGATGTACGCCACAGCTAGAAATGCAAGAATTCATGTTTAAAAAATAAATCCATGTGTTGACAAATTCTACTTCCATGCTGTATGTTGCGTTCATTTCAGGAGGTGATGACTGCATTCAGGACATTTAGAGACGAACTGCCATGCGATGTCAGTTGCCTCATGGTCGTGATCATGTGTCATGGTCGATTAGGACACATCTCTGTGTCTAATGGGGAGGAGATAGAGCTGGAGGAAATCTACCAGATGTTTAACAACCGCCTGTGTCCAGCCCTCCGCGAGAAACCAAAGCTCTTCGTTGTGCAAGCCTGTAGGGGAGGTACGTAAGCCTACGGCTGTATGAGTTTCTGTGTCACGTTTAATGACAATTGAATTAATTTTTTAAATGTAAATGAACTGCTTTTATTTTCAGTGAAGGAGCATCCCAAACACCCTTACATGGATGGAAGTAAACAATCTGGTCCTTTGACGTCAAAGTTGCTTCCCACAGAGTCTGACATCATGGTTGTGTATGCCGTGTGTCCAGGTATAAATTCCTTTCCTATAGCATGGTAGTTGATTCTTTATATTGGACTAACCTAATTCTCTCTTGGTACAAGTTTGGCCTCTCATTTCCTCAATTTCATATTTTTTCTATTGTAGAAAAACTGGCGATTAGACACCAGGACTATGGATGCCCACTGTTTGTGGAGATGGAGAAGGTGTTTGTGGACTTTTCGACTTCCCGCCACATGTACGAGCTCTTTACTAAGGTTAGAAATATTTTCCATTGAAAATCTGCAAAACATTCCCTTGAGTTGTGCCTGTGTACAGCGTATTATAATGTTCTTCCTGCGATTTGTTTCAGGTCAACGGAAGTCTGGACAGAAGAGTTGAAAAGCAAGGATTCACATTTGATAGGGAGGCACCACGTAGAGAAGCCAAAAAAGACCAACTGACACGCCTTGATCCAGCAATTGTGAGTGACATAGGACGCTCTCTTCATATCGTGAGCTCTCTGACCAAAAAGTGGTACCTTTGAAAGAGAGTGAAAGTTCCAGTGAGGAAAACATGAGAATAATAGATGGAGAGAGAGATCACAGGAGAGAGAGATCACAGATATATGAGGACTATGAGTACAGTGACAAATATAAATGCTGAATGTCTTGGGTCAATAAAGTGCATTGACCCATTTGATTTGACCAGTGGCAGGATTGTGAAATATATTTACAACGTGTCAAAGTTCAGGAAGGTCCCGCCCTGTTTCGTTCCATTTGCTTCTGTTTAGTTCCTAGGGAACACAACAAGCTTGGTAACATTTATGGGTTTTCAATCAATATCTTATGACAATTTCTCTCAAATTCCTATGTTCTGTATAATATACTCTTGTCAGATCAGGACACTTTCATAATTAGTAGTTTTTTCTTTACTAAATTAATTAGATACTGAATTAGATAAACTCTCAGAAATGCATTTTTTTGTTTGTGCAGTCTTTTAATTTATCATTCATCACTTTTTATTCATAATTTGTATGTCACTTTTCACTTAATCAAGTAATCTACAGTTCTTCAATGTGATCTCACTACAGGATTGTAGTAGAGTATATATTGTTTTCATATCTTAGGGGGTCATTTGACAGTGAATTTATTTTATATTCTTAACCAGAAAGTTGATTGTTTTGCAATTAAATATTTTAGTTAGAGAGTTTTATTTTTCTTTAGATTTGGTATGTGTTCTATATTTCTTTGTAGCAATATTCTATATCTGGTCCAAGTCCACTGACAAAGAAATTGCAAGAAAAGTAACACATACCTGTTATCTTCTGTAATCAGAGCAATTCTTGAATCTTCCAGGAAGTTCCAAGGTTGTTGTTGTTTTTATATACAGTACCAGTCAAAAGTTTAGACACACCTACTCATTCAAGGTTTTTTTCTTTGTTTTTACTATTTTCTACATTGTAGAATAATAGTGAAGACATCAAAACTATGAAATAACACACATGGAATCATGTGGGTAACCAAAAAAGTGTTAAACAAATTACAATTATATTTTATATTTGAGATTCTTCAAAGTAACCACCCTTTGCCTTGATGACAGCTTTGCACACTCTTGGCATTCTCTCAACCAGCTTCATGAGGAATTATTTTTCAGTCTTGAAGGAGCACTTGTTGGCTGCTTTTCCTTCACTCTGCGGTCCAACTCATCCCAAACCATCTCAATTGTGTTGAGGTCGGGTGATTGAGGAGGCCAGGTCATCTGATGCAGGACTCCATCACTCTCCTTCTTGGTCAAATAGCCATTACACAGCCTGGAGGTATGTTTTGGGCCATTATCCTGTTGAAAAACAAATGATAGTCTCACTAAGCGCAAATCAGATGGGATGGCGTATCACTGCAGAAGTGTGCCTTGAATTCTAAATAAATCACTGACAGTGTCACCAGCAAAGCACCCCCACACCATCACACCTCCTCCTCCATGCTTCATGATGGAAACCACACATGGGGAGATCATCCGTTCACCTACTCTGTGTCTCACAAATACACGGCGGTTAAAACCCAAAATCTCCAATTTGGACTCATCAGACCAAAGGACAGATTTCCACCAGTCTAATGTCCATTTCTCGTGTTTCTTGGCCCAAGCAAGTCTCTTCTTATTATTGGTGTCCTTTAGTAGTGGTTTCTTTGCAGAAAATCGACCATGAAGGCCTGATTCACGCAGTCTCCTCTGAACAGTTAATGTTGAGATGTGTCTGTTACTTGAACTCTGAAGCATTTATTTGGGCTGCAATTTCTGAGGCCGGTAAGTCTAATGAACTTATCCTCTGCAGTAGAGGTATCTCTGGGTCTTCCATTCCTGTGGTGGTCCTCATGAGAGCCAGTTTCATCATAGCGCTTGATGGTTTTTGCGACTGCACTTGAAGAAACTTTAAAAGTTCTTGAAATTTTACGGATTGACTGACCTTCATGTCTTAAAGTAATGATGGACTGTCGTTTCTCTTTGCTTATTGGAGCTGTTCTTGCCATAATATGGACTTGGTATTTTACCAAATAGGGCTATCTTCTGTATACCCCCCTACCTTGTCACAACACAACAGATTGGTCAAACGCATTAACGTCTTAGGGATCTGACCCTTTTCTTCAATTTTCGCCTAAAATGAATACCCAAATCTAACTGACTGTAGCTCAGGACCTGAAGCAAGGATATGCATATTCTTGATACTATTTGAAAGGGAATACTTTGAAGTTTGTGGAAATGTGAAATTAATTAATAACACAATAGATCTGGTAAAAGATAAATATTTGTTTTTTTGTATCATATTTGACATGAAAAAGAAAGGCCATACATTCAGATAGGAAGCTGGAGGTAATTTAGATGTTGTCCACAATAGGGCAACAGTGTATGTGCAAAGTTTCAGACTGATACCTTCAAGAATAAGGGAACTACATAACATTTAGTATGAAGTCACCCAGGTGTCCCTCACAAATTTGCCCAAATGTACCCAAGTGGCCTCCCAAGTGGCCGAATTGGTAAATTGATACATTTTCAAGTACATAACTATAGAGAACATTAACAAAAATGCTATGGTAATAAAAAATACAAGTTTACACACTCCCAGGAATGTCATTCATGATGGATCATTAGCTTCCCTTCACACACCTAGATGGCCGGGCTGGGTGGGTATAGGGAGACAGCAGGGGTTGGAATGAACCAGTTTCTACATTTGAATGAGTGAGGGATGGACACCTTTACTTTGGTGGTTCCCAATGTTCATCTGAGTCATTACGGAATATTTTTTAAAAAAATCATTAAGAATACTTTTACGGATGAGCCCTGAATCAATACATAACCAGCCCCCACTGGCTTTTATATATATATACCACTGGCTTGGTGCGAGGGGCAGGAACAGGCCGGGCCGGGCTGGCGACGCGCACCACTGGCTTGGTGCGAGGGACAGGAACAGACCGGACCGGGCACTAAATCAAATACTAAGGAAGTCTCAAGGTTTTGCTCGCCTGAGGTAGAGTATCTTATGATAAGCTGTAGACCACACTATTTACCAAGAGAGTTTTCATCTATATTTTTCATAGCTGTCTATTTACCACCACAAACCAATGCTGGCATTAAGATTGCACTGAATGAGCTGTATAAGGCCATAAATCAACAGGAAAACGCTCATCCAGATGCAGCGCTCCTAGTGGCCGGGGACTTTAATGCAGGGAAACTTAAATCCGTTCTACCTCATTTCTACCAGCATGTTAAATGTGCAACCAGAGGAAAAAAAAACTCTAGACCACCTTTACTCCACACACAGAGACGCGTACAAAGCTCTCCCTCGCCCTCCACTTGGCAAATCTGACCATAACTCTATCCTCCTGATTCCTGCTTATAAGCAAAAACTAAAGCAGGAAGCACCAGTGACTCGGTTAATAAAAAAGTGGTCAGATGACACAGATGCTAAGCTACAGGACTGTTTTGCTAGCACAGACTGGAACATGTTCCGGGATTCTTCAGATAGCATTGAGGAGTACACCACATCAGTCACTGGCTTCATCAATAAGTGCATCGATGATGTCGTCCCCACAGTGACTGTACGTACATACCCCAACCAGAAGCCATGGATTACAGGAAACATCCGCACTGAGCTAAAGGGTAGAGCTGCCGCTTTCAAGGAGCGGGACTCTAACCCGGACGCTTATAAGAAATCCCGCTATGCCCTCCGACGAACCATCAAACAGGCAAAGAGTCAATACAGGACTAAGATTGAGTCGTACTACACTGGCTCTGACGCTCGTCGGATGTGGCAGGGCTTGAAAACGAATACAGACTACAAAGGGAAGCACAGCCGCGAGCTGCCCAGTGACACAAGACTTCCAGACGAGCTAAACCACTTCTATGCTCGCTTCGAGGCAAGCAACACTGAAGCATGCATGAGAGCACCAGCTGTTCCGGATGACTATGTGATCACGCTCTCCGTAGCCGATGTGAGTAAGACTTTTAAGCAGGTCAACATTCACAAGGCCGCAGGGCCAGACGGATTACCAGGACGTGTACTCCGAGCATGTGCTGACCAACTGGCAAGTGTCTTCACTGACATTTTCAACATGTCCCTGACTGAGTCTGTAATACCAACATGTTTCAAGCAGACAACCATAGTCCCCGTGCCCAAGGATTCTAAGATAACCTTCCTAAATGACTACCGACCCGTAGCACTGACGTCTGTAGCCATGAAGTGCTTTGAAAGGCTGGTCATGGCTCACATCAACAGCATTATCCCAGAAACCCCTAGACCCACTCCAATTTGCATACCGCCCCAACAGATCCACAGATGATGCAATCTCTATTGCACTCCACACTGCCCTTTCCCACCTGGACAACTGTATATATAGCCTCCCTACTGTTATTTTATTTTACTTCTGCTCTTTTTTTCTCAACACTTTTTTTGTTGTTGTTTTATTTTTACTTTTTTGTTAAAAATAAATGCACTGTTGGTTAAGGGCTGTAAGTAAGCATTTCACTGTAATGTCTGCACCTGTTGTATTCGGCGCATGTGGCCAATAAAATTTGATTTGATTTGATTTGTAAACATCATTCTTTGGGGATGCTTTTCTGCAAAGGGGACAGGACGACTGCACCGTATTGAGGGGAGGATGGATGGGGCCATGTATCGCGAGATCTTGGCCAACAACCTCCTTCCCTCAGTAAGAGCATTGAAGATGGGTCGTGGCTGGGTTTTCCAGCATGACAACGACCTGAAACACACAGCCAGGGCAACTAAGGAGTGGCTCCGTAAGAAGCATCTCAAGGTCCTGGAGTGGCCTAGCCAGTCTCCAGACCTGAACCCAATAGAACATATTTGGAGGGAGCTGAAAGTCCGTATTGCCCAGCGACAGCCCCGAAACCTGAAGGATCTGGAGAAGGTCTGTATGGAGGAGTGGGCCAAAATCCCTCCTGCAGTGTGTGCAAACCTGGTCAAGACCTACAGGAAACGTATGATCTCTGTAATTGCAAACAAAGGTTTCTGTACCAAATATTAAGTTCTGCTTTTCTAATGTATCAAATACTTATGTCATGCAACAAAATGCAAAATAATTACTTAAAAATCATACAATGTGATTTTCTGGATTTTTGTTTTAGATTCCGTCTCTCACAGTTGAAGTGTACCTATGATAAAAATTACAGACCTCTACATGTAGGAAAACCTGCAAAATCGGCAGTGTATCAAATACTTGTTCTCCCCACTGCACATATATATATATATATATATATATATACATACACATATATATACACATATATATATATATACACACATATATATATAGCAATCAACATTTTTTTATCTCAAATCAATAATATGAATAATATGCAACCATTTAAACAACTGCATAAGCATGAGAAGATAAAAAGTATTTGACTTACCAGTCCAAATTATTATTATTTTTCTTCCAAAAACATGCATTAAGCGTTTGAGTCCACACTGGAATTACTGAGTCTTCATCAACTTCTATGTAACTTTCCCAATCGATTTCTGCAATAATCTCGTTCAAATCTCGTTAAAGCTGTCATCAAGGCAAAGGGTGACAGAATCTCAAATATAACCTATATTTTGATTTGTTTAACACTTTTTTGGTTATTACATGATTCCATATGTGTTATTTCATAGTTTTGATGTCTTCACTATTATTATACAATGTAGAAAATAGTAAAAATAAAGAAAAACTCTTGAATGAGTAGGTGTGTCCAAACTTTGGACTGGTAGTGTGTGTTAATATGGGGCAATATTTAGCACTTCTGGGATACTTGATTGTTTTTAATGCATTACTGGGAAGCCTATGTTATTTCTATTGGAGCTACTAGGGCACACCGCCTCAGTTCTACCGTATAACTCTGGTTCATAGGGACATGATTACTGCATACGGTAGCTGTAGGATCAGCAGAGGTATTCAGGGCAGTTAGGGGGACATAAATTAAGTTATTTACATTGCGTCTGCCAACACCCCTGGGATAATGTACATTTGATAAAGCATTATGACAACTCAGTGACACAATGGAAGGGATTAACTGAGCTGGTCATTGTCATGGAAACCCGAATGCCGCAACTTGTTTTCTTACCCATTTGACTGTAATGTAAGTGTTTCATATTTACATCCAAATGACCCACTACAGAGGATTTTGCACTTAAAATAAAAGGTAAATTAGATAATTTTTATTGGTCATGTTTTTTATCACCCCAAACACTTATGTATATAAAAGGAGTCTGCCACGCTATCTGTCTATTGATTGGCCCCAGCTGTGTTGATCACTTCAGACTCTATGGAGCAGGAAGTGTACTACAGGAGCTGCTGCTGCCCTCTAGTGGTGGGAGGTGTAGAGAGGAGGAAGGAGCTGCTGCTGTCCTCTAGTGGTGGGAGGTGTAGAGAGGAGGAAGGAGCTGCTGCTGCCCTCTAGTGGTGGGAGGTGTAGAGAGGAGGAAGGAGCTGCTGCTGCCCTCTAGTGGTGGGAGGTGTAGAGAGGAGGAAGGAGCTGCTGCTGCCCTCTAGTGGTGGGAGGTGTAGAGAGGAGGAAGGAGCTGCTGCTGCCCTCTAGTGGTGGGAGGTGTAGAGAGGAGGAAGGAGGAAGGAGCTGCTGCTGCCCTCTAGTGGTGGGAGGTGTAGAGAGGAGGAAGGAGCTGCTGCTGCCCTCTAGTGGTGGGAGGTGTAGAGAGAAGGAGCTGCTGCTGCCCTCTAGTGGTGGGAGGTGTGCAGTGCAGGGTGGTTGTGCCAATACAACCTCATGCTAAATCTACAGAACACACTTGGAATGCTTTGCTCTTCCTATTCAACTGGTGATAGCTCATCACTGTTTCTTAAAGAAACGTCACCCTTACAGAACTATATGGAGAAAATATGTACCATTTCTTGGAGTAGGTCTTATTTTAAGATGACGTTGAATTTGCTTTTGCTGAAGTACCAAAGTCTTGGGCACAAAAGGAAGACAAAATGGAAAAATCACGTGAAAGCATGAAGTCATTTTTATTTCCTCTATAGTGTCCCCCTCAATCAACATGTCTTTAGACGTATTTCAGCAAACTACCCACTGATAAACAAGCGCAGACCAGTTTGGTAGAAAAACAGCAGATTAAAATATAATCAACCTATAACAATTACATGTTTCACCCCCCAAAAAAAGGTTATTAAATGGTTGCAACTTTACAGTTTAAGTCAGTGGTCGCCAACTAGGTCGATCTCCAAGGCAACACAGAACATTTCTGTAAAAAAAAAATACAACTATAAAGCAAAGACAGTACAGTATGAAGACAGGCTAAAACTGCTTCTCCAATAGAAATCTCCGATCACACTTGTAGGCGATGTCATGGCGACGTTGGCTAGCTAAGCTCATGCGCAGAAACACGGCATCGGGTCTAACCGTCGTCTGGCGCCAAACTGCGCATGTGCAGGGCCGTCAATTCAAAAGGCACTCCTTTGATATTAAGTTGTTTTTGACAAAAAATAAAAACGTTTCAGTTTGTCACTTTCACGAGGTTCTAGTAATAACATGTTCAACTACTTAAGACATTGGCTCAAATCTAGGTTGTGCCTTTAGATTAGGAGAACATGTAGAACTAGGGAAGACTAGGTTGTGCCTTTAGATTAGGAGAACATGTAGAACTAAGGAAGACTAGGTTGTGCCTTTAGATTAGGAGAACACGTAGAACTAAGGAAGACTAGGTTGTGCCTTTAGATTAGGAGAACATGTAGAACTAAGGAAGACTAGGTTGTGCCTTTGGATTAGGAGAACACGTAGAACTAAGGAAGACTAGGTTGTGCCTTTAGATTAGGAGAACACATAGAACTAAGGAAGACTAGGTTGTGCCTTTAGATTAGGAGAACATGTAGAACTAAGGAAGACTTGTCACTTCTCTCATTGACTTATCACACCCCAAACCCCGGCCTGGTCTGATTGGCCTGTTTCACAAGCGTTCACCGAAGCCTCGCGATGTTGCGCCTCTGGGTTTAGAAACTCTGTGGATATATTATTATTTTTGTTTCACGCTGTTGGCGGTAGGTGCACTTGATTCAGCAGCCCTAGTGCCGGGAAGGCAACGTGTTCCCATTTTGAACCATTTCATTTCATGTGTCTGAAGGTGGAACTCTGTCTACCCGGCAGGCCCAGAGAGCAAATCAAGTGCATCTACAGGCCTACCGCTGGCCAATCAGATAGCTCAGATCACCATGTCTGCACAGTTTCCTCGAGCCATAGATTGTAAAATTAAAGCCTCGAACGCACAGCAAAGTTGATACTGCTGAGATGAACATTTTTAAAACCATGACTAGAGAGAGACTCGATAAATACAGCAAAGAGCTGTTGTTTTTATGAGTAGGTTCATATGTGTTATTCAGCACTGTCAACAAGCCATAATATGTGCATTCTCCCTACTTCCACTCGAGCTACAACCAGCACTGCAGCTGTAATGAATGAGTATGGGAAAGTGTTTTGTTAAACTTGTGTTGTTATCGTTAGCGGCTTGTGTCTTTTTTAATATCAAGGAATATTTTACTTCCTCTGGTCATAGGAGTAACAACATGAATTGGTGCATGAGACAGAAATAATGCAGTGCATGAAGAATGTGTCCCAATATGTGGTGATCATGTATTGGGCCTATAGCTTACTGCACAAACCTCATTGCTACAGAACTGGTTTTAATTGCTTAATGTTGCATAGACTTACATTTTTTAAAGTAATGTATTTTAAAAATCTGAGCGGTAGAGCATTTTGACTCAAAAAGTGATCTTGACTCAGAAAAGGTTGGTGACCACTGGTTTAAGAATTTCTTTAAAATGTTAAAGAATAGAGGAATAGACCGATTATACAGTGGGAAGACCTTGCAGACATTTGAAAAAAATAGAGCAAGGAAATAATATGTACTAATAATGCTGAATCTACTTTCTACCTTCTGTGCTGTCAATTGTCTTAGCACCAGTTTAGTTTGGACTTCCCAAGTAAAGGGTTTTCCTGAGGGTGGATTCCATTGTCATAATTATTTTACGGCGTTCCCTTCTTTGAGTCGGCTTCCCTTCATCGACTGTGACATCTATGGTGTTTGCCACCATCTTTGCATTGGCCTGCGGGTTCACAAATGGAAGTATGATCACTACATACAGGCTGGAATTCATTTGTTGCAGATTTGGGTTTTTAGAAGTGTCATTGATTTGTATAATGTGTTCTGGTTTATTTTTTGGTGTTGTATGTAAACATTGGAGGAATCAAATCTTATACGTTGAGTTATGAAAGAAAAACACAGTTGTGAGGTATTTTTTTAGGTTATATTCTTCAAGAATCAACAGGTAATATCAAGAAATTGAAATGACCATTGAACAGATTCCCCAGATACCTAATTATAGCTTTTAACAATGAATAGAAAAGTTGCCAGGAAAAAGTTGCCAAAAACACTGTACCTTCACAAACAAGTTATAGAGATGTTCTCCTGCTGCATCAGGTGAGGAAAACACTTGACTAATGTTGTAAATCATGTGTGATCCAGAGGTGCTGTCCATCACGCCCACATAATCTATAAGAAGAACATTATCTGTCAATGACTTGTTCTTTTGCAGAACTTTTAGAACACTTGTTTGTTTACACACAGTGCCAGTCAAAGGTTGGACACACCTACTCATTCCAGGGTTTTTCTTTATTTTTTACATTGCAGAACAATAGTGAAGACATCAAAACTATAAAATAACACATATGGAATCACGGAGTAACCAAAAAAAAGTGTTAAAACAAATCAAAATATATTTGAGATTCTTCAAAGTAGCCACCTTTTGCCTTGATGACAGCTTTGCACACTCTTGGCATTCTCTCAACCTGAACAAACCTCGAAAACTAAATCAAGAGAGAAACCAAAGCCTGCAACTGTCTTTTTTTAAATGTCTTTTTTTTTTTTTAAACAAACAAAACATATATAGCTCTTGAAAAATAGCCAAGCATTCACACAAGTACAATTACCTGTCATGGCTGCATATGCAACCAGCATGTCGTTGATGCATGGTGGCACTCGAGTGGACCGGTACTCTTTTGTAGCCATGGCTTCCTTTGATCGTTTTTCATCAGCAGCAGAACCAAACGTAACTCCAGTATCACGGTTGCCTTTAAACATAAAACATGGCAAGACAGTTAGTCTACATAAATCAGATAATAAACGTAGGTGTAGTTTCATGATTATAGATTTGCGAGGTGACTGAGGGGGGGTCAGTCAGGTGGTTACGTAAAGACGTCAGTATAATGTAGTTTAGGATCGATCAGGATGGTCTGAAATGGCTTGTCACTTTTAAATTCATCCATGTACTTTTTACTGGTTGTACGTGCTGTTGGTCCTTTTAGCTGTAGGAGGTGGAGATGGAGTTGACAAGAAAGTGTTTATTTTCCACAACTTTCATTTTCTGTCAGTTGTATTTTCAACCTGTTGACCCATTGCACGTGATGCACAATATGTAAACAATAGCTCAATGTAACCGAACGTAGTTGACCAAAGCACGTTTCCTAGCAATCAGCACAAAGTGTTTGCCGTTCGGTCTGTGGTTCAGTTAGGTTCGGCCATATTGTGCAAGTGTTTTTTTTCTACGTGCGAATTGCATCAGTATTGAAAATACATTGAACAAAAATATAAATGCGGCATGTTGGTCCCAGGACCTCCCACAGACCACGTGTAACCACGCCAGCCCAGGACCTCCACATCCGGCTTCTTCACCTGCGGGATCGTCTGAGACCAGCCACCCGGACAGCTGATGAAACTGTGGGTTTGCACAACCAAAGAAATTCTGCACAAACTGTCAGAAACCGTCTCAGGGAAACTCATCTGCGTGCTCGTCGTCCTCACCAGGGTCTTGACCTGACTGCATTTCGGTGTCGTAACCGACTTCAGTGGGCTAATGCTCATCTTCGATGGGCCACTGGCATGCTGGAGAAGTGTGCTCTTCATGGATGATTCCCGGTTTCAACTGTCCCGGGCTGATGGCGTCATGTACGGCACCATGTGGGCGAGCGGTTTGCTGATGTCAACGTTGTGAACAGAGTGCCCCATGGTGGCGGTGGGGTTATGGTATGGGCAGGCATAAGCTACGGACAACAAACACAATTGCATTTTATCGACGGCAATTTGAATGCACAGAGATACCGTTGTCGAGATCCTGAGGCCCATTGTCGTGACATTCATCTGCCGCCATCACCTCATGTTTCAGCGTGATAATGCACGGCACCATGTCGCAAGGATCTGTACACACTTCCTGAAAGCTGAAAATGTCCCAGTTCTTCCATGGCCTGCATACTCACCAGACATGTCACCCATTGAGCATGTTTGGGATGCTCTGGATTGACGTGTATGACAGAGTGTTCCAGGTCCCGCCAATATCCAGCAACTTCGCGCAGCCATTGAAGAGGAGAGGGACAACATTCCACAGGCCACAATGTGTCACGCTGCATGAGGCAAATGGCAGTCACACCAGATACTGACTGGTTCTGATCCACGCCCCTAGCTTTTTTTTTTTTTTTATTTATCCATTTTTCAAGGTATCTGTGACCAACAGATGCATGTCTGTATTCCCAGTCGTGAAATCCACAGATTAGAGCCTAATGAATTCATTTCCTTATATGAACTCTATCTCAGTAAAATCGTTGAAATTGTTGCATGTTACATTTATATTTTTGTTCAGTGCTGTATACTGCGTACTGAAGGTAACATTTCCGTGTGGATTTTATTTCAGATTACCTCCGACACAGGGACAAAAATCGTCAGACAACAGGTAAAGTAAGTTGAAATGAAGTTTGTTTCAACATTCTGACTTGTAATGGGACTGTTTTGGAATGCTGAGCCTACATGTTGGAGACGAGTGTGTAAATATTTCACCCTCAGATTCTAAAAGAGGCTAGGTTGAGATCACAAAATGTACTGATCTAGGTAGGAAAGTGTAAACGTACTCCCCCTGCAGGCATCTATGATGAAGATCTTAGGTTTCCCCTTCATCTTGCGACACAGCTCGTCTCCAAACGGTTCGATTATATCTTTTACTGGTGTTGGTGTACGTTTATTGGAGGAGGTAAACAGACCAAGCAACGCTGGAGAAAACACCAGGAGACCACCTTCTATCGATTAGTACAATGGATTTATTAGACAGAGTGTTAATCTAGCATAAGCTTTACATGCATGGACCTTGTCAGTTGTCCCATAATGAGGCAGCTGAAAAGGGTGGTTCTTACAGAGTATACATGAGTATTTAAGTGTAGCAGAAGCATGGGCGTGTGTTGTCTCTTCTTCCTCCAGATTGGTCCATCCTGGCGTAGGAGGCGGGTCTGCTCTGTCCAGAGCAGGAGCCCCATTGGTGCACGGCAGAGTCCTCTGCCCTTGGCACCCGACCAGTAGTAAGGGGGTTTTGAGAATGAGTGTGCGTGCAGTGAGATGTTTGTGTGTCATGAGAATGACTCGTGGGGAGTTGAGAATGAGTGTGTGTGTGTGTGTGTGTGTGTGTGTGCTCGTGAGATGGTATAACTGAGAGGCCTGGGGCGTGGGTGTTGTCCTTGGCCACCTGGTCACAAGATAGGAGCCTTGTCTATTCATTGCTACTCAAATGTTATACACAAACAATCTGCACACTGTTAAATATCAGACACATGACACACTCCTGTAACAGCACACATTGATAACAAGCTCCTAAACATCAATTGGTCTTGCACAACCTTATTCACTACGACAATTAATATATTTACTACTACACTGGCAGCCTCTTTTTATCTGCACCTATGATGACATCCCGATGTCCGTGAGACGAAGTCACCACAAACACACAGCTGATGTCTCCACTGCTGCTGTTGACGCCGTTTCTGAAGTCTATCACCTCCTGCTTCATTTCCTGAATGGAATAATACATTGATCAATCAATGAGATCATGTTTAAAAAATATATACTTATTTGATTGATTGTGTAAATGGTGTAACATAACTTTCCATTGTCATACCTGAGCTGTTTTGTCGAGTACAATGTGATACTGGAAACCAAACCGCTTAAAGAACTTCTCCATTGTTTGACGGTCGACTTCAATACCGCACCGGTTTTCCTTCATCTTCTCCTTGTCCCGGACACATAGCAATAACGCTCTGTGTTCTCCCCTCATGTCATAACTTCCAGGCCTCTGTTAGACAACAAAAACCAACATTCTGCATCAGAAGACATGTGAAATGATTTTAGGATAAATAATTGTACTTGCAGTGATGTGGGTTAGAGGTGCAATGATTCCATTCATTATTTAATTTCCTCGTACTAAAGTTGTGGCATAACACTTCAACTGTGATGAGCACGGAGTATATGAAGTGGCAGGATGCAGACACAGGAATTAACAAGGTCGAGGTTTAAATAATGAGAAAGATAGCGTAAACGACGCTTAACAATCACACACACACACAACACAGAACAGTCCAGGGCTAAATAGGGTTGGTGATGAGATGATCCGGTGAAGGGGTGACGTGACGATGTGGAATGACAGCTCCTTGTGGTGCTCCGGTAGTGTGGGAATGGTGATGGGAGAGGGACGTGCGTAATGGTGCCTGACCAAAAAGGGTTTATTGTCCAGTGAGGTGACGTGTAGCGGAGATGGCAGTGGCACGGTGGGCAACCCACATTCAGAGACCAGCTCCCTATCTATAAGGTTCCTCGCTGATCCGGAATCTATCATTGCAGTAGAAATGGAAGAGAAGGCATAACCAGTCGCCGTTATGGGAACTAAAAACAATGGTTTTGTGATAGGAGATGACGTGACACTCACGGGAGTCATACCGCCTAGATAGGGGGCCGTCATGGGATATGTGGTCCATGGGTGAGGACTCGGAAGCAGTGCGGCTTCCATAGCTCAGATGGGGTGAGCGTCGAGGCTCCGGGGGGTGTTGGGAACGCCGTCTCTCTGTCTCTCTCTCTCTCTCTCTCAACGTGTCGTCAAGACAGATGGACGTGGTGATGAGGGTATCAAGGTCCATCTCGTCGTCCCGACATGCGAGTTCCGTCTAAACAATCGCACAGAACAGTCCAGGGCTACATAGGGGTGGTGATGAGGTGCAGGTGCGCTGGAGGTTATTTTTATTTATTTATTATTTAACCTTTATTTAACTAGGCAAGTCAGTTAAGAACACATTCTTATTTACAATGACGGCCTACACCGGCCAAACCCGGACGACGCTGGGCCAATTGTGCGCCGCCCTATAGGACTCCCAATCACGGCCGGTTGTGATAAGCACTGAGATGCAGTGCCTTAGGGTGGGTTGGGTTTCCATTCCGGTGTTGCCGAGGTGGTGCGCTCAGACCGGTGGCTCAGTAGACCAGCGAATCAGAGCGCCGGAGGGGAGCAACCGGAGGAGACGTGACATCAACTCTTTATTTACAACTGGCTGGGAAGTCAATTTTCAAATCTGTCAGGACTGTATAATAGTGAATGAATTGACACTCTCCCTGGGGGAAGGTACTGATTAGTAATTGGAATTTTAAAAATCAACTCACCCTTTGCTTTATTTAGTCAATAGAGTCAACTCACCATTTGCCTTTCCATGTTGTCCACAAGAGTGTTGTTTCAAATTTTCACTCTCAATGTTTGTGTCTTTTCACCTACACACGCCGCGTCAGGAAAGTTCAGGTACTTTCCAAAGACTTGGAACTTCCCCCGACCTTAATGAACAGCAGTAAACCACTCATATAAAGTCTCTGCTGTAAACAATTCACACCCTTTCAGTTTCAGTATGAGTGCTTGTTGTTATGCTTGGCGTTGAAGCCAATATTATTACCCTGTCCTCTTTGCATGATACGGGTCTTATTGAGAGATACAGTGCCTTCAGAAAGTATTCGTACCCCCTTGATTTATTCCACATTTTGTTGTGTTACAGCCTGAATTCAAAATTGATTAAAATGTATTTTTTTCTCTCTCTCACCCATCTACACACACAATACCCCATAATGACAAAGTGAAAACATGTTTTTAGATGTTTGCAAATGTATTGACAATTAAATACAGAAATATCTCATTTACAAAGGTATTCACACCCCCTGAGTCAATACATGTTAAATTCACCTTCATCAGTGATTACAGCTGTGAGTCTTTCTGGGTAAGTCTCTAAAGAGCTTTACACACCTGTATTGTACAATATTTGCACGTTATTATTTTTTTTAAATTCTTCAAGCTCTGTCAAGTTGGTAGTTGATCATTGCTAGACAGCCATTTTCATGTCTTGCAATAGATTTTCATGCCAATTTAGGTCAAAACTGTAACTAGGCCACTCAATAACATTTCAATGTCGTCTTGGTAAGCAACTCCAGTGTATATTTGGCCTTGTGATTTAGGTTATTGTCCATCATCTGAACTGGCCTTCAGCATTTACCATTACATCCCATTGAGACTGTTTTTCTAAAGCATTCTGGGTTTGTTGCAAAATGTATGAGTATCCCCCGCATATTCATATGTACATTGCAAATGCAACAATAATCAAATGAGAAACCAATTTCAACCAATCTTAGATTGGTACATACATTTTTCGACTTCTACATTTAAAACAATCATTTTCATCCCATGGATGGTTAGTTGTAGCATCCATAGCTATGCATTTGAGAGTGGTTAATGCATATTATTATTATTAAGTTTCTCCTGCCCCAATCCCTTAGATGTTAACCATAACAAGTGGCACGGTGACCTATACTAATTGAAATTAGATTTTTGTGTCTAAGCCTTTTCACATTTAACACAGGCGTTGTAAAAGTTCATCATTGTTTTGGGGAAAATATCTGCATTCATATTTCAAGTCATGACAAACGTTATGTCATCAAGGTGAAAGAGGGTTGTGACACACTGTCGCTATGACACACCCACTAATATGCAAAGTGTGTTCTTGTTCTAGCCTAGAATAGCCTCTGAGCTGTTTTGAGATCGATCTTTTTTGACTAGGTGCCGTTAGTGTGGAATCACTTTTGTTTTTCGATCTCTTAAAAAGTCAGCACTCAACACAAGAGCCGTATTGTTTAGGCTGAGAGCCAGGCTTCAAAATGGACAGATATGATTTAAGTGGCAAACGTGCAGCCTTGATAATGTGCGGTGGGGGTAGACCGGGCGCTGAGTATGACGTTAAAAGAATAAAGGAGTTCTGCAAACAGAATAAGTTTCCTGAATCTAGTTATACGGTTGAATGCAAAACCAAAGAGGTAAGTCACGTCTATTCAATTCAGTGTTTTCTGTGAACAGGCAATCAATAACACTCTGATTGCAATAATTACTATTCAGAGAGGGGTAAACACTAACTAAGCTAACTTACGCTCAAGTCGAAAACAGCTTATTTCCTACTGAAGTTTCATCTAACTAGGCCTAGCATGAATGTTATCACTTATTATTGAGTTCAAGGACATAGACGTATTTTCTAGCTCGTGTCATTGACCTCTGATCAACCTTTATCTAACTCTACTTAACAACAACAAGGGAAACAAAACAACTAATAAAAAAAACAAAAAGTATGTAGAGGCGTAGTGCATGAAACTAAAACAGTGTTTACATTAGCGTCCATCATCTGAACTGGCCTTCAGCATTTACCATTACATCCCATTGAGACTGTTTTTCTAAAGCATTCTGGGTTGGTTGCAAAACGTATTAGTATCCCCCCGCATATTCATATGTACATTGCAAATGCAACAATAATCAAATGAGAAACCAATTTTAACCAATCTGGGATTGGTACAGGGACGGCTTGTTCAATAGGGCGATATGGGCGACGCACTGCCAAACGGGAAAAGGAAGGGATTTTTTTTCTAATCAATTATATCACGGCAACAGCAGTTATCAGTGTTCACGTCTGATCTGCCAGCCACTAAATGTCAAATCAGGCTAAAGTCGTGCTTCAAATGGCCCCGCCCGTTTTTGGGGCGATTTCAGTCAAGTTGAAAATCGCCCAGAAGTCTCTCATAGCCTGTCATGTAAAATCTATTTTTTTCACATTTCAAAGCTTTCAATACATTCTCTATGGGTGTCTGTGGGCTTGCACTTACGCGCTTTCGTCATGCGTGACGTAACGTTGAACGTAACTAAGACAATGGCGGCGGCTAGCGCGTCTCTGTTGCGACCTGCAGTGCGGCGTTATTTTATGTTTTTAATTTGTAGACTTAGTTTACAAACATTCTGCCAACCATGGATTTCCAGTGGTTGGTTTTGGACTGATCTTGTTGATCGTGTACATACCCGCTACGAACGGACTAAATAATGAAAACGCTGCTGGCAGCTGAATCCCAATACAGCTGGGAGACTTGGCTGGATGAGTCCCGGACAGAGAAGTGGAGCCGGCCACCTTCACCCTGGTCAGAGCGGACCGCGATCCTGGTAAGAGAGCGACTCTGTACCCCCGACATTGAACTGCTTTCTGTGTCATTGCGACCTTACTATCAATTCAATTCAATTTAAGGGCTTTATTGGCATGGGAAACGTGTGTTAACATTGCCAAAGCAAGGGAAGTAGATAGTAAACAAAAGTGAAATAAACAATAAATATTAACAGTAAACATTACACTCAGAAGTTTCAAAAGAATAAAGACATTTCAAATGTCATATTATGTATATATACAGTGTTGTTACAATGTGCAAATAGTTAAAGTACAAATGGGAAAATAAATAAACATAAATATGGGTTGTATTTACAATGGTGTTTGTTCTTCACTGGTTGCCCTTTTCTTGTGGCAACAGGTCACAAATCTTGCAGCTGTGATGGCACACTGTGGTTTTTCACCCAGTAGATAAGGGAGTTTATCAAAATTGGGTTTGTTTTCGAATTCTTTGTGGATCGCTGTAATCTGAGGGAAATATGTGTCTCTAATATGGTCATACATTTGGCAGGAGGTTAGGAAGTGCAGCTCAGTTTCCACCTCATTTTGTGGGCAGTGTGCACATAGCCTGTCTTCTCTTGAGAGCCAGGTCTGCCTACGGCGGCCTTTCTCAATAGCAAGGCTATGGTCACTGAGTCTGTACATAGTCAAAGCTTTCATTAAGTTTGGGTCAGTCACAGTGGTCAGGTATTCTGCCACTGTGTACTCTCTGTTTAGGGCCAAATAGCATTCTAGTTTGCTCTGTTTTTTTTGTTTGTTCTTTCCAATGTGTCAAGTAATTCTCTTTTTGTTTTCTCATGATTTGGTTGGGTCTAATTGTGTTGTTTGTTGTTGTTGTTGTTGTTGTCCTGGGGCTGTGTGGGGTCTGTTTGTGTTTGTGAACAGAGGCCCAGGACAAGCTTACTTAGGGGACTCTTCTCCAAGTTCATCTCTCTGTAGGTGATGGCTTTGTTATGGAAGGTTTGGGAATCGCTTCCTTTTAAGTGGTTACTATCTGCCCCGTGAGTTCCCCCAATTGTTTGTTACCGTTGTGTACTGTTGATAATCACAAGTTTACTGGAGAACTGAGACCAAGTAGAGACTTTGGACAGGGTGGATATGGTATAATAAAGGCAGTTTATTCAGAGGTAAAGATATCTGGAATCGCGTGCACGGACTCGTGCACGTGTGTAGGTCACCTAAATCATCAGAAAAATTGCCCCTCCTGAGAATTTTTTCAGGAGCCGCCACTGGATTGGTACATACATTTTTCGACTTCTACATTTAAAAAATCATTTTCAACCCATGGATGGTTAGTTGTAGCATCCATAGCTATGCATTTGAGAGTGGTTAAGTTTCTCCTGCCCCAATCCCTTAGATGTTAACCATAACAAGTGGCACGGTGACCTATACTAATTGAAATTAGATTTTTGTGTCATGCCTTTTCACATTTAACACAGGCATTGTAAAAATTCATCAATGTTTTGGGGAAAATATCTGCATTCATATTTCAAGTCATTACAAAAGTTATGTCATCAAGGTGAAAGAGGGTTGTGACACACTGTCACTATGACACACCCACTAATATGCAAAGTGTGTTCTTGTTCTAGCCTAGAATAGCCTCTGAGCTGTTTTGAGATCGATCTTTTTTGACTAGGTGTCGTTAGTGTGGAATCACTTTTGTTTTTCGATCTCTTAAAGTCAGCACTCAACACAAGAGCCGTATTGTTTAGGCTGAGAGCCAGGCTTCAAAATGGACAGATATGATTTAAGTGGCAAACGTGCAGCCTTGATAATGTGCGGTGGGGGTAGACCGGGCGCTGAGTATGACGTTAAAAGAATAAAGGAGTTCTGCAAACAGAATAAGTTTCCTGAATCTAGTTATACGGTTAAATGCAAAACCAAAGAGGTAAGTTACGTTATATTCAATTCAGTGTTTTCTGTGAACAGGCAATCAATAACACTCTGATTGCAATAATTACTATTCAGAGAGGGGTAAACACTAACTAAGCTAACTTACGCTCAAGTCGAAAACAGCTTATTTCCTACTGAAGTTTCATCTAACTAGGCCTAGCATGAATGTTATCACTTATTATTGAGTTCAAGGACATAGACGTATTTTCCAGCTCATGTCATTGACCTCTGATCAACCTTTATCTAACTCTACTTAACAACAACAAGGGAAACAAAACAACTAATAAAAAAAACAAAAAGTATGTAGAGGCGTAGTGCATGAAACTAAAACAGTGTTTACATTAGCGTCCATCATCTGAACTGGCCTTCAGCATTTACCATTACATCCCATTGAGACTGTTTTTCTAAAGCATTCTGGGTTGGTTGCAAAACGTATTAGTATCCCCCCGCATATTCATATGTACATTGCAAATGCAACAATAATCAAATGAGAAACCAATTTTAACCAATCTGGGATTGGTACATACATTTTTCAACTTTTACTTTTAAAACAATCATTTTGATCCCATGGATGGTTAGTTGTTCAAATCAAATTGTATTTGTCACATGTGCCAAATACAACAGGTGTAGACCTTACCGTGAAATGCTTATTTACAAGCCATAGCTATGCATTTGAGAGTGGTTACGTTTCTCCTGCCCCATCCCTTAGATGTTTACCATAAGAAGTGGCACGGTGACCTATACTAATTGAAATGAGATTTTTGTGTCTAAGCCTTTTCACATGTAACACAGGCGTTGTAAAAGTTCATCAATGTTTTGGGGAAAATATCTGCATTCATATTTCAAGTCATTACAAAAGTTAAAAGAGGGGATCGCCCATAAGGTGTGACACACTACCGCTATGACGCAACCAGTAAGACTGCATGTCACTACAAAGATGTCTTCTGGTTCAGTTCCCTATAGAGCCTCCGAGGTGTTTTGAGACGTTGTTCACTAGGTTAAGAGAGGGAAAGGCAAAACAAAGAAACAAAGAAAGAACACAAAACAACTCGTCCACAAAAGTGTCGTTTCAAAACGCCATGTTTGTGTCCTTTTGTCTACATCTGTGTCAGGAGTGGATACTTCTGGTACTTTCCACAGACAGTGCTCAGCACCTCCCCCTCAGTTTCAATATCAATGTTTGTTGTTATTTTTTGGCTTGAAGCCGATACAATGTCACCATATTTTTTTCAAAAGCATGATAAGGGGGGAGTTTGTTGACATTTCCATTGTGGAACAGAGGAATAGTGCTGTTTTGGTAATAGATGTTGGATGAGAGGTGTTCTTTGAAAACAGTGTACTGGAACAAACAAACAGCTAGTGTGACAACCTGGTCTCACAGCATTTCGTATTATTCTGTACATAAATCCGAGACTGTCACGCCCTGGCTCTGGGGACACTGAAATGTTGAGCCAGGGTGTGTAGTTTTGTTGTTATATTTTCTATGTTGATGTTCTAGATCGTTTAGATCTATGTTGGCCAGGGTGGTTCCCAATCAGAGGCAGCTGTATCTCGTTGTCTCTGATTGGGGACCATACTTAGGCAGCCGTTTGGCACTAGTCGGTGTGGGATCTTGTTCCGTTAAGGTTTGTTTTGTGTAACCTAGGACTTAACGTATCGTTTGTTTGTTGTTTTGTGTCGTGTTAAGTACTAAATAAAATGTACGCTTATCACGCTGCGCCTTGGTTCCACGAGTCATTAAACGATCGTGACAGAAGATCCCACCAAAAGAGGACCAAGCAGCGTGTCCAGGAACAGAAAGCCTGGACCTGGGAGGAGATCCTGGACGGGAAGGGATCCTGGACTTGGGAGGAGATTCAGGCCGGAATGGATCGCCGTCCTTGGGAGGAGACTGTGGAGGCGCGCTATAGAGAGGAGCAGCGGCAACGCAGAGGGTACCGGCCGAGGAGGAAGCCCGAGAGACAGCCCCAATAAAAAAAAATTGGGGGGCTAAAAGGGTGTTTGGCGGAGCCTAAGGTTAGAGCAGAGCCAACTCCCCGTACTCAGGCTAGGAAGTGTGTGACTGGGCAGGCTCCGTGTTATGCGGTGCCACGTACTGGGCCGCGAGTGTTCCGGCACAGTCCTGTACGTCCTGTGCTAGCACCACGCACGTGTCGTGCAAAGATGGACATTCAGCCAGGACGGGGTGTGCCGGCTCAACGCTCGTGGTCTCTAAGTACGCCTCCTCGGTCCCGTATATCCTGCGCCAGTGCCACGTGCTGTAGCGCCAATACGAGTGCACAGCCCCGTACGTCCTGTGCTGATGCCTCCCGCGTATTGTGTGGAAGTAGGCATTCAGCCAGGACGGGTTGTGTCAGCTCTCCGCTCCAGACCTCCAGTCCGCCTCCACAGTCCGGCCCGGCCCGTTCCGGCTCCCCGCACCAAGCCAGTGGTGCGTGTTCCCAGTCCAGCCCGGCCTGTTCCGGCTCCCCGCACCAAGCCAGTGGTGCGTGTTCCCAGTCCGGTCCGGCTTGTTCCTGTCCCTCGCGCCAAGCCAGTGGTGCGCGTCGCCAGCCCGGTCCGGCCTGTTCCTGCCCCTCGCACCAAGCCAGTGGTGCGCGTCATCAGCCCGGTCCGGCCTGTTCCTGCTCCCAGCACCAAGCCAGTGGTGCGCGTCATCAGCCCGGTCCGGCCTTTCCTGCTCCCCGCACCAAGCCAGTGGTGCAGTGGTGCGTGTGTCCAGTCCGGCACGGCCCGTGCCTGTTCCACCGGTGCCTGGTCCGGCACCGGTCAGCTGCTCCACTCCGGAGCCAGAGCAATCCGCTCCACCGGGGTCCGGTCCAACTCCAGTCAGCGGATCCACTCCGGAGCCAGAGCAATCTGCTCCACCGGTGTCCAGTCCAGCTCCGGCCAGCGGCTCCAGTCCGGAACCTGTACGGTTTGATCCACAGTCGTCGGGTCCAGCTCCAGTCAGCGGTGCCAGACCAGATCAGGGGCGCAACGGGGAGGTGGAGAGAAAGTGGTGGTCACGCCCGGAGCCGGATCCGCCTCCGAGGCGGAATGCCCACCCAGCCCCTACCCTGTTGTGTTTGTGTGGCGCGGTCGCAGTCCGCGCCTTTGGGGGGGGGGGGGGGGGTACTGTCACGCCCTGGCTCTGGGGACTCTGAAATGTTGAGCCAGGGTGTGTAGTTTCGTTGTTATATTTTCTATGTTGATGTTCTAGATCGTTTAGATCTATGTTGGCCGGGGTGGTTCCCAATCAGAGGCAGCTGTATCTCGTTGTCTCTGATTGGGGACCATACTTAGGCAGCCGTTTGGCACTAGTCTGGGTGGGATCTTGTTCCGTTAAGGTTTGTTTTGTGTAACCTAGGACTTCACGTATCGTTTGTTTGTTGTTTTGTGTCGTTAAGTACTAAATAAAATGTACGCTTATCACGCTGTGCCTTGGTTCCACGAGTCATTAAACGATCGTGACAGAGACTCTCTATATAGTATGATATGTAAAGTTTCGTATGGTATGTATTAATTTGTGAATGCCCATCACCTATTTTATGATGTTACAAATTACAATTCATATTATAAGTTATGAATTTGCGAAACGTACAATATGTTACGAATTTGCAAAACATATATGTTATGAATTCTAGCTAGCTTGGAACTAGCATTAGCTAGCTGGCTAATGTTGGCTAGGCTAAGGGTTTGGGGTTAGGGTTAAGGTTAGGAGTTAGGTTAAAGGGGGGGAAAGGTTAGCTAAAAGGGTTAGGGTTAGGGGAAGGTTTAGCTAAAATGGTTAAGGTTAGGGTTTGGGGAAGGTTTAGCTAACATGCTAAGTAGTTCCAAGGTAGCTAAAAAGTAATAAGTAGTTAAAAAGTTGCTAATTAGCTAAGATGCTAAAGTTGTCCGTGATGCGATTCAAACCTTTGGGTTATACGCCCACCCATCCACCCCAACTTACCACCCTACTTTCGTTTTTGCCTTAAGTAACCATCTGTCTTATGTTGTCATACCAAACATAAGCTATCATATCAATTTGAGTGTCACATCTTTTTCGTTTACTATGTTACGTCTAGTCTATGAGACCAGGCTTAGTGTGAGCAATGCAAATGAATGAGAGCTAAAATAATAACAATAATAATAATACATCGATAAGGGAGAGAAAAGCATTACAAAGAATGAACACAACATGTATTCTATTGTTTTACTATAGACCATGTTGTTCTTCTTTTAACCCCCTAGGACTTAAGAGTAATTAGTGCTGAAATCAATACTTTTTTGTTAACCAAAGGATTTGAAAGAAAACAAACATTTGAACCCAGGTCTGGAATCTCATTCCCTGCTGTATTTGACAAATTTCAGGACGTAACTGATGCACTGAAGTCATTTCGAGACAACCTGAGCGGTGACGTCAGTTGCCTCGCAATGTTTATCATGGCCCATGGTGCACTTGGACACATTGAAGTCAATGATGAAGAGGTTCTGGATCTAGAGGAAATCTACCAGATGTTTAACAACAGCCAGTGTCCAGCCCTCCGTGAGAAACCAAAGCTCTTCGTTGTGCAAGCCTGTAGGGGAGGTGTGTCTCTTTACATATTGGTGTTTGAAAGCTTGTGATCTTTGTTTACATTGCTGGTATAATGTTTATTGATAAATACACCATTTGTCTCTATTTACTGTCTTTATGAAGGAAGGAACGTCCTAAAGACCCTTACACAGATGGAGGTAGATCTTCTGGTGCGTTCTCAAAAAGGTTGCTTCCCACCGAGTCTGACTCCATGGAAGTGTATGCAGTACCTCCAGGTTAATTCTTTCACATAACTGAGTAGGCTATATCCTTCATGTAATAATGTAATGTCCATTTTTTTAGTAACCTCTTTCTTTTTTTTATCACAGGAAAACTTGCCATCAGACACCCGGACAGAGGATGCCCATTGTTTGAAGAGATGCACAAAGTGTTTACTAAGGATTCAGTCGTTAACCATGATGTGTATGAACTCTTCACAGAGGTCAGTACGGTTGATGGAGAAACATGCTCATAAAGTCACATTTAAAGGGGTTACGTTGTATTATTATTATTATTTTTTGAATCTTTTTCCAGGTGAACCGACGGCTGGGTCAAAGGAAGGATGGTAGAAAGGACGGATACGAACATGATGATTTCATGCCAACATTAGGAGGCATCAAGAGAAACACATCGCCAGTAGAATCATCGGATGATATAGGGCGCTCTCTTCAAATCGTGACCAATCTGACCAAAAAGTTGTACCTCTGATAGGGAGATGGGAGGAGGAGGGAGAAGGCTATAGGCACCCTTTGAATACAGTATACTTCGGTTCAAAGGGACATTCACTTTTGAATGGCAAGATTGCTGCCAGTTTACATTGATTTATAGCCTTCCCTCTGATCAGGATATATTAATAGTTTAAGCCACTAAGAGTGAAATATTGAAAATAATGGACCTGGGCCCGGTTTCCCAAAAAGCATCTTAAGGCTTTGTTTACCTTAAGCCGTGTTCACATTGGCAGTTTAAAGTGACTTTCTATCTTCCTAGATCTTTTCTCCACCTTGGCAGTGCCATTAATCACCATAGCGATAAAGGCCACAAAGTCCCACCTTCTTAACCTTTAAAATGTCAGGTTCATCTTGGTGCAACCCCTGCAGCTAGTATTGAAGGCCTATCCACCACCATGGACTCTTCAGGAGCACCGTTCAAACCCTCAACCCTTTGAACCGCTGCTGCATAGGAAATGCTCTGTACAACCCTAACTTTGGCAACCTCCTTTTCTTTCACCCCTTGTCGGGGCATTCAAAAGACGTGGCTTCATGGTTCCCACGACAACTGCAACATTTCACTTTTTCATCACTTTTATATAACACATTAAATGATATTTTCCACAACTTGGACATCTCGGGTTTCTCCCGTCTGCAAACCCTTGACACATGACCAAAAGCTTTACAGTGAACACATTGCATTGGTCTTGGGATAAATGCTCTGACTTTGTAGTTTATATACCCCAACTGCACTTGAGTAGGGAGAGACTCCATATCAAAAAACAAAAGAACAGATAAACTCTTCACTTTTTCATCATTCACCACTCGATTTATCAAACGTGCATCCCCCCTTGAGGGGTGCCGTGTTCCGAAGAGACACACACGACACTTCAAACTTTTCAAATCGGGAGAGCCGCAACACACGTTCCTTCTGATCCGCAGAAGTACCAAAAATCACAACAAACCCGCCTCTCGTGATCCTCACATCCTTCACTTTACCCATCACTAGCTCCACCAGTTTGGATAGCTGAAATGGATTCTTCAAGATTGGTATTTCGATAAGCTGCTCCTCATTAACAAGCCTTACAAGATATAAAGGGACATTCTCTTTACTGTACTCTACTTTGCTCCTTTTTTCCATTATTTTGAACAATATTCCAATCCTCCTTGATTCTACCGCCATTAGATTCACAATCCAGTTCATCGTCCGCCTCCTCCATCATTTCCCTGTCACGTCCCATTGCTAAGTTGCTAGCTAGCAGACATCCTAGTTAGCTGCCTCTCTTCCCGAGTTCCTGGTTCGCTCGAAATGATTGAATAACATGTATGTGTACATTTATTTTGCCACGTTAATTATCCTAAGCAGCTACGTTAATTCTCCTAACCTGCTACGTTAATTCTCCTAAGCAGCTACGTTAATTATCCTAACCTGCTACGTTAATTCTCCTAAACAGCTACGTTAATTCTCCTAACCTGTGTGGGAAATTATTCTCTTATATTTTAGATGTGCTGTTAGCTTAATAAGAAAGCATTCATGATTAAACATAAAAGGTTTGTACTGTACTGATATAGACTGTTTAACATAACAAGCTGTGATTAATGTGAGGAGCTGTTAGGGAGTAGGGTGAGATAAGGCTTGTGACTCACACTGCCTCTTTGTTGAACCGTCCAAGGACGTAGGTACAAAGAGTACAGTTAGGGTGGGAAAGTACAGGGGAACTGTGTCTATGGGGGCTGACTCTCTGGACAAGTTGCAAAACAACCAACACCTGGCAACAGTGAAGCGCCAAGGGGCTGGGACCAGCCTGTGCGCCAACGATAGGCTGAGTAAGTCTAAACCACGCTCAGTCTCTACTCTGATTGGCCAGCAGGGAGCGGGAACTATCTCTGTCAGAGTATTTAAAGAAGAACTTATAACAATGGATCAGTTCTCTGAGTGCCCTGCGTGGTATTTCAGTGGACCCGTATATACGAACATCATATTTACCATTGAAGTGTTTTGCATTAATTAAAATACTAGTCTATTATAGAAGACGTGTATTGACCTCTTTTTGTTCCAATACCAGATTTGAATTGACGCAACTTAACATAGACTTCCCCAAAATAACATGGTCGCTGTGGTAGAACGTTTATTTTGAATGGCGATTTTGTGCATGTATCAAAATCCCATCAGGTAGCCCGATTTCAGATGTGTCATGTAAACGAGATTATTAGGGAAATGGTTCTTCTTGCACAGCTTGTAAACGTTAAATATCAAACGATTATATATCAATCACACTACTCAGTGCCGGCCGTGTTCCTATTGGTCAGTCACCGGGATCGGCTTGTAACACCAGCCACATTAAACGATAAATGCAAACAAAAAAAGACACTGACATAACTTTGTCTCAGCTATAAGAGGTGGTTGTTTTCTTGTTGTTTCTTCAATAAAGGTTTGATGAAAACCATTAACACAAAAAACGAATATGTAAAAATATAAATAAATAATATTCAAACAGTTGGTCAAACTTAAAAATCTCTATCTATTAGTTGTCCCCAGATGTGTTAATAACTTCACTCTTCTTCTTCTTTGGTATATCATGGCGTTCACACATGTGTTTGTACATCCCGCCACCTACTGTTCAGTAACGTGTAGTAGATCAAGTTACATTTTGTGATAAAAAATAACTAAAAAGGAAGGGGGAAAGGAATGCACCACCAACTAACATCTATATACCACTATTACTTACCACCAACTAACATCTATATACCACTATTACATATCACCAACTAACATCTATATACCACTATTACATACCACCAACTAACATCTATACCACTTTTACATACTACCAACTAACATCTATATACCACTATTACATATCACCAACTAACATCTATATACCACTATTACATATCACCAACTAACATCTATATACCACTATTACATACCACCAACTAACATCTATATACCACTATTACATACCACCAACTAACATCTATATACCACTATTACATACTACCAACTAACATCTATATACCACTATTACATACCACCAACTAACATCTATATACAACTATTACATACCACCAACTAACATCTATACCACTTTTACATACTACCAACTAACATCTATATACCACTATTACATATCACCAACTAACATCTATACACCACTATTACATACCACCAACTAACATCTATATACCACTATTACATACCACCAACTAACATCATCTATATACCACTATATACATACCACCAACCAACTAACATCTATATACAACTATTACATATCACCAACTAACATCTATATACAACTATTACATATCACCAACTAACATCTATATACCACTATTACATACCACCAACTAACATCTATATACAACTATTACATACCACCAACTAACATCTATACCACTTTTACATACTACCAACTAACATCTATATACCACTATTACATATCACCAACTAACATCTATACACCACTATTACATACCACCAACTAACATCTATATACCACTATTACATACCACCAACTAACATCTATACACCACTATTACATACCACCAACTAACATCTATATACCACTATTACATATCACCAACTAACATCTATATACCACTATTACATACCACCAACTAACATCTATATACCACTATTACATACCACCAACTAACATCTATACCACTTTTACATACTACCAACTAACATCTATATACCACTATTACATACCACCAACTAACATCTATACCACTTTTACATACTACCAACTAACATCTATATACCACTATTACATACCACCAACTAACATCTATATACCACTATTACATACCACCAACTAACATCTATATACCACTATTACATATCACCAACTAACATCTATATACCACTATTACATACCACCAACTAACATCTATATACCACTATTACATACCACCAACTAACATCTATACCACTTTTACATACCACCAACTAACATCTATATACCACTATTACATACCACCAACTAACATCTATACACCACTATTACATACCACCAACTAACATCTATATACCACTATTACATACCACCAACTAACATCTATATACCACTATTACATATCACCAACTAACATCTATATACCACTATTACATATCACCAACTAACATCTAAATACCACTATTACATACCACCAACTAACATATACACTACCGTTCAAAAGTTTGGGGTCACATAGAAATGTCCTTGTTTTCGAAAGAAAAGCATTTTTTGTCCATTAAAATAACATCAAATTGATCAGAAATACAGTGTAGACATTGTTAATGTTGTAAATGGCTACTGTAGCTGGAAACGGCTTATTTTTTATGGAATATCTACATAGGCGTACAGAGGCGCATTATCAGCAACCATCAGTCCTGTGTTCCAATGGCACATTGTGTTTGCTAATCCAAGTTTATCATTTTAAAAGGCTAATTGGAAAATTAGAAAACCCTTTTGCAATTATGTTAGCACGGCTGAAAACTGTTGTGCCGATTAAAGAAGCAATAAAACTGGCCTTCTTGAGACTAGTTGAGTATCTGGAGCATCAGCAATTGTTGGTTCGATTACAGGCTCAAAATGGCCAGAAACAAAGAACTTTCTTCTGAAACTCGTCAGTCTATTCTTGTTCTGAGAAATGAAGGCTATTCTATGCGAGAAATTGCCAAGAAACTGAAGATCTCGTACAACGCTGTGTACTACTCCCTTCAGAGAACAGCGCAAACTGGCTCTAACCAGAATAGAAAGAGGAGTGGGAGGCCCCGGTGCACAACTGAGCAAGAGGACAAATACTCAGACTCCTGTGATTGGAGTTGAAAGGAGTCGACTCTTGCTCGACTCCTACACCTGTGGTTGGAGTCGTAGGAGTGGAATCTTGCTCAACTCCCAAAACACACTGAAACGGATGCGCACAACAGTGGAGGCTCCTCAGAGGAGGAAGGGGAGGGCCATCCTCTTCAGTGAATTTCATAAAAATTACAATTGTAAAAACATTGAAAAGTTATCCTTTTTAGATAAAGCTATACTAAATATATTCACGTCACTAAATAATTGATTAAAACACACTGTTTTGCAATGAAGGTCTACAGTAGCCTCAACAGCACTCTGTAGGGTAGCACCATTGTGTAGCCGGAGGACAGCTAGCTTCCGTCCTCCTCTTGGTACACTGACTTCAATACAAAACCTAGGAGGCTCTTGGTTCTCACCCCCTTCCATAGACTTACACAGTAATTATGACAACTTCCGGAGGACGTCCTCCAACCTATCAGAGCTCTTGCAGCATGAACTGACATGTTGTCCACCCAATCAAAGGATCAGAGAATGAATCTAGTGCTGAAAGCATAAGCTACAGCTAACTAGCACTGCAGTGCATAAAATGTGGTGAGTAGTTGATTCAAAGAGAAAGACAATAGTTGAAAAGTTTTCAACAAGTTAATTTCTTCAAAAATGAAGGAGAAGCAAGAGAGAGAGAGAGAGATAGAGAGAGAGAGAGTGATTGTATTTTTTTTTCACTGGGAGTTTCACTTACTTAGCTAGCAATTGCAGCTGGCTAGTTTGCCTACTCAAACACCCAGCTCAAACAGAGGGATGCTATGTTAGCTAGCTGGCTATGACTTTACAACACAACACTGGAACTCTTCCAAGTCAAGGTAAGCTTTTGGTATTACTAATTTATTGCCACTGGGGCCCGCCGGTGTAACTGCATACTGACTGTACACTGTAACATTACTGCATGATTGTAGCGGGTTTACTAACGCGTTAGTTCTATTAGCTATGTTGACTAGGACGTTACTTTAGCTAATATGGGGACAACGATATAGACTGTGTGTAGCGGTTATGACATGGTTTGGAAAGTTTTTTTCACCTGGTCACATACAGCTGATGTGTTGTGCATTGAAGTCCACAAACGAAGGGAAAAGGTGAGAGGAGGAGAGTGCATAGAGGCGAGAAGGAATACAACGTGGCTGCTATGAAAGTGAACTGTGTTTATGCGTGATCAGGGGTGTATTCATTCCACCGATTCTATTGAACACGTTTCTTAAACGGAAGCAAACAAAACAGAGATAAAAAATACCTGAATTTGTCCAATAGAAACTCTCGTTTGCAACTGTTGGACTAATGATTACACCCTAGATAAGCTAGATGCAGGTAAGAGTGTGCAAGGCGTTATTGAATGTCACTGTCTGTCACCTCAAATTTGTTTCTCGACCTGTGTGCACCTACGTTGTAAACTTTCATTCATAGGCTAGGATGTAGCAACCTCATGATGGGTATAGGGAAAATTCGAGTAACATGTTGTAGCCTAAACCTATCGCTGTTACATTGAACTGGATGAATGGATTATTAAAGACAGTCATCCAATATACTGTAATAGGAATAAGGCCATGCTCATGAGAAAAAATAATCATCCTCCCACATCATAAACGGCACCAACCGCCACTGACACACACATACAGTGGCTTGTGAAAGTATTCACCCCCCTTGGTATTTTTCCTATTTTGTTGCCTTACAACTTCTAATTAGATTTTTTGGGGGGTTGTATCATTTGATTTACACAACATGCCTACCACTGTGAAGATGCAAAATATTTTTTCTTGTGAAACAAACAAGAAATAAGACAAAAAAAAACAGAAAACTTGAGCGTGCATAACTATTCACCCCCCTAAAAAGTCAATACTTTGTAGAGCCACCTTTTGCAGCAATTACAGCTGCAAGTCTCTTGGGATATGTCTCTATAAGCTTGGCACATCTAGCCACTGGGATTTTTGCCCATTCTTCAAGGCAAAACTGCTCCAGCTCCTTCAAGTTGGATGGGTTCCGCTGGTGTACAGCAATCTTTAAGTCATACCACAGATTCTCAATTGGATTGAGGTCTGGGCTTTGACTAGGCCATTCCAAGACATTTAAATGTTTCCCATTAAACCACTCAAGTGTTGATTTAGCAGTATGCTTAGGGTCATTGTCCTGCTGGAAGGTGAACCTCCATCCCAGTCTCAAATCTCTGGAAGATTGAAACAGGTTTCCCTCAAGAATTTCCCTGTATTTAGCGCCATCCATCATTCCTTCATTTCTGACTGACCAGTTCCCAGTCCCTGCCGATGAAAAAACATCCCCACAGCATGATACTGCCACCACCATGCTTCACTGTGGGGATGGTGTTCTCTGGGTGATGAGAGGTGTTGGGTTTGCGCTAGACATAGCATTTTTCTTGATGGCCAAAAAACTCAACTTTCGTCTCATCTGACCAGAGTACCTTCTTCCATATGTTTGGGGAGTCTCCCACATGCCTTTTGGCGAACACCAAACGTGTTTACTTATATTTTTTCTTTAAGCAATGGCTTTTTTCTGGCCACTCTTCCGTAAAGCCCAGCTCTGTGGAGTGTACAGCTTAAAGTGGTCCTATGGACAGATACTCCAATCTCCGCTGTGGAGCTTTGCAGCTCCTTCAGGGTTATCTTTGGTCTCTATGTTGCCTCTCTGATTAATGCCCTCCTTGCCTGGTCCGTGAGTTTGGTGGGCTGCCCTCTCTTGGCAGGTTTGTTGTGGTGCCATGTTCTTTCCATTTCTTAATAATGGTTTTAATGGTGCTCCGTGGGATGTTCAAAGTTTCGGATATTTTTTTATAACCCAGCCCTGATCTGTACTTCTCCACAACTTTGTCCCTGACCTGTTTGGAGAGCTCCTTGGTCTTCATGGTGCCGCTTACTTGGTGGTGCCCCTTGTTTAGTGGTGTTGCAGACTCTGGGGCCTTTCAGAACAGGTGTATACAGTGGGGGAAAAAAGTATTTAGTCAGCCACCAATGTGCAAGTTAAAAAGATGAGAGAGGCCTGTAATTTTCATCATAGGTACACGTCAACTATGACAGACAAAATGAGAAAAAAAAATCCAGAAAATCGCATTTGTAGGATTTTTAATGAATTTATTTGCAAATTATGGTGGAAATAAGTATTTGGTCAATAACAAAAGTTTCTCAATACTTTGTTATATACCCTTTGTTGGCAATGACACAGGTCAAACGTTTTCTGTAAGTCTTCACAAGGTTTCACACACTGTTGGACTGGTATTTGGCCCCATTCCTCCATGCAGATCTCCTCTAGAGCAAATAAATTAATGTTTTGGGGCTGTCGCTGGGCAACACGGACTTTCAACTCCCTCCAAAGATTTTCTATGGGGTTGAGATCAGACCTAGGCCACTCCAGGACCTTGAAATGCTTCTTACGAAGCCACTCCTTCGTTGCCCGGGCGGTGTGTTTGGGATCATTGTCATGCTGAAAGACCCAGCCACGTTTCATCTTCAATGACCCTTGCTGATGGAAGGAGGTTTTCACTCAAAATCTCACGATACATGGCCCCATTCATTCTTTCCTTTACACGGATCAGTCGTCCTGGTCCCTTTGCAGAAAAAACAGCCCCAAAGCATGATGTTTCAACCCCCATGCTTCACAGTAGGTATGGTGTTCTTGGATGCAACTCAGCATTCTTGTCCTCCAAACACGACGAGTTGAGTTTTTACCAAAAAGTTTATTTTGGTTTCATCTGACCATATGACATTCTGCCAATCCTCTTCTGGATCATCCAAATGCACTCTAGCAAACTTCAGACGGGCCTGGACATGTACTGGCTTAAGCAGGGGGACACGTCTGGCACTGCAGGATTTGAGTCCCTGGCGGCGTAGTGTGTTACTGATGGTAGGCTTTGTTACTTTGGTCCCAGCTCTCTGCAGGTCATTCACTAGGTCCCCCCATGTGGTTCTGGGATTTTTGCTCACCTTGTGATCATTTTGACACCACGGGGTGAGATCTTGCGTGGAGCCCCAGATCGAGGGGAGATTATCAGTGGTCTTGTATGTCTTCCATTTCCTAATAATTCTTCAAACCAAGCTGCTTACCTATTGCAGATTCAGTGTTTCCCAGCCTGGTGCTGGTCTACAATTTTGTTTCTGGTGTCCTTTGATAGCTCTTTGGTCTTGGCCATAGTGGAGTTTGGAGTGTGACTGTTTGAGGTTGTGGACAGGTGTCTTTTATACTGATAACAAGTTCAAACAGGTGCCATTAATACAGGTAACGAGTGAGAGGACAGAGGAGCCTCTTAAAGAAGAAGTTACAGGTCTGTGAGAGCCAGAAATCTTGCTTGTTTGTAGGTGACCAAATACTTATTTTCACCATAATTTGCAAATAAATCATTAAAAATCCTACAATGTGATTTTCTGGATTTTTTTTTCTCAATTTGTCTGTCATAGTTGACGTGTGCCTATGATGAAAATTACAGGCCTCTCTCATCTTTTTAGTGACCTAAATATTTTTTCCCCAATGTATATACTGAGAACATGTGACAGATCATGTGACACTTAGATTGCACACAGGTGGACTTTATTTAACTAATTATGTGACTTCTGAAGGTAATTGGTTGCACCAGATATTATTTAGGGGCTTCATAGCAAAGGGGGTGAATACATATGCACGCACCACTTTTCCCCTCCTTTTTTTATAAATTTTTTTGAAACAAGTTATTTTTTTTTCATTTCACTTCACCAATAAAGACTATTTTGTACATGTCCATTAAATGAAATCCAAATAAAAATCCATTTAAATTACAGGTTGTAATGCAACAAAAAAGGAAAAACACCAAGGGGGTGAATACTTTTGCAAGGCACTGTCCACACCACCTCATTATTGCATTCCTACTAGGAAGACTACATTTGCGTTCTAGAGGACTGACATGAGCATGACGCTGCCCATTTGCCTGTAAAAGGCCTATTTTGTTTGAATATAGAAGGTGATGTGTAGGAACTATACTGAACAAAAATATAAACGCAACATGTAAAGTGTTGGTCCCATGTTTCATGAGCTGAAATTAAAAGATCCCAGATATTTTCCATACTCACAAAAAGCTTATTTCTCTAAAATGTTGTGCACAAATTTTGTTCATGAGCATTTCTCCTTTGCCAAGATAATCCATTCATCTGACAAGTGTGGCATATCAATAAGCTGATTAAGCAGCATGATCATTACACAGGTGCACCTTGTGCTGGGGACAATAAAAGGCCACTCTAAAATGTGCAGTTTTGTCACACAACACAATGCCACAGATATCTCAAGTTTTAAAGGGGGGCGTGCAATTGGCGTGCTGACTGCAGGAATGTCCACCAGAGCAGTTGCCAGAGAATTGAATGTTAATTTCGCTACCATAAGCCGCCTCCAACGTCGTTTTAGATAATTTGGCAGTACGTCCAACCGGCCTCACAACCGCAGACCACGTGTAACCACGCCAGCCCAGGACCTCCACATCTGGCTTCTTCACTTGCAGGATTTTCTGAGACCAGCCACCCGGACAGCTGATGAAACTGAGGAGTATTTCTGTCTATAATAAAGCCCTTTTGTGGGGAAAAACTCATTCAGAGTGGGTGGGCCTGGCTCCAAGTGGGTGGGCCTATGCCCTCCCAGGCCCACCCATGGCTGCGCCCCTGCCCAGTCATGTGAAATCCATAGATTAGGGCCTATTGAATTTGTTTCAATTGACTGATTTCCTTATATGAACTGTAACTCAGTAAAAAAATTGAAATTGTTGCATGTTGCATTTATATTTTTGTAGTAGAACAGAGAGAATAACTATTCCCCTCTATGCTTTATATAGGAGTAGAACAGAGAATAACTATTCCCCTCTCTGCTTTATATAGGAGTAGAACAGAGAATAACTAGTCCCATCTGTGCTTTATATAGGAGTAGAACAGAGAATAACTATTCCCCTCTATGCTTTATATGGGAGTAGAACAGAGAGAATAACTATTCGCCTCTATGCTTTATATAGGAAGTAGAACAGAGAATAAACTATTCCCCTCTATGCTTTATATAGGAGTAGAACAGAGAATAAATTAGTCCCCTCTATGCTTAATATAGGAGTAGAACAGAATTACTAGTCCCCTCTATGCTTTGAGTTACAGTTTCATATAGGAAAATCAGTCAATTGAAACAAATTCAATAGGCCCTATGCTTGAATAGGAGTAGAACAGAGAATAACTATTCCCCTCTATGCTTTATATAGGAGTAGAACAGAGAATAACTATTCCCCTCTATGCTTTATATAGGAGTAGAACAGAGAATAACTATTCCCATCTGTGCTTTATATAGGAGTAGAACAGAGAATAACTATTCCCCTCTCTGCTTTATATAGGAGTAGAACAGAGAATAACTATTCCCCTCTATGCTTTATATAGGAGTAGAACAGAGAATAACTATTCCCCTCTATGCTTTATATAGGAGTAGAACAGAGAATAACTATTCCCCTCTCTGCTTTATATAGGAGTAGAACAGAGAATAAACTATTCCCCTCTATGCTTTATATAGGAGTAGAAAAGAGAATAATTAGCATATAGGAGTAGAACAGAGAGATAAACTATTCCCCTCTATGCTTTATATAGGAGTAGAACAGAGAATAACTATTCCCCTCTATGCTTTATATAGGAGTAGAACAGTTAATAATTAGTCCCCTCTATGCTTTATATAGGAGTAGAACATTTACAAAACAGGACATTTCACAGTTAAATGAATGAAAACCCACCCATCTTTAGGAGGACAGGAGTTTCAACAGAACGACAGCATGTGAGAGAAAAGGAGAGTAGAGTTGGAAGTTCTACATTTATTATAGAACCACCTTTTGAAATCCAAAAGACGGGGGGGGGGACAGGGATTAAAAATAACAATTCATTTCACCATTTAGTAACGCCTTCCTAGTAATAACTCTCATTAAAAAAATGTACAAATGTTTGTTAAAAATTTAGTAATATCAAGCCTTCAAATGATTTTGGTTACAGATATAATACATTATGAGAAGAAATCTACCAACGTCATGTGATTAACAAATGATAAAACACTTTTAAAAAACAACCCAACGACAAATAGTATGATGAAAAAATAAACAATTTGAAAACCAAAAATCAGCATGTCCTATATTGGTATCTGAATATACATAAATAGAGACAATGAGGTAACTGCTAGTAGTGTACCAAGCAGGAGAAATAACAATAGAACAATAATTAGAATCCTATGACACAAAATGGACGCCATGACGACAGTATAACACCTTTAACCCAGGAAACAAAAAAAACAGGAAAACGGAAGCTTTTGACCCCCATTGCCATGGCTACGACCAATGACTTTAAGCCTTTTAACGCTGAGCTGACAAACTACATTGGACACTGGAGAGAATGGTTTCTTTTAAACATGTAGGGTGAAGACCTTGTCCCAGCTAAACACTGATCTAAGATCATTAACCCACCTGTTGGTTTCATGGCTTTAAGGAGGGTAAATCTGGGATTTAAAGGCATCTCTTATTTATTAAGACACTGCAGGTGCCTGGCTGACATTGTTTAATACACTTTTCCCTTCTGCTAGCTGTCGTAAGGCCTACATAAGACTGTCGTAAGGCCTACTTAAGGTTGCTGTGAGCCTGACATAGAGCACATATCGTGATACATAGTGGGTGAAGGACCGTAGGAGGCCATGAAGAACTTGACATAGGGTGACATTGTGCATGTTAAGACAGCCTTATGTAGGGTTTATGACAGCCGTTAAGGACTACTTCTAAAGACACTGGGTAGACAGAGAACACACCGGAAAACAGGGGATCGAAGAAGGGAGAGAGAGAAAGGGGGGGGTGAGAGGCATCCTAGAGGAGGAGATGAATGAAGACAGACTGAATTGAATGGAACTGAGGAAGAGTCATTGTGGTTGTGAATGAAGACTGACTGAATGGAAGAGTCATTGTGGTTGTGAATGAAGACTGACTGACTGAATCATTGTGGTGTGAATGAGTCATTGTGGTTGTGAATGAAGACTGACTGAATGGAAGAGTCATTGTGGTTGTGAATGAAGACTGACTGAATGGAAGAGTCATTGTGGTTGTGAATGAAGACTGACTGAATGGAAGAGTCATTGTGGTTGTGAATGAAGACTGACTGAATGGAAGAGTCATTGTGGTTGTGAATGAAGACTGACTGAATGGAAGAGTCATTGTGGTTGTGAATGAAGACTGACTGAATGGAAGAGTCATTGTGGTTGTGAATGAAGACTGACTGAATGGAAGAGTCATTGTGGTTGTGAATGAAGACTGACTGAATGGAAGAGTCATTGTGGTTGTGAATGAAGACTGACTGAATGGAAGAGTCATTGTGGTTGTGAATGAAGACAGACTGAATGGAAGAGTCATTGTGGTTGTGAATGAAGACAGACTGAATGGAAGAGTCATTGTGGTTGTGAATGAAGACTGACTGAATGGAAGAGTCATTGTGGTTGTGAATGAAGACTGACTGAACGGAAGAGTCATTGTGGTTGTGAATGAAGACACTGACTGAATGGAAGACCAGGGGTGAATGAAACTGACTGAACTGTGATTGTGGTTGTGAATGAAGACTCACTGCTATTCTCACTCTTGTGGTCGACAGGCAAAACATTTTACCAAGGGGTTAAAACTTAACTGTGATGCTACAATGCTAAATGCTAAAATCATCATCATCATTATGTGCCTTAAACTATACTTCAAATAATGTCACCATCTCAATATGATTTTAACGACCAGTGAACAATGATGGCTGCACCTCAAATGTAACCATATTCCCTAGATAGTTCATTCCTTCTGGCCTGTAAGCAATATATTTTAGAATAGGGTTTCATTTGAGATTTGATCACTTTCTAAGTAACTGACCAATAAAACAATGTTGGCTGTTTAACATCAATTCATACCAGCTTGCACACACACACACACACACACACACACACCCTTGCTGGGTGGGGGTGTGTGTTCAGTGTGTGTGTGTGTGTGTGTGTGAGGGCAAACTGAGTATATAATAGAGGCTGATCCATCACACTGAACCATTGAGTGAGTGAACAGAAAAGGAGAGAGAGGAGGATGACTGGGAGAGGAAAAAGAAGGAGAGAGAGAGATACAGAGTTTAACTACTCTGGTTCTGTTCCCCTTCTCCTCCCTGTAAGCCCCTCCCCTTCCTCATGAAACACTTCCTGTCTCAGTGCACAGCATTGACCAATCAGAGCGGCGACCGCAGCATGAGCAGGAGGCCAGTGTACTGTCCTGCAGAAATAATACAGACGTAACCATTGGTGTTCTGCGCACGCAACCACACACACACTAACGGTAAATGAACAAAAAGAGCTTTATAAACCAAAATACCCTACTAGTGAACACGCATCTCAATCCAGGTTCTGAACGATTAATCATAAACAGAATATCAATATTAACAATAACAACAACGATGTCATAATAGTCAATCTTTGGACTTCCATATTCTCCATTCGGTTAGTTAGTAAAACAACGCAGGAACTTTTTAAATCGCCGAGATTCTCTCAGCGTTCAGAAGAAGACGACTCCAATCACAATGCAGGAAGGTAAGACAGTACAAAGGAAAAAGTCCAACTTCCCCTCATACGTGTGTGTGTGTGTGTGTGTGTGTGTGTGTGTGTCAAAGGCCATTATTAGAACAATATCACCATAGGAAGAAGGCATAGTCTATTTCTTAAAAGAGTCACTTGGCGAGGGGGGGGGGGGGGGGGGGGGGGGGGGCGTTGCCCCCAGACACTGATCTAAGGTCAGTTGTGTTTCCCTCCCTAAAGCGTCAGGTTAGGATGTGGGGAGGGCTGAGCTGATCCTAGATCTGTTGGGTCATTCAGAATCCCGCTGGACCTCGGAGGCGTCCGCCCGACAGATAGGACACGTTCTGTTAGCCTGGAGAGAGAGAGAGAGGAGATGGAGGGCCAGAGATAAGAGAGAGAGAGAGGAGGAGGAGGAGGGCCAGAGATAAGAGAGAGAGAGAGAGGAGGAGATGGAGGGCCAGAGATATGGGAGGTCCCGAGAGAGGAGGAGATGGACTACCTGGGACAGAGATAAGAGAGAGAGAGAGAGGAGGAGGATGGAGGACCACAAGACCAGAGAGAGAGAGAAGGAGAGATGGAGAGGGAGAGAAAAGAGAGACCTGAGAAGACGATGTTCTAACTGTGCAGTATTGAAAACTTTTGTTATTGACCTTCACTTTCCAGTGCATGACAAGCTTAATCTCATACTAAAAATCCTACAATGTGATTTTCTCATTTTCTTACTTTGTCTGCATAGTTGACTGACTGACTGTTGAAATAAGGCCTCTCTGTATTGATATATCTGGCTGACAAATTCTGACTATCACCATCTGACTGTTAAATAAAGCCTCTTGTATAGATATATCACCATCTGACTGTTAAATAAAGCCTCTTGTATAGATATATCACCATCTGACTGTTAAATAAAGCCTCTTGTATAGATATATCACCATCTGACTGTTAAATAAAGCCTCTTGTATTTATATATATCACCATCTGACTGTTAAATAAAGCCTCTTGTATAGATATATCACCATCTGACTGTTAAATAAAGCCTCTTGTATAGATATATCACCATCTGACTTAAATAAAGCCTCTTGTATAGATATATCACCATCTGACTTAAATAAAGCCTCTTGTATAGATATATCACCATCTGATAAATAAAGCCTCTTGTATAGATATATCACCATCTGACTGTTAAATAAAGCCTCTTGTATTTAAAAGCCTATATCACCATCTGACTGTTAAATAAAGCCTCTTGTATAGATATATCAATATCTGACTGTTAAATAAAGCCTCTTGTATAGATATATCACCATCTGACTGTTAAATAAAGCCTCTTGTATAGATATATCACCATCTGACTGTTAAATAAAGCCTCTTGTATAGATATATCACCATCTGACTGTTAAATAAAGCCTCTTGTATAGATATATCACCATCTGACTGTTAAATAAAGCCTCTTGTATAGATATATCACCATCTGACTGTTAAATAAAGCCTCTTGTATTGATATAATTTAAAACCATCTGTCTGACTCACCTTAAGCCACTTGTCAACACACTTGGTGTGGAACTCATGGTTACAGGGCAGGACTCTTAACAGCTGACGAGACTCAAAGTCACACATACACACCACACACCTGGAACAGAGATACAACAACGTTAACATAACGTTAATACAACACATACACACCTGGAACAGACAGACAGAACATTACACACACATTTTGTCCTGAAATGGTCACAAAGCACAAACACCCTCACATGTATTGTCACAGTGTCTGTTCTGACTGGTGGTTGTTGAAGGGACTCTAGTCAGTGTCTGTTCTGACTGGTGGTTGTTGAAGGGACTCTAGTCAGTGTCTGTTCTGACTGGTGGTTGTTGAAGGGACTCTACTCACAGTGTCTGTTCTGACTGGTGGTTGTTGAAGGGACTCTAGTCAGTGTCTGTTCTGACTGGTGGTTGTTGAAGGGACTCTAGTCAGTGTCTGTTCTGACTGGTGGTTGTTGAAGGGACTCTAGTCACAGTGTCTGTTCTGACTGGTGGTTGTTGAAGGGACTCTAGTCAGTGTCTGTTCTGACTGGTGGTTGTTGAAGGGACTCTAGTCAGTGTCTGTTCTGACTGGTGGTTGTTGAAGGGACTCTACTCACAGTGTCTGTTCTGACTGGTGGTTGTTGAAGGGACTCTACTCACAGTGTCTGTTCTGACTGGTGGTTGTTGAAGGGACTCTACTCACAGTGTCTGTTCTGACTGGTGGTTGTTGAAGGGACTCTAGTCAGTGTCTGTTCTGACTGGTGGTTGTTGAAGGGACTCTAGTCAGTGTCTGTTCTGACTGGTGGTTGTTGAAGGGACTCTAGTCAGTGTCTGTTCTGACTGGTGGTTGTTGAAGGGACTCTAGTCAGTGTCTGTTCTGACTGGTGGTTGTTGAAGGGACTCTAGTCAGTGTCTGTTCTGACTGGTGGTTGTTGAAGGGACTCTACTCACAGTGTCTGTTCTGACTGGTGGTTGTTGGGGTTGAAGCGGTAGTAGGGCAGCTGTTCTATGTCAGCCTTGGTCAGTCCTCTTGGTTTAGCCTCACCCAGACGCTCTGCTAGGTTCAACAGGGCCTGGAGGTCAGACAGCAGGGGTTAAAGGTTAGAGGTCAGAGAAGAGACAGTCTACCTACACAAGACAAATTCCTATTGTCCTCCCATCTACCCTAGCTGCGTTCATTCACTCGCCCGTTGAGGACACAACAGCATTGGATTGGTGTAGACTATGAAGAACATGATACACACCCAATCAACACGCATTAATCATTTTAGCCCACTGAGCTGAAGCCTAGGCATTAGCTATTGGAGCTAACAAGAGGCTAGATGTGTCAGGAAACACTAGACTGTAGATCATTAAACTACCTCCACTCCATTAGAGTTTAGGAGACCATATAGATGTGTAGTTAGCCGTGTTCATTAAACTACCTCCACTCCATTAGAGTTTTTAGGAGACCATATAGATGTGTAGTTAGCCGTGTTCATTTAAACTACCTCCACTCCATTAGAGTTTAGGAGACCATATAGATGTGTAGTTAGCCGTGTTCATTAAACTACCTCCACTCCATTAGAGTTTAGGAGACCATATAGATGTGTAGTTAGCCGTGTTCATTAAACTACCTCCACTCCATTAGAGTTTAGGAGACCATATAGATGTGTAGTTAGCCGTGTTCATTAAACTACCTCCACTCCATTAGAGTTTAGGAGACCATATAGATGTGTAGTTAGCCGTGTTCATTAAACTACCTCCACTCCATTAGAGTTTAGGAGACCATATAGATGTGTAGTTAGCCGTGTTCATTAAACTACCTCCACTCCATTAGAGTTTAGGAGACCATATAGATGTGTAGTTAGCTGTGTTCATTAAACTACCTCCACTCCATTAGAGTTTAGGAGACCATATAGATGTGTAGTTAGCTGTGTTCATTAAACTACCTCCACTCCATTAGAGTTTAGGAGACCATATAGATGTGTAGTTAGCCGTGTTCATTAAACTACCTCCACTCCATTAGAGTTTAGGAGACCATATAGATGTGTAGTTAGCCGTGTTCATTAAACTACCTCCACTCCATTAGAGTTTAGGAGACATATAGATGTGTAGTTAGCCGTGTTCATTAAACTACCTCCACTCCATTAGAGTTTAGGAGACCATATAGATGTGTAGTTAGCCGTGTTCATTAAACTACCTCCACTCCATTAGAGTTTAGGAGACCATATAGATGTGTAGTTAGCCATATGTGTTCATTAAACTACCTCCACTCCATTAGAGTTTAGGAGACCATATAGATGTGTAGTTAGCCGTGTTCATTAAACTACCTCCACTCCATTAGAGTTTAGGAGACCATATAGATGTGTAGTTAGCCGTGTTCATTAAACTACCTCCACTCCATTAGAGTTTAGGAGACCATATAGATGTGTAGTTAGCCGTGTTCATTAAACTACCTCCACTCCATTAGAGTTTAGAGTTTAGGAGACCATATAGATGTGTAGTTAGCCGTGTTCATTAACTACCTCCACTCCATTAGAGTTTAGGAGACCATATAGATGTGTAGTTAGCCGTGTTCATTAAACTACCTCCACTCCATTAGAGTTTAGGAGACCATATAGATGTGTAGTTAGCTGTGTTCATTAAACTACCTCCACTCCATTAGAGTTTAGGAGACCATATAGATGTGTAGTTAGCTGTGTTCATTAAACTACCTCCACTCCATTAGAGTTTAGGAGACCATATAGATGTGTAGTTAGCCGTGTTCATTAAACTACCTCCACTCCATTAGAGTTTAGGAGACCATATAGATGTGTAGTTAGCCGTGTTCATTAAACTACCTCCACTCCATTAGAGTTTAGGAGACCATATAGATGTGTAGTTAGCCGTGTTCATTAAACTACCTCCACTCCATTAGAGTTTAGGAGACCATATAGATGTGTAGTTAGCCGTGTTCATTAAACTACCTCCACTCCATTAGAGTTTAGGAGACCATATAGATGTGTAGTTAGCCGTGTTCATTAAACTACCTCCACTCCATTAGAGTTTAGGAGACCATATAGATGTGTAGTTAGCCGTGTTCATTAAACTACCTCCACTCCATTAGAGTTTAGGAGACCATATAGATGTGTAGTTAGCCGTGTTCATTAAACTACCTCCACTCCATTAGAGTTTAGGAGACCATATAGATGTGTAGTTAGCCGTGTTCATTAAACTACCTCCACTCCATTAGAGTTTAGGAGACCATATAGATGTGTAGTTAGCCGTGTTCATTAAACTACCTCCACTCCATTAGAGTTTAGGAGACCATATAGACGTGTGTAGTTAGCCGTGTTCATTAAACTACCTCCACTCCATTAGAGTTTAGGAGACCATATAGATGTGTAGTTAGCCGTGTTCATTAAACTACCTCCACTCCATTAGAGTTTAGGAGACCATATAGATGTGTAGTTAGCCGTGTTCATTAAACTACCTCCACTCCATTAGAGTTTAGGAGACCATATAGATGTGTAGTTAGCCGTGTTCATTAAACTACCTCCACTCCATTAGAGTTTAGGAGACCATATAGATGTGTAGTTAGCCGTGTTCATTAAACTACCTCCACTCCATTAGAGTTTAGGAGACCATATAGATGTGTAGTTAGCCGTGTTCATTAAACTACCTCCACTCCATTAGAGTTTAGGAGACCATATAGATGTGTAGTTAGCCGTGTTCATTAACCCACCTCCACTCCATTAGAGTTTAGGAGACCATATAGATGTGTAGTTAGCCGTGTTCATTAACCCACCTCCACTCCATTAGAGTTTAGGAGACCATATAGATGTGTAGTTAGCTGTGTTGCTAGCTTACCTCATAGTTCTCTACCTCTCCATCATCCACATCTAACTCCAGACTGATGGGAGGACCGACTGTAGGACCCACTGGAAGCATCGACCTGAGAGAGCGAGAGAGGAGAGGGAGAGATGGAGAGAGATTTGAATAAACAAATGATGATCCACATGCCTCATTTCATTCAGTATTATACCATATAAACACATGATTTATTACAATACTGTAGTAACATGATGCCTCATATCATTCAGTATTCCACCATATAACACATGATTTATTACAATACTGTAGACCACTGTAGCCTGAGCCGGCGCAGTGGTCTAAGGCTACATCGCAGTGCTAACTAGAGTTTAGGAGACCCTGGTAGAATCCAGCTTAGCCGTGTTCATTACCGGGACCTCCACTGGGCGGCGAGTTTAGGAGCGTCGTCCAGGGTGTGTAGGGAAGCCGTGCAGGGAAACTAGCTCCAGTTGATAGAGCATGGCGTTTGAGACGCCAGGGTTGATGTGTCGTTAGCCCATGTTCATTATAAAAAAACCTCCACTCCATAAAAAATGTTTAGGAGACCATATCGATGTGATTAGAGCGTCTGCTACCTCCACTCCATTAGAGTTTAGGAACCATATAGATGTGTAGTTGAGCCTGTATCATTAAAGTACCTCCACTCCATTACAGATTTATTACAATACCATAGTAACATGATGCCTCATTTCATTCAGTATTATCCATATAAACACATGATTTATTACAATACTGAGTAACATGAGCCTCATATCATTAGTTAGTATTATGTCCATTAGATCAACCACATGATTTATTAGTTATACTGTAGTAACATGATGCCTCATATCCATTCAGATTATACCATACCAACACAGATGTGTAGTTAGCAATACTCATTAACATGCCTCATATCATTCAGTATTACACCATATAAACACATGATTTATTACAATACTGTAGTAACATGATGCCTCATATCATTCAGTATTAGGACCATATAGATTTGTACAATACTGTAGTAAACTCATACCTCCACTCCATTCAGTATTACACCATATAAATACATGATGTTAGTACAGCCGTGTAACATGATGCCTCATATCATCCAGTATTTAGGATATCAACAGATGATTTATTAGCAATACTGTAGTAACATGATGCCTCCATATCATCAGTATTAGGAGATATATAACACATGTGTATTACAATGTTCATTAGTAACATGACCTCCTCATTCATTCAGTTTATAGACATATCAACAGATGTGTATTACAATACTGTCATTAACATACCTCCACATCAGTATTATACCATATCAGACACATGATTTATTACAATACTGTAGTAACATGATGCCTCATATCATTCAGTATTATACCATATCAACACATGATTTATTACAACTGTAGTAACATGATGCCTCATATCATTCAGTATTATACCATATAAACACATGATTTATTACAATACTGTAGTAACATGATGCCTCATATCATTCAGTATTATTACCATATAAAGACATGATATTAGCAATACTGTAGTAAACATGATGCCTCATATCATTCAGTATAGGATACCATATAAACACATGATTTATTCCAACATTGCACATCTAATTCACGGTTGCTACAACAACAAGAGGGCAAGAAGTACTCACAGGAAGTAAGGCAGGAAGCCAGGGTGGTAGGGGGGCGGGGGCACGGTCTGCTGGGAACGGTAACGACGTCCTGTGATTCGCCGAGGCATGAAGTGGGGGTACGGCTGAGAGAGGGAGAGAGAAAGGTAAGAACTCTTCATAGATTAAGGACATGTTCTCTGTCTGTGTGGAACTCTTCATAGATTAAGGACATGTTCTCTGTCTGTGTGGAACTCTTCATAGATTAAGGACATGTTCTCTGTCTGTGTGGAACTCTTCATAGATGTAAGGACATGTTCTCTATCTGTGTGGAACTCTTCATAGATTAAGGACATGTTGTTCTCTGTCTGTGTGGAACTCTTCATAGATTAAGGACATGTTGTTCTCTGTCTGTGTGGAACTCTTCATAGATTAAGGACATGTTGTTCTCTGTCTGTGTGGAACTCTTCATAGATGTAAGGACATGTTGTTCTCTGTCTGTGTGGAACTCTTCATAGATTAAGGACATGTTGTTCTCTGTCTGTGTGGAACTCTTCATAGATTAAGGACATGTTGTTCTCTGTCTGTGTGGAACTCTTCATAGATGTAAGGACATGTTGTTCTCTGTCTGTGTGGAACTCTTCATAGATGTAATGACATGTTGTTCTCTGTCTGTGTGGAACTCTTCATAGATTAGACATGTTGTTCTCTGTCTGTGTAGAACTCTTCATAGATTAAGGACATGTTGTTCTCTGTCTGTGTGGAACTCTTCATAGATTAATGACATGTTGTTCTCTGTCTGTGTAGAACTCTTCATAGATTAAGGACATGTTGTTCTCTGTCTGTGTGGAACTCTTCATAGATTAAGGACATGTTGTTCTCTGTCTGTGTGGAACTCTTCATAGATTAAGGACATGTTCTCTGTCTGTGTGGAACTCTTCATAGATTAAGGACATGTTGTTCTCTGTCTGTGTGGAAGTGTGTGAAATGTTTTGAATGTATTGTAATGTTTTAAAAAATGTATACCTGCCTTAATTTTCCTGGACCCCAGGAAGAGTAGCTGCTGCCTTGGCAGGAACTAAATGGGGATCCTTAATAAATTCAAATACGTGTGGACGAGTGGCCCTGTAAGAGAGCCCTTGGGCCGGTGTTTTGATGGCTAGCATGAGGTGTGTGTGAACAGCTCCTGTGACAGGGGGTAGTGGTGAGAGAGGAACTGGAGGGGTGTGGAGGGGGGCAGGGAGGAAGGGTGGGGTATGTGTGTGTGTGTCTTACCACTCCGAACAGCTCCTGTGACAGGGGATCGTGGTGAGAGAGGAACTGGAGGGGTGTGGAGGGGGGCAGGGAGGAAGGGTGGGGTATGTGTGTGTGTCTTACCACTCCGAACAGCTCCTGTGACAGGGGGTCGTGGTGAGAGAGGAACTGGAGAGGTGAGGAGGGGTGGGGTATGTGTGTGTGTGTGTCTTACCACTCCGAACAGCTCCTGTGACAGGGGGTCGTGGTGAGAGAGGAACTGGAGGGGTGTGGAGGGGGGCAGGGAGGAAGGGTGGTGTCCTCCGTGAGGGTAGCTGAACCCCCCTCCCACAGACAGGTGCTCTCCTAGCAGCTCCACCTCGTTCTCTATCCTCTGCAACGGCTATGACAGGGATACAAAGGGTTATGAAGGGTCATAGGCATACAAAAAGGGTTATGAAGGGTCATAGGCATACAAAAAGGGTTATGAAGGGTCATAGGCATACAAAAAGGTGTTATGAAGGATCGTAGGCATACATAAGGGGATTATGAGCTGTTACAGAAACGTGTTATCTAGTCTCAAGGGTTCTCTAGGCCAGGAGAAAAGGTTATAATGGATTCTAAACTGTTATGTCAAGTCAGTTTGACTAATGTGAGCACATTGTGAATAGAAGGCAAGTCAGACAATTTAAGATGTGAATATGAGACTGACTTAAGGTAGTGTTGCTACCCAGGTTAAAGGGCCTGAATAGCAACACTACCTTAATGGTTAAAGGCTCTGGGTAGCAACACTACCTTAATGGTTAAAGGCCCTGGGTAGCAACACTACCTTAATGGTTAAAGGCTCTGGGTAGCAACACTACCTTAATGGTTAAAGGCTCTGGGTAGCAACACTACCTTAATGGTTAAAGGCTCTGGGTAGCAACACTACCTTAATGGTTAAAGGCTCTGGGTAGCAACACTACCTTAATGGTTAAAGACTCTGGGTAGCAACACTACCTTAATGGTTAAAGGCTCTGGGTAGCAAACACTACCTTAATGGTTAAAGGCTCTGGGTAGCAACACTACCTTAATGGTTAAAGGCTCTGGGTAGCAACACTACCTTAATGGTTAAAGGCCCTGGGTAGCAACACTACCTTAATGGTTAAAGGCTCTGGGTAGCAACACTACCTTAATGGTTAAAGGCTCTGGGTAGCAACACTACCTTAATGGTTAAAGGATCTGGGTAGCAACACTACCTTAATGGTTAAAGACTCTGGGTAGAACCACTACCTTAATGGTTAAAGGCTCTGGGTAGCAACACTACCTTAATGGTTAAAGGCTCTGGGTAGCAACACTACCTTAATGGTTAAAGACTCTGGGTAGCAACACTACCTTAATGGTTAAAGGCTCTGGGTAGCAACACTACCTTAATGGTTAAAGACTCTGGGTAGCAACACTACCTTAATGGTTAAAGACTCTGGGTAGCAACACTACCTTAATGGTTAAAGACTCTGGGTAGCAACACTACCTTAATGGTTAAAGACTCTGGGTAGCAACACTACCTTAATGGTTAAAGGCCCTGGGTAGCAACACTACCTTAATGGTTAAAGACTCTGGGTAGCAACACTACCTTAATGGTTAAAGACTCTGGGTAGCAACACTATCTTAATGGTTAAAGGCTCTGGGTAGCAACACTACCTTAATGGTTAAAGACTCTGGGTAGCAACACTACCTTAATGGTTAAAGACTCTGGGTAGCAACACTACCTTAATGGTTAAAGGCTCTGGGTAGCAACACTACCTTAATGGTTAAAGACTCTGGGTAGCAACACTACCTTAATGGTTAAAGGCTCTGGGTAGCAACACTACCTTAATGGTTAAAGACTCTGGGTAGCACATCTAATGGCAGGATATTAAAAATAAACTAGTTTGGGTACTTTGAGAAACACTGCGTTTGTGGAAAAAGTCATAAAAAACACAATTCCTTATTATAATGAAAATCAGAGTAATGTGTTTCTTACCGATCTGGCCTGTTGTGTCTGGAAGGGAAGGAACTGTCCAGGTGGAGGGAGGTGGGGGGGGGGTGGTGAGAGAGGTGGGGGGGGTGGAGGAGGAAAGGGGCATCACTGGAGAGGAGCGAGGGAAAGACATAGGGCACATGCTGCACCGAACACGCCCCCAGCATCTGAGGAGAGAGAGAGGAGAGAGAGAGAGGAGAGAGAGGAGAGAGAGAGAGAGAGAGAGAGAGAGAGAGAGAGAGGAGAGAGAGAGAGAAGGGGGAGAGAGAGCGAGAGGGGGAGAGAGAGAGAAGGGGGAGAGAGAGAGAGGTTTGATACTACTTTTCATGTCAACAACATAAATCTGCATTTCATTACTTTTGCCATTAGGGGGCAGCAAACACCAACAATCATAGCAACATCATCACACCAGGGTGGAGGCTTCAATGACCTGAATATATTATACATTTACATTTTAGTCATTTAGCAGACGCTCTTATCCAGAGCAACTTACAGGAGCAATTAGGGTTAAGTGTCTTGCTCAAGGGCACATCGACAGATTTTTCACCTAGTCGGCTCGGGGATTAGAACCAGCGACCTTTCGGTTACTGGCACAACGCTCTTAACCACTAAGCTACCTATCTGTTGCTATGTACAACAGATACACTTCTCTCGTAAGTAGCACAATAACTCATGTTCTATACAATACATGTCTTAGTCTGGTACCAGTCTGTTTAGCTATCATTCCACTCCTTGGTCTAGTCTGGTACCAGTCTGTTTAGCTATCATCTAGTCTGGTACCAGTCTGTCTAGCTATCATCTAGTCTGGTACCAGTCTGTTTAGCTATCAGTCCACTCCTTGGTCTAGTCTGGTACCAGTCTGTCTAGCTATCATCTAGTCTGGTACCAGTCTGTCTAGCTATCAGTCTACTCCTTGGTCTAGTCTGGTACCAGTCTGTTTAGCTATCATTCCACTCCTTGGTCTAGTCTGGTACCAGTCTGTTTAGCTATCATTCCACTCCTTGGTCCAGTCTGGTACCAGTCTGTTTAGCTATCATCTAGTCTGGTACCAGTCTGGTTAGCTATCATCTAGTCTGGTACCAGTCTGTTTAGCTATCAGTCCACTCCTTGGTCTAGTCTGGTACCAGTCTGTTTAGCTATCAGTCCACTCCTTGGTCTAGTCTGGGTACCAGTCTGTTTAGCTATCAGTCCACTCCTTGGTCTAGTCTGGTACCAGTCTGTTTAGCTATCAGTCCACTCCTTGGTCTAGTCTGGTACCAGTCTGTTTAGCTATCATCTAGTCTGGTACCAGTCTGTTTAGCTATCATTCCACTCCTTGGTCTAGTCTGGTACCAGTCTGTTTAGCTATCAGTCCACTCCTTGGTCTAGTCTGGTACCAGTCTGTTTAGCTATCAGTCCACTCCTTGGTCTAGTCTGGTACCAGTCTGTTTAGCTATTAGTCCACTCCTTGGTCTAGTCAGGTACCAGTCTGTTTAGCTATCATTCCACTCCTTGGTCTAGTCTGGTACCAGTCTGTTTAGCTATCATCTAGTCTGGTACCAGTCTGTTTAGCTATCAGTCCACTCCTTGGTCCAGTCTGGTACCAGTCTGTCTAGCTATCATCTAGTCTGGTACCAGTCTGTTTAGCTATCATTCCACTCCTTGGTCTAGTCTGGTACCAGTCTGTTTAGCTATCATCTAGTCTGGGTACCAGTCTGTTTAGCTATCATCTAGTCTGGTACCAGTCTGTTTAGCTATCATCTAGTCTGGTACCAGTCTGTTTAGCTATCATCTAGTCTGGTACCAGTCTGTTTAGCTATCATCTAGTCTGGTACCAGTCTGTTTAGCTATCATCTAGTCTGGTACCAGTCTGTCTAGCTATCATCTAGTCTGGTACCAGTCTGTCTAGCTATCATCTAGTCTGGTACCAGTCTGTTTAGCTATCATCTAGTCTGGTACCAGTCTGTTTAGCTATCAGTCCACTCCTTGGTCTAGTCTGGTACCAGTCTGTCTAGCTATCATCTAGTCTGGTACCAGTCTGTTTAGCTATCATCTAGTCTGGTACCAGTCTGTCTAGCTATCATCTAGTCTGGTACCAGTCTGTTTAGCTATCATCTAGTCTGGTACCAGTCTGGTTAGCTATCATCTAGTCTGGTACCATTCTGGTTAACTATCATCTAGTCTGGTACCAGTCTGTCTAGCTATCATCTAGTCTGGTACCAGTCTGTTTAGCTATCATCTAGTCTGGTACCAGTCTGTCTAGCTATCATTCCACTCCTTGGTCTAGTCTGGTACAGTCTGTTTAGCTATCATTCCACTCCTTGGTCTAGTCTGGTAACAGTCTGTTTAGCTATCATCTAGTCTGGTACCAGTCTGGTTAGCTATCATCTAGTCTGGTACCAGTCTGTTTAGCTATCATCTAGTCTGGTACCAGTCTGTCTAGCTATCATCTAGTCTGGTACCAGTCTGTCTAGCTATCATCTAGTCTGGTACCCAGTCTGTTTAGCTATCATCTAGTCTGGTACCAGTCTGTTTAGCTATCATCTAGTCTGGTACCAGTCTGTCTAGCTATCATCTAGTCTGGTACCAGTCTGTCTAGTTATCATCTAGTCTGGTACCAGTCTGTCTAGCTATCATCTAGTCTGGTACCAGTCTGGTTAGCTATCATCTAGTCTGGTACCAGTCTGTCTAGCTATCATCTAGTCTGGTACCAGTCTGTCTAGCTATCATCTAGTCTGGTACCAGTCTGTTTAGCTATCATCTAGTCTGGTACCAGTCTGTCTTAGCTATCATCTAGTCTGGTACCAGTCTGTTTAGCTATCAGTCCACTCCTTGGTCTAGTCTGGTACCAGTCTGTTTAGCTATAATCTAGTCTGGTACCAGTCTGTTTAGCTATCATCTAGTCTGGTACCAGTCTGTTTAGCTATCATCTAGTCTGGTACCAGTCTGGTTAGCTATCATCTAGTCTGGTACCAGTCTGTTTAGCTATCATTTACTTCTTGCCACCTCTGTCATGCTAAACATGTCTATATGTCAGACATGTCTCTGTCATATGACACGGACTAGAGTGACTGATAGCTAACCAGACTGGTACCAGACTAGATGATAGCTAGACAGACTGGTACCAGACTAGACCAAGGAGTGGACTGATAGCTAAACAGACTGGTACCAGACTAGATGATAGCTAGACAGACTGGTACTAGACTAGATGATAGCTAACCAGACTGGTACCAGACTAGACCAAGGAGTGGATGATAGCTAAACAGACTGGTACCAGACTGGACCAAGAGTGGACTGCTAGCTAAACAGACTGGTACCAGACTAGATGATAGCTAAACAGACTGGTACCAGACTAGATGATAGCTAACCAGACTGGTACCAGACTAGATGATAGCTAACCAGACTGGTACCAGACTAGATGATAGCTAAACAGACTGGTACCAGACTAGATGATAGCTAAACAGACTGGTACCAGACTAGATGATAGCTAAACAGACTGGTACCAGACTAGACCAAGGAGTGGACTGATAGCTAAACAGACTGGTACCAGACTAGATGATAGCTAGACAGACTGGTACCAGACTAGATGATAGCTAACCAGACTGGTACCAGACTAGACCAAGGAGTGGACTGATAGCTAAACAGACTGGTACCAGACTGGACCAAGGAGTGGACTGATAGCTAAACAGACTGGTACCAGACTAGATGATAGCTAAACAGACTGGTACCAGACTAGATGATAGCTAAACAGACTGGTACCAGACTAGATGATAGCTAAACAGACTGGTACCAGACTAGATGATAGCTAAACAGACTGGTACCAGACTAGATGATAGCTAAACAGACTGGTACCAGACTAGATGATAGCTAGACAGACTGGTACCAGACTAGATGATAGCTAGACAGACTGGTACCACACTAGATGATAGCTAAACAGACTGGTACCAGACTAGATGATAGCTAACCAGACTGGTACCAGACTAGATGATAGCTAAACAGACTGGTACCAGACTAGATGATAGCTAGACAGACTGGTACCAGACTAGATGATAGCTAACCAGACTGGTACCAGACTAGATGATAGCTAAACAGACTGGTACCAGACTAGATGATAGCTAAACAGACTGGTACCAGACTAGATGATAGCTAAACAGACTGGTACCAGACTAGATGATAGCTAACCAGACTGGTACCAGACTGGACCAAGGAGTGGACTGATAGCTAAACAGACTGGTACCAGACTAGATGATAGCTAGACGGACTGGTACCAGACTAGACCAAGGAGTGGACTGATAGCTAAACAGACTGGTACCAGACTAGACCAAGGAGTGGACTGATAGCTAAACAGACTGGTACCAGACTAGATGATAGCTAACCAGACTGGTACCAGACTAGATGATAGCTAGACAGACTGGTACCAGACTAGATGATAGCTAGACAGACTGGTACCAGACTAGATGATAGCTAAACAGACTGGTACCAGACTAGATGATAGCTAAACAGACTGGTACCAGACTAGATGATAGCTAAACAGACTGGTACCAGACTAGATGATAGCTAAACAGACTGGTACCAGACTAGATGATAGCTAAACAGACTGGTACCAGACTAGATGATAGCTAGACAGACTGGTACCAGACTAGATGATAGCTAGACAGACTGGTACCAGACTAGATGATAGCTAAACAGACTGGTACCAGACTAGATGATAGCTAACCAGACTGGTACCCAGACTAGATGATAGCTAGACAGACTGGTACCAGACTAGATGATAGCTAGACAGACTGGTACCAGACTAGATGATAGCTAAACCAGACTGGTACCAGACTAGATGATAGCTAAACAGACTGGTACCCAGACTAGATGATAGCTAAACAGACTGGTACCAGACTAGATGATAGCTAAACAGACTGGTACCAGACTAGATGATAGCTAACCAGACTGGTACCAGACTGGACCAAGGAGTGGACTGATAGCTAAACAGACTGGTACCAGACTAGATGATAGCTAAACAGACTGGTATCAGACTAGATGATAGCTAAACAGACTGGTACCAGACTAGATGATAGCTAACCAGACTGGTACCAGACTGGACCAAGGAGTGGACTGATAGCTAAACAGACTGGTACCAGACTAGATGATAGCTGAACAGACTGGTACCAGACTAGATGATAGCTAAACAGACTGGTACCCAGACTAGATGATAGCTAAACAGACTGGTACCAGACTAGACATTTGTACCTGAAATGTTCAAAATGTTGTGCCCTCTTGGACATGACCCAGGAGAACCAATACAAGGACTGTTGCTAAGTCACAGGGTGGTAGTGTTGTCCGGTACTGAAGACCACACCGCAAACACCCCCCCCCCCAATACTCCCTCCCTCCCTATCTCTACTCACAGAGTGGTAGTGTTGTCCGGTACTGAAGACCACACCGCAAACACACACACCCCAATACTCCCTCCCTCCCTCCCTCCCTCCCTCCCTCCCTCTACTCACAGGGTGGTAGTGTTGTCCTGTACTGAAGACCACACTGCAAACACAGACCCCCCCCCAATACTCCCTCCCTCCCTCCCTCCCTCCCTCCCTCCCTCTACTCACAGGGTGGTAATGTTGTCTGGTACTGAAGACCACACTGCAAACACACACCCCCCCAATACTCCCTCCCTCCCTCCCTCTACTCACAGGGTGGTAGTGTTGTCCGGTACTGAAGACCACACTGCAAACACACACCCCCCCCAATACTCCCTCCCTCCCTCCCTCTACTCACAGGGTGGTAGTGTTGTCCTGTACTGAAGACCACACTGCAGGCTGGGATCTGTTGTTGAGAGGAGCAGACAGGAGGGAGGTGCTGTCCTGTATACAGAGGAGTAACTAGACCACGATGAGGAGGGACAGCAGTCACCGTATAGGAGACTGGGACTGAAGCCTGTTGGAGAGAGAGAGAGTTAATATATAGGAGACTGGGACTGAAGCCTGTTGGAGAGAGAGAGAGAGTTAATATATAGGAGACTGGGACTGAAGCCTGTTGGAGAGAGAGAGAGAGAGTTAATATATAGGAGACTGGGACTGAAGCCTGTTGGAGAGAGAGAGAGTTAATATATAGGAGACTGGGACTGAAGCCTGTTGGAGAGAGAGAGAGTTAATATATAGGAGACTGGGACTGAAGCCTGTTGGAGAGAGAGAGTTAATATATAGGAGACTGGGACTGAAGCCTGTTGGAGAGAGAGAGAGAGAGAGAGTTAATATATAGGAGACTGGGACTGAAGCCTGTTGGAGAGAGAGTTAATATATAGGAGACTGGGACTGAAGCCTGTTGGAGAGAGAGAGAGAGAGTTAATATATAGGAGACTGGGACTGAAGCCTGTTGGAGAGAGAGAGAGAGAGAGAGTTAATATATAGGAGACTGGGACTGAAGCCTGTTGGAGAGAGAGAGAGAGAGTTATATATAGGAGACTGGGACTGAAGCCTGTTGGAGAGAGAGAGAGAGTTAATATATAGGAGACTGGGACTGAAGCCTGTTGGAGAGAGAGAGAGAGAGTTTAATATATAGGAGACTGGGACGGAAGCCTGTTGGAAAGAGAGAGAGAGTTAATATATAGGAGACTGGGACTGAAGCCTGTTGGAGAGAGAGAGAGAGTTAATGTATAGGAGACTGGGACTGAAGCCTGTTGGAGAGAGAGAGAGTTAATATATAGGAGACTGGGACTGAAGCCTGTTGGAGAGAGAGAGAGTTAATATATAGGAGACTGGGACTGAAGCCTGTTGGAGAGAGAGAGAGAGTTAATATATAGGAGACTGGGACTGAAGCCTGTTGGAGAGAGAGAGAGTTAATATATAGGAGACTGGGACTGAAGCCTGTTGGAGAGAGAGAGAGAGTTAATATATAGGAGACTGGGACTGAAGCCTGTTGGAGAGAGAGAGAGAGTTATATATAGGAGACTGGGACTGAAGCCTGTTGGAGAGAGAGAGAGAGTTAATATATAGGAGACTGGGACTGAAGCCTGTTGGAGAGAGAGAGAGAGAGTTAATATATAGGAGACTGGGACTGAAGCCTGTTGGAGAGAGAGAGAGAGTTAATATATAGGAGACTGGGACTGAAGCCTGTTGGAGAGAGAGAGAGTTAATATATAGGAGACTGGGACTGAAGCCTGTTGGAGAGAGAGAGAGAGTTAATATATAGGAGACTGGGACTGAAGCCTGTTGGAGAGAGAGAGAGAGTTAATATATAGGAGACTGGGACTGAAGCCTGTTGGAGAGAGAGAGAGTTAATATATAGGAGACTGGGACTGAAGCCTGTTGGAGAGAGAGAGAGAGAGAGTTAATATATAGGAGACTGGGACTGAAGCCTGTTGGAGAGAGAGAGTTTAATATATAGGAGACTGGGACTGAAGCCTGTTGGAGAGAGAGAGTTAATATATAGGAGACTGGGACTGAAGCCTGTTGGAGAGAGTTAATATATAGGAGACTGGGACTGAAGCCTGTTGGAGAGAGAGAGAGAGTTAATATATAGGAGACTGGGACTGAAGCCTGTTGGAGAGAGAGAGAGTTAATATATAGGAGACTGGGACTGAAGCCTGTTGGAAAGAGAGAGAGTTAATATATAGGAGACTGGGACTGAAGCCTGTTGGAGAGAGAGAGAGTTAATATATAGGAGACGGGGACTGAAGCCTGTTGGAGAGAGAGAGAGTTAATATATAGGAGACTGGGACTGAAGCCTGTTGGAGAGAGAGAGAGTTAATATATAGGAGACTGGGACTGAAGCCTGTTGGAGAGAGAGAGAGAGTTAATATATAGGAGACTGGGACTGAAGCCTGTGGGAGAGAGAGAGAGTTAATATATAGGAGACTGGGACTGAAGCCTGTTGGAGAGAGAGAGAGTTAATATATAGGAGACGGGGACTGAAGCCTGTTGGAGAGAGAGAGAGTTAATATATAGGAGACTGGGACTGAAGCCTGTTGGAGAGAGAGAGAGTTAATATATAGGAGACTGGGACTGAAGCCTGTTGGAGAGAGAGAGAGTTAATATATAGGAGACTGGGACTGAAGCCTGTTGGAGAGAGAGAGAGAGTTAATATATAGGAGACTGGGACTGAAGCCTGTTGGAGAGAGAGAGAGTTAATATATAGGAGACTGGGACTGAAGCCTGTTGGAGAGAGAGAGAGTTAATATATAGGAGACGGGGACTGAAGCCTGTTGGAGAGAGAGAGAGTTAATATATAGGAGACTGGGACTGAAGCCTGTTGGAGAGAGAGAGAGTTAATATATAGGAGACTGGGACTGAAGCCTGTTGGAGAGAGAGAGAGTTAATATATAGGAGACTGGGACTGAAGCCTGTTGGAGAGAGAGAGAGTTAATATATAGGAGACTGGGACTGAAGCCTGTTGGAGAGAGTTAATATATAGGAGACTGGGACTGAAGCCTGTTGGAGAGAGAGAGAGTTAATATATAGGAGACTGGGACTGAAGCCTGTTGGAGAGAGAGAGAGTTAATATATAGGAGACTGGGACTGAAGCCTGTTGGAGAGAGAGAGAGTTAATATATAGGAGACTGGGACTGAAGCCTGTTGGAGAGAGAGAGTTAATATATAGGAGACGGGGACTGACCTGTTCATGTAGGTCCATAACCATGGTTCCTTGCTGCTGTGCCTGGTGGTGAGCTGCTTGATGAGAATGATGGACAGCAGGGTGCAGTAACCGTGGAGATAGGGTGGGGGGGTGGAACGCTCGGGGCTCCTCCACCCCCCCTCTAGCAGGGGCTGGGGGCTGGCCGTAGGGGGGAGGAGGGGGGTGAGGGTAGCTCTGGTGGGGGTGAGGGTGGTGGTGGCGGTAGTTTTGGTCCTGGGGGTCTAGTCGGATGGAGGGGGGAGGAGGGGAAGGGTGGTGGGGAGGAGGGGGGAGGTGACGTGGGGGACGGGAGAGACGGCCACGCTGGCGACGCGCTGGAGGACTGGAGGAAAGGAGAGGGGGAGGAGTTAAGTCTTCATCATTCTGATAACTATAATCAAATCATTAACTATGAATATACCATCATCATAGTTACAATCATCATCATCATGTTAGCTCTTACTGGTCAATATTGACTACTGAGAAATCTTCCAAACTGAATAGCTACCTAACTGACTGAGTAACTGACTGACTGTAAAATGAACCAAGCAAAGTATCAAGCTAAAAGCACAGTACCAGGTGAGGTAACAGTCTCTTACCTGTGTCTGTGTCTGGCAGGTGTATGGCAGCGCTCCTGGTGGTAGTGGGGGTTAGGGGGAGGTCTGCGACTGGGGGGCAGCTCCCATGGCCTCATTGGTGGAGAGGGGGTTGAGGGTGGGGCCACAGTGGAGAGATCCAGCACTGATTGGCCGGATAGCCTCTGACGCTTTGGACTGGGGCTGTCCTCACGCTGTTTGGGGGATGGGGAGAGAAGAGGAGGAGAGAGAAGGGGAGGAGAGAGAAGAGAGAAGAGGAGGGGAGAGAATAGGAGGGGAGAGAAGGGGAGGAGAGAGAAGAGCAGGGGAGAGAAGAGAGAAGAGGGGAGAGAAGGGGAGGGGAGAGAAGGGGAGGAGAGAGAAGGGGAGGAGAGAGGAGGGGAGGAGAGAGGAGGGGAGGAGAGAGAAGGGGAGGGGAGAGAAGGGGAGGGGAGAGAATAGGAGGGGAGAGAATAGGAGGAGAGAATAGGAGGGGAGAGAAGGGGAGGAGAGAGAAGGGGAGGAGAGAGAAGGGGAGGAGAGAGAAGAGCAGGGGAGAGAGAAGAGAGAAGAGGGGAGAGAAGGGGAGGGGAGAGAAGGGGAGGAGAGAGGAGGGGAGGAGAGAGGAGGGAGGAGAGAGAAGGGGAGGAGAGAGAAGAGGAGGAGAGAGAAGGGGAGGAGAGAGAAGAGGAGGAGAGAGAAGGGGAGGAGAGAGAAGGGAGGGGAGAGAGAAGGGGAGGAGAGAGAAGAGGAGAGAAGAGAAGGAGAGAGAAGAGGAGGAGAGAGAAGGGGAGGAGAGAGAAGGGGAGGAGAGAGAAGGGGAGGAGAGAGAAGGGGGGGAGAGAGAAGGGGAGGAGAGAGAAGAGGGGGGAGAGAGAAGGGGAGGAGAGAGAAGAGGAGGAGAGAGAGAAGGGGAGGAGAGAGAAGAGGAGGAGAGAGAAGGGGAGGAGAGAGAAGAGGAGAGAGAAGAGGGGAGGAGAGAGAAGAGGGGAAGAGATAACCCAAGGTTAGTTTCACATAGCACCTATACCTCCATCATAAATCAATATAGAGATGTAGCATCACCCTCTCTGATCAATGGTCCATATTGTTGCTCAGTAACACACAAGCCCTATTCTACCCCATATTGTTGCTCAGTAACACACAAGCCCCATTCTACCCCATATTGTTGCTCAGTAACACACAAGCCCTATTCTACCCCATATTGTTGCTCAGTAACACACAAGCCCTATTCTACCCCATATTGTTGCTCAGTAACACACAAGCCCTATTCTACCCCATATTGTTGCTCAGTAACACACAAGCCCTATTCTACCCCATATTGTTGCTCAGTAACACACAAGCCCTATTCTACCCCATATTGTTGCTCAGTAACACACAAGCCCTATTCTACCCCATATTGTTGCTCAGTAACACACAAGCCCTATTCTACCCCATATTGTTGCTCAGTAACACACAAGCCCTATTCTACCCCATATTGTTGCTCAGTAACACACAAGCCCTATTCTACCCCATATTGTTGCTCAGTAACACACAAGCCCTATTCTACCCCATATTGTTGCTCAGTAACACACAAGCCCTATTCTACCCCATATTGTTGCTCAGTAACACACAAGCCCTATTCTACCCCATATTGTTGCTCAGTAACACACAAGCCCTATTCTACCCCATATTGTTGCTCAGTAACACACAAGCCCTATTCTACCCCATAGTGTGACTCATGGTGCTCCTTTGTGAGTGTGAGACATGAATACAGGCCCATATGAGAGTCATCTGCACACATTAGGGCTTGAGTTGAGACGCAGTGAGACACACTTTCACAGAGAAAGTTGGGGAACACTCTTCAGTCAGCGATGACTCACTCACTTACCGGCAAGAGCTCACTCACTCCCTCATTTTCTCTCTCACACACACACACGCCACACCAGTGTTCATTTCACCAACTAAAATAGTGACGATATTCTTCAAAACACCTATTTTTCAGTGGCAATTGACGAGACTATAACTGACTAAATAGACCCAGAAGAAAATAGAACTAAACGAAAATGATTTTTCATTTGGGTTAACTAAAACGAGACTACATTATCTCTGACTGAAATCTGTTATTTGCAATCTGGCGGACAACAAATGATTGATGGAAATCAGGCACACGCCATGGCTACTCCTACGGCTGGTAAAAGCTCCCGGGAGAAAAAGGAGTGAAGTTCAGAGCCACTTTACTTATCATGTTGATTCAAACTACTTTTCTAAGTGAGAAGACAGTGTTTGCACCCACAAGTTGACAGGAAAAAACACCAGCGACTTCAAGAGACATCTGAAAGCAATCATCATCCATCATGCCTTTTTTGGTTACTTGGTAGGGCAGAGTAGTGCTCTGATAGGTTGTATCTGCAATCTGTTATTAGACTACCTGAGCAGACATATATATATATATATATATGCCTGCTCAGGTAGGCTAATAACAGATTGCTAATGCTAGCTGGTTAGCTACGACCTATCAGAGCACTACTCTGCCCTACCAAGCAAAAAGGCAGTAGCTGCTCATTTTGTCGAAAATTACCGTAATTTTCAGACTATAAGCTGCGCCTTTTTTCCCATTTTTCGACCCTGCGGCTTATATATAACGGTGCGGCTAATCTATGGATTTTTACAGCTAACGGCCACTAGAAGACCTCCTAAATCTATGGATTTTACAGGTTACAGTCCACCAACTTTAACTCTATGGGCTCTATGACCGGTCCGCGCCCCCCCCCACCTTTAAGCGGCGGGCTCCAGCAGGAAAAGCTGGAGGCCGGAAAAGAGTGAGACAGGTAGCGCGCAAAAGTAAAAGTGGAACTGAGAGTGGTACGAGAGACAGAACGAGAGACAGAACGAGAGCAAGACAGACAGACATTACGAGAGCGAGACAGTTTGTGCAAAGGAAGTTTTCAAGCAGCCATCTCTTTCCCGACAATCCCCTCTGTGCACGAACCCTTACATATGGTAAATAAACATTAAAACACCCGCGGCTTATATTCCAGTGCGGCTTATATATGTACACATCATTCAATTTAGCTGCTGCGGCTTATACTCCGGTGCGCCTTATAGTGCGGAAAATACGGTAGTTCATGTCATTTATGCTACATTAAAATACCTGCTTAACCATGTGGACCAGTATCCTGCCTCTATTGTATTGAGGTTTGGAGAAAATGGGGGTCATGTTAGCAGTAACTGCATAAGGTTACTGTGAAACCAAGGTAAATAAAAGCCATTTTTACTCAGTTCCTGCCTCTTTGCTTGGTAGAGCAGTACTGATGATGCTACTTATTCTCCAGCAAGAGGGCGTTAAGGGGCAGGGCTCCAGATCGGGACCATTTAGTGGCATTTTACAACCCTTTGACTTGGCTGTGCAAGTTACATTTATCACATGGTCACCTCACTCCAAAGTTTCAAAACATCCATGATTTGGTCAAAACAGTAAAGTGCATTCTAATGGAGAACATGTTGGAGCCCTGTGAAGGGGTGTTTACATCTGCTGCAGGGTAATGTGTTCTGCCTGTCAGGCTGTTGGGAGTCACAGACATTAACATGGAGTCACACCCACTACAATCAACACAGTCATTAACACTGAGTCACACCCACTACAATCAACACAGTCATTAACACTGAGTCACACCCACTACAATCAACACAGTCATTAACACTGAGTCACACCCACTACAATCAACAGTCATTAACACTGAGTCACACCCACTACAATCAACACAGTCATTAACACTGAGTCACTCCTATTACAGTGATCAGTCATTAACACTGAGTCACACCCACTACAATCAACACAGTCATTAACACTGAGTCACACCCACTACAATCAACACAGTCATTAACACTGAGTCACACCCACTACAATCAACACAGTCATTAACACTGAGTCACTCCCACTACAATACAGTGATTAAGTCATACAATAACACTGAGTCACACCCACTACAATCAACACAGTCATTAACACTGAGTCACACCCCACTACAATCAACACAGTCATTAACACTGAGTCACACCCACTACAATCAACACAGTCATTAACACTGAGTCACTCCTATTACAGTGATCAGTCATTAACACTGAGTCACACCCACTACAATCAACACAGTCATTAACACTGAGTCACACCCACTACAATCAACACAGTCATTAACACTGAGTCACACCCACTACAATCAACACAGTCATTAACACTGAGTCACACCCACTACAGTGATCAGTCATTAAACACTGAGTCACACCCACTACAATCAACACAGTCATTAACACTGAGTCACACCCACTACAATCAACAGTCATTAACACTGAGTCACACCCACTACAATCAACACAGTCATTAACACTGAGTCACTCCTACTACAGTGATCAGTCATTAACACTGAGTCACACCCACTACAATCAACACAGTCATTAACACTGAGTCACACCCACTACAATCAACACAGTCATTAACACTGAGTCACACCCACTACAATCAACACAGTCATTAACACTGAGTCACTCCTATTACAGTCATCAGTCATTAACACTGAGTCACACCCACTACAATCAACACAGTCATTAACACTGAGTCACACAATCAACACAGTCATTAACACTACAATCAACACAGTCATTAACACTGAGTCACACCCACTACAATCAACACAGTCATTAACACTGAGTCACTCCCACTACTACAGTCATCAGTCATTAACACTGAGTCACACCCCACTACAATCAAGTCATTAACACAGTCACACCCATTAACACTGAGTCACACCCACTACAATCAACACAGTCATTAACACTGAGTCACTCCCACTACAATCAACACAGTCATTAACACTGAGTCACTCCTATTACAGTGATCAGTCATTAACACTGAGTCACACCCACTACAATCAACACAGTCATTAACACTGAGTCACACCCACTACAATCAACACAGTCATTAACACTGAGTCACTCCCACTACAATCAACACAGTCATTAACACTGAGTCACTCCTACTACACTGTCACACCCACTACATCAGTCATTAACACTGAGTCACACCCACTACAATCAACACAGTCATTAACACTGAGTCACACCCACTACAATCAACACAGTCATTAACACTGAGTCACTCCCACTACAATCAACACAGTCATTAACACTGAGTCACTCCTACTACAGTCATCAGTCATTAACACTGAGTCACACCCACTACAATCAACACAGTCATTAACACTGAGTCACACCCACTACAATCAACACAGTCATTAACACTGAGTCACTCCCACTACAATCAACACAGTCATTAACACTGAGTCACTCCTACTACAGTCATCAGTCATTAACACTGAGTCACTCCTACTACAGTCATCAGTCATTAACACTGAGTCACTCCTACTACAGTCAGTCATTAACACTGAGTCACTCCTATTACAGTCAGTCATTAACACTGAGTCACTCCTACTACAGTCACCAGTCATTGAATCACTGATGATCTTAGCCTACTAAGACGTTACAGAACAGAGAGCATAGGAGACACAGTGTCCTCAGTAAGTCAGCTTCTATCTATTGCAGCAAGCTTTAAACACAGTCACAGGCTCTGAGTCACGTGCACACACACACGCGCGCACACACACACACACACACAGACACACACACAGACACAGACACACAGACACACACACACACACACACACACACACTCTGAGTCACACACACACACACACACACACACACACACACACACACACACACACACACACACACACACACACACCAGTGAGAGCAGCATGTTTGCTAACAGGAAACAGCTGGATGGCAGGCTGCAGACACACACCCACACAAACAGTACAAAAACACCCCCCCCCCACCCACACACACACACACACACACCCACACACACACAGTCTCACCCACACAGGATGCAGGCAGGCAGGCAGCTGCCACTGTGCAGACTGAGTTCTACAGCCAGTAACGCCCTCAGCATCTGCACTAGTCCATTTCAACTCCTGTTTCAGACTAACACACTGACATACAGTGCCTTCGGAAACTATTCAGACCCCTTGACTTTTTACAGCCTTATCCTAAAATTGATTAAATCATTCCCCACCCCTCATCTAGCTACACACAATACCCCATAATGACAAAGCGAAAACAGGTTTTCAATATTGTGTGAACATTATTAAAATAAAATAAAACAGAAATATCACATTTACATAAGTATTCAGACCCTTTACTCAGCACTTTATTGAAGCACCTTTGGCAGCGATTACAGCATAGAGTCTTCATGGGTATGACGCTACAAGCTTGGCACACCTGTATTTGGGGAGTTTCTCCCATTCTTCTCTGCAGATCCTCTCAAGCTCTGTCAGGTTGGATGAGGAGCGTCGCTGCACAGCCATTTTCAGGTCTCTCCAGATGTTCGATCGGGTTCAAGTCCGGGCTCTGGATGGGCCACTCAAGGACATTCAGACACTTGTCCCGAAGCCACTCCTGCATTCTTGGCTGTGTGCTTAGGGTCGCTGACCTGTTGGAAGGTGAACCTTCGCCCCAGTCTGAGGTCCTGAGCGCTCTGGAGCAGGTTTTCATCAAGGCTCTCTCTGTACTTTGCTCCGTTCATCTTTCCCTCGATCCTGACTGGTCTCCCAGTCCCTGCCGCTGAAAAACATCCCCACGGCATGATGCTGCCAACACCATGCTTCACCGTAGGAATTGTGCCAGGTCACCTCCCTGACCAAGGCCCTTCTCCCCCGATTGCTCAGTTTGGCCGGGCGGCCAGCTCTAGGAAGAGTCTTGGTTGTTCCAAACATCTTCCATTTAAGAATAATGGGGGCCACTGTGTTTTTGGGGACCTTCAATGCTGCAGACATTTTTTGGTACCCTTCCCCAGATCTGTGCCTCGACACAATCCTGTCTCTGAGCTCTACAGACAATTCCTTCTACCTCATGGCTTGGCTTTTGCTCTGACACGCACTGTCAACTGTGGGCCCTTATATAGACAGGTTTGTGCCTTTCCAAATCATGTTCAATCAATTGAATTTACCACAAGTGGACTCCAATCAAGTTGTAGAAACATCTCAAATGTCTAAAAACCTGTTTTTGATTCGTCATTATGGGGTATTGTGTGTAAATTGATGAGGAAAAAAATGGAATGTAATCCATTTTAGAATAAGGCTGTAACGTAACAAAATGTAGAAAAAGGGAAGGGGTCTGAATACTTTCCAAATGCACTGTACGTGAATAATGACCTGTTTCAGACTAACACACACACATGAATAATGAGTGAGAACGTTAGACGCACAAATATCATACCCCCCCAAAAATGCTAACCTCCACTGTTATTGTCATGGTGAGAGGTTAGCATGTCTTGGGGGTATGATATAAAATGCTAACCTCCACTGTTATTGTAATGGTGAGAGGTTAGCATGTCTTGGGGGTATGATATAAAATGCTAACCTCCACTGTTATTGTAATGGTGAGAGGTTAGCATGTCTTGGGGGTATGATATAAAATGCTAACCTCCACTGTTATTGTAATGGTGAGAGGTTAGCATGTCTTGGGGGTATGATATAAAATGCTAACCTCCCCTGTTATTGTAATGGTGAGAGGTTAGCATGTCTTGGGGGTATGATATAAAATGCTAACCTCTACTGTTATTGTAATGGTGAGAGGTTAGCATGTCTTGGGGGTATGATATAAAATGCTAACCTCCACTGTTATTGTAATGGTGAGAGGTTAGCATGTCTTGGGGGTATGATATAAAATGCTAACCTCCACTGTTATTGTAATGGTGAGAGGTTAGCATGTCTTGGGGGTATGATATAAAATGCTAACCTCCACTGTTATTGTAATGGTGAGAGTTTAGCATGTCTTGGGGGTATGATATAAAATGCTAACCTCTACTGTTATTGTAATGGTGAGAGGTTAGCATGTCTTGGGGGTATGATATAAAATGCTAACCTCCACTGTTATTGTAATGGTGAGAGAGTTTAGCATGTCTTGGGGGTATGATATAAAATGCTAACCTCTACTGTTATTGTAATGGTGAGAGGTTAGCATGTCTTGGGGGTATGATATAAAATGCTAACCTCTACTGTTATTGTAATGGTGAGAGGTTAGCATGTCTTGGGGGTATGATATAAAATGCTAACCTCTACTGTTATTGTAATGGTGAGAGGTTAGCATGTCTTGGGGGTATGATATAAAATGCTAACCTCTACTGTTATTGTAATGGTGAGAGGTTAGCATGTCTTGGGGGTATGATTATTTGTGCGTCTAACTTTCACTAATCATTCATTATTCACGATTCATTCATTCCGTAATCATGGTAGAATCCACATGAATGTAGAAGTGTTTAGAAACATATTCTATTCTTTTTTTTACTATAAAAGTGACTCCAAAATGGCCCAGTACATTATTTACCATTGATTTATATCAGGCACAAAATGATCTGAAACACAACCAAAATAAACCGCAAATGCATCCAACAAGTTTGTAAAGTCACAAGCTTGTTGTAATCATTGCGTGCTAGGAATATGGAACCAAATATTAAAATGTGGACTACTTTAATACACATAAGTGAATTTGTCCCAATACTTTTGGTCCCCTAAAATGGGGGGACTATGTTCAAAAAGGGCTGTAATTTCTAAACAGTTACGGTGAACCTCAAAGTATCATTTCAAATCCAAAGTGCTGGAGTACAGAGCCAAAACAAAAGCTGTCACTGTCCCAATCCTTTACAATACCTTAGGAGCTCACTATATCCTGTCAAATCAAACAGATCTTTTTCATGTTTTTCTTTAAGGATGTGTTGTTGACGGTTCATAATCACACTGAAATGTACATTGTTTTGACTCCAATTCAAATACATGCATCTGTTATTGTACAGATTTAAAAGCTCATAACTCTGGTTCTGATAAAGATATCTCAGTGATTTCAAAAGATCTGGATTTGGGACAGTGTTTTTATAGTTCTGAAAACTACAATCTAAATGTCACGATGTGAAGGGTTTCCCTAGGCTGCCATACATGTGAGCTTTCATACATATCACATCCTCTCTCACACACACACACACACACACTCTTCTAGCATTACATTTGAGAGAAAGAGAGGGGGGAGTGGGAGGGGGAAAGGAGGGGGTTGACAAGAGGGGAAGGTATAGGAGGGGAGGGGAGAGTGAAAGAGGGGGATAGAGGGATTTGGACGGGAGCGTGAAAGAGGGGGATAGAGGGATTTGGACGGGAGAGTGAAAGAGGGGGATAGAGGGATTTGGACGGGAGAGTGAAAGAGGGGATAGGAAGGGGGGTAGAGGAGTGGTGATTAGGGGAGTGCCTAGGGGTTCACCAGAGCCAAATGACTGCACAGATTTGGGTCCAAGCTCCACGCCACGACTGACCTTACACCCTGAGGGGGACCAGTGTACCCATTCTCGCCCCTCTACCCCCTATCATTCATTATTCCTCCTTGACCCCCTGTCCCCCTCTATGTCAACCCCCCAAGGCCAGCCTCCTTGACCCCCTGTCCCCCTCTATGTCAACCCCCCAAGGCCAGCCTCCTTGACCCCCTGTCCCCCTCTATGTCAACCCCCCAAGGCCAGCCTCCTTGACCCCTCTACCCCCTCTATGTCAACTCCCCAAGGCCAGCCTCTCCTTGACCCCCTGTCCCCCTCTATGTCAACCCCCCAAGGCCAGCCAGTATAACTATTCTAACCCCCCGTTACACCCCTATCCTAAAGTATTACTCCTTGCCCCCTCTATAGTGTTATAATACCAGATTTTTCACTTTGAAACTGATACCAGGTTTAGTATCATGATACTCCAAACCATCACGATACTCCAAACCATCGCAATACTCCAAACCATCGCAATACTCCAAACCATCGCAATACTCCAAACCATCGCAATACTCCAAACCATCGCAATACTCCAAACCATCGCAATACTCCAAACCATCGCAATACTCCAAACCATCGCAATACTCCAAACCATCGCAATACTCCAAACCATCGCAATACTCCAAACCATCGCAATACTCCAAACCATCGCGATACTCCAAACCATCGCGATACTCCAAACCATCGCGATACTCCAAACCATCGCGATACTCCATACCATCGCGATACTCAATACCATCACGATACTCCAAACCATCACGATACTCCAAACCATCGCAATACTCCAAACCATCGCGATACTCCAAACCATTGCAATACTCCAAACCATCGCAATACTCCAAACCATCACAATACTCCATACCATCACAATACTCCATATCATCACAATACTCCATACCATCACAATACCAAAACGATACCAAGGCAAAAAAAATAAGGCATATTAACCAAAGTTACAGAATGGCACTTGATCCAGACAGAAACTCTGCTACTGCTCTGTTCAAATCGTTTGGGCAGTTCAATATCGTTACATTATAATTTATTTACATCAACATTTTCCAGAGACCACCATGTATGCATTAACAAATCAATTATACAAATCAACGACTTTGTTTACCAATCTAACAACATAATGGTAAATCTCTAATGATAAACTGGGTAAAATCCAGATGTCGCCTAGGCCTATTCACCATACAGCTGAATGCATATTCAATAGGAGTGTGTGAATGCATTGAGTTATTGAGCTTGTTTTTGGCTGAGTTCATGTAGCTACAGACGACAATCAATCTGTTTCCCTTCCATTTCGGATTAATTTTATTCTACTGATCAACAACATTTGCATAGAAGTAGCTTATTTTATAAAAGTGTGCGCTGTCTCTTTTACAAGTAATGACATCATTTATGAGGCAAGAAGGGGCGGCACAGAGTCAGTTCTCTGACCCAATAGATCCTCTTTGGGAGCCGGAGTCAGTTCTCTGACCCAATAGATCCTCTTTGGGAGAGGGGGGGGGACAGGCTTGATCTGTGAGACACATGACAGCATTGTATTTGGGACAAATCATTCCCTAAACCTCGACTAAATCTTGTACTAAATAATGTGGAAATTGAGTAAGTTGAGGTGACTAAACTGCTTGGAGTAACCCTGGATTGTAAACTGTCATGGTCAAAGCATATTGATACAACAGTAGCTAAGATGGGGAGAAGTCTGTCCATAATAAAGCACTACTCTGCCTTCTTAACAACACTATCAACAAGGCAGGTCCTACAGGCCCTAGGTTTGTCGCACATGGACTACTGTTTAGTAGTGTGGTCAGGTGCCACAAAGAGGGACTTAGGAAAATTGCAATTGGCTCAGAACAGGGCAGCACGGCTGGCCCTTGGATGTACAGAGAGCTAACATGAATAATCTGCATGTCAATCTCTCCTGGCTCAAAGTGGAGGAGAGATTGACTTCATCACTACATGTATTGACATGTTGAAAGCACCGAGCTGTCTGTTTAAACGACTGGCACACAGCTCAGACACCCATGCATACCCCACAAGACATGCCACCAGAGGTCTCTTCACAGTGCCCAAGTCCAGAACAGACTATGGGAGGTGCACAGTACTACATAGAGCCATGACTACATGGAACTCTATTCCACATCAGGTAACTGATGCAAGCAGTAGAATCAGATTTAAAAAAACAAATAGAAATACACCTTATGGAACAGCGGGGACTGTGAAGCAACACAAACATAGGCACAGACACATGCATACACACACGATAACATACGCACTATACACACACGTACAAATGGATTCTGTGTTGTAAATATGTGGTAGTGGAGTAGGGGCCTGAGAGCACACAATGTGTTGTGAATTCTGTAATGAATGTATTGTAATCTTTTTTTAAATTGTATAACTGCCTTAATTTGGCCGGACCCCAGGAAGAGTAGATGCTGCCTTGGCAGGAACTAGTGGGGATCCTTAATAAATACAACAACAAAAAATACAGACAAAATGAAAGTTAAAAAAAAAAATCTAGTACTGAAACGTTTTTCAAGTACCTCCGTTTGGGTATACCGTGCAACACTACACCTCTATACTCTAACCTTCATTCTCCAATTTCCCCTGCCACTGTGTCCATTCCCTCACCCTCTTCTACCCCAAAACCATAACTCCATCCCCCTCTACCCCCCTCCACCCGTACCCCTCCCCAAGACCCTGGAAAGAAAATCAGCGGGGGCATCTGAAGAGTTCCCCTAACAGACAGGCACATTAAAGCTTCCTACTAATGACACTTACTGCCTGCATGTGTTCAGACAGAGGTGTGTGTGTGTGTGTGTGTGTGTGTGTGTGTGTGTGTGTGTGTGTGCATGTGAGTGTGAGTGTGAGTGTGTGTACCTGCATGCATGTTTCAAGAATAGCAATAGAACACTCCAGCAATACGGCAGACGGTGTGACCTCCAATTCAAATACAATGGGGGATTTAAATACCACACACACAGACACACACAGACACACACAGACACACACAGACACACACAGACACACACAGACACACACAGACACAGACACACACAGACACACACAGACACACACAGACACACACAGACACACACAGACACACACACACACAGACACACACAGACACACACAGACACACACAGACACACACAGCTGGTGCTTAGGCTACAGAGGAATGGACAGAAAATAAACACACTGTTTTAGCACCCCGGCCTCCCCACTTGCATGTGCACGCACCTATAAACACACACACACACACACACACCCTGACCCACACACACCCTGACCCACACACACCCTGACCCACACACACCCTGACCCACACACACTTTATTTCTCCCACCCCCTCTTCCCCACCTCTTGATTTCAAATCTCTGTATTTTCCTGGGCCACCATTCCTCCTCTAGTTCCCCCACTCACACCAACACCTGGAGGTGAAATCATTAGCAGCACCTCCTCTCTCCCTCCATCCACCTCCCTTCTTCCTCCTCTCCTTCTGTATTCCTTCCTCTCCCTCCTTCCTCTCCCTGCATTCCCTCTTTCCCTCCCTCCATTTTCCTTCATTTCCTCTCCACTTCAGTTCAATCAACATCTCCCAACCAGCGCCCTCCACAGAAACCAGTCCCCTCCACAGAAACCAGTCCCCTCCACAGAAACCAGTCCCCTCCACAGAAACCAGTCCCCTCCACAGAAACCAGTCCCCTCCACACCCTCCACAGAAACAGTCCCCTCCACAGAAAACAGTCCCCTCCACAGAAACCAGTCCCCTCCACAGAAACCAGTCCCCTCCACAGAAACCAGTCCCCTCCACAGAAACCAGCCCCCTCCACAGAAACCAGTCCCCTCCACAGAAACCAGCGCCCTCCACAGAAACCAGCGCCCTCCACAGAAACCAGTCCCCTCCACAGAAACCAGTCCCCTCCACATGGCCCAGAGGTATGTGTAAGGACCTGACAGTGTCTCTCTTTCACAATGAGGTCATATCTGTAAACACTAGAGGAGCTGTTGGAGCACGATATTATGACTGTGTGTGTGTGTGTGTGTGTGTGTGTGTGTGTGTGTGTGTGTGTGTGTGTGTGTGTGTGTGTGTGTGTGTGTGTGTGTGTGTGTGTGTGTTGCTCTCACCTTGTCACTCTCCTCTCCCCAGGCATGGTCAGGATGGCTCCTCCCCCCTACGGCTCCTAGACACAGAGATACCATTATTAACAGTGGTAGACTCCCCCTATAGATCCTAGACACAGAGATACCATTATTAACAGTGGTAGACTCCCCCTATAGATCCTAGACACAGAGATACCATTATTAACAGTGGTAGACTCCCCCTATAGATCCTAGACACAGAGATACCATTATTAACAGTGGTAGACTCCCCCTATAGATCCTAGACACAGAGATACCATTATTAACAGTGGTAGACTCCCCCTATAGATCCCAGACACAGAGATACCATTATTAACAGTGGTAGACTCCCCCTATAGATCCCAGACACAGAGATACCATTATTAACAGTGGTAGACTCCCCCTATAGATCCCAGACACAGAGATACCATTATTAACAGTGGTAGACTCCCCCTATAGATCCTAGACACAGAGATACCATTATTAACAGTGGTAGACTCCCCCTATAGATCCTAGTTATAGGCTTTATAGAGACAATATGATACTAAGGCTATATAGGTTTATAGAGACAATATGATACTAAGGCTATATAGGTTTATAGAGACAATGATACTAAGGCTATATCTAAGGCTATATATATAGGTTTATAGAGACAATATGATACTAAGGCTATATAGGTTTATAGAGACAATATGATACTAAGGGCTATATAGGTTTATAGAGACAATATGATACTAAGGCTATATAGGTTTATAGAGACAATATGATACTAAGGCTATATAGGTTTATAGAGACAATATGATACTAAGGCTATATAGGTTTATAGAGACAATATGATACTAAGGCTATATAGGTTTATAGAGAGACAATATGATACTAAGGCTATATAGGTTTGATACTATAGAGACAATATGATACTAAGGCTATATAGGTTTATAGAGACAATATGATACTAAGGCTATATAGGTTTATAGAGACAATATGATACTAAGGCTATATAGGTTTATAGAGACAAAGGCTATAGATACTAAGGCTATATAGGTTTATAGAGACAATATGATACTAAGGCTATATAGGTTTATAGAGACAATATGATACTAAGGCTATATAGGTTTATAGAGACAATATGATACTAAGGCTATATAGGTTTATAGAGACAATATGATACTAAGGCTATATAGGTTTATAGAGACAATATGATACTAAGGCTATATAGGTTTATAGAGACAATATGATACTAAGGCTATATAGGTTTATAGAGACAATATGATACTAAGGCTATAAGGCTATATAGGTTTATAGAGACAATATGATACTAAGGCTATATAGGTTTATAGAGACAATATGATACTAAGGCTATATAGGTTTATAGAGAGACAATATGATACTAAGGCTATATAGGTTTATAGAGACAATATGATACTAAGGCTATATAGGTTTATAGAGACAATATGATACTAAGGCTATATAGGTTTATAGAGACAATATGATACTAAGGCTATATAGGTTTATAGAGACAATATGATACTAAGGCTATATAGGTTTATAGAGACAATATGATACTAAGGCTATATAGGTTTATAGAGACAATATGATACTAAGGCTATATAGGTTTATAGAGACAATATGATACTAAGGCTATATAGGTTTATAGAGACAATATGATACTAAGGCTATATAGGTTTATAGAGACAATATGATACTAAGGCTATATAGGTTTATAGAGACAATATGATACTAAGGCTATATAGGTTTATAGAGACAATATGATACTAAGGCTATATAGGTTTATAGAGACAATATGATACTAAGGCTATATAGGTTTATAGAGACAATATGATACTAAGGCTATATAGGTTTATAGAGACAATATGATACTAAGGCTATATAGGTTTATAGAGACAATATGATACTAAGGCTATATAGGTTTATAGAGACAATATGATACTAAGGCTATATAGGTTTATAGAGACAATATGATACTAAGGCTATATAGGTTTATAGAGACAATATGATACTAAGGCTATATAGGTTTATAGAGACAATATGATACTAAGGCTATATAGGTTTATAGAGACAATATGATACTAAGGCTATATAGGTTTATAGAGACAATATGATACTAAGGCTATATAGGTTTATAGAGACAATATGATACTAAGGCTATATAGGTTTTATAGAGACAATATGATACTAAGGCTATATAGGTTTATAGAGACAATATGATACTAAGGCTATATAGGTTTATAGAGACAATATATCTATACTAAGGCTATATAGGTTTTTATAGAGACAATATGATACTAAGGCTATATAGGTTTATAGAGACAATATGATACTAAGGCTATATAGGTTATAGAGACAATATGATACTAAGGCTATATAGGTTTATAGAGACAATATGATACTAAGGCTATATAGGTTTATAGAGACAATATGATACTAAGGCTATATAGGTTTATAGAGACAATATGATACTAAGGCTATATAGGTTTATAGAGACAATATGATACTAAGGCTATATAGGTTTATAGAGACAATATGATACTAAGGCTATATAGGTTTATAGAGACAATATGATACAATAAGGCTATATAGGTTTATAGAGACAATATGATACTAAGGCTATATAGGTTTATAGAGACAATATGATACTAAGGCTATATAGGTTTATAGAGACAATATGATACTAAGGCTATATAGGTTTATAGAGACAATATGATACTAAGGCTATATAGGTTTATAGAGACAATATGATACTAAGGCTATATAGGTTTATAGAGACAATATGATACTAAGGCTATATAGGTTTATAGAGACAATATGATACTAAGGCTATATAGGTTTATAGAGACAATATGATACTAAGGCTATATAGGTTTATAGAGACAATATGATACTAAGGCTATATAGGTTTATAGAGACAATATGATACTAATAGGTTTATAGAGACAATATATATATAGTTTATAGAGACAATATGATACTAAGGCTATATAGGTTTATAGAGACAATATGATACTAAGGCTATATAGGTTTATATAGATTTATACCCTATTGTTGTTTTGATTATCTAACATCTGGACCTTAACATAGAAACAACATGTTTGTGTGAGTTAGGGTCTCTAGTGTGAGAGATTAGAGAAAGACAAAAGGACTAGCTACAGTCAGTACATTCAGAAGCAGTAAACAATATACACGGCAAACACACACACACACACAACACACACACGGCAAACACACACACACACACACACGGCAAACACACTATATAGGGTTTATAGAGACACACACACACACGGCTATAACACACACACACATACTACGGCAAATAGAGACACACACACACACACGGACAAACACACACACACACATAGGCAAACAGACACACACACTACGGCAAAGGTTACAGAGACACATGATACTAAGGCTACACACACACAGAGACAATATGGCAACTACACACATATACACAGAGACACACACACACACATACTAAGGCTATTACGAGACAATACACACTACACACACACGACAATATGCAACACACACACACATACGGCAAACAGGACAACATGACACAAGGCATATAGGTTTACAGACACACACACACACACAAACACACACACATAGGTTTATAGAGACAATACACACACACAGACACATGACTAAGCAAAGGTTTTACACACACACATGACTAAGGCTATATAGGTTTACAGACACGGCAAACACACACACACACACACTAAGGCAAACACACACACACACAATATGATACAAACATATAGGTTTACAGACACACACTAAGGCATAAGGTTTACACACACACATACACGGCTAAAGGTTTATAGACACAATATGATACAAGGCTATATAGAGTTTAACAGACACACACACACTACATATTTATACTAAGGCTATATAGGTTTATAGAGACAATATGATACACAGGCTATATAGGTTTACACACACACGGCAAAGGTTTATAGAGACACACACACACATACACGGACAAATGACACACAAGGCACACACACAATATGATACAAACACACACATACACACACGGCAAACACACACACACACAGGGCAAACAACACACACACACGGCAAACACACACACACACACACGGCAAACACACACACACACACACACACGGCAAACACACACACACACACACACGGCAAACACACACACACACACACACACACACACACACACACACACACACACACACACACACACACGGCAAACACACACACACACACACACAACACACACACACACACACACGGCAAACACACACACACACACACACACACACACACACGGCAAACACACAGTAAAGCCAGTAATCCAGGATTAAAGCAGAATCCCACCACATCACCACCAGACTGTCACTCGGTCAAAAGTAGTGCGCTAAACAGGGAATAGGGTGCCATTTGGGACTCTTGTTAGTCTGGTCAAGGCCACCTCATCTAAGAGGAGAAGACTAAAGAACACTAGTGATGAAAAGATAGTTTTACTTTCCTTTATTTACCTCAATCCAAAGGCCACATGTAGAACACGGTCTAATTGACCAGAAAGACTACTAAAAGTGTGACTTTGTCCTCGTGTTTCTTGGCCAGTTACATTGTTTTGTTCACATGATAGGTTGTTTTTCGATGTTAGTTTGAGTTTGCTGCAACTGTCAGGACAGTCACACACCATGGGACAGGAGAGAACAGGACAGTCACACACCATGGGACAGGAGGACAGTCACACACCATGGGACAGGAGAGAACAGGACAGTCACACACCATGGGACAGGAGAGAACAGGACAGTCACACACCATGGGACAGGAGAGAACAGGACAGTCACACACCATGGGACAGGAGAGAACAGGACAGTCACACACCATGGGACAGGAGAGAACAGGACAGTCACACACCATGGGACAGGAGAGAACAGGACAGTCACACACCATGGGACAGGAGAGAACAGGACAGTCACACACCATGGGACAGGAGAGAACAGGACAGTCACACACATGGGACAGGAGAGAACAGGACAGTCACACACCATGGGACAGGAGAGAACAGGACAGAGACAGGGAGGATGGTGGGAGAGAGAGAGAGGGAGGATGGGAGAGAGAGGGGAAGATCGATGAAAAAGAGTATGAGAGAGAGAGAGATTGTGGCTTCTCTTGACAGCTATTGATTTTCTGGAAGCATCAGCTATTTCCTCTTCTCCTCCTCCCTCATTTCATCACCATCACTCCCTCCAACACATTACACCCTCTCTCTCTCTCTCCTCTCTCTCTCCATCCCTCCCACACACACACCTTCCCTCTACATATCACCAGCCCCCCCCATCTCTTCTTCATGTCATACCCACACTCTCTTTCAGTCCTCTCTCTCCCTCCCTCCCTCATTAACACATCCCTTTCTATCTCTCCTCTTTTTCATATCGTTCTCCCTCCATCTCTCTTAGAAGTAGCTGGTGAGATTATTTCTCAGTAACTTTTCACTTAACACATCTAAAAGACACAGATAGAGAGAGAGAGAGAGACGTGAGAGAGCGAGACAGAGAGAGAGAGAGAGAGAGAGAGAGAGAGGCGAGAGCGCGATGAGCGTGAGAGAGACACACACGAAGATCTTAAGACATCTGAACACAACACATCAACAGCCGTCAAGACTTCAGCGCCAGCCTTGTAGAATAACATGAGGTCTTCACCAGACACACTAAAACGCTACCTCTTTAAAAAAAGACAGAGAGAATAAACTAACCCTACGTGACTGACAGCACCCGTGGGTGTGTGTGTGTGTGTGTGTGTGTCATTAAGTATGGCTTCCCATTGTAAACACAGGAGTGACACTCTCCCTCTAGTTTTCATTCCCTCCCTCCACCTCCCCCGTCCTAACTCTGTAGTAGTAGTGTTGCCGTAGTGACGTAATGATCTCCATGTCTCTCTAGTGTCCCAGATGACACCCTATTCCCTTATATAGCGCACTACTTTTAAGCAGGGCTCATAGAGCTCTGGTCCAAAGTAGTGCACTATATAGGGATCCATTTGGGAAGAACCCTCGGTGCTGCTCCACAGACAGCCCACCCAGGAAGCCAGTAAACAAGGCCCACACACACACACACACACACACAGGCGCTCGCTAACGCTCACACACTCTAGAACTACAAGTCACCAACACTACACACGTTCACTTCCATGCAAACCCCACACACATACCACATGAACCTTCTCTCCTTTCCCTCTCTCTTCTCTCTCTCCCTCCTTCACTGACAGACAGGGCCCAGCAGACTCTCCCCTCCCTCTCCTCTCCCTCACTGACAGACAGGGCCCAGCAGACTCTCCCCTCCCTCTCTCCCTCCTTCACTGACAGACAGGGCCCAGCAGACTCTCCCCTCCCTCTCTCCCCTTCACTCAGACAGGGCCCAGCAGACTCTCCCCTCCCTCTCTCCTCCTTCACTGACAGACAGGGCCCAGCAGACTCTCCCCTCCTCTCTCTCCCTCCTCCTTCACTGACAGACAGGGCCCAGCAGACTCTCCCTCCCTCCCTCTCTCCCTCCTTCACTGACAGACAGGGCCCAGCAGACTCTCCCCTCCCTCTCTCCCTCCTTCACTGACAGACAGGGCCCAGCAGACTCTCCCCTCCCTCTCTCCCTCCTTCACTGACAGACAGGGCCCAGCAGACTCTCCCCTCCCTCCCTCCCTCTCTCCCTCCTTCACTGACAGACAGGGCCCAGCAGACTCTCCCCTCCCTCTCTCCCTCCTTCACTGACAGACAGGGCCCAGCAGACTCTCCCCTCCCTCTCTCCCTCCTTCACTGACAGACAGGGCCCAGCAGACTCTCCATGTCTCTCTCTCTCTACAACATCAGTAGTGTTTGAAGCTGCTCAGCTGTACTGTGTTCTGCTGCTGCTACATTTCCTTCACACACACACACCTGTTCAACACATTCTGCACAACTGTTACAACACAAACTAAAAAAGGGACAAATAGAGAGAGGGTCATGTGGAAGGAGAGAGAGAAGGAGCGAGAGAAGGAGAGAGAGAGAGAGGAGAAGGAGAAGAGAGAGAGAGAAGGAGCGAGAGAGAGAGAGAAGGAGCGAGAGGGAGAGAAGGAGCGAGAGGGAGAGAAGGAGCGAGAGAGAAGGAGCGAGAGGAGGAGAGAACTAGAGCCAGGAGGAAGGAAAGAGAGGCCAAGGAAACAGAGAGAAGAAGAACAGAAAGAGTAGGCCTAAACAGAGAGAAGAAGAACAAGAAAGAGAGGTAGGCCTAAACAGAGAGAAGAAGAACAGAATGAGTAAGAAAGAGAAGGGAAAGAAAAGAGGGTGAAGAGAGAAACAGAAAGTAGTGAGAGGGAAACCGTGACAGAGGGCAGGAATGGAGGGATAGAGTGAAAGAAAGAGAGAACACCATAGAAACAGTGTAGATTTGGCTAGTGGGGTTTGGGCTTCCTGTTGGTGAGAACTCATGAACAGAGGGGAAAGGGAGAAATGCCAAAAACAGCAGCGCCAATCCCTCCCTCCCTCCCTCTGCTCTTTGGCTCACATGTTCTCCCTTGTAAACTTTCCTCATCACTCCCCTCAGACAGACGGTATCAGCCCTCTCCTCTCTCCTCATCACTCCCCCCAGACAGACGGTATCAGCCCTCTCCTCTCTCCTCATCACTCCCCCCAGACAGACGGTATCAGCCTCTCTCCTCATCACTCCCCTCAGACAGACTGTATCAGCCCTCTCCTCTCACTCCCCACAGACCCTCAGACAGACCAGCATCACTCCCCTCTCCTCTCTCCTCCCTCTCCTCATCCCTCCAGACAGACGGTATCAGCCCTCTCCTCATCACTCCCCTCAGACAGACTGTATCAGCCCTCTCCTCATCACTCCCCCAGACAGACAGACGGTATCAGCCCTCTCCTCTCATCATCACTCCCCCCAGACAGACGGTATCAGCCCTCTCCTCTCTCTCATCACTCCCCCAGACAGACGGTATCAGCCCTCTCCTCTCTCCTCATCACTCCCCCCAGACAGACGGTATCAGCCCTCTCCTCTCTCCTCATCACTCCCCCCAGACAGACGGTATCAGCCCTCTCCTCTCTCCTCATCACTCCCCCCAGACAGACGGTATCAGCCCTCTCCTCTCTCCTCATCACTCCCCCCAGACAGACGGTATCAGCCCTCTCTCCTCATCACTCCCCCAGACAGACGGTATCAGCCCTCTCCTCTCCTCATCACTCCCCCCAGACAGACGGTATCAGCCCTCTCCTCTCTCCTCATCACTCCCCCAGACAGACGGTATCAGCCCTCTCCTCTCTCCTCATCACTCCCCCCAGACAGACGGTATCAGCCCTCTCCTCTCTCCTCATCACTCCCCCCAGACAGACGGTATCAGCCCTCTCCTCTCTCCTCATCCTCTCCCCCAGACAGAGACGGTATCAGCCCTCTCCTCTCTCCTCATCACTCCCCCAGACAGACGGTATCAGCCCTCTCCTCTCTCCTCATCACTCCCCTCAGACAGACGGTATCAGCCCTCTCCTCATCACTCCCCCCAGACAGACGGTATCAGCCCTCTCCTCTCTCCTCATCACTCCCCCCAGACAGACGGTATCAGCCCTCTCCCCTCTCTCCTCATCACTCCCCCCAGACAGACGGTATCAGCCCTCTCCTCTCTCCTCATCACTCCCCCCAGACAGACTGTATCAGCCCTCTCCTCTCTCCTCATCACTCCCCCCAGACAGACGGTATCAGCCCTCTCCTCTCTCCTCATCACTCCCCCAGACAGACGGTATCAGCCCTCTCCTCTCTCCTCAGACAGACGGTATCAGCCCTCTCCTCTCTCCTCATCACTCCCCCCAGACAGACGGTATCAGCCCTCTCCTCTCTCCTCATCACTCCCCCCAGACAGACGGTATCAGCCCTCTCCTCTCTCCTCATCACTCCCCCCAGACAGACGGTATCAGCCCTCTCCTCTCTCCTCATCACTCCCCCCAGACAGACGGTATCAGCCCTCTCCTCTCTCCTCATCACTCCCCCCAGACAGACGGTATCAGCCCTCTCCTCTCTCCTCATCACTCCCCCAGACAGACGGTATCAGCCCTCTCCTCTCTCCTCATCACTCCCCTCAGACAGACGGTATCAGCCCTCTCCTCTCTCCTCATCACTCCCCCCAGACAGACGGTATCAGCCCTCTCCTCTCTCCTCATCACTCCCCCCAGACAGACGGTATCAGCCCTCTCCTCTCTCCTCATCACTCCCCCCAGACAGACGGTATCAGCCCTCTCCTCATCACTCCCCCCAGACAGACGGTATCAGCCCTCTCCTCTCTCCTCATCACTCCCCCCAGACAGACGGTATCAGCCCTCTCCTCTCTCCTCATCACTCCCCCCAGACAGACGGTATCAGCCCTCTCCTCTCTCCTCATCACTCCCCCCAGACAGACTGTATCAGCCCTCTCCTCATCACTCCCCCCAGACAGACGGTATCAGCCCTCTCCTCTCTCCTCATCACTCCCCCCCAGACAGACGGTATCAGCCCTCTCCTCCTCTCTCTCCTCCCCCCAGACAGACGGTATCAGCCCTCTCCTCTCATCATCACTCCCCCAGACAGACTGTATCAGCCCTCTCCCTCTCCTCATCACTCCCCCCAGACAGACGGTATCAGCCCTCTCCTCTCTCCTCATCACTCCCCTCAGACAGACGGTATCAGCCCTCTCCTCATCACTCCCCCCAGACAGACGGTATCAGCCCTCTCCTCTCTCCTCATCACTCCCCCAGACAGACGGTATCAGCCTCCTCTCTCCTCATCACTCCCCTCAGACAGACGGTATCAGCCCTCTCCTCTCCTCATCACTCCCCCCTCAGACAGACGGTATCATCCCTCTCCTCTCCTCATCACTCCCCCCAGACAGACGGTATCAGCCCTCTCCTCTCTCCTCATCACTCCCCCCAGACAGACGGTATCAGCCCTCTCCTCATCACTCCCCCCAGACAGACGGTATCAGCCCTCTCCTCTCTCCTCATCACTCCCCCCAGACAGACGGTATCAGCCCTCTCCTCTCTCCTCATCACTCCCCCCAGACAGACGGTATCAGCCCTCTCCTCTCTCCTCATCACTCCCCCCAGACAGACGGTATCAGCCCTCTCCTCTCTCCTCATCACTCCCCCCAGACAGACGGTATCAGCCCTCTCCTCTCTCCTCATCACTCCCCCAGACAGACGGTATCAGCCCTCTCCTCTCTCCTCATCACTCCCCCCAGACAGACGGTATCAGCCCTCTCCTCTCCTCACTCCCTCCCAGACGGTATCAGCCCTCTCCTCTCTCCTCAGCCCTCTCAGACAGACTCAGCCCTCTCCTCCACTCCCCCCCCCCAGACGGTATCAGCCCTCTCCTCTCTCCTCATCACTCCCCCCAGACAGACGGTATCAGCCCTCTCCTCTCTCCTCATCACTCCCTCCAGACAGACGGTATCAGCCCTCTCCTCTCTCCTCATCACTCCCCCCAGACAGACGGTATCAGCCCTCTCCTCTCTCCTCATCACTCCCCCCAGACAGACGGTATCAGCCCTCTCCTCTCTCCTCATCACTCCCCCCAGACAGACGGTATCAGCCCTCTCCTCTCTCCTCATCACTCCCCCCAGACAGACGGTATCAGCCCTCTCCTCTCTCCTCATCACTCCCCTCCCCCCCAGACAGACGGTATCAGCCCTCTCCTCTCTCCTCATCACTCCCCCCAGACAGACGGTATCAGCCCTCTCCTCTCTCCTCATCACTCCCCTCAGACAGACGGTATCAGCCCTCTCCTCTCTCCTCATCACTCCCCCAGACAGACGGTATCAGCCCTCTCCTCTCTCCTCATCACTCCCCCCAGACAGACGGTATCAGCCCTCTCCTCATCACTCCCCCCAGACAGACGGTATCAGCCCTCTCCTCATCACTCCCCTCAGACAGACGGTATCAGCCCTCTCCTCTCTCCTCAGACGGTCACTCTCTCCTCTCTCCTCAGACAGACTGTATCAGCCCCTCTCCTCTCTCCTCATCACTCCCCCCAGACAGACTCATCAGCTCTCTCCTCATCACTCCCCAGACAGACAGACCTACATATCAGCCTCTCCTCTCTCCTCATCACACTCCCCCCTCAGACAGACGGTATCAGCCTCTCCTCACCCCCCAGACAGACGGTATATCAAATCTCCTCTCTCATCACTCCCCTCAGACAGACTGTATCAGCCCTCTCCTCTCTCCTCATCACTCCCCTCAGACAGACGGTATCAGCCCTCTCCTCATCACTCCCCTCAGACAGACTGTATCAGCCCTCTCCTCTCTCCTCATCACTCCCCTCAGACAGACGGTATCAGCCCTCTCCTCTCTCCTCATCACTCCCCTCAGACAGACTGTATCAGCCTCTCCTCTCTCCTCATCACTCCCCCCAGACAGACTGTATCAGCCCTCCTCTCTCCTCATCACTCCCCCCAGACAGACGGTATCAGCCCTCTCTCTCTCTCATCATCACTCCCCTCAGACAGACAGACAGTATCAGCCAGCCTCTCTCCTCATCACTCCCCCCAGACAGACGGTATCAGCCCTCTCCTCTCTCTCCTCACTCCCCTCAGACAGACGGTATCAGCCCTCCCTCTCTCCTCATCACTCAGCCCCCAGACAGACTGTATCAGCCCTCTCCTCTCTCCTCATCACTCCCCCCAGACAGAATAGCATCCCTCTCCTCATCACTCCCCCCAGACAGACTGTATCAGCCCTCTCCTCTCTCCTCATCACTCCCAGAGACAGACGGTATCAGCCCTCTCTCCTCTCTCCTCATCACTCCCCCCAGACAGAGACGGTATCAGCCCTCTCTCCTCTCCTCATCACATCACTCCCCCAGACAGACGTATCAGCCTCTCCTCTCCTCATCATCACCCCCAGACAGACTGTATCAGCCCTCTCCTCTCTCCTCATCACTCCCCTCAGACAGACGGTATCAGCCCTCTCCTCTCTCCTCATCACTCCCCTCAGACAGACTGTATCAGCCCTCTCCTCATCACTCCCCCCAGACAGACGGTATCAGCCCTCTCCCCTCTCCTCATCACTCCCCCCAGACAGACGGTATCAGCCCTCTCCTCTCTCCTCATCACTCCCCCCAGACAGACGGTATCAGCCCTCTCCTCTCTCCTCATCACTCCCCTCAGACAGACGGTATCAGCCCTCTCCTCATCACTCCCCCCAGACAGACTGTATCAGCCCTCTCCTCATCACTCCCCCCAGACAGACGGTATCAGCCCTCTCCTCTCTCCTCATCACTCCCCCCAGACAGACGGTATCAGCCCTCTCCTCTCTCCTCATCACTCCCCCCAGACAGACTGTATCAGCCCTCTCTCCTCCTCATCACTCCCCTCAGACAGACGGTATCAGCCCTCTCCTCTCTCCTCATCACTCCCCCCAGACAGACTGTATCAGCCCTCTCCTCTCTCCTCATCACTCCCCTCAGACAGACATTGTATCAGCCCTCTCCTCAGGAGAGGAGTCAGACAGACAGACATCAGCCCCTCTTTCCCCCCCCTCAGAATCGAAATCCCACAACCCATCCTCTACAGACAGACGGTAGGAGGAGAAGTAAATCCTGCCCTCTTCCTCTCTCCCATCACTCCCCTGGGACAGACTGTATCAGCCCTCTCCTCTCTCCAGGTCACTCCCGGCTACGACACTGTATCAGCCCTCTCCTCTCCTCCTCATCACTCCCCCTCAGTCCAGACTTTCAGGATCAGCCTCTCTCAGACACTCCTCCTCACTCTTTCTCTCACGTCTGTCCTCAGTCCTGTCCTCCTCTCCTCAGGACTCCCCCCAGACAGACTGTATCAAACTCTCCCTGTTTCAGGAGGAGGAGAGAGTAATCAAACTGACTAAACCCCTCTGTCCTGTCCTCCTCTGTCCTGTCCTCCTCTGTCCTGTCCTCCTCTGTCCTCTCCTCCTTGATAGGAAAAGACAGCCTACCTAATAAACATAAATATATCTAACTATTCTGGGTCTCTGTATTAATATCTAGAAGAAATAGATCCTTTCTAAAAAAGTTATCATAATCCTCTCCACGCAAAGGACTCAGTGAATGTGTCCCAAATAGCACCCTATTCCCTACATAGTGCACTACTTTTAACTAGAGACCCATGGGGCCCATGGTTAAAAGTAGTGCACTATATAGGGAATAGGGTGCTGTTTGGGACACAGTCAGTGTTTAGTTGTGGTATCAGAGTGGTGGTAGGCGAACCCCCTAAACAATAAAGAGTAAAAACCTGTTGCCCTCTGGAAACAAGACAAAAGGAGTAAAAACAAAACAGACAGACTAACCCCTCTTTCAGGAGGAGGAGGGAGTAATCAAACAGACTAACAGGAGGAGGAGGAGGAGAGGAGTAATCAAACAGACTAACCCCTCTTTCAGGAGGAGGAGAGGAGTAATCAAACAGACTAACCCCTCTTTCAGGAGGAGGAGAGGAGTAATCAAACAGACTAACCCCTCTTTCAGGAGGAGAGGAGTAATCAAACAGACTAACCCCTCTTTCAGGAGGAGGAGGAGTAATCAAACAGACTAACCCCTCTTTCAGGAGGAGGAGAGGAGTAATCAAACAGACTAACCCCTCTTTCAGGAGGAGGAGGAGTAATCAAACAGACTAACCCCTCTTTCAGGAGGAGAGGAGTAATCAAACAGACTAACCCCTCTTTCAGGAGGAGAGAGAGGAGTAATCAAACAGACTAGGAGGAGGAGTAATCCAGACTAACCCCTTTTCAGGAGGAGGAGGAGTAATCAAACAGACTAACCCCTCTTTCAGGAGGAGGAGAGGAGTAATCAAACAGACTAACCCCTCTTTCAGGAGGAGGAGAGGAGTAATCAAACAGACTAACCCCTCTTTCAGGAGGAGAGGAGTAATCAAACAGACTAACCCCTCTTTCAGGAGGAGGAGAGGAGTAATCAAACAGACTAACCCCTCTTTCAGAAGGAGGAGAGGAGTAATCAAACAGACTAACCTCTTTCAGGAGGAGGAGAGGAGTAATCAGGAGACTAGAGGGAGGAGGAGGAGTAATCAAACAGACTAACCCCTCTTTCAGGAGGAGAGGAGGAGTAATCAAACAGACTAACCCCTCTTTCAGGAGGAGAGAGGAGTAATCAAACAGACTAACCCCTCTTTCAGGAGGAGAGAGGAGTAATCAAACAGACTAACCCCTCTTTCAGGAGGAGGAGGGAGTAATCAAACAGACTAACCCCTCTTTCAGGAGGAGGAGAGGAGTAATCAAACAGACTAACCCCTCTTTCAGGAGGAGAGGAGTAATCAAACAGACTAACCCCTCTTTCAGGAGGAGAGGAGTAATCAAACAGACTAACCCCTCTTTCAGGAGGAGAGGAACATTGAGTGATACATTAGAACGATACCCTCTTCAGACAAAAGCGACGGAGGAGAACGAGAGAGAGAGAGAGATGGAGAGGTTAGGATGAAGGAGGGAGCAGAGAGGAGAGGGGTAAAAGGAAGGAAGCAGAAAGGGAGGAGAGGGGTACAGAGGACCTTCAAGGAGGGGAGTGGAGGAGTGGAGGAGCGAGGGATCATTAGCTTTCATCCCTAGCGCAGGTGACCAGCGTGGGAAGACTGACAAGCACCCCTCTCTCTCCTTCTAGCTCTGCCTCACTTTCTCTCTCTCTCTGTGTAACAAGGAGAATAGATGTTCTATTAAGGAACCAAGACATCTAGTGCACTATGTAGGGAATAGGGTGCTATTTGGAACTCATCCAGTGAGCCTGAGACACAGATGCTGTAGGCGTGAGTACTATACACAAACACACACACTGCAGTCGTAAGCTTGTTCTCAGGAGCCCCCTCCTTACTCCTTATTAAACACAAGTGGCTGTGGAGAAGGGCATCTGGTACACACGGCTGAATGTGAAGGGGGTTTCTTTTTTGGGGGCCTACATGGGTACAAGGGGTATGTGTGTGTGGAGCATATGGGGGAAATGAGGCAACAGGCAACATCCCCTCCAGTGACAAACACGCATGCTTTCAGAATGCAGATCCAGCCATCTACTCAGACACACAAACTTGTGACTTGGCATTGTGTGTGTATCAGACAGCCATTCTCCTCTCAGATCTACATCCATTAGGACAGAAACACAAATCGGCCATTCCAACCATCAATTTATGCAATTCTGCGTGTCACAGACATTGAGCTACTGTTAAACCAACCCGCACACAGATCTAAGATTAGCTTCTTCCCCCAAACCTTTCCTTTAACCATTAGATACTAACTTAAGCACAGATCTAGGATCAGCTGGCCCCTCCCCAATACCTAACCTTAAGTTAGTATCTAATGGGTTAACCACAGATCTAGGATCAGCTGGCCCCTCCCCAATACCCAACCTTAAGTTAGTATCTAATGGTTAACCACAGATCTAGGATCAGCTGGCCCCTCCCCAATACCTAACCTTAAGTTAGTATCTAATGGTTAACCACAGATCTAGGATCAGCTTTCCCTCCCCAATACCCTAACCTTAAGTTAGTATCTAATGGTTAACCACAGATCTAGGATCAGCTTTCCCTCCCCAATACCCAACCTTAAGTTAGTATCTAATGGTTAACCACAGATCTAGGATCAGCTGGCCCCTCCCCAATACCTAACCTTAAGTTAGTATCTAATGGTTAACCACAGATCTAGGATCAGCTGGCCCCTCCCCAATACCCAACCTTAAGTTAGTATCTAATGGTTAACCACAGATCTAGGATCAGCTGGCCCTCCCCAATACCCAACCTTAAGTTAGTATCTAATGGTTAACCACAGATCTAGGATCAGCTGGCCCCTCCCCAATACCCAACCTTAAGTTAGTATCTAATGGTTAACCACAGATCTAGGATCAGCTGGCCCCTCCCCAATACCTAACCTTAAGTTAGTATCTAATGGTTAACCACAGATCTAGGATCAGCTGGCCCCTCCCCAAGACCACCTAACCTTAAGTTAGTATCTAATGGTTAACCACAGATCTAGGATCAGCTGGCCCCTCCCCAATACCTAACCTTAAGTTAGTATCTAATGGTTAACCACAGATCTAGGATCAGCTGGCCCCTCTTACCAAACCTTAAGTTAGTATCTAATGGTTAACCACAGATCTAGGATCAGCTTTCCCTCCCCAATACCTAACCTTAAGTTAGTATCTAATGGTTAACCACAGATCTAGGATCAGCTGGCCCCTCCCCAATACCTAACCTTAAGTTAGTATCGAATGGTTAACCACAGATCTAGGATCAGCTGGCCCCTCCCCAATACCTAACCTTAAGTTAGTATCTAATGGTTAACCACAGATCTAGGATCAGCTGGCCCCTCCCCAATACCTAACCTTAAGTTAGTATCTAATGGTTAACCACAGATCTAGGATCAGCTGGCCCCTCCCCAATACCTAACCTTAAGTTAGTATCTAATGGTTAACCACAGATCTAGGATCAGCTGGCCCCTCCCCAATACCCAACCTTAAGTTAGTATCTAATGGTTAACCACAGATCTAGGATCAGCTGGCCCCTCCCCAATACCTAACCTTAAGTTAGTATCTAATGGTTAACCACAGATCTAGGATCAGCTGGCCCCTCCCCAATACCTAACCTTAAGTTAGTATCTAATGGTTAACCACAGATCTAGGATCAGCTGGCCCCTCCCCAATACCTAACCTTAAGTTAGTATCTAATGGTTAACCACAGATCTAGGATCAGCTGGCCCCTCCCCAGACCATTCAGAGGTTGCGTTAATGCAGAATTCTGCGTTTTTTTCCCCTCGCAGAAAAGATGATAAAAACGCAGAGAAAATATATTGCTGCGTTTTGTAAACAGATCTAAAATGCTTCTATTGAAACGTCTGTTCGGCTTCAGATGCACTTCTCCACTCGGAGGAGAAATCTTTGCTCTCGTCGTCAGACCAATCAAATTCCCGCATTCAGGAAGGGGCATCCTATCAGCAGACAGCGCCCTGGCTGATGTCCATCGCCCTCCGGTGTGGTCTTCCTCCAATAGCAAGTTACAATGCAAGATTAACTTCACGCAAGCTGTCATGTGAATTTCTATCTCTAATTCAACCTAAGCTTGAATCATTACCAGAGGTTGATAAAGCTCTGGTTTTAATCATCAATGACAAGGTCCACAATCTAATTATCGGTCAATTTATGAAACGAGAGCTCTGCTCAAAAAACACAAACATCTCCCTCCGGACAAACAAAGGCACTTGCTCCTCCCACCTTTAGGTGGCTTTCTTAAACAGTTCCCGCCTTCCCCCCTTGAATGGTTAGTAACAAGTTACAATGCATGTATATATTAAATTCCATCATTCTAAAATCAAATTAATCTATTAGGAAATGTAGCTGGCTACACTCTTTCTACGACAAACATTAGAAATCTGATGGCCATGCAGCATCTTTGCAAGAAATACCTTGGGTCTTTCATTGGAAGATAATTTACTATGTGTGGCTGTCAGCCAAATAGTGTTGCACTTCTGTTGTCATCTGATGAAAATGAAGCCATTTCCTGCTGAATGTTTTGCATGAATCTAGTTGGACGTCCCTCATTACTTTATTGAAGCAAACACTTGACTTTCAATATAAAACGCAGGTGAAATTGTTTAAAATGCAGATGTTTTTATTGTCTGCGTTTAGAAAATTCAGATTTTTGAAAGCTAATCCAACTCCTGCCATTAGATACTACCTCAACCACAGATCTAGGATCAGCTTGCCTCTCCCCAAACCCTAACCAAAGGGGGATGAACCACCAAACTGACAGTACTGGTGGGGAGGATGAAGCTTCCTGACATGATGACGCTAGAAACTGCTCTCTTCTGTCTACCTCTCTTTTCCATCCCCCACCCTGCTGTCATCATGTCTCTCAGCTCTCCTCTCCCCCACCTGTCCTCTCCCCCACCTGTCCTCTCCCCCCCCACCTGTCCTCTCTCCTCTCCTCCCCACCTCTCTCTCCTCTCCCCTCTCCCCTACCTCTCTCCCACCTGTCCTCCCCCACCTGTCCTCTCTCATACCTCTCCCCCACCTCTCCTCTCTCCTCCCTCCCCCCCTCTCTCTCCTCTCCCCTACCCCTCTCCCCTCTACCTCCTCTCCTCCACCTGTCCCCCCACCACCTCTCTTCTCTCTCTCCCCCTCCTCTCTCCCCTCCCACCTTGTCCTCTCCTCTCCCCCCACTCCTCTCTCCACTGTCCTCTTCATACCTCTCCCCTCTCCCCCACCTGTCCTCCACTCCTCCCCACCTCTCTCCTCTCTCTCCCCACCTCACCTCTCTCCCCCACGTTCTTTCTCCTCTTGTCCGGAGCGCTCTCTCTCTCTCTCTCTCTCTCTCTCTCTCTCTCTCTCTCTCTGTATGTCTGTGTGTGTGTTGTCCTCCCCACTTCACATACACACACAGCTTATTGTGAATAGTGCTACACTGTGTGTGTGTGTGTGTTAGTGTGTTCTAACTTTGACACCCACTCTCCCAGACAGGTATTTCCAGTCCCAGCGTACCGTTCACTGCCGCTCAGCACACACACACACACACACACACACACACACACACACACACACACACACACACACACACACACACACACACACACACACACACACACACACACACACACACACCTGAACACTGCTGCAACGTAAAACGCTCACACAGTCACCATCATTTCATCATTGAATATGACCCAAATGAGGTGGTGTCTGTGTGCTGGGGAGTTAGCTGTCCAGTCTAGAGGGGGAAACACTCCCCAGGTCCTGTTCACTATAGATCTGAAACTCTATATAGTCAAACAGTGTTTTCTGGTTCAGTGCACGGGCCACTGTGTGAAAGGGGTTTTAACATGCACTCTTCCATATAGCCTAGTTACTATAACAACAACAACAACCCCCCCCCCCGAAGACAACAGACTTAAATGGAGGAAGTAACCTGAACTTGTCCAATAAGAATAGCTTGTTTCCGTAGCAAAGTGTTTTTGTGCGGTATGCACTAATGAACGCAAACCTAGTAAAACAGAATGCAACGTTCTGTTCAGTTCCAAACCTAGCTAAACTGAAACTAACGGAGTTCAACAACCACAGTCAATTATTAACTCTGGAGAAAAGAGATGAAAACAATAAAGCACATTGAATGAAAAACGATAGATGAATCTTCCCTCTTATCTAAATATAGGTAAATATCCAGACAAGTTGTATGTGCCATTCTGGTTGATGAGGTGACAGAATCTACAGGTCATTGAATGACATCCACCCCACCACCACCACCACTACTACACAGTACCATTGTATTCTTCCTGGTAGTTACAGGCCTCCTACTCAGTGAAGTCTAGTTGGTTTCTGTTACAATATAAAATGCCATTTAGAACACGATTTTATCCAAAGCCACGCGGGCATACATTTTACGTATGGGGGTGGCCCCGGGAATCAAACCCACAACCCTGGTGTTGCAAGCGCCACGCTCTACCAACTGAGCTACACAGGACCACAGTTATGTAGTAGCCGTCACACACAGTCAGACAAAGGTGATTATTTACTAGAAGAAAGACTAAATCCAGGCCTACATGCCATTGTACTACAGCCATGGGATCATTGTATTGTGCCACTACTTGTGTCCAGTATAGTAGCATTGTATCACCTTGTTCATCTGTAATAGCTATTGCAAAATGGGATGACTCTTCTGACCTGTTTAACCCACGGACAGACAGACAGACAGAGGCGGCGGAAGGACAGAGACGGAGACAGAGAGAGGAACAGGCGGAGAGAGAGAGAGAGAGGAGGAACAGCCTATAGAGTTAATCTCAGTGCATCGTGGCAGCATCATGCACAAAGCTAAACTGCTTGTTCCATGTAACTACTATGTAATAACCATCTAGCTGCTGCTCTGTGGCAGCACATAACAGAGCCTACTTAATTAGAATAGACCTAATGTGCAGTCACACACACATTACCATGCCAACCTGATACAGCTGCCTGCCTGCTGCCCCCCCTCCCTCCCTCTCCCTTTCAGGAGCAGATCCTTAGTGCATTAAACCAGCTTGAGTTCTCCGTCTCTCCTCGCTGCCTCTGTCTCCGCCTGGGTATTCTCTGACAGACCCAAGAGCAGACACACACTGTTGTGTTCCCTATCCCAGAAACAGACTGCCTCTCACTGCCTAAATGCATTAGACACACATACACACTGCCTCCGGACACTAGAGCAGACACACACTGTTGTGTTCCCTATCCCAGAAACAGACTGCCTCTCACTGCCTAAATGCATTAGACACACATACACACTGCCTCCGGACACTAGAGCAGACACACACTGTTGTGTTCCCTATCCCAGAAACAGACTGCCTCTCACTGCCTAAATGCATTAGACACACATACACACTGCCTCCGGACACTAGAGCAGACACACACTGTTGTGTTCCCTATCCCAGAAACAGACTGCCTCTCACTGCCTAAATGCATTAGACACACATACACACTGCCTCCGGACACTAGAGCAGACACACACTGTTGTGTTCCCTATCCCAGAAACAGACTGCCTCTCACTGCCTAAATGCATTAGACACACATACACACTGCCTCCGGACACTAGAGCAGACACACACTGTTGTGTTCCCTATCCCAGAAACAGACTGCCTCTCACTGCCTAAATGCATTAGACACACATACACACTGCCTCCGGACACTAGAGCAGACACACACTGTTGTGTTCCCTATCCCAGAAACAGACTGCCTCTCACTGCCTAAATGCATTAGACACACATACACACTGCCTCCGGACACTAGAGCAGACACACACTGTTGTGTACCCTATCCCAGAAACAGACTGCCTCTCACTGCCTAAATGCATTAGACACACATACACACTGCCTCCGGACACTAGAGCAGACACACACTGTTGTGTTCCCTATCCCAGAAACAGACTGCCTCTCACTGCCTAAATGCATTAGACACACATACACACTGCCTCCGGGACACTAGAGCAGACACACACTGTTGTGTTCCCTATCCCAGAAACAGACTGCCTCTCACTGCCTACATGCATTAGACACACATACACACTGCCTCCGGACACTAGAGCAGACACACACTGTTGTGTTCCCTATCCCAGAAACAGACACTGCCTAAATGCATTAGACACACATACACACTGCCTCCGGACACTAGAGCAGACACACACTGTTGTGTACCCTATCCCAGAAACAGACTGCCTCTCACTGCCTAAATGCATTAGACACACATACACACTGCCTCCGGACACTAGAGCAGAGGCTACAACAAGAAAACCTAGAGCAGTTTCCCTAGCCTGTCGGGTCAAGGGTAGCCTACACATTACATTTACATTTTAGTCATTTAGCAGACGCTCTTATCCAGAGCGACTGACAGTTAGTGAGTGCATATGAGAGAACGCTTACCTGCAGCCGAGATGCGATGTGCTCCAGGCGGTCCCGACTGCCTCTGAGCACCAGGGGAGACGTTAGATCCTGGGGCTCCAATGCTGTGCTGCTCCGTGTGGTGGCTGTGAGCTCCAAGCGGTGCGCACCCCGAGTCGTGGTGCTGCTGTTGATGTTGTTGCTGGCTATGGTGGTAATTGTTGTTAGGTCCAGTTCCCCCGTTGGCATTAATCCCGGGGCCGGTCGCACCGTACTGCTGGTAGAATCCAGACCGAGAACGCGATCGAGTCCTGGGGGGCTCCATGGCTATTTGATAGGGGTGGTGATGGAAGAAAGATGAGGCGAGGGGGGAGGACGTGGGTGGGGATTGTGGAGGAGAACCGTTGGAGTTGGAAGAACGGAGCGGCAGAAATCCCCTAGCGCCGCTGGTCTGGCTGTAGCTGGCTACTAGTCCTCCCCTGCCCCCCTCGGCACCCCCGTATTCTGTTAGCTCCTGCGACTCGGCTACTGCCCCCGCACCGTCACATAAATGACCCCCTTTCGGTACAGGCTCCGGGGTGGAGGGCAGTCGGGAGAAAATACGGGGTTCCTGAGTCGTCAGTTGACCCGTGGCTGCGATTGGCATTTCCTTTTGGGGGTTTCCTCGCTTTCTTTTCTATCGT
>CM072220.1:11104506-11207006 GCA_036851935.1 Coregonus suidteri
GCATTCCAGGGGCAGCTGCAGAGATACAACAAGGAGACAGTTATAACATTCTCTGGTATGAGTGCATAAAAAATTATTCAAAAGTAATTCTCTGGATAAAAATAAACATCAGTGTTTGTTTTTTAACTAAGCTAGAGCTGTTTTTACGGCCATGTTTCCATCGCCTACACTTGATGCTAGCTAGTTAAGCTAGGCTAACGTTTGCAAAGCTAGCTAGCTAGGTAGCTAAAATATTATGACTAAAAGAAACCTTGCTGCCAAAGAGCTTGCTTGCTAAGACGTACAGTATCAGTCAAAAGTTTGGACACACCTACTCATTCAAGGGTTTTTCTTTATTTTTACTATTTTCTACATTGTAGAATAATAGTGAAGACATCAAAACTATGAAATAACACATATGGAATCATGTAGTAACCAAAAAAAGTGTTAAACAAATCAAAATATATTTTATATTTTATATTCATCAAAGTAGCCACCCTTTGTCTTGATGACAGCTTTGCACACTCTTGGCATTCTCTCAACCAGCTTCATGAGGAATGCTTTTCCGCATATGCTGAGCACTTGTTGGCTGCTTTTCCTTCACTCTGAGGTCCAAACTCAACCCAAACCATCTCAATTGGGTTGAGATCGGGTGATTGTGGAGGCCAGGTCATATGATGCAGCTCTCCATCACTCTCTTTGGTCAAATAGCCCTTACACAGCCTGGAGGTGTGTTGGGTCATTGTCCTGTTGAAAAACAAATGATAGTCCCACTAAGCCCAAACCAGATGGGATGGCGTAACACTGCAGAATGCTGTGTAAGCCATGCTGGTTGTGTGCCTTGAATTCTAAATAAATCACTGACAGTGTCACCAGCAAAGCACCATCACACCTCCTTTCCACCGGTCTAATGTCCATTGCTCGTGTTTCTTGGCCCAAGCAAGTCATCATCTTCTTATTGGTGTCCTTTAGTAGTGGTTTCTTGCAGCAATTCGACCTTGAAGGCCTGATTCACACAGTCTCCTCTGAACAGTTGATGTTGAGATGTGTCCTGTTACTTGAAACTCTGTGAAGCATTTATTTGTGTTGAAATTTCTGAGGCTGGTAACTCTAATGAACTTATCTTCTGCAGCAGAGGTAACTCTGGGTCTTCTATTCCAGTGGCGGTCCTCATGAGAGCCAGTTTCATCATAGCGGTTGATGGTTTTTGCGACTGCCACTTGAAGAAACTTTCAAAGTTCTTGACATTTTCCGTATTGACTGACCTTCATGTCTCAAAGTAATGATGGACTGTCGTTTCTCTTTGGTTATTTGAGCTGCTCTTGCCATAATATGGACTTGGTCTTTTACCAAATATGGCTTTCTTCTGTATACCACCCCTACCTTGTCACAACACAACTGATTGGCTCAAACGCATTAAGAAGGAAAGAAATTCCACAAATTAACTTTTAACATGGCACACCTGTTAATTGAAATACATTCCAGGTGACTACCTCATGAAGCTGGTTGAGAGAATGCCAAGAGTGTGCAAAGCTGTCATCAAGGCAAAGGGTGGCTACTTTGAAGAATCTCAAATATAAAATATATTTTGCTTTGTTTGACACTTTGTTGGTTACTACATGATTCCATATGTGTTATTTCATAGTTTGATGTCTTCACTATTATTCTACAGTGAGAAAATAGTCAAAATAAAGAACAACCCTGGAATGAGTAGATGTGTGCACACATTTTTAACTGTAACTGTATGTTTCAAAACAGTAAACATAATGCTTCATAGCTATAATATAGCTAACGTTAGCTAGCTAATGAGAAGCTGATCTCTGCTGGATGCTTCCACGTTTAGCTCTTCTAGGTTTGTTGCTCTTAGCACATGGACAAGTAGTATCCTACTGCACTAGTCAGACATGACAAGAATTACCAACATAGTTGGATCCTTCATATATTTTTGCACTACACAATCAAAGTTTGACAACATTCAGCCCTCTAATACTAGCTAGCTAACGTTAGCTTGCAAATCAGAGTTGAAACACGCTTGCTAGCTAACATAAGTTAGCAGGGATTGAAAGCTAGCTAGCTACATCCTATCAAACCTGTCCTCTGGTGTGTTTGGTCAGCCTGCTAGCTAATAGCCAATCCCAAGGCAAGCAAGGTTAGGAATCTAGCTAGCTGTGCGATGACGCTAACCGTTTTGCTAGCTAGCAAGCTAAACATTTGGCTAGCTGTGGCCATGGCAAGCAAGGTTGGAAATTAAGCTAGCTAACTATCCTGTTATGCTAGCGATGAAGCTAAACGTTTAGCTAGCTAGCATGGGGAGTATGGGGTAACGTTAGTTACAGCGTGGTGAGGGTAAATTCTTTCTTCAACATCTTGCTAGCTAGCTGGTTGTAGCCAAATGACTTTCTACAATTTCTAGCTAGTTAGCAACATTACCGAAGCATTGTCTAACTAGCAACATGACATCATTTCTATTGTGGAGGCAGTGGGAACATAATTCAAGCTAGCCCAACTCGGGTTGACTTCAAAGAGGATTTAGATACAGCAGTTTTTTCTCTCGAATTCGAACAAAGAGGTACGCTACAACAGGACTTGTCTACTGAGAAATGCCGGATATAGGATTTTCCCCAAAACGGATGTCCCAACCCGGAAATGAGAGAAAGGCCAATTGGTGTGCTGATGTGACTCTGTAAGGGCTACGATTGGCTGATTGTAAGGAAGTGACTAGGCTGGTGAATACTGATTGGCTCATTGTAAGGAAGTGAGTGTGCTGGTGAATGCTGATTAGCTGATCGTAAGGAAGTGACTGGGATGGTGAATGCTGATTGGCTGATCGTAAGGAAGTGACTGGGCTGGTGAATGCTGATTGGCTGTACCTTAACTGGTCCAGTGTTCTTCAGTTCCATCACGTTGACGGAGTAGTTGACTCTTTTACCATACTGGTCAAACTGGATATTACCCGTCAGCCCATCCACACGCACCTACACACACACACACACACACACACACACACACACACACACACACACACACACACACACACACACACACACACACACACACACACACACACACACACACACACACACACACACACACACACACACAGAGAGACACACAGACACACCACAAATAACCAGTATTTTACCCCATCCACATAAAACTACACAACAGACAAGATCATTGAAGACTCTAAAACAAGGTAACCTGTTTGAGAGCGCGTTCTATCTCCACCCCCTGAGACCAGGGCACTGCTGGATTGGCCAGACAGTCCCCGTTATTGCCACGACGACTGAAGTCGATCCGCTGCTTGGTGAGCGTCCGGAACGCTTCAGTCATAACCTGGACCGCATCATAGGTCAGAGCTGATGTGTACTGGAGAGAGAGATGAAGAGATATAGAGAGAGAGAGAGAGAGAGAGAGAGAGAGAGAGAGAGAGAGAGAGAGAGAGAGAGAGAGAGAGAGAGAGAGAGAGAGAGAGAGAGAGAGAGAGAGAGAGAGAGAGAGAGAGAGAGAGAGAGACAGAGAGAGAGAGAGAGAGAGAGAGAGAGAGAGAGAGAGAGAGAGAGAGAGAGAGAGAGAGAGAGAGAGAGAGAGAGAGAGAGAGAGAGAGAGAGGGAGGAGAGAGAGAGAGAGAGAGAGAGAGAGAGAGAGGTCAGAGAGAGAGAGAGAGAGAGAGAGAGAGAGAGAGAGAGAGAGAGAGAGAGAGAGAGAGAGCGAGAGAGAGAGAGAGAGAGAGAGAAAGAGACAGAGAGAGAGAGAGAGAGAGAGAGAGAGAGAGAGAGAGAGAGAGAGAGAGAGAGAGAGAGAGAGAGAGGGAGAGAGAGAGAGAGAGAGAGAGAGAGAGAGACAGAGAGAGAGAGAGAGAGAGAGAGAGAGAGAGAGAGAGAGAGAGAGAGAGAGAGAGAGAGAGAGAGAGAGAGAGAGAGAGAGAGAGAGAGAGAGAGAGAGAGAGAGAGAGAGAGAGAGAGAGAGAGAGAGAGAGAGGAGAGAGAGAGAGAGAGAGAGAGAGAGAGAGAGAGAGAGAGAGAGAGAGAGAGAAATGGTTAGAGGTTAGAGGCTCCAGGGTACTCCTTCCTGTACTGTCCTGTATATTGATATTGATTACTGCATTGTTGGGAAAATAGCTTTCAAGAAAGGCTTTTCACAGTACACATGACAATAAAACCTGAAACCAGAGGGGTAGGGGTCAGGGGTCAGAGATTAGAGGTCATACCCTGATTCTGCTGAAAGCACCAGGGTTAGGGGTTGGGGTTAGGGTAGGGGTCAGGGGTCAGAGATTAGAGGTCATACCCTGATCCTGCTGTCAGCTCCAGGGTTAGGGGTTGGGGTTAGGGTAGGGGTCAAAGGTTAGGGTTAGAGGTTAGAGGTCGTACCCTGATCCTGCTGTCAGCTCCAGGGTTAGGGTAGAGGGTAAAGGGTTAGGGTTAGAGGTTAGAGGTCGTACCCTGATCCTGCTGTCAGCTCCAGGGTTAGGGGTTGGGGTTAGGGTAGGGGTCAGGGGTCAGAGATTAGAGGTCATACCCTGATTCTGCTGAAAGCACCAGGGTTAGGGGTTGGGGTTAGGGTTAGGGTTAGAGGTTAGAGGTCGTACCCTGATCCTGCTGTCAGCTCCAGGGTTAGGGGTTGGGGTTAGGGTAGGGGGTCGAGGGTTAGGGTTAGAGGTTAGAGGTCGTACCCTGATCCTGCTGTCAGCTCCAGGGTTAGGGGTTGGGGTTAGGGTAGGGGTCAAGGGTTAGGGTTAGAGGTTAGAGGTCGTACCCTGATCCTGCTGTCAGCTCCAGGGGTTAGGGGTTGGGGTTAGGGTAGGGGTCAAGGGTTAGGGTTAGAGGTTAGAGGTCGTACCCTGATCCTGCTGTCAGCTCCAGGGTTAGGGGTTGGGGTTAGGGTAGGGGTCAAAGGGTTTAGGGTTAGAGGTTAGAGGTCGTACCCTGATCCTGCTGTCAGCTCCAGGGTTAGGGGTTGGGGTTAGGGTAGGGGTCAAGGGTTAGGGTTAGAGGTTAGAGGTCGTACCCTGATCCTGCTGTCAGCTCCAGGGTTAGGGGTTGGGGTTAGGGTAGGGGTCAAGGGTTAGGGTTAGAGGTTAGAGGTCGTACCCTGATCCTGCTGTCAGCTCCAGGGTTAGGGGTTAGGGTAGGGGTCAAGGGTTAGGGTTAGAGGTTAGAGGTCGTACCCTGATCCTGCTGTCAGCTCCAGGGTTAGGGGTTGGGGTTAGGGTAGGGGTCAAGGGTTAGGGTTAGAGGTTAGAGGTCGTACCCTGATCCTGCTGTCAGCTCCAGGGTTAGGGGTTGGGGTTAGGGTAGGGGTCAAGGGTTAGGGTTAGAGGTTAGAGGTCGTACCCTGATCCTGCTGTCAGCTCCAGGGTTAGGGGTTGGGGTTAGGGTAGGGGTCAAGGGTTAGGGTTAGAGGTTAGAGGTCGTACCCTGATCCTGCTGTCAGCTCCAGGGTTAGGGTAGGGGTCAAGGGTTAGGGTTAGAGGTTAGAGGTCGTACCCTGATCCTGCTGTCAGCTCCAGGGTTAGGGGTTGGGGTTAGGGTAGGGGTCAAGGGTTAGGGTTAGAGGTTAGAGGTCGTACCCTGATCCTGCTGTCAGCTCCAGGGTTAGGGGTTGGGGTTAGGGTAGGGGTCAAGGGTTAGGGTTAGAGGTTAGAGGTCGTACCCTGATCCTGCTGTCAGCTCCAGGGTTAGGGGTTGGGGTTAGGGTTAGGGTTAGAGGTTAGAGGTCGTACCCTGATCCTGCTGTCAGCTCCAGGGTTAGGGGTTGGGGTTAGGGTAGGGGTCAAGGGTTAGGGTTAGAGGTTAGAGGTCGTACCCTGATCCTGCTGTCAGCTCCAGGGTTAGGGGTTGGGGTTAGGGTAGGGGTCAAGGGTTAGGGTTAGAGGTTTAGAGGTCGTACCCCTGATCCTGCTGTCAGCTCCAGGGTTAGGGGTTGGGGTTAGGGTAGGGGTCAAGGGTTAGGGTTAGAGGTTAGAGGTGTACCCTGATCCTGCTGTCAGCTCCAGGGTTAGGGGTTGGGGTTAGGGTAGGGGTCAAGGGTTAGGGTTAGAGGTTAGAGGTCGTACCCTGATCCTGCTGTCAGCTCCAGGGTTAGGGGTTGGGGTTAGGGTAGGGGTCAAGGGTTAGGGTTAGAGGTTAGAGGTCGTACCCTGATCCTGCTGTCAGCTCCAGGGTTAGGGGTTGGGGTTAGGGTAGGGGTCAAGGGTTAGGGTTAGAGGTTAGAGGTCGTACCCTGATCCTGCTGTCAGCTCCAGGGTTAGGGTAGGGGTCAAGGGTTAGGGGTTAGAGGTCGTACCCTGATCCTGCTGTCAGCTCCAGGGTTAGGGGTTGGGGTTAGGGTAGGGGTCAAGGGTTAGGGTTAGAGGTTAGAGGTCGTACCCTGATCCTGCTGTCAGCTCCAGGGTTAGGGGTTGGGGTTAGGGTAGGGGTCAAGGGTTAGGGTTAGAGGTTAGAGGTCGTACCCTGATCCTGCTGTCAGCTCCAGGGTTAGGGGTTGGGGTTAGGGTAGGGGTCAAGGGTTAGGGTTAGAGGTTAGAGGTCGTACCCTGATCCTGCTGTCAGCTCCAGGGTTAGGGGTTGGGGTTAGGGTAGGGGTCAAGGGTTAGGGTTAGAGGTTAGAGGTCGTACCCTGATCCTGCTGTCAGCTCCAGGGTTAGGGGTTGGGGTTAGGGTAGGGGTCAAGGGTTAGGGTTAGAGGTTAGAGGTCGTACCCTGATCCTGCTGTCAGCTCCAGGGTTAGGGGTTGGGGTTAGGGTAGGGGTCAAGGGTTAGGGTTAGAGGTTAGAGGTCGTACCCTGATCCTGCTGTCAGCTCCAGGGTTAGGGTAGGGGTCAAGGGTTAGGGGTTAGAGGTCGTACCCTGATCCTGCTGTCAGCTCCAGGGTTAGGGGTTGGGGTTAGGGTAGGGGTCAAGGGTTAGGGTTAGAGGTTAGAGGTCGTACCCTGATCCTGCTGTCAGCTCCAGGGTTAGGGGTTGGGGTTAGGGTAGGGGTCAAGGGTTAGGGTTAGAGGTCGTTCCCTGATCCTGCTGTCAGCTCCAGGGTTAGGGGTTGGGGTTAGGGTAGGGGTCAAGGGTTAGGGTTAGAGGTTAGAGGTCGTACCCTGATCCTGCTGTCAGCTCCAGGGTACTCTTTCTCCTCCAGTGCTTCCCATCTCTGGTCGAACTTGGAGACGAGTGGCTCCTCGAAGTCAACAATCTGGAACCCCGACACGTTGGCTCCCCCATACTGGATCTTAGACAGGTCACCATCAATGAAGCCCTGGACACACACACACTGAGTTAGTACCAGGCTGTGTGTGATGTCAGTACCAGTTATGTAGTAATAGGAGAGGTAGCAGGTATCATACCAGGTTAGCGATGATGTAATGATATCCTTTAACATGTCGGCCAATGGTGATGACCTGCCGGAACACAAAAAACAATATCTTATAAAACAATATCTTATAAAACACTATCTTATAAAACAATATCTTATAAAACAACAATGTAAAACAATATCATATAAGGAAGGGATTAACACCGACGTTCTGTACATTACCTTGGAAATGATAGACGACGCAACGAGGAGTTCATTTTTTCAAGGTAATGTACAGAACTTCTGTGTTTATCCTGCTTATACAACAGAACAGAACTTCTGCGTTTATCCTGCTTATACAACAGAACAGAACATCTGTGTTTATCCTGCTTATACAACAGTTGCCAAAGGAAACAACACTAAAGCATACATTTACCAGTAGAAATAAACATTTTTCATTGATATTTAAATTTTTATAAATTAATTCCTACTTTCTCATCTTTTGGTTGCTAGAGATGCAACCGAGTCGTTCGTTCCATTAGTTTGATATTTATGGACACGACCCAGTCGTTCGTTCCATTAGTTTGATATTTATGGGCACAACCCAGTCGTTCGTTCCATTAGTTTGATATTTATGGACGTGACCCAGTTGTTCGTTCCATTAGTTTGATATTTATGGACGTGACCCAGTTGTGTTCGTTCCATTAGTTTGATATTTATGGACGTGACCCAGTCGTTCGTTCCATTAGTTTGATATTTATGGACGTGACCCAGTTGTTCGTTCCATTAGTTTGATATTTATGGACACGACCCAGTCGTTCGTTCCATTAGTTTGATATTTATGGACGTGACCCAGTCGTTCGTTCCATTAGTTTGATATTTATGGACGTGACCCAGTCGTTCGTTCCATTAGTTTGATATTTATGGACGTGACCCAGTCGTTCGTTCCATTAGTTTTGATATTTATGGACACGACCCAGTCGGTCGTTCCATTAGTTTGATATTTATGGACGTGACCCAGTCGTTCGTTCCATTAGTTTGATATTTTATTAGGATATTTACGTGACCCAGTCGTTGGTTCCATTAGTTTGATATTTATGGACGCGACCCAGTTGTTCGTTCCATTAGTTTGATATTTATGGACGTGACCCAGTCGTTCGTTCCATTAGTTTGATATTTATGGACGTGACCCAGTTGTTCGTTCCATTAGTTTGATATTTATGGACGTGACCCAGTCGTTCGTTCCATTAGTTTGATATTTATGGACGTGACCCAGTCGTTCGTTCCATTAGTTTGATATTTATGGACGTGACCCAGTTGTTCGTTCCATTAGTTTGATATTTATGGACGTGACCCCAGTCGTTCGTTCCATTAGTTGATACATTAGTTTGTTCCATTATTTGATATTTATGGGACGTGACCCAGTCGTTCGTTCCATTAGTTTGATATTTATGGACGTCGACCCAGTAGTTTTGATATTCCATTAGTTTGATATTTATGGACGTGACCCAGTCGTTCGTTCCATTAGTTTGATATTTATGGACGTGACCCAGTCGTTCGTTCCATTAGTTTGATATTTATGGACGTGACCCAGTCGTTCGTTCCATTAGTTTGATATTTATGGACGTGACCCAGTTTGTTCGTTCCATTAGTTTGATATTTATGGACGTGACCCAGTCGTTCGTTTCCATTAGTTTGATATTTATGGACACAACCCAGTCGTTCGTTCCATTAGTTTGATATTTATGGACGTGACCCAGTCTTCGTTCCATTAGTTTGATATTTATGGACGTGACCCAGTCGTTCGTTCCATTAGTTTGATATTTATGGACGCGACCCAGTTGTTCGTTCCATTAGTTTGATATTTATGGACACAACCCCAGTGTTCGTTCCATTAGTTTGATATTTATGGACGTGACCCAGTCGTTCGTTCCATTAGTTTGTTTGACGTGACCCAGTATTTTAGTTTGATGGACACAACCCAGTTGTTCGTTCCATTAGTTTGATATTTATGGACGCGACCCAGTCGTTCGTTCCATTAGTTTGATATTTATGGACACAACCCAGTCGTTCGTTCCATTAGTTTGATATTTATGGACACAACCCAGTCGTTCGTTCCATTAGTTTGATATTTATGGACGTGACCCAGTGTTCGTTCCATTAGTTTGATATTTATGGACGTGACCCAGTCGTTCGTTCCATTAGTTTGATATATTTATGGACGTGACCCAGTCGTTCGTTTCCATTAGTTCGATATTTATGGACGTGACCCAGTCGTTCGTTCCATTAGTTTGATATTTATGGACGTGACCCAGTAGTTCGGTTCCATTAGTTTGATATTTATGGACGTGACCCAGTCGTTCGTTCCATTAGTTTTGATATTTATGGACGTGACCCAGTTGTTCGTTCCATTAGTTTGATATTTATGGGCACGTGACCCAGTCGTTCGTTCCATTAGTTTGATATTTATGGACGTGACCCAGTTGTTCGTTCCATTAGTTTGATATTTATGGGCACAACCCAGTCGTTCGTTCCATTAGTTTGATATTTATGGACGTGACCCAGTTGTTCGTTCCATTAGTTTGATATTTATGGGCACAACCCAGTCGTTCGTTCCATTAGTTTGATATTTATGGACGTGACCCAGTTGTTCGTTCCATTAGTTTGATATTTATGGACGTGACCCAGTCGTTCGTTCCATTAGTTTGATATTTATGGGCACAACCCAGTTGTTCGTTCCATTAGTTTGATATTTATGGACGTGACCCAGTCGTTCGTTCCATTAGTTTGATATTTATGGACGTGACCCAGTTGTTCGTTCCATTAGTTTGATATTTATGGACGTGACCCAGTTGTTCGTTCCATTAGTTTGATATTTATGGACGTGACCCAGTTGTTCGTTCCATTAGTTTGATATTTATGGACGTGACCCAGTTGTTCGTTCCATTAGTTTGATATTTATGGACGTGACCCAGTTGTTCGTTCCATTAGTTTGATACATGGTCGTGACCCAGTTGTTCGTTCCATTAGTTTGATATTTATGGACGTGACCCAGTCGTTCGTTCCATTAGTTTGATATTTATGGACGTGACCCAGTCGTTCGTTCCATTAGTTTGATATTTATGGACGTGACCCAGTTGTTCGTTCCATTAGTTTGATATTTATGGACACGACCCAGTCGGTCGTTCCATTAGTTTGATATTTATGGACGTGACCCAGTCGTTCGTTCCATTAGTTTGATATTTATGGACGTGACCCAGTCGTTCGTTCCATTAGTTTGATATTTATGGACACGACCCAGTCGGTCGTTCCATTAGTTTGATATTTATGGACGTGACCCAGTCGTTCGTTCCATTAGTTTGATATTTATGGACGTGACCCAGTCGTTCGTTCCATTAGTTTGATATTTATGGACGTGACCCAGTCGTTCGTTCCATTAGTTTGATATTTATGGACACGACCCAGTCGGTCGTTCCATTAGTTTGATATTTATGGACGTGACCCAGTCGTTCGTTCCATTAGTTTGATATTTATGGACGTGACCCAGTCGTTGGTTCCATTAGTTTGATATTTATGGACGCGACCCAGTTGTTCGTTCCATTAGTTTGATATTTATGGACGCGACCCAGTCGTTCGTTCCATTAGTTTGATATTTATGGACGCGACCCAGTCGTTCGTTCCATTAGTTGATATTTATGGACGCGACCCAGTCGTTCGTTCCATTAGTTTGATATTTATGGACGTGACCCAGTCGTTCGTTCCATTAGTTTGATATTTATGGACGCGACCCAGTCGTTCGTTCCATTAGTTTGATATTTATGGACGTGACCCAGTCGTTCGTTCCATTAGTTTGATATTTATGGACACAACCCAGTTGTTCGTTCCATTAGTTTGATATTTATGGACACAACCCAGTCGTTCGTTCCATTAGTTTGATATTTATGGACGTGACCCAGTCGTTCGTTCCATTAGTTTGATATTTATGGACACAACCCAGTTGTTCGTTCCATTAGTTTGATATTTATGGACGTGACCCAGTCGTTCGTTCCATTAGTTTGATATTTATGGACGTGACCCAGTTGTTCGTTCCATTAGTTTGATATTTATGGGCACAACCCAGTCGTTCGTTCCATTAGTTTGATATTTATGGACGCGACCCAGTTGTTCGTTCCATTAGTTTGATATTTATGGGCACAACCCAGTCGTTCGTTCCATTAGTTTGATATTTATGGACGTGACCCAGTTGTTCGTTCCATTAGTTTGATATTTATGGGCACAACCCAGTCGTTCGTTCCATTAGTTTGATATTTATGGACGTGACCCAGTTGTTCGTTCCATTAGTTTGATATTTATGGACGCGACCCAGTTGTTCGTTCCATTAGTTTGATATTTATGGGCACAACCCAGTTTTCGTTCCATTAGTTTGATATTTATGGGCACAACCCAGTCGTTCGTTCCATTAGTTTGATATTTATGGACGTGACCCAGTCGTTCGTTTCATTAGTTTGATATTTATGGACGTGACCCAGTTGTTCGTTCCATTAGTTTGATATTTATGGACGTGACCCAGTCGTTCGTTCCATTAGTTTGATACATGGTCGTGACCCAGTTGTTCGTTCCATTAGTTTGATATTTATGGGCGTGACCCAGTTGTTCGTTCCATTAGTTTGATATTTATGGACGCGACCCAGTCGTTCGTTCCATTAGTTTGATATTTATGGACGTGACCCAGTCGTTCGTTCCATTAGTTTGATATTTATGGACGTGACCCAGTCGTTCGTTCCATTAGTTTGATATTTATGGACGCAACCCAGTCGTTCGTTCCATTAGTTTGATATTTATGGACGTGACCCAGTCGTTCGTTCCATTAGTTTGATATTTATGGACGCGACCCAGTTGTTCGTTCCATTAGTTTGATATTTATGGGCACAACCCAGTCGGTCGTTCCATTAGTTTGATATTTATGGACGTGACCCAGTCGTTCGTTCCATTAGTTTGATATTTATGGACGTGACCCAGTCGTTGGTTCCATTAGTTTTGATATTTATGGACGCGACCCAGTTGTTCGTTCCATTAGTTTGATATTTATGGACGCGACCCAGTCGTTCGTTCCATTAGTTTGATATTTATGGACGTGACCCAGTCGTTCGTTCCATTAGTTTGATATTTATGGACGTGACCCAGTCGTTCGTTCCATTAGTTTGATATTTATGGACACAACCCAGTTGTTTCGTTCCATTAGTTTGATATTTATGGACACAACCCAGTTGTTCGTTCCATTAGTTTGATATTTAGGACGTGACCCAGTCGTTCGTTCCATTAGTTTGATATTTATGGACACAACCCAGTTGTTCGTTCCATTAGTTTGATATTTATGGACGCGACCCAGTCGTTCGTTCCATTAGTTTGATATTTATGGACACAACCCAGTTGTTTCGTTCCATTAGTTTGATATTTATGGGCACAACCCAGTTGTTCGTTCCATTAGTTTGATACATGGTCGTGACCCAGTTGTTCGTTCCATTAGTTTGATATTTATGGACGTGACCCAGTCGTTCGTTCCATTAGTTTGATATTTATGGACGTGACCCAGTCGTTCGTTCCATTAGTTCGATATTTATGGACGTGACCCAGTCGTTCGTTCCATTAGTTTGATATTTATGGACGTGACCCAGTAGTTGGTTCCATTAGTTTGATATTTATGGACGTGACCCAGTCGTTCGTTCCATTAGTTTGATATTTATGGACGTGACCCAGTTGTTCGTTCCATTAGTTTGATATTTATGGGCACAACCCAGTCGTTCGTTCCATTAGTTTGATATTTATGGACGTGACCCAGTTGTTCGTTCCATTAGTTTGATATTTATGGGCACAACCCAGTCGTTCGTTCCATTAGTTTGATATTTATGGACGTGACCCAGTTGTTCGTTCCATTAGTTTGATATTTATGGGCACAACCCAGTCGTTCGTTCCATTAGTTTGATATTTATGGACGTGACCCAGTCGTTCGTTCCATTAGTTTGATATTTATGGACATGACCCAGTCGTTCGTTCCATTAGTTTGATATTTATGGGCACAACCCAGTTGTTCGTTCCATTAGTTTGATATTTATGGACGTGACCCAGTCGTTCGTTCCATTAGTTTGATATTTATGGACGTGACCCAGTTGTTCGTTCCATTAGTTTGATATTTATGGACGTGACCCAGTTGTTCGTTCCATTAGTTTGATATTTATGGACGTGACCCAGTTGTTCGTTCCATTAGTTTGATATTTATGGACGTGACCCAGTTGTTCGTTCCATTAGTTTGATATTTATGGACGTGACCCAGTTGTTCGTTCCATTAGTTTGATACATGGTCGTGACCCAGTTGTTCGTTCCATTAGTTTGATATTTATGGACGTGACCCAGTCGTTCGTTCGTTCCATTAGTTTGATATTTATGGACGTGACCCAGTCGTTCGTTCCATTAGTTTGATATTTATGGACGTGACCCAGTTGTTCGTTCCATTAGTTTGATATTTATGGACGTGACCCAGTTGTTTGTTCCATTAGTTTGATATTTATGGGCACAACCCAGTCGGTCGTTCCATTAGTTTGATATTTATGGACACAACCCAGTCGTTCGTTCCATTAGTTTGATATTTATGGGCACAACCCAGTCGGTCGTTCCATTAGTTTGATATTTATGGACGTGACCCAGTCGTTCGTTCCATTAGTTTGATATTTATGGACGTGACCCAGTTGTTCGTTCCATTAGTTTGATATTTATGGACGTGACCCAGTCGTTCGTTCCATTAGTTTGATATTTATGGACACAACCCAGTCGTTCGTTCCATTAGTTTGATATTTATGGACGTGACCCAGTCGTTCGTTCCATTAGTTTGATATTTATGGACGTGACCCAGTCGTTCGTTCCATTAGTTTGATATTTATGGGCACAACCCAGTCGTTCGTTCCATTAGTTTGATATTTATGGACGCGACCCAGTCGTTCGTTCCATTAGTTTGATATTTATGGACGTGACCCAGTCGTTCGTTCCATTAGTTTGATATTTATGGACGTGACCCAGTTCTTCGTTCCATTAGTTTGATATTTATGGACGCAACCCAGTCGTTCGTTCCATTAGTTTGATATTTATGGACGTGACCCAGTTGTTGGTTCCATTAGTTTGATATTTATGGGCACAACCCAGTTGTTCGTTCCATTAGTTTGATATTTATGGACGTGACCCAGTTGTTGGTTCCATTAGTTTGATATTTATGGGCACAACCCAGTTGTTTCGTTCCATTAGTTTGATATTTATGGACGTGACCCAGTCGTTCGTTCCATTAGTTTGATATTTATGGACGTGACCCAGTTGTTCGTTCCATTAGTTTGATATTTATGGACGCGACCCAGTCGTTCGTTCCATTAGTTTGATATTTATGGACGCGACCCAGTCGTTCGTTCCATTAGTTTGATATTTATGGACGTGACCCAGTTGTTCGTTCCATTAGTTTGATATTTATGGACGTGACCAAGTCGTTCGTTCTATTATTTTGATATTTATGGACGCGACCCAGTTGTCCGTTTTATATGTTCCGTTGCCATGTTCGCTGGCAACTTTCTTATCCCTTGCTTGCTAGCTAGCCAATTACCTAAGGCTAACACAGTCACGACCTTTGCAGACAGAATAACGGCAAAGTAGCTGCATTTGCGTTTGTTTAAGCTGTTTTCTATTGACATTCATTTGGATACATCAATAACAATGAGCTGATGATGCCCGATTTTGCCTGGCAGCTGGAAACATTTGCTTTCTCGTCAAGACCCTCAACAGTGTTCATTACGAGGAGATAGTATTGCATATCAAACACTAGGCTAGAAGCTAGCTAAATCATTTGTTGCTAGCAAACCTGCCAATATGGCAACCGAATTCAAAAATACCAGTTGCTGAAAACAGCTGGTCAAACTAGAAACGTGGGAGTATTTGACTGCAACATAGGGACTGGATAAATGAATGCTCATCCCTCACCACATTAGGTCATCAGATGCTCCATGTCTCTGCCAAAAAAATCTATGCTAGCTAATTAACTAGCTAAATCTTTCCTTGTTGGACCTGCATCTACAATGTATCCAATTTCAGTTTGTGTGGTTGTTGGTTTGGCTTTCTGTAACTTTGTAGCTAGTAGGGTCTGCATGTGTAGGCGTATATTGCGTCATGATTGCAAAGTGTCAAGATATCTTTTCCAACTGTCCTGTTATCTGTAATGTCCATTCTAGAATGCCTTTCTAGCTAATCAGAAACTAGTATTCTGGAATGTTGTGGTATAAAGCAATATACTCTATTGTAAAACAATGTCACAAATTACCCTTACCCTAACCCTAATACAGTGAACAGACAATATAACCCTTACTCTTACCCTAATACAGTGAACAGACAATATAACCCTAACCCTAATACAGTGAACAGACAATATAACCCTTACCCTTACCCTAATACAGTGAGCAGACAATATAACCCTAACCCTAACCCTAATACAGTGAACAGACAATATAACCCTTACCCTTACCCTTACCCTAATACAGTGAACAGACAATATAACCCTAACCCTAATACAGTGAACAGACAATATAACCCTTACCCTAACCCTAATACAGTGAACAGACAATATACCCTAATACAGTGAACAGACAATAACCCTAATACCCAATATAACCCTTACCCTTAACAGTGAACAGTGAATAACCCTATAACCCTAATACAGTGAACAGACAAATAACAGTTACCCTAATACAGAACAGACAATATAACCCTTACCCTAATACAGTGAACAGACAATATAACCCTTACCCTAATACAGTGAACAGACAATATAACCCTTACCCTAACCTAATACAGTGAACAGACAATATAACCCTTACCCTAACCCTAATACAGTGAAACAGACAATATAACCCTTACAGTTACCCTAATACCCTGACCAGACAGTAATACCCCTTACCCTAACCCTAATACAGTGAACAGACAATATAACCCTTACCCTAAACCCTTACCCTAATACAGTGAACAGACAATATAACCCTTACCCTTACCCTAATACAGTGAACAGACAATATAACCCTTACCCTAACCCTAATACAGTGAACAGACAATATAACCCTTACCCTAACCCTAATAATACAGTGAACAGACAATATAACCCTTACCCTTACCCTAATACAGTGAACAGACAATATAACCCCTTACCCTAACCCTAATACAGTGAACAGACAATATAACCCTTAACCCTAACCCTAATACAGTAATACAGTGAACCTTACACCCTAACCCAGTGAACCTAATACAGTGAACAGACAATATAACCCTACCCTAATACAGTGAACAGACAATATACCCTTACCCTAATATACAGTGAACAGACAATATAACCCTAAATACCTAATACAGTAATAATACAGACAATATAACCCTAACCCTAACCCTAATACAGTGAACAGACAATATAACCCTTACCCTAACCCTAATACAGTGAACAGACAATATAACCCCTTACCCTAACCCTAATACAGTGAACAGACAATATAACCCTTACCCTAATACAGTGAACAGACAATATAACCCTTACCCTACCCTAATACAGTGAACAGACAATATAACCCTAACCCTAACCCTAATACAGTGAACAGACAATATAACCCTTACCCTAATACAGTGAACAGACAATATAACCCTTAGACACAGTGAACAGACAATATAACCCTTACCCTACCCTAATACAGTGAACAGACAATATAACCCTTACCCTACCCTAATACAGTGAACAGACAATATAACCCTTACCCTAACCCTAATACAGTGAACAGACAATATAACCTTACCTAACCCTTACCCTAATACAGTGAACAGACAATATAACCCTTACCCTTACCCTAATACAGTGAACAGACAATATAACCCTAACCCTAATACAGTGAACAGACAATATAACCCTTACCCCTAACCCTAATACAGTGAACAGACAATATAACCCTAACCCTAATACCCTAATAAGTGAACAGACAATATAAACCCTTACCCCTAATACAGTGAACAGACAATATAACCCTTACCCTAACCCTAATACAGTGAACAGACAATATAACCCTAACCCTAACCTAATACAGTGAACAGACAATATAACCCTTAATACCCAGACAATATAACCCTTACCCTAATACAGTGAACAGACAATATAACCCTTACCCCTAATACAGTGAACAGACAATATAACCCTTACCCTAACCCTAAATACAGTGAACAGAAATATAACCCTTACCCTAACCCTACAGTGAACAGACAATATAACCCTTACCCTAATACAGTGAACAGACAATATAACCCTAACCTAATACAGTGAACAGACAATATAACCCTTACCCTAATATACAGTGAACAGACCCTAATACACCCTAATACAGTGAACAGACAAATATAACCCTTTACCCTAATACAGTGAACAGACAATATAACCCTTACCCTAATACAGTGAACAGACAATATAACCCTTACCCTAATACAGTGAACAGACAATATAACCCTTACCCTAACCCTAATACAGTGAACAGACAATATAACCCTTACCTAATACCCTAATACAGTGAACAGACAATATAACCCTTAACCCTTACCCTAACACAGTGAACAGACAATATAAACCTTACCCTAACCCTACAGTAAACAGTGAACAGACATATAACCCTTACCCTAATACAGTGAAACAGACAATATAACCCTTAACCCTAAATAATACAGTGAACAGACAATATAACCCTTACCCTAATACAGTGAACAGTGAACAGACAATATAACCCCCTAACCCTAATACAGTGAACAGACAATATAACCCTTACCCTAATACAGTGAACAGAAAATATAACCCTAACCCTAACCCTAACCCTAACCCTAATACAGTGAACAGACAATATAACCCTTACCCTAATACAGTGAACAGACAATATAACCCTTACCCTAACCCTAATACAGTGAACAGACAATATAACCCTTACCCTAACCCTAATACAGTGAACAGACAATATAACCCTTACCCTAACCCTAATACAGTGAACAGACAATATAACCCTTACCCTAATAATACAGTGAACACAGACAATATAACCCTTACCCTAACCCTAATACAGTGAACAGACAATATAACCCTTACCCCTAATACAGTGAACAGTGAACAGACAATATAACCCTTACCCTAACCCTAATACAGCGAACAGACAATATAACCCTTACCCTAATACAGTGAACAGACAATATAACCCTTACCCTAACCCTATACAGTGAACAGACAATATAACCCTTACCCTAACCCTAATACAGTGAACAGACAATATAACCCTTACCCTAATACAGTGAACAGACAATACAGTGAACAGACAATAATAACCCTTACCCTTACCCTAATACAGTGAACAGACAATATAACCCTTACCCTAACCCTAATACAGTGAACAGACAATATAACCCTTACCCTTACCCTAATACAGTGAACAGACAATATAACCCTTACCCTAATACAGTGAACAGACAATATAACCCTTACCCTAACCCTAATACAGTGAACAGACAATATAACCCTTACCCTAATACAGTGAACAGACAATATAACCCTTACCCTAACCCTAATACAGTGAACAGACAATATAACCACTTACCCTAACCCTAATACAGTGAACAGACAATATAACCCTTACCCTAACCCTAATACAGTGAACAGACAATATAACCCTTACCCTAACCCTAATACAGTGAACAGACAATATAACCCTTACCCTAATACAGTGAACAGACAATATAACCCTAACCCTAATACAGTGAACAGACAATATAACCCTTACCCTTACCCTAATACAGTGAACAGACAATATAACCCTTACCCTAACCCTAATACAGTGAACAGACAATATAACCCTTACCCTAACCTAATACAGTGAACAGACAATATAACCCTTACCCCTAACCCTAATACAGTGAACAGACAATATAACCCTTACCCTAATACAGTGAACAGACAATATAACCCTTACCCTAATACAGTGAACAGACAATATAACCCTTACCCTAATACAGTGAACAGACAATATAACCCTAACCCTTACCCTAACCCTAACCCTAATACAGTGAACAGACAATATAACCCTTACCCTAATACAGTGAACAGACAATATAACCCTTACCCTAACCCTAATACAGTGAACAGACAATATAACCCTTACCCTTACCCTAATACAGTGAACAGACAATATAACCCTTACCCTAATTACAGTGAACAGACAATATAACCCTTACCCTACCCTAATACAGTGAACAGACAATATAACCCTAACCCTAATACAGTGAACAGACAATATAACCCCTACCCTAACCCTAATACATACAGTGAACAGACAATATAACCCTTACCCTAATACAGTGAACAGACAATATAACCCTTACCCTAATACAGTGAACAGACAATATAACCCTTACCCCTAACCCTAATACAGACAATATAATATAACCCCTAACCCTAATACAGTGAACAGACAATATAACCCTTACCCTAACCCTAATACAGTGAACAGACAATATAACCCTTACCCTAACCCTAATACAGTGAACAGACAATATAACCCTTACCCTAACCCTAATACAGTGAACAGACCCTAATATAACCCTAACCCTAAATACAGTGAACAGACAATATAACCCTTACCCTAACCTAATACAGTGAACAGACAATATAACCCTTACCCTAACCCCTAATAATACAGTGAACAGACAATATAACCCTTACCCTAACCCTAATACAGTGAACAGACAATATAACCCTTACCCTAACCCTAATACAGTGAACAGACAATATAACCCTTACCCTAACCCTAATACAGTGAACAGACAATATAACCCTTACCCTAACCCTAATACAGTGAACAAACAATATAACCCTAACCCTAATACAGTGAACAGACAATATAACCCTAACCCTAACCCTAATACAGTGAACAGACAATATAACCCTTACCCTTACCCTAATACAGTGAACAGACAATATAACCCTTACCCTAACCCTAATACAGTGAACAGACAATATAACCCTTACCCTAACCCTAATACAGTGAACAGACAATATACCCTTACCCTACCCTAATACAGTGAACAGACAATATAACCCTTACCCTAATACAGTGAACAGACAATATAACCCTAACCCTTACCCTAATACAGTGAACAGACAATATAACCCTAACCCTAATACAGTGAACAGACAATATAACCCTTACCCTAATACAGTGAACAGACAATATAACCCTTACCCTAATACAGTGAACAGACAATATAACCCTTACCCTAACCCTAATACAGTGAACAGACAATATAACCCTTACCCTAATACAGTGAACAGACAATATAACCCTTACCCTAATACAGTGAACAGACAATATAACCCTACCCTACCCTAAATACAGTGAACAGACAATATAACCCTTACCCTAATACAGTGAAACCCTTAGACAATATAACCCTTACCCTAATACAGTGAACAGACAATATAACCCTTTACCCTAATACAGTGAACAGACAATATAACCCTTACCCTAATACAGTGAACAGACAATATAACCCTTACCCTAACCCTAATTACCCTAATACAGTGAACAGACAATATAACCCTAACCCTAATACAGTGAACAGACAATATAACCCTTACCCTAATACAGTAATACAGACAATATAACCCTATACCCTAACCCTTACCTAATACAGTGAACAGACAATATAACCCTTACCCTAATAATACAGTGAACAGACAATATAACCCTAACCCTAACCCTAATACAGTGAACAGACAATATAACCCTTACCCTAACCCTAATACAGTGAACAGACAATATAACCCTAACCCTAATACAGTGAACAGACAATATAACCCTTACCCTAATACAGTGAACAGACAATATAACCCTTACCCTAATACAGTGAACAGACAATATAACCCTTAACCCTAATACAGTGAACAGACAATATAACCCTTACCCTAACCCTAATACAGTGAACAGACAATATAACCCTTACCCTAATACAGTGAACAGACAATATAACCCTTACCCTAACCCTAATACAGTGAACAGACAATATAACCCTAACCCTAATACAGTGAACAGACAATATAAACCTTACCCTAATACAGTGAACAGACAATATAACCCTTACCCTAACCCTAATACAGTGAACAGACAGACAATACCCTAACCCTTAACCCCCCTTACCCTAATACAGTGAACAGACAATATAACCCTTACCCTAATACAGTGAACAGACAATATAACCCTTACCCTAACCCTAATACAGTGAACAGACAATATAACCCCCTAATACAGTGAACCCTAATACCCTAATACAGTGAACAGACAATATAACCCTTACCCTAACCCTAAATACAGTGAACAGACAATATAACCCTTACCCTAACCCTACCCTAACCCTAATACAGTGAACAGACAATATAACCCTTACCCTAATACAGTGAACAGACAAATACCCTTACCCTAACCCTTACCCTAATAATACAGTGAACAGACAATATAACCCTAACCCTTACCCTAATACAGTGAACAGACAATATAACCCTAACCCTAATACAGTGAACAGACAATATAACCCTTACCCTAACCCTAATACAGTGAACAGACAATATAACCCTTACCCTAACCCTAATACAGTGACACCCTTACAATATAACCCTTACCCTAACCCTAATACAGTGAACAGACAATATAACCCTTACCCTAACCCTAATACAGTGAACAGACAATATAACCCTTACCCTAACCCTAATACAGTGAACAGACAATATAACCCTTACCCTACCCTAATACAGTGAACAGACAATATAACCCTTACTCTAACCTTAATACAGTGAACAGACAATATATAACCCTTACCCTTACCCTAACCCTAACAGTGAACAGACAATATAACCCTTACCCTAACCCTAATACAGTGAACAGACAATATAACCCTTACCCTAACCCTAATACAGTGAACAGACAATATAACCCTTACCCTAATACAGTGAACAGACAATATAACCCTTACCCTAATACAGTGAACAGACAATATAACCCTTACCCTAATACAGTGAACAGACAATATAACCCTTACCCTAACCCTAATACAGTGAACAGAATATATATAACCCTTACCTGACCCTAATACAGTGAACAGACAATATAACCCTTACCCTAACCCTAACCCAGTGAACAGACAATATAACCCTTACCCTACCCTAATACAGTGAACAGACAATATAACCCTTACCCTAACCCTAATACAGTGAACAGACAATATAACCCTTACCCTTACCCTAATACAGTGAACAGACAATATAACCCTTACCCTTACCCTAATACAGTGAACAGACAATATAACCCTTACCCTAATACAGTGAACAGACAATATAACCCTTACCCTAATACAGTGAACAGACAATATAACCCTTACCCTAATACAGTGAACAGACAATATAACCCTTACCCTAATACCCTAATACAGTGAACAGACAATATAACCCTTACCCTAATACAGTGAACAGACACATACAGTGAACAGACAATATAACCCTTACCTTACCCTATACAGTGAACAGACAATATAACCCTTACCCTAATACAGTGAACAGACAATATAACCCTTACCCTTAACCCTAATACAAGTGAACAGACAATATAACCCTTACCCTAATACAGTGAACAGACAATATAACCCTTACCCTAATACAGTGAACAGACAATAACCCTTACCCTTACCCTAATACAGTGAACAGACAATAAACCCTTACCCTTATCCCCTAATACAGTGAACAGACAATATAACCCTTACCCTAATACAGTGAACAGACAATATAACCCTTACCCTAATAATACAGTGAACAGACAATATAACCCTACCCTAATACAGTAATACAGTGAACAGACAATATAACCCTTACCTTACCCTAATACAGTGAACAGACAATAACCCTTACCCTAATACAGTGAACAGACAATATAACCCTTACCCTAACCCTAATACAGTGAACAGACAATATAACCCTTACCCTAATACAGTGAACAGACAATATAACCCTTACCCTAACCCTAATACAGTGAACAGACAATATAACCCTTACCCTAATACAGTGAACAGACTAATATAACCCTTACCCTAACCCAATACAGTGAACAGACAATATAACCCTTACCCTAATACAGTGAACAGACAATATAACCCTTACCCTAATACAGTGAACAGACAATATAACCCTTACCCTAACCCTAATACAGTGAACAGACAATATAACCCTTACCCTAACCCTAATACAGTGAACAGACAATATAACCCTTACCCTTACCCTAATACAGTGAACAGACAATATAACCCTTACCCTAATACAGTGAACAGACAATATAACCCTTACCCTAACCCTAATACAGTGAACAGACAATATAACCCTAACCTTACCTAATACAGTGAACAGACAATATAACCCTTACCCTTACCCTAATACAGTGAACAGACAATATAACCCTTACCCTAATACCCAGAAATATAGTTAACAGACAGACAATATAACCCTTACCCTAACCCTAATACAGTGAACAGACAATATAACCCTTACCCTAACCCTAATACAGTGAACAGACAATATAACCCTTACCCTAATACAGTGAACAGACAATATAACCCTTACCCTAACCCTAATACAGTGAACAGACAATATAACCCTTACCCTAACCCTAATACAGTGAACAGACAATATAACCCTTCCCTAACCCTAATACAGTGAACAGACAATATAACCCTTACCCTAACCCTAATACAGTGAACAGACAATATAACCCTTACCCTAACCCTAATACAGTGAACAGACAATATAACCCTTACCCTAACCCTAATACAGTGAACAGACAATATAACCCTAACCCTAATACAGTGAACAGACAATATAACCCTAACCCTAACCCTAATACAGTGAACAGACAATATAACCCTAACCCTAACCCTAATACAGTGAACAGACAATATAACCCTAACCCTAATACAGTGAACAGACAATAATACAGTGAACAGACAATATATAACCCTTACCCTAATACCTGAACAGACAATATAGTGAACCCTAATACAGTGACAATATAACCCTTACCCTAACCCTAATACAGTGAACAGACAATATAACCCTTACCCTAATACAGTGAACAGACAATATAACCCTTACCCTAATACAGTGAACAGACAATATAACCCTAACCCTAACAGTGAAAACAGACAATATAACCCTACCCTAACCCTAATACAGTGACAGACAATATAACCCTTACCCTAATACAGTGAACAGACAATATAACCCTTACCCTTACCCTAATACAGTGAACAGACAATATAACCCTTACCCTAATACAGTGAACAGACAATATAACCCTTACCCTTACCCTAATACAGTGAACAGACAATATAACCCTTACCCTAACCCTAACCCTAATACAGTGAACAGACAATATAACCCTAACCCTAACCCTAATACAGTGAACAGACAATATAACCCTTACCCTAACCCTAATACAGTGAACAGACAATATACAATAGAACTTAATGGATCCCAATAGAAATCAATGGATCCCAATAGAAATCAATGGATCCCAATATAACTAAATTGATCCCAATATAATTAAATGGATCCCAATAGAACTCAATGAATCCCAATATAACTCAATGGATCCCAGTAGAACTCAATGGATCCCAATACAACTCAATGGATCCAAATATAATTAAATGGATGCCAATAGAACTCAATGGATCCCAATAGAATTCAATGGATCCCAGTACCAACCTACCAATATAACTTCCATAATAACTCAATGGATCCCAGACAACAGACCAAATATAATTAAAGGAAGGATCCCAATACAACTAGACCAGACATACCAACCTGGATCCATAATGTCTCAATGGATCCCAATAGAGACCCTTCAATGGACCCCAAATGTCTAGACAATGACCAACCTGTTAGAACATAATGTTAGAGGACATCCGTCAACCTGTTCCCCAATAAAGAACACAGTAGAACCTCACCTGTTCCATAATGTCTAGACAGACAGACCAACCTGTTCCATAATGTCTAGACAGACAGACCAACCTGTTCCATAATGTCTAGACAGACAGACCAACCTGTTCCATAATGTCTAGACAGACAGACCAACCTGTTCCATAATGTCTAGACAGACAGACCAACCTGTGTTCCATAATGTCTAGACAGACAGACCAACCTGTTCCATAATGTCTAGACAGACAGACCAACCTGTTCCATAATGTAGACACAACCTGACCAACTGTTCCATAATGTCTAGACAGACAGACAACCAACCTGTTCATGATGTAATGTCTGTCTTGTTCACAGTCCAGACCTGTTCCATAGACAGTCTAGACAGACAGACCTAGACCATAGACAGACAGACAGGACAGACAGTTCCAGACAGACAGACAGACAGACAGACAGACAGACAGACAGACCAACCTGGTCCATGATGTCTTTAACCTTGTCTTGTTCACAGTCTAGAATGACTCTCCTCTCCTTCCGTATCTCCAGGTCTTGGAACAGGGAGCGATAAGCCTCGTCCTTCCTCTCATCCTTCAGGTTGCCCACGTTGATGGCTGTTACAACCCACTTCCTCTCTGCTGCTGTATCCAGGATCACTTGCAGGGTGGACAGACCTATACAGACACACACGGTAGGTTAGAAAGGTAACTGGGGTTAGGGTTAGACAGAACAGTTGGCAGCCCAGAGGTTAGAGGTTATTGGTTCAAGTCCCGTGCCGCCTGAACTGGCTCCTTACTACTACTCACTGCCGTTGTGCCCTTGATCAAGGCACAAAAAATAGCTCTCCATCCAGGAGCACTGCACCGCAGCTCACCCTGTGCTTCTCAACATGTGTATGTGTGTCTAGGTCTCCCGAGTGGCGCAGTGGTCTAAGGCACTGCATCGCAGTGCTAGCTGTGCCACTAGAGATCCTGGTTCGAATCCAGGCTCTGTCGTAGCCGGCCGCGACCGGAGACCCATGGGGCGGCGCACAATTGGCCCAGCGTCGTCCAGGGTAGGGGAATGGAATGGCCGGCAGGGATGTAGCTCAGTTGGTAGAACATGGCGTTTGCAACGCCAGGGTTGTGGGTTTGATTCCCACGGGGGGCCAGTATGAAAAAAAAAAAAAATAAAAAAATGTATGCGCTCACTAACTGTAAGTCGCTCTGACTAAAATGTAAATGTAAAATGTGTCTGGGCTTGGGAAAAAGACAGAAGTTACTAATTTAGTGTCTGTGTTCTAACCAGACACAGGACATTACACTTATCTATTCTCTTAGTGTACTGAGGGACCCTATTCTGTACACACACACAGGCCACTGATAGAACAGTGAGACTGTCTGTCACTGTCCTAGAGGCAGAACAACCATACTAGAGACCCTTAATGTTAGACTCACCTGTCACTGTCCTAGAGGCAGGACAACCATACTAGAGACCCTTAATGTTAGACTCACCTGTCACTGTCCTAGAGGCAGGACAACCATACTAGAGACCCTTAATGTTAGACTCACCTGTCACTGTCCTAGAGGCAGGACAACCATACTAGAGACCCTTAATGTTAGACTCACCTGTCACTGTCCTAGAGGTAGGACAACCATACTAGAGACCCTTAATGTTAGACTCACCTGTCACTGTCCTAGAGGTAGGACAACCATACTAGAGACCCTTAATGTTAGACTCACCTGTCACTGTCCTAGAGGTAGGACAACCAACCAGACCCTAGTTAGACTCCCTTAATGTTAGAGGAGGACAACCATACTAGAGACCCTGTTAGACTACCTCCCTGTCAGGTCCTAGAGGAGGACAACCATACTAGAGACCCTTAATGTTAGACTCACCTGTCACTGTCCTAGAGGTAGGACAACCATACTAGAGACCCTTAATGTTAGACTCACCTGTCACTGTCCTAGAGGTAGGACAACCATACTAGAGACCCTTAATGTTAGACTCACCTGTCACTGTCCTAGAGGTAGGACAACCATACTAGAGACCCTTAATGTTAGACTCACCTGTCACTGTCCTAGAGGCAGGACAACCATACTAGAGACCCTTAATGTTAGACTCACCTGTCACTGTCCTAGAGGTAGGACAACCATACTAGAGACCCTTAATGTTAGACTCACCTGTCACTGTCCTAGAGGAAGGACAACCATACTAGAGACCCTTAATGTTAGACTCACCTGTCACTGTCCTAGAGGCAGGACAACCATACTAGAGACCCTTAATGTTAGACTCACCTGTCACTGTCCTAGAGGCAGGACAACCATACTAGAGACCCTTAATGTTAGACTCACCTGTCACTGTCCTAGAGGCAGGACAACCATACTAGAGACCCTTAATGTTAGACTCACCTGTCACTGTCCTAGAGGCAGGACAACCATACTAGAGACCCTTAATGTTAGACTCACCTGTCACTGTCCTAGAGGCACACTGAGTATACCAAACTAGAGGAACACCATTAATTGTGTATGTGTTTCATGTCAGAGTCCTGAATGGGACAAGACAAATATTTAATGTTAGTTCCTTGCACGGGGTATGGTAGTAGGTGCCAGGCGCACCGGTTTGTGTCAAGAACTGCAACGCTGCTGGGTTTTTCACGCTCAACAGTTTCCCGTGTGTATCAATAACGGTCCACCACCCAAAGGACATCCAGGCAACTTGACAGAACTGTGGGAAGCATTGGAGTCAACATGGGCCAGCATCCCTGTGGAACGCTTTCGACATCTTGTAGAGTCCATGCCCCGATGAATCGAGGCTGTGCTGAGGGCAAAAGGGGAGTGGGGGGTGGGGGGGGTGGGGGGTGCATCTCAATATTAGGTATACTCAGTGTATATAAAGAAAATACATAAGCCTTGTCCGTGACAGAACAACCCATAGGGGCAGTAGTCTATCTCCTGTTTCTGTAGTGAGACAGCTTGATGTACCAGTACACCCCCTGGACAGGACACTAGTCTATCTACTGTTTCTGTAGTGAGACAGCTTGATGTACCAGTACATCCCCTGGACAGGACACTAGTCTATCTCCTGTTTCTGTAGTGAGACAGCTTGATGTACAGTACACCCCCTGGACAGGACACTAGTCTATCTCCTGGTTCTGTAGTGAGACAGCTTGATGTACAGTACACCCCCTGGACAGGACACTAGTCTATCTCCTGTTTCTGTAGTGAGACAGCTTGATGTACCAGTACACCCCCTGGACAGGACACTAGTCTATCTCCTGTTTCTGTAGTGAGACAGCTTGATGTACAGTACACCCCCTGGACAGGACACTAGTCTATCTCCTGTTTCTGTAGTGAGACAGCTTGATGTACAGTACACCCCCCTGGACAGGACACTAGTCTATCTCCTGTTTCTGTAGTGAGACAGCTTGATGTACCAGTACACCCCCTGGACAGGACACTAGTCTATCTCCTGGTTCTGTAGTGAGACAGCTTGATGTACCAGTACACCCCCTGGACAGGACACTAGTCTATCTCCTGTTTCTGTAGTGAGACAGCTTGATGTACCAGTACACCCCCTGGACAGGACACTAGTCTATCTCCTGTTTCTGTAGTGAGACAGCTTGATGTACCAGTACACCCCCTGGACAGGACACTATTCTATCTCCTGTTTCTGTAGTGAGACAGCTTGATGTACCAGTACACCCCCTGGACAGGACACTAGTCTATCTCCTGTTTCTGTAGTGAGACAGCTTGATGTACCAGTACACCCCCTGGACAGGACACTAGTCTATCTCCTGTTTCTGTAGTGAGACAGCTTGATGTACCAGTACACCCCCTGGACAGGACACTAGTCTATCTCCTGTTTCTGTAGTGAGACAGCTTGATGTACAGTACACCCCCTGGACAGGACACTAGTCTATCTCCTGTTTCTGTAGTGAGAGAGCTTGATGTACCAGTACACCCCCTGGACAGGACACTAGTCTATCTCCTGTTTCTGTAGTGAGACAGCTTGATGTACAGTACACCCCCTGGACAGGACACTAGTCTATCTCCTGTTTCTGTAGTGAGACAGCTTGATGTACCAGTACACCCCCTGGACAGGACACTAGTCTATCTCCTGTTTCTGTAGTGAGGCAGCTTGATGTACCAGTACACCCCCTGGACAGGACACTAGTCTATCTCCTGTTTCTGTAGTGAGACAGCTTGATGTACCAGTACACCCCCTGGACAGGACACTAGTCTATCTCCTGTTTCTGTAGTGAGACAGCTTGATGTACAGTACACCCCCTGGACAGGACACTAGTCTATCTCCTGTTTCTGTAGTGAGGCAGCTTGATGTACCAGTACACCCCCTGGACAGGACACTAGTCTATCTCCTGTTTCTGTAGTGAGACAGCTTGATGTACCAGTACACCCCCTGGACAGGACACTAGTCTATCTCCTGTTTCTGTAGTGAGACAGCTTGATGTACCAGTACACCCCCTGGACAGGACACTAGTCTATCTCCTGTTTCTGTAGTGAGACAGCTTGATGTACCAGTACACATTCCTGGACAGGACACTAGTCTATCTCCTGTTTCTGTAGTGAGACAGCTTGATGTACAGTACACCCCCTGGACAGGACACTAGTCTATCTCCTGTTTCTGTAGTGAGACAGCTTGATGTACCAGTACACCCCCTGGACAGGACACTAGTCTATCTCCTGTTTCTGTAGGGTGAGGCAGCTTGATGTACCAGTACACCCCCTGGACAGGACACTAGTCTATCTCCTGTTTCTGTAGTGAGACAGCTTGATGTACCAGTACACCCCTGGACAGGACACTAGTCTATCTCCTGTTTCTGTAGTGAGGCAGCTTGATGTACCAGTACACCCCCTGGACAGGACACTAGTCTATCTCCTGTTTCTGTAGTGAGACAGCTTGATGTACCAGTACACCCCCTGGACAGGACACTAGTCTATCTCCTGTTTCTGTAAGGTGAGGCAGCTTGATGTACCAGTACACCCCCTGGACAGGACACTAGTCTATCTCCTGTTTCTGTAGTGAGACAGCTTGATGTACCAGTACACCCCCTGGACAGGACACTAGTCTATCTCCTGTTTCTGTAGTGAGACAGCTTGATGTACCAGTACACCCCCTGGACAGGACACTAGTCTATCTCCTGTTTCTGTAAGGTGAGGCAGCTTGATGTACCAGTACATTCCCTGGACAGGACGCTAGTCTATCTCCTGTTTCTGTAGTGAGACAGCTTGATGTACCAGTACACCCCCTGGACAGGACACTAGTCTATCACCTGTTTCTGTAAGGTGAGTAAGCTGTAAGGTGATTCCCTGGACAGGACACTAGTCTATCTCCTGTTTCTGTAAGGTGAGGCAGCTTGATGTACCAGTACATTCCCTGGACAGGACGCTAGTCTATCTCCTGTTTCTGTAAACCCTGACCCAGCTTGATGTACCAGTGATTCCCTGGACAGGACGCTAGTTTATCACAGGGCCTTACCACCAAATATATCTCCTTAATGCTGTGTGCCAAGCAGAGAGGCATCAGGTCCCACTTTCAGAGTCTTTGATCCCCGTCACCAAACACCCAACCTTCCAATGTCAGGGCAGACACTCTAACCCACTAAGCTACCTGCCGCCCTCTAACCAGGAGGCCATTGAGTTGGTGTGTATTTCCACTCTAACCAGGAGGCCATTGAGTTGGTGTGTATTTCCACTCTAACCACGAGGACATTGAGTTGGTGTGTATTTCCACTCTAACCACGAGGCCATTGAGTTGGTGTGTATTTCCACTCTAACCAGGAGGCCATTGAGTTGGTGTGTATTTACACTCTAACCACGAGGCCATTGAGTTGGTGTGTATTTCCACTCTAACCACGAGGCCATTGAGTTGGTGTGTATTTCCACTCTAACCACGAGGCCATTGAGTTGGTGTGTATTTCCACTCTAACCAGGAGGCCATTGAGTTGGTGTGTATTTACACTCTAACCACGAGGCCATTGAGTTGGTGTGTATTTCCACTCTCCCACGGGCCATTCCAATGTCAGGTGTATTTCCACTCTAACCAGGAGGCCATTGAGTTGGTGTGTATTTCCACTCTAACCAGGAGGCCATTGAGTTGGTGTGTATTTCTACATCAGGTACCTTCCAATGTCAGGGCAGACACTCTAACCAGGAGGCCACTGAGTTGGTGTGTATTTCCACTCTAACCACGAGGCCATTGAGTTGGTGTGTATTTCCACTCTAACCAGGAGGCCATTGAGTTGGTGTGTATTTCCACTCTAACCACGAGGCCATTGAATGTCAGGTGTGTATTTCACTCTAACCAGGAGGCCATTGAGTTGGTGTGTATTTCCACTCTAACCACGAGGCCATTGAGTTGGTGTGTATTTCCACTCTAACCAGGAGGCCATTGAGTTGGTGTGTATTTCCACTCTACCAGGAGGCCATCCAGTTGTCAGGGCTCCAGACACTCTAACCAGGAGGCGAGGCCATTGAGTTGGTGTGTATTTCCACTCTAACCAGGAGGCCATTGAGTTGGTGTGTATTTCCACTCTAACATCCATTGAGTTGGTGTGTATTTCCACTCTAACAGGGCATTGAGTTGGTGTGTACCACTCTAACCAGGAGGCCACTGAGTTGGTGTGTATTTCCACTCTAACCACGAGGCCATTGAGTTGGTGTGTATTTCCACTCTAACCAGGAGGCCATTGAGTTGGTGTGTATTTCTACATCTGGTACCTTCCAATGTCATTGGGCAGGTGTGTATTTTCCACTCTAACCAGGAGGCCACTGAGTTGGTGTGTATTTCCACTCTAACCACGAGGCCATTGAGTTGGTGTGTATTTCCACTCTAACCACGAGGCCATTGAGTTGGTGTGTATTTCTACATACAGGTACCTTCCAATGTCAGGTATTTCCACTCTAACCAGGAGGCCATTGAGTTGGTGTGTATTTCCACTCTAACCACCACGAGGCCACTGAGTTGGTGTGTATTTCCACTCTAACCACGAGGCCATTGAGTTGGTGTGTATTTCCACTCTAACCAGGAGGCCATTGAGTTGGTGTGTATTTCCACTCTAACCACGAGGCCATTGAGTTGGTGTGTATTTCCACTCTAACCACGAGGCCATTGAGTTGGTGTGTATTTCCACTCTAACCAGGAGGCCATTGAGTTGGTGTGTATTTCCACTCTAACCAGGAGGCCATTGAGTTGGTGTGTATTTCCACTCTAACCACGAGGCCATTGAGTTGGTGTGTATTTCCACTCTAACCAGGAGGCCATTGAGTTGGTGTGTATTTCCACTCTAACCACGAGGCCATTGAGTTGGTGTGTATTTCCACTCTAACCACGAGGCCATTGAGTTGGTGTGTATTTCCTCTAACCACGAGGCCATTGAGTTGGTGTGTATTTCCACTCTAACCAGGAGGGCCATTGAGTTGGTGTGTATTTCACTCTATCCAGGAGGCCATAGTTGGTGTGTACCAGTAAACAGGCCATTGAGTTGGTGTGTATTTCCACTCTAACCAGGAGTCCATTTAGTTGGTGTGCTCTTCCACTCTAACAGAGCGACTTACAGTTAGTGCATACATTGTGTATTATCTAACATACCCTTGAGTTGGTGGTAATCGAAACCCCACAACCCTGGCGTTGGCAATTGAGTTGGTGTGTATTTCCACTCTAACCAGGAGGCCATTGAGTTGGTGTGTATTACCCTGGGCTAATTGCACGCCGCCCCATTGGTGTGTATTTCCACTCTAACCAGGAGGCCTGGATTCGAACCAGGATCTCTAGTGGCACAGCTAGCACTGCGATGCAGTGCCTTTCACCACTCGCCACCACGGAGGCCATTGAGTTGGTGTGTATTTCCAACACATTAAGAACACCTTCCTAATATTGGGCAGTTAACCCAGCAGGCCATTGAGTTGGCACCTATTTCCACTCCCCGTTCAAAGGCCATTGAAATGTTGTTATTTCTTGCCCCATTCACCATCTCTAATGGCACCATTGAGTTGGTGTGTATACACAATCCATGTCTTGATTGTGTGTATTTCAACTCTAACTAGGCCATTGAGTTAAAAATCATTTTGAGTTCCACTTCATCTACACAGATCAATAAGGGATCATAGCTTTCAGTTGGGTGTGTATTTCCACTCTAACCAGGAGGCACCTGGTCAGTGTGTATTTCATGGAAACCAGCAGGCCATTGAGTTGGTGTTTAGTACACCAGGAGGCCATTGTTGGTGTGTAATTCCACTCTACAGTAGGCCATTGATTGGTGTGTATTTCCACTCTAACCAGAATATAATTTGATACTGTAATATACAGTAATATTGGTGTGTCCTCGACCAGGAAACCATTGACGGACTAATGTCCCTTAATGTCAGCCATTGGACTATACAGGGAGGGAAACCAAACCAGGACTAATGTCCCTTAATGTCAGCTCTAACCAGGACTATACAGGGAGGGAAACCAAACGGACTAATGCCATTGAGTTGGTTAATGTCCAGCTCCAGGAGACCATACAGTTGGTGGGATTTCCAAACCAGGACTAATGTCCCTTAATGTCAGCTAACTGGACTATTGAGGGGTGTGAATTTCCAAACTAACCAATGTCCCTTGATGTCAGCTCTGGACTATACAGGGAGGGAAACCAAAACGGACTAATATTTCCCTTAATGTCAGCTCTGGTGTATATACAGGGAGGGGAAACCAAACGGACTAATGTCCCTTAATGTCAGCTCTGGAGGCCATTGTATTTCCACTCTACTATACAGTTGGAGGGAAACCAAACGGACTAATGTCCCTTAATGTCAGCTCTGGACTATACAGGGAGGGAAACCAACGGACTAATGAGTTGGTTAATGTCAGCTCTAACCAGGACTATACAGGGAGGGAAACCAAACGGACTAATGTCCCTTAATGTCAGCTCTGGACTATACAGGGAGGGAAACCAAACGGACTAAGTCCCTTAATGTCAGCTCTGGACTATACAGGGAGGGAAAACCAAACGGAGGCCTAATGTCCCTTAATGTCAGCTCTAACCACGACTATACAGGGAGGGAAACCTAAACGGACTAATGTCCCTTAATGTCACTCTAACTGGACTATACAGGGAGGGAATTTCCACCTAACCACGGACTAAGTGTCCCTTAATTCCACTCTAACCAGGAGGCCATTGAGGGAGGGAAACCAAACGGACTAATGAGTCCCTTAATGTCCACTCTCTGGACTATACAGGGAGGGAAACCAAACGGACATAATGTCCCTTAATGTCACTCTCCAGGAGGCCATTGAGTTGGTGGGAAACCTAACCACGAGGCCATAATTGTCCCTTAATGTCAGCTCTGGAGGCTATACAGGGAGGGAAACCAAACGGACTAATGTCCCTTAATGTCAGCTATTTCCACTATAACAGGGAGGCCATTGAAACAGACTAATGTCCCTTAATGTCAGCTCTGGACTATACAGGGAGGGAAACTCTAAACGAGGCCATGTCCCTTAATGTCAGCTCTACCACTATACCAGGGAGGTAAACCAAACGGACTAATGTCCCTTAATGTCAGCTCTGGACTATACAGGGAGGGAAACCAAACGGACTAATGTCTTCCTAATATGTCAGCTCTGGCAGTACAGGGTCGCCTGGCACCTACTACCATACCCCGTAATGGAACTTAAATGTTTTGCTTGGACTACCATCAATGGGACACATACACAATCAAACGTCTCACTAATCAATTGTCTCCTTAAAAAATCATTTTTTCTTCCACTTCACTACACTGATCAGGGAGGGATCATAGCTTTCAAACGGACTAACCTGTCAGTCTATGTCATGCTCAGGTGTTCTAATGTTTAGGGACCCTGAAACCAAACGGAAACCAATGTCCCCTTAATGTCAGCTCTGGACTATACAGGGAGGGAAACCAAACGGACTAATGTCCCTTAATGTCAGCTCTGGACTATACAGGGAGGGAAACCAAACGGACTAATGTCCCTTAATGTCAGCTCTGGACTATACAGGGAGGGAAACCAAACGGACTAATGTCCCTTAATGTCAGCTCTGGACTATACAGGGAGGGAAACCAAACGGACTAATGTCCCTTAATGTCAGCTCTGGACTATACAGGGAGGGAAACCAAACGGACTAATGTCCCTTAATGTCAGCTCTGGACTCTACAGGGAGGGAAACCAAACGGACTAATGTCCCTTAATGTCAGCTCTGGACTATACAGGGAGGGAAACCAAACGGACTAATGTCCCTTAATGTCAGCTCTGGACTATACAGGGAGGGAAAAAAGTATTTGATCCCCTGCTGATTTTGTACGTTTGCCCACTGACAAAGACATGATCAGTCTATAATTTCAATGGTAGGTTTATTTGAACAGTGAGAGACAGAATAACAACAACAAAATCCAGAAAAACGCATGTCAAAAATGTTATAAATTGATTTGCATTTTAATGAGGGAAATAAGTATTTGACCCCTCTGCAAAACATGACTTAGTACTTGGTGGCAAAACCCTTGTTGGCAATCACAGAGGTCAGACGTTTCTTGTAGTTGGCCACCAGGTTTGCACACATCTCAGGAGGGATTTTGTCCCACTCCTCTTTGCAGATCTTCTCCAAGTCATTAAGGTTTCGAGGCTGACGTTTGGCAACTCGAACCTTTAGCTCCCTGCACAGATTTTCTATGGGATTAAGGTCTGGAGACTGGCTAGGCCACTCCAGGACCTTAATGTGCTTCTTCTTGAGCCACTCCTTTGTTGCCTTGGCCGTGTGTTTTGGGTCATTGTCATGCTGGAATACCCATCCACGACCCATTTTCAATGCCCTGGCTGAGGGAAGGAGGTTCTCACCCAAGATTTGACGGTACATGGCCCCATCCATCGTCCCTTTGATGCGGTGAAGTTGTCCTGTCCCCTTAGCAGAAAAACACCCCCAAAGCATAATGTTTCCACCTCCATGTTTGACGGTGGGGATGGTGTTCTTGGGGTCATAGGCAGCATTCCTCCTCCTCCAAACACGGCAAGTTGAGTTGATGCCAAAGAGTTTGATTTTGGTCTCATCTGACCACAACACTTTCACCCAGTTCTCCTCTGAATCATTCAGATGTTCATTGGCAAACTTCAGACGGGCCTGTATATGTGCTTTCTTGAGCAGGGGGACCTTGCAGGCGCTGCAGGATTTCAGTTCTTCACGGCGTAGTGTGTTACCAATTGTTTTCTTGAGATCATTGACAAGATCCTCCCATGTAGTTCTGGGCTGATTCCTCACCGTTCTCATGATCATTGCAACTCCACGAGGTGAGATCTTGCATGGAGCCCCAGGCCGAGGGAGATTGACAGTTCTTTTGTGTTTCTTCCATTTGCGAATAATCGCACCAACTGTTGTCACCTTCTCAACAAGCTGCTTGGCGATGGTCTTGTAGCCCATTCCAGCCTTGTGTAGGTCTACAATCTTGTCCCTGACATCCTTGGAGAGCTCTTTGGTCTTAGCCATGGTGGAGTTTGGAATCTGATTGATTGATTACTTCTGTGGACAGGTGTCTTTAATACAGGTAACAAGCTGAGATTAGGAGCACTCCCTTTAAGAGTGTGCTCCTAATCTCAGCTCGTTACCTGTATAAAAGACACCTGGGAGCCAGAAATATTTCTGATTGAAAGGGGGTCAAATACTTATTTCCCTCATTAAAATGCAAATCAATTTATAACATTTTTAACATGCGTTTTTCTGGATTTATTTGTTGTTATTCTGTCTCTCACTGTTCAAATAAACCTACCATTAAAATTATAGACTGATCATTTCTTTGTCAGTGGGCAAACGTACAAAATCAGCAGGGGATCAAATACTTTTTTCCCTCACTGTATATATATATATATACTACCGTTCAAAAGTTTGGGGTCACTTAGAAATGTCCTTGTTTTCAAAAGAAAAGCAATTTTTTTGTCCATTAAAATAACATCTAATTGATCAGAAATACAGTGTAGACATTGTTAATGTTGTAAATGGCTATTGTAGCTGGAAACTGCTGATTTTTAATGGAATATCTACATAGGCGTACAGATGCCCTGTCACGTTCGTTTAATGACGGGTCAGACCAAGGCGCAGCGTGATATACGTACATGTTTATCAACTATTAAACACAACGACAAAATAACAAAACGAAACGAAACGTGAAGTCCAAGGTAGAACCCTCTGAACCAATAGCCCCCGTAACATGGTGGCCTCCTCTCCTAACCTGCAGATCCGCCCTTCCACGGCCTCCTGCTGCCTCGTCGTCCACCCCGTGTGCCCCCCCCCCCCAAACATTTTTTTTTCTTCTTGGGGTTGCCTCTCGGGTCTCCGTCGTCGCCACTGTTGCCGCCGTTTCTCCTCTCCTACCTGGGCATCTACTTTCATCGCCTCCCGATAACGGACGGCCTCCTCCTCAGTAATTCTCCCCCAACCGAGGAGGACATCTACTACGGTTACCTCCTGTTGAGTCCCAGGCTTTGCTCCTTCTGGGAACGCTGCTTGGTCCTCGTTTGGTGGGATCTTCTGTCACGTTCGTTTAATGACTGGTCAGACCAAGGCGCAGCGTGATATACGTACATGTTTATTAACTATTAAACACAACGACAAAACAACAACCGAAACGTGAAGTCCAAGGTAGAACACACAACATACCTTACCAGGAACAAGATCCCACAACTCACTAGTGCCAAATGGCTGCCTAAGTATGATCCCCAATCAGAGACAACGAGCGACAGCTGCCTCTGATTGGGAACCACACCGGCCAACAGAGAACTATACATACTAGACAAGCCACATAGATAATTCACAACAAAGAATATACACACCCTGACTCAACATATACGAGTCCCCTGAGTCAGGGCGTGACATGCCCATTATCAGCAACCATCAGTCCTGTGTTCCAATGGCACGTTGTGTTTGCTAATCCAAGTTTATCATTTTAAAAAGGCTAATTGATCATTAGAAAACCCTTTTGCAATTATGTTAGCACAGCTGAAAACTGTTGTGCTGATTAAAGAAGCAATAAAACTGGCCATCTTGAGACTAGTTGAGTATCTGGAGCATCAGCAATTGTGGGTTCGATTACAGGCTCAAAATGGCCAGAAAAAAGAACTTTCTTCTGAAACTCGTCAGTCTATTCTTGTTCTGAGAAATGAAGGCTATTCCATGCGAGAAACTGCCAAGAAACTGAAGATCTCGTACAACGCTGTGTACTACTCCCTTCACAGAACAGCGCAAACTGGCTCTAACCAGAATAGAAAGAGACTAGTCAGGATCGAGGGAAAGATGAAAAGAGCCAAGTACAGAGAGATCCTTGATGAAAACCTGCTCCAGAGCGCTCAGGACCTCAGTGGCTTCGGGACAAGTCTCTGAATGTCCTTGAGTGGCCCAGCCAGAGCCCGGACTTGAACCCGATCAAACATCTCTGGAGAGACCTGAAAATAGCTGTGCAACGACGCTCCCCATCCAACCTGACAGAGCTTGAGAGGATCTGCAGAGAAGAATGGGAGAAACTCCCCAAATACAGGTGTGCCAAGCTTGTAGCGTGATACCCAAGAAGACTCAAGGCTGTAATCGCTGCCAAAGGTGCTTCAACAAAGTACTGAGTAAAGGGTCTGAATAGTTATGTAAATTTGATATTTCAGTTTTTATTTGTAATACATTTGCAAACATTTCTAAAAAACAGTTTTTGCTTTGTCATTATGGGTTATTGTGTGTAGATTGATGAGGGGAAAAAACAATTGAATCCATTTTAGAATAAGGCTGTAACAAGTCAAGGGGTCTGAATACTTTCTGAATGGACTGTATGTGTAAAGGTATAGGTAGTAGACTCACCCCTGTTAACCCTACCACTAGCACCATGGGGTCTGAATCCTTTCTGAATGGACTGTATGTGTAAAGGTATAGGTAGTAGACTCACCCCTGTTAACCCTACCACTAGCACCATGGGTCTGAATACTTTCTGAATGGACTGTATGTGTAAAGGTATAGGTAGTAGACTCACCCCTGTCACTGTCATAGAGGTAGGCGAACTTGTCCCACTTGTAATACTCCACTAAGCTGACCAGAGGTCCCTTGATGTCGGGTCTCATCTGAAGGACAAACTGATTGAGTCCATCAGCAGGGAAGGACGGTGTGATGAAGGACACGTGGAGGGTCTCACAGAAAGACGTGATGGTGTTCACACTCTTCTTGTCATAGAAACCAAAGATGGCATACACACCCCTGGAGAACTGGGAACAAACTGCAGAGAGAGGGGGAGAGAGAGGGGAGGAGGGAGAGAGAGAGATTTATGTAATTATTGCACGATCACAAATCACCACATCCGTAATTTAAGTCCCGGTCGAATCTGCGTTGTTGTTCATTTGTACATAGCAGGAGAGTAATAATTTCAGAACCCAAAAACGTGTGTGGAATGGGAATGTGTGTGTGTGTGTTTGTGTTGTGTCGGTTTGTGTGTGTGTGTAATGTGAATGTGTGTGTGTGTGTGTTTGTGTTGTGTCGGTTTGTGTGTGTGTGTAATGTGAATGTGTGTGTGTGTGTTTGTGTTGTGTCGGTTTGTGTGTGTGTGTGTAATGTGAATGTGTGTGTGTGTGTGTTTGTGTTGTGTCGGTTTGTGTGTGTGTGTAATGTGAATGTGTGTGTGTGTGTTTGTGTTGTGTCGGTTTGTGTGTGTGTGTAATGTGAATGTGTGTGTGTGTGTGTTGTGTGTTGTGTCGGTTTGTGTGTGTGTGTAATGTGAATGTGTGTGTGTGTGTTTGTGTTTGTGTCGGTTTGTGTGTGTGTAATGTGAATGTGTGTGAGTGTGTGTTTGTGTTGTGTCGGTTTGTGTGTGTGTGTAATGTGAATGTGTGTGTGTGTGTGTTTGTGTTGTGTCGGTTTGTGTGTTATGTGTGTGTGTGTGTGTGTTGTGTGTGTGTGTGTGCGTATGTAGTGTATGTGAATGTCTGTGGGTTTTGTGTGGGAGTGTCAAAGTAGTGTGTGTGAGTGAGTGTGTGTATGGTATGTATATACAGTCTATAGCAGACCGTTGGCTGGAACGGGAGCATAGTGTATATGGTATGGAACGGGAGCATAGTGTATATGGTATGTATATACAGTCTATAGCGGACCGTTGGCTGGAACGGGAGCATAGTGTATATGGTATGTATATACAGTCTATAGCAGACCGTTGGCTGGAACGGGAGCATAGTGTATATGGTATGGAACGGGAGCATAGTGTATATGGTATGTATATACAGTCTATAGCAGACCGTTGGCTGGAACGGGAGCATAGTGTATATGGTATGTATATACAGTCTATAGCAGACCGTTGGCTGGAACGGGAGCATAGTGTATATGGTATGTATATACAGTCTATAGCAGACCGTTGGCTGGAACGGGAGCATAGTGTATATGGTATGTATATACAGTCTATAGCAGACCGTTGGCTGGAACGGGAGCATAGTGTATATGGTATGGAACGGGAGCATAGTGTATATGGTATGTATATACAGTCTATAGCAGACCGTTGGCTGGAACGGGAGCATAGTGTATATGGTATGGAACGGGAGCATAGTGTATATGGTATGTATATACAGTCTATAGCAGACCGTTGGCTGGAACGGGAGCATAGTGTATATGGTATGGAACGGGAGCATAGTGTATATGGTATGTATATACAGTCTATAGCGGACCGTTGGCTGGAACGGGAGCATAGTGTATATGGTATGGAACGGGAGCATAGTGTATATGGTATGGAACGGGAGCATAGTGTATATGGTATGGAACGGGAGCATAGTGTATATGGTATGGAACGGGAGCATAGTGTATATGGTATGGAACGGGAGCATAGTGTATATGGTATGGAACGGGAGCATAGTGTATATGGTATGGAACGGGAGCATAGTGTATATGGTATGTATATACAGTCTATAGCAGACCGTTGGCTGGAACGGGAGCATAGTGAACAGCCTATGGCTTGGGTTGCTGGAGTCTTTGGCAATCTTTCAGGCCTTTTCTGACCATGCTAACCCTACCACTAGCACCATGCTAACCCTACCACTAGCACCATGCTAACCCTACCACTAGCACCATGCTAACCCTACCACTAGCACCATGCTAACCCTACCACTAGCAACATGCTAACCCTACCACTAGCACCATGCTAACCCTACCACTAGCACCATGCTAACCCTACCACTACCACCATGCTAACCCTACCACTAGCACCATGCTAACCCTACCACTAGCACCATGCTAACCCTACCACTAGCAACATGCTAACCCTACCACTAGCACCATGCTAACCCTACCACTAGCAACATGCTAACCCTACCACTAGCACCATGCTAACCCTACCACTACCACAATGCTAACACTACCACTAGCACCATGCTAACCCTACCACTAGCACCATGCTAACCCTACCACTAGCACCATGCTAACCCTACCACTAGCACCATGCTAACCCTACCACTACCACAATGCTAACACTACCACTAGCACCATGCTAACCCTACCACTACCATGCTAACCCTACCACTAGCACCATGCTAACCCTACCACTAGCACCATGCTAACCCTACCGCTACCACAATGCTAACCCTACCACTAGCACCATGCTAACACTACCACTAGCACCATGCTAACCCTACCACTAACACCATGCTAACCCTACCACTAGCACCATGCTAACCCTACCGCTACCACAATGCTAACACTACCACTAGCACCATGCTAACACTACCACTAGCACCATGCTAACCCTACCACTAACACCATGCTAACCCTACCACTAGCACCATGCTAACCCTACCGCTACCACAATGCTAACACTACCACTAGCACCATGCTAACCCTACCACTAGCACCATGCTAACCTACCACTAGCACCATGCTAACACTACCACTAGCACCATGCTACCCTACCACTAGCACCATGCTAACCCTACCACTAGCACCATGCTAACCCTACCACTAGCACCATGCTAACCCTACCGCTACCACAATGCTAACCCTACCACTAGCACCATGCTAACACTACCACTAGCACCATGCTAACCCTACCACTAGCACCATGCTAACCCTACCACTAGCACCATGCTAACCCTACCACTAGCACCATGCTAACCCTACCACTAGCACCATGCTAACCCTACCACTAGCATCATGCTAACCCTACCACTAGCACCATGCTAACCCTACCACTAGCACCATGCTAACCCTACCACTAGCACCATGCTAACCCTACCACTAGCACCATGCTAACCCTACCACTAGCACCATGCTAACCCTACCACTAGCATCATGCTAACCCTACCACTAGCACCATGCTAACCCTACCACTAGCACCATGCTAACCCTACCACTAGCACCATGCTAACCCTACCACTAGCACCATGCTAACTCTACCACTATCACTTGCGAAAGTATTCACCCCCCTTGGCATTTATCCTATTTTGTTGCCTTACAACCAGGAATTAAAATTTATTTTTTGGGGGGGTTTGTATCATTTGATTTACACAACATGCCTACCACTTTGAAGATGCTAAATATTTTTTATAGTGAAACAAACAAGAAATAAGACAAAAAAACAGAAGACTTGAGCGTGCATAACTATTCACCCCTCCCAAAGTCAATACTTTGTAGAGCCACCTTTTGCAGCAATTACAGCTGCAAGTCTCTTGGGGCATGTCTTTATAAGCTTGGCACATCTAGCCACTGGGATTTGTGCCCATTCTTCAAGGCAAAACTGCTCCAGCTCCTTCAAGTTGGATGGGTTCCGCTGGTGTACAGCAATCTTTAAGTCATACCACAGATTCTCAATTGGATTGAGGTCTGGGCTTTGACTAGGCTATTCCAAGACATTTAAATGTTTCCCCTTAAACCACTCAAGTGTTGCTTTAGCAGTATGCTTAGGGTCATTGTTCTGCTAGAAGGTGAACCTTCATCCCAATCTCAAATCTCTGGAGGACTGAAACAGGTTTCCCTCAAGAATTTCCCAGTATTTAGCGCCATACATCATTCCTTCAATTCTGACCAGTTTCCCAGTCCCTGCTGATGAAAAACATCCCCACAGCATGATGCTGCCACCACCATGCTTCACTGTGGGGATGGTGTTCTCGGGGTGATGAGAGGTGTTGGTTTTGCGCCAGACATAGCATTTTCCTTGATGGCCAAAAAGCTCAATTTTAGTCTCATCTGACCAGAGTACCTATTCCATATGTTTGGGGTGTCTCCCACATGCCTTTTGGCGAACACCAAACGTGTTCGCTTATTTTTTTCTTTAAGCAATTACTTTATTCTGGCCACTCTTCCGTAACGCCCAGCTCTGTGGAGTGTACGGCTTAAAGTGGTCCTATGGACAGATACTCCAATCTCCGCTGTGGAGCTTTGCAGCTCCTTCAGGGTTATCTTTGGTCTCTTTGTTGCCTCTCTGATTAATGCCCTCCTTGCCTGGTCCGTGAGTTGTGGTGGGCGGCCCTCTCTTGGCAGGTTTGTTGTGGTGCCATATTCTTTCCATTTTTTTTATACTGGATTTAATGGTGCTCCGTGGGATGTGCGAAGTTTCTGATATTTTTTTATAACCCAACCCTGATCTGTACTTATAATAATATAATATGCCATTTAGCAGACGCTTTTATCCAAAGCGACTTACAGTCATGCGTGCATAATTTTTTTTTGTGTATGGGTGGTCCCGGGGATCGAACCCACTACCTTGGCGTTACAAGCGCCGTGCTCTACCAGCTGAGCTACAGAGGAGCTCCACAACTTTGTCCCTGACCTGTTTGGAGAACTCCTTGGTCTTCATGGTGCCGTTTGCTTGGTGGTGCCCCTTGCTTAGTGGTGTTGCAGACTCTGGGGCCTTTCAGAACAGGTGTATATATACTGAGATCATGTGACAGATCATGTGACACTTAGATTGCACACAGGTGGACTTTATTTAACTAATTATGTGACTTCTGAAGGTAATTGGTTGCACCAGATCTTATTTAGGGCTTCATAGCAAAGGGGGTGAATCCATATGCACTCACCACTTTTCCGTTATTTATTTTTTTAGAATTCTTTGAAACAAGTTATTTTTTAAATTTCACTTCACCAATTTGGACTATTTTGTGTTTGTCCATTACATGAAATCCAAATAAAAATCCATTTAAATTACAGGTTGTAATGCAACAAAATAGGAAAAACGCAGAGGGGGATGAATACTTTTGCAAGGCACTGTGCGTGTTTGTTAGAGGTTGTGTTTTAGCCGTGTGTTCGTGCCTGTATATAAATATATACAGAGATCTAACATGAAGCAACATTTACCATTGGTGTGGTGAATAACAGTTTATATTGAGTGTATGCGTGTACCTGTGCGTGTGTTTTAGAGGTTGTGTTTTAGCCGTGTGTTCGTGCTGTGGCCTGTACCTGTGTGTCTTTCAGAAAGGGTCTGTGAGTATATTTAGCTGTCCCACTTTAGCGCCCTGATTCCCTTATTCTCTAAAGGAAAAACAGTCCCTGTGTTTCAATCCTGCTTTGTCATGAGACACAGACACACACACAGCCGCTCCACTTTGCCACCATTGAGCAGAGAGAGAGAGAGGACATGGTTGCATTACTGAGAGAAGAAACATTACTGTGCGTGTGTGTGTGTGTGTGTGTGTGTGTGTGTGTGTGTGTGTGTGTGTGTGTGTGTGTGTGGGCTGGCTGTGCATGTCTCGCTGTGTCCCAGTTTCCTTTAACTGAGGCTCCTTGGCACTGAGAACAGCAGAGAGAGATAGAGGCAGGCATTGGCTGAAAACAGGGCTCCGCTTTGATTGGTGTGTTTGATGGCGGGGGGGGGGGGGCTCAGTCAGCCGTTCTAACCGCTGTGTATAGTAGAGCATCGGCCTTCTCCTTTTCTCCACTACAACACTGTAGTACTGCGTCAGACAGACATGGCCTGGTCTCCACTACAACACTGTAGTACTGCGTCAGACAGACATGGCCTGGTCTCCACTACAACACTGTAGTACTGCGTCAGACATGGCCTGGTCTCCTCTACAACACTGTAGTACTGCGTCAGACATGGCCTGGTCTCCACTACAACACTGTAGTACTGCGTCAGACAGACATGGCCTGGTCTCCACTACAACACTGTAGTACTGCGTCAGACATGACCTGGGTCTCCTCTACAACACTGTAGTACTGCGTCAGACATGGCCTGGTCTCCACTACAACACTGTAGTACTGCGTCAGACATGGCCTGGTCTCCACTACAACACTGTAGTACTGCGTCAGACATGGCCTGGTCTCCACTACAACACTGTAGTACTGCGTCAGACAGACATGGCCTGGTCTCCTCTACAACACTGTAGTACTGCGTCAGACATGGCCTGGTCTCCACTACAACACTGTGTAGTACTGCGTCAGACAGACATGGCCTGGTCTCCACTACAACACTGTAGTACTGCGTCAGACATGGCCTGGTCTCCTCTACAACACTGTAGTACTGCGTCAGACATGGCCTGGTCTCCTCTACAACACTGTAGTACTGCGTCAGACCATGGCATGGCCTGGTCTCCACTACAACACTGTAGTACTGCGTCAGACATGGCCTGGTCTCCACTACAACACTGTAGTACTGCGTCAGACATGGCCTGGTCTCCTCTACAACACTGTAGTACTGCGTCAGACATGGCCTGGTCTCCTCTACAACACTGTAGTACTGCGTCAGACATGGCCTGGTCTCCACTACAACACTGTAGTACTGCGTCAGACATGGCCTGGTCTCCACTACAACACTGTAGTACTGCGTCAGACATGGCCTGGTCTCCACTACAACACTGTAGTACTGCGTCAGACATGGCCTGGTCTCCACTACAACACTGTAGTACTGCGTCAGACATGGCCTGGTCTCCACTACAACACTGTAGTACTGCGTCAGACATGGCCTGGTCTCCACTACAACACTGTAGTACTGCGTCAGACAGACATGGCCTGGTCTCCACTACAACACTGTAGTACTGCGTCAGACATGGCGTCAGACATGGTCTCTGGTCTCCACTACAACACTGTAGTACTGCGTCAGACAGACATGGCCTGGTCTCCACTACAACACTGTAGTACTGCGTCAGACAGACATGGCCTGGTCTCCACTACAACACTGTAGTACTGCGTCAGACATGGCCTGGTCTCCACTACAACACTGTAGTACTGCGTCAGACATGGCCTGGTCTCCACTACAACACACTAGTAGTACTGCGTCAGACATGGCCTGGTCTCCTCTACAACACTGTAGTACTGCGTCAGACAGACATGGCCTGGTCTCCACTACAACACTGTAGTACTGCGTCAGACATGGCCTGGTCTCCACTACAACACTGTAGTACTGCGTCAGACATGGCCTGGTCTCCACTACAACACTGTAGTACTGCGTCAGACAGACATGGCCTGGTCTCCACTACAACACTGTAGTACTGCGTCAGACATGGCCTGGTCTCCACTACAACACTGTAGTACTGCGTCAGACAGACATGGCCTGGTCTCCACTACAACACTGTAGTACTGCGTCAGACAGACATGGCCTGGTCTCCACTACAACACTGTAGTACTGCGTCAGACATGGCCTGGTCTCCACTACAACACTGTAGTACTGCGTCAGACATGGCCTGGTCTCCACTACAACACTGTAGTACTGCGTCAGACATGGCCTGGTCTCCACTACAACACTGTAGTACTGCGTCAGACATGGCCTGGTCTCCACTACAACACTGTAGTACTGCGTCAGACATGGCCTGGTCTCCACTACAACACTGTAGTACTGCGTCAGACATGGCCTGGTCTCCTCTACAACACTGTAGTACTGCGTCAGACATGGCCTGGTCTCCACTACAACACTGTAGTACTGCGTCAGACAGACATGGCCTGGTCTCCTCCACTACAACACTGTAGTACTGCGTCAGACAGACATGGCCTGGTCTCCTCTAAAACACTGTAGTACTGCGTCAGACATGGCCTGGTCTCCACTACAACACTGTAGTACTGCGTCAGACATGGCCTGGTCTCCTCTACAACACTGTAGTACTGCGTCAGACAGACATGGCCTGGTCTCCACTACAACACTGTAGTACTGCGTCAGACAGACATGGCCTGGTCTCCACTACAACACTGTAGTACTGCGTCAGACATGGCCTGGTCTCCTCTACAACACTGTAGTACTGCGTCAGACATGGCCTGGTCTCCACTACAACACTGTAGTACTGCGTCAGACATGGCCTGGTCTCCACTACAACACTGTAGTACTGCGTCAGACATGGCCTGGTCTCCACTACAACACTGTAGTACTGCGTCAGACATGGCCTGGTCTCCACTACAACACTGTAGTACTGCGTCAGACAGACATGGCCTGGTCTCCACTACAACACTGTAGTACTGCGTCAGACATGGCCTGGTCTCCACTACAACACTGTAGTACTGCGTCAGACATGGCCTGGTCTCCACTACAACACTGTAGTACTGCGTCAGACAGACATGGCCTGGTCTCCACTACAACACTGTAGTACTGCGTCAGACATGGCCTGGTCTCCACTACAACACTGTAGTACTGCGTCAGACATGGCCTGGTCTCCACTACAACACTGTAGTACTGCGTCAGACATGGCCTGGTCTCCTCTACAACACTGTAGTACTGCGTCAGACATGGCCTGGTCTCCACTACAACACTGTAGTACTGCGTCAGACATGGCCTGGTCTCCACTACAACACTGTAGTACTGCGTCAGACAGACATGGCCTGGTCTCCTCTACAACACTGTAGTACTGCGTCAGACAGACATGGCCTGGTCTCCTCTACAACACTGTAGTACTGCGTCAGACATGGCCTGGTCTCCTCTACAACACTGTAGTACTGCGTCAGACATGGCCTGGTCTCCACTACAACACTGTAGTACTGCGTCAGACATGGCCTGGTCTCCACTACAACACTGTAGTACTGCGTCAGACAGACATGGCCTGGTCTCCACTACAACACTGTAGTACTGCGTCAGACAGACATGGCCTGGTCTCCACTACAACACTGTAGTACTGCGTCAGACAGACATGGCCTGGTCTCCTCTACAACACTGTAGTACTGCGTCAGACATGGCCTGGTCTCCACTACAACACTGTAGTACTGCGTCAGACAGACATGGCCTGGTCTCCACTACAACACTGTAGTACTGCGTCAGACATGGCCTGGTCTCCACTACAACACTGTAGTAGAGTAGAGTACAGCACAGAGCAGGGTAGAGCAGAGTCGAGCACAAATTAGAGCAGAGCAGAGTATAGCAGAGTAGAGTAAAGCAGAGTGGAGCAGAGTAGACCGTAGTGTAGAGTAGAACACAGAGTTCTACAAAGTTGAGCAGAGTAGATTAGAGTATATATGAGTAGAGCACAGAGCTGAGTAGTGTAGAGCAGAGTACAGTACAGCAAAGAGCAGAGTAGAGTCAGTATGAAAATGTATGCACTCACTAACTGTAAGTCGCTCTGGATAAGAGCGTCTACTAAATGACTAAAATGTAAATGTAGAGTAGAGCAGAGTAGATCACAGAGCAGAGTAGAATAGAGCAGAGTACAGCGTAGAGATGAGTAGAGTACAGAGTAGAGGCGAGCAAAGTAGAGCACAGAGCAGAGTAGAATAGAGCAGAGTACAGCGTAGAGATGAGTAGAGTACAGAGTAGAGGCGAGCAAAGTAGAGCACAGAGCAGAGTATTGTAGAGCAGAGTACAGTACTGCAGAGTAGAGCGGAGCAGGGTATATCACAGAGCAGAGTAAAACAGAGCAGAGTAGAGCACAGAGCAGAGTAAAGCAGTGCAGAGTACAGTACAGAGTAGAGCAGAGTAAAACAGAGTAGAGCAGAGTGCAGAGTAGGACATAGCAGAGTAGAATAGATCCCAGAGCAGAGTAGAACAGAGTAGAGCATAGAGTAGAACACAGAGTAGAGCCGAGCAGAGTAGATTAGAGCAGCGCAGAGTAGATTAGAATAGAGTAGAGTAGATTAGAATAGAGTAGATCACAGAGCAAAGTAGAGCAGTGCAGAGTACAGCAAAGAGCAGAGTAGAGGAGAGCACAGAGCAGAGTAGAGCAGAGTAGAGTGTAGAGTAGAACACAGAGTAGAGCCGAGCAGAGAAGATTAGAATAGAGCAGAGTAGAGCACAATACAGCAGGGTAGAGTAGAGTGGAGCAGAGTATAGCACAGAGCAGAGTAGAGCACAGAGCAGAGTAGAACAGAGTAGAGTAGAGCAGTGCAGAGTACAGCAATGAGCAGAGTAGAGCAGAGAAGAATACAGAGTAGAGGCGAGCAGAGTAGAGCAGAGCACAAAGCAGACTAAAACAGTGTAGCGCAAAACAGAGTAGAGCTCAGTAGAGCAGAGCGCAGCGTAGAGAAGAGCAGAAAAGAACACAGTAGAGTGCAGAGTAGAGCAGAGTAGAGCAGAGCACAAAGCAGACTAAAACAGTGTAGCGCAAAACAGAGTAGAGCTCAGTAGAGCAGAGCGCAGCGTAGAGAAGAGCAGAGTAGAACAGAAAAGAACACAGTAGAGTGCAGAGTAGAACAGAGTAGAGCAGAGCAGAGAGCAGACTAAAAAAGCGTAGGGTAGAGCAGAGTAGAGCAGAGCAGAGTAGAGCATAGAGCAGAGTAGAGTAGACTACAGCAGTGTAGGGTAGAGCGCAGAGTAGAGCAGAGTGGAGTAGAGTAAAGCAGAGTAGAGCACAGAGTGGAGTAAAACAGAGAAGAGTAGAGTAAAGCAGAATAGAGCAGAACAAAGTATAGTAGAGCAGAGTAGAGCAGAAAAGAGTAGAGTAGAGCGCAGAGTAGAAAAGAGCAGAGTAGAGCACAGCATAAAGTATATTAGAGTAGAGCACAGAGCTGAGTAGAGTAGAGCAGAGCAGAGTATAGTACAGCAAGGTAGAGTAGAGTAGAGCGGAGCAGAGTATAGCACAGAGCAGAGTAAAACAGAGCAGAGTAAAACAAAGCAGAGTAGAACAGAGTAGAGTACAGCACAGTAGAGCACAGAGCAAAGTAGAACAGAGTAGAGCAGTGCAGAGTAGATCACAGAGCAAAGTAGAACAGAGTAGAGCAGTGCAGAGTACAGCACATAGCAGAGTAAATTAGAGCAGAGTAGAGAAGGTCACAGAGCAGAGCAGAGTAGACACAGAGTAGAGCAGAGCAGAGCAGAGTAGAGCCGAGCAAAGTAGAGCAGAGTAGAGTAGAGCACAGAGCAGAGTCGAGCAGAGTAGGGCACAGAGCAGACTAAAAAAGTGTAGATTAGAGTAGAGCAAAGCAGATTAGAGTGGAGCAGAGTAGAGCGCAGATTACAGTAGCGCAGAGGAGAGTAGAGCAGAAAGGAGGAGAGTAGAGCACAGAGTAGAGTAGATTAGAGTAGAGTAAAGCATAGTAGAGCAGAGCAGAGTAAAGCAGAGTAAAGCACAGCGCGGAGTAAAACAGAGAAGAGCAGAGTAGAGCAGAGCACAGAACAGAGTGGAGCAGAGTAGAGTAAATCACAGAGTAGACTAAAACAGAGTAGAACAGAGTAGAGTAGAGCAGAGTAAAGTAGAGCAGAGTAGAGTGGAGTAGAGCAGAGCACAGAGTAGAGCAGAGTATAGTAGGGCAGAGTATAGTAGAGCAGAGCACAGAGTAGAACAGAGTAGAGTAGAGCAGAGTAAAGTAGAGCAGAGTAGAGTGGAGTAGAGCAGAGCACAGAGTAGAGCAGAGTATAGTAGAGCAGAGTATAGTAGAGCAGAGTATAGTAGAGCAGAGCACAGAGTATAAATAAAATAAATAAATATGCCATTTAGCAGACGCTTTTATCCAAAGTGACTTACAGTCATGCGTGCATACATTTTTGTGTATGGGTGGTCCCGGGGATCGAACCCACTACCTTGGCGTTACAAGCGCCGTGCTCTACCAGCTGAGCTACAGAGGACCACAGCAGAGTATAGTATAGTCGGGCATAGTATAGTAGAGCCGAGCAGATTAGAGCATAGCGTAGTGTAGAGCAGAGTATAGTAGAGCAAAGCAGAGTAGAGTGGAGCAGAGCAGATTAGAGTAAGTGTAGAGCAGAGTAGAGCAGCATAGGGTAGAGCAGAGAGCAGAATAGAGTATAGCAGAGTATAGTATAGCAGAGTAGAGTAGAACACTGAGTAGAGCCGAGCAGATTAGAGCATAGCGCAGAGTAAAGTAGAGTAGAGCAGAGTAGAACATAGAGTAGAGCAGAGTAGAACAGAGTAGAGTAGAGCACAGAGCAGAGTAGAGCAAAGCAGAGTAGAGTAGAGCCGAGCAGATTAGAGCGTAGCGCAGAGTAGAGTATAGTAGAGCAGAGTATAGTAGAGCACAGAGCAGACTAAAACAGAAAAACAGAGCACAGAGCAGAGTAGAGTGCAGAGTGCAGTGTAGAGCAGAGTAGAGTAGATTAGCATAGGGTAGAGCAGAAAATAGAGCAGAGTAGAGTAGAGTTTGTGTCTCTGTGTGTGTTTGTGTGTGTGTAGAGCAGAGTAGAGCAGATTAGAGTAGATCACAGAGCAGATTAGAGCACAGAGCAGATTAGAGCACAGGGCAGATTAGAGCACAGGGCAGATTAGAACACAGAGCAGATTAGATCACAGAGCAGAGTAGAGTAGATCACAGAGCAGAGCAGAGTAGATCACAGAGCAGAGTAGAGTAGAGTAGAGGAGAGTAGATCACAGAGCAGATTAGATCACAGAGCAGATTAGAGCACAGAGCAGATTATAGCACAGAGCAGATTATATCACAGAGCAGATTAGATCACAGAGCAGATTAGATCACAGAGCAGAGTAGATCACAGAGCAGAGTAGAGTAGAGTGCAGAGTAGAGTAGAGCACAGAGCAGATTAGAGCACAGAGCAGATTAGAGTAGAGCACAGAGCAGAGTAGATCACAGAGCAGAGTAGAGTAGAGTATAATACAGCAAAATAGAGCAGAGTAGAGTACAGCAGAGTACAGTACAGCAGGGTAGAGCAGAGTACAGTACAGCAGAGCAGTGTAGAGTAGAGTACAGCAGAGTACAGTACAGCAGGGTAGAGCAGAGCAGAGTAGAGCAGAGTACAGTAGAGTACAGTACAGCAGGGTAGAGTAGAGCAGAGTACAGTACAGCAGAGTAGAGTACAGTACAGCAGAGTAGAGTAGAGTACAGTACATCAGGGTAGAGCAGAGTACAATACAGCAGAGTACAGTACAGCAGAGTAGAGTAGAGTACACTACAGCAGAGTAGAGTACAGCAGAGTATAGTAGGGCAGAGTATAGTAGAGCCGAGCAGATTAGAGCATAGCGTAGTGTAGAGCAGAGTATAGTAGAGCAAAGCAGAGTAGAGTGGAGCAGAGCAAATTAGAGTAAGTGTAGAGCAGAGTAGAGCAGCATAGGGTAGAGCAGAGAGCAGAATAGAGTATAGCAGAGTATAGTATAGCAGAGTATAGTAGGGCAGAGTATAGTAGAGCCGAGCAGATTAGAGCACAGAGCAGAGTAGAGCACAGAGCAGAGTAGAGCAAAGCAGAGTAGAGTAGAGCAAAGCAGATTAGAGCGTAGTGCAGAGTAGAGTATAGTAGAGCATAGTATAGTAGAGCTGAGCCAAGTATGGCAGAGTAGAGTAGACCACAGAGCAGACTAAAACAGAGAAAAACATCACAGAGCAGAGTAGAGTGCAGAGTGCAGTGTAGAGCAGAGTAGAGTAGATTAGCATAGGGTAGAGCAGAGAATAGAGCAGAGTAGAGTAGAGTTTGTGTCTCTGTGTGTGTTTGTGTGTGTGTAGAGTAGAGTAGAGTAGAGTAGAGCACAGAGCAGATTAGAGCACAGAGCAGATTAGATCACAGAGCAGAGTAGATCACAGAGCAGAGTAGAGTAGATCACAGAGCAGAGCAGAGTAGATCACAGAGCAGAGTAGAGTAGAGCACAGAGCAGAGTAGATCACAGAGCAGAGTAGAGTAGAGTATAATACAGCAGAGTAGAGCAGAGTATAGTACAGTACAGCAGGGTAGAGTAGAGTACAGTACAGTACAGCAGGGTAGAGCAGAGTACAGTACAGCAGAGTAGAGTACAGTAGAGTAGATCAGAGTAGAGTACAGTACAGCAGGGTATAGTAGAGTAGAGTACAGCAGAGTACAGTACAGCAGAGTAGATCAGAGTAGAGTACAGTACAGCAGGGTAGAGTAGAGTAGAGTACAGCAGAGTACAGTACAGCAGAGTAGAGTAGAGCAGAGTACAGTACAGCAGAGTAGAGCAGAGTACAGTACAGCAGAGTAGAGTAGAGCAGAGTACAGTACAGCAGAGTAGAGTACAGCAGAGTACAGTACAGCAGGGTAGAGTAGAGTAGAGTACAGCAAAGTACAGTACAGCAGGGTAGAGTAGAGTAGAGTACAGCAAAGTACAGTACAGCAGGGTAGAGTAGAGCAGAGTACAGCAGAGTACAGTACAGCAGGGTAGAGTAGAGCAGAGTACAGTACAGCAGAGTAGAGCAGAGTACAGTACAGTACAGCAGAGTAGAGTAGAGCAGAGTACAGTACCGCAGAGTAGAGTACAGCAGAGTACAGTACAGCAGGGTAGAGCAGAGCAGAGTAGAGCAGAGTACAGTAGAGTACAGTACAGCAGGGTAGAGCAGAGCAGAGCAGAGTACAGTACAGCAGGGTAGAGCACAGTACAGTACAGCAGAGTAGAGTACAGCAGAGTAGAGTAGAGCAGAGTACAGTACAGCAGAGTACAGTACAGCAGGGTAGAGCAGAGTACAGTACAGCAGAGTACAGTACAGCAGTGTAGAGCAGAGCAGAGTACAGTACAGCAGAGTAGAGTAGAGCAGAGTACAGTACAGCAGGGTAGAGCAGAGTACAGTACAGCAGGGTAGAGCAGAGTACAGTACAGCAGAGTACAGTACAGCAGTGTAGAGCAGAGCAGAGTACAGTACAGCAGAGTAGAGTAGAGCAGAGTACAGTACAGCAGAGTACAGTACAGCAGGGTAGAGCAGAGTACAGTACAGCAGTGTAGAGCAGAGTACAGTACAGCAGAGTACAGTACAGCAGTGTAGAGCAGAGCAGAGTACAGTACAGCAGAGTATAGTAGGGCAGAGTAGAGTAGAGCAGAGTACAGTACAGCAGAGTACAGTACAGCAGGGTAGAGCAGAGTACAGTACAGCAGTGTAGAGCAGAGTACAGTACAGCAGAGTACAGTACAGCAGTGTAGAGCAGAGCAGAGTACAGTACAGCAGAGTACAGCAGAGTAGAGTACAGCAGAGTATAGTAGGGCAGAGTATAGTAGAGCCGAGCAGATTAGAGCATAGCGTAGTGTAGAGCAGAGTATAGTAGAGCAAAGCAGAGTAGAGTGGAGCAGATTAGAGTAAGTGTAGAGCAGAGTAGAGCAGCATAGGGTAGAGCAGAGAGCAGAATAGAGTATAGCAGAGTATAGTATAGCAGAGTAGAGTAGGGCAGAGTATAGTAGAGCCGAGCAGATTAGAGCACAGAGCAGAGTAGAGCACAGAGCAGAGTAGAGCAAAGCAGAGTAGAGTAGAGCAAAGCAGATTAGAGCGTAGTGCAGAGTAGAGTATAGTAGAGCATAGTATAGTAGAGCTGAGCCAAGTATGGCAGAGTAGAGTAGACCACAGAGCAGACTAAAACAGAGAAAAACATCACAGAGCAGAGTAGAGTGCAGAGTGCAGTGTAGAGCAGAGTAGAGTAGATTAGCATAGGGTAGAGCAGAGAATAGAGCAGAGTAGAGTAGAGTTTGTGTCTCTGTGTGTGTTTGTGTGTGTGTAGAGTAGAGTAGAGTAGAGTAGAGCACAGAGCAGATTAGAGCACAGAGCAGATTAGATCACAGAGCAGAGTAGATCACAGAGCAGAGTAGAGTAGATCACAGAGCAGAGCAGAGTAGATCACAGAGCAGAGTAGAGTAGAGCACAGAGCAGAGTAGATCACAGAGCAGAGTAGAGTAGAGTATAATACAGCAGAGTAGAGCAGAGTATAGTACAGTACAGCAGGGTAGAGTAGAGTACAGTACAGTACAGCAGGGTAGAGCAGAGTACAGTACAGCAGAGTACAGCAGAGTAGATCAGAGTAGAGTACAGTACAGCAGGGTAGAGTAGAGTAGAGTACAGCAGAGTACAGTACAGCAGAGTAGATCAGAGTAGAGTACAGTACAGCAGGGTAGAGTAGAGTACAGCAGAGTACAGTACAGCAGGGTAGAGTAGAGCAGAGTACAGTACAGCAGAGTAGAGTAGAGTAGAGCAGAGTACAGTACAGCAGGGTAGAGTAGAGTAGAGCAGAGTACAGTACAGCAGAGTAGAGTAGAGTAGAGCAGAGTACAGTACAGCAGGGTAGAGTAGAGTAGAGTACAGTACAGCAGAGTAGAGTAGAGCAGAGTACAGTACAGCAGAGTAGAGTACAGCAGAGTACAGTACAGCAGAGTAGAGTACAGCAGAGTACAGTACAGCAGGGTAGAGTAGAGTAGAGTACAGCAAAGTACAGTACAGCAGGGTAGAGTAGAGCAGAGTACAGTACAGCAGGGTAGAGCAGAGTACAGTACAGCAGAGTAGAGCAGAGTACAGTACAGCAGAGTAGAGCAGAGTACAGTACAGCAGAGTAGAGTACAGCAGAGTACAGTACAGCAGGGTAGAGCAGAGCAGAGTAGAGCAGAGTACAGTACAGCAGAGTAGAGCAGAGTACAGCAGAGTACAGTACAGCAGAGTAGAGCAGAGTACAGTACAGCAGAGTAGAGCAGAGTACAGTACAGTACAGCAGAGTAGAGTAGAGCAGAGTACAGTACCGCAGAGTAGAGTACAGCAGAGTACAGTACAGCAGGGTAGAGCAGAGCAGAGTAGAGCAGAGTACAGTAGAGTACAGTACAGCAGGGTAGAGCAGAGCAGAGTACAGTACAGCAGGGTAGAGCAGAGTACAGTACAGCAGAGTAGAGTACAGCAGAGTAGAGTAGAGCAGAGTACAGTACAGCAGAGTACAGTACAGCAGGGTAGAGCAGAGTACAGTACAGCAGAGTACAGTACAGCAGAGTAGAGCAGAGTACAGTACAGCAGAGTAGAGTAGAGCAGAGTACAGTACAGCAGAGTACAGTACAGCAGGGTAGAGCAGAGTACAGTACAGCAGAGTACAGTACAGCAGTGTAGAGCAGAGCAGAGTACAGTACAGCAGAGTACAGCAGAGTAGAGTAGAGCAGAGTACAGCAGAGTACAGTACAGCAGTGTAGAGCAGAGCAGAGTACAGTACAGCAGAGTACAGTACAGCAGAGTACAGCAGAGTAGAGTAGAGCAGAGTACAGTACAGCAGAGTACAGTACAGCAGTGTAGAGCAGAGCAGAGTACAGTACAGCAGAGTACAGTACAGCAGTGTAGAGCAGAGCAGAGTACAGTACAGCAGAGTACAGCAGAGTAGAGTAGAGCAGAGTACAGTACAGCAGGGTAGAGCAGAGTACAGTACAGCAGTGTAGAGCAGAGCAGAGTACAGTACAGCAGTGTAGAGCGGTGTGTGTGTGTGTGTATGTGTGTGTGTGTGTGTGTGTGTGTGTGTGTGTGTGTGTGTGTGTGTGTGTGTGTGTGTGTGTGTGTGTGTGTGTGTGTGTGTGTGTGTGTGTGTGTGTTCTCTGCAACAAGCTCTCACAGTCTCATTGCAGAATTAGACCTTCATCCACATTCTCCAAACATCACATTTCGAAGTTGAGGGTTAAGTTTAGGCATTAATTCTGAATTGCTAAGATAAGGGTTAAGGTTAGGGTTATGAATTGTTAAGGTAAGGGTTAAGGTTAGGGATATGAGTTGTTAAGGTAAGGGTTAAGGTTAGGGATATGAGTTGTTAAGGTAAGGGTTAAGGTTAGGGTTATGAGTTGTTAAGGTAAGGGTTAAGGTTAGGGATATGAGTTGTTAAGGTAAGGGTTAAGGTTAGGGTTATGAGTTGTTAAGGTAAGGGTTAAGGTTAGGGATATGAGTTGTTAAGGTAAGGGTTAAGGTTAGGGTTATGAGTTGTTAAGGTAAGGGTTAAGGTTTGGGATAGGGTTATGAGTTGTTAAGGTAAGGGTTAAGGTTTGGGATAGGGTTATGAGTTGTTAAGGTAAGGGTTAAGGTTAGGGTTATAAGTTGTTAAGGTAAGGGTTACGGTTAGGGTTATGAGTTGTTAAGGTAAGGGTTAAGGTTAGGGTTATGAGTTGTTAAGGTAAGGGTTAAGGTTAGGGATAGGGTTATGAGTTGTTAAGGTAAGGGTTAGGGTTAGGGATATGAGTTGTTAAGGTAAGGGTTAAGGTTAGGGTTATGAGTTGTTAAGGTAAGGGTTAGGGTTTGGGATAGGGTTATGAGTTGTTAAGGTAAGGGTTAAGGTTTGGGATAGGGTTATGAGTTGTTAAGGTAAGGGTTAAGGTTTGGGATAGGGTTATGAGTTGTTAAGGTAAGGGTTAAGGTTTGGGATAGGGTTATGAGTTGTTAAGGTAAGGGTTAAGGTTTGGGATAGGGTTATGAGTTGTTAAGGTAAGGGTTAAGGTTAGGGTTATAAGTTGTTAAGGTAAGGGTTACGGTTAGGGTTATGAGTTGTTAAGGTAAGGGTTAAGGTTAGGGTTATGAGTTGTTAAGGTAAGGGTTAAGGTTAGGGATAGGGTTATGAGTTGTTAAGGTAAGGGTTAGGGTTTGGGATAGGGTTATGAGTTGTTAAGGTAAGGGTTAAGGTTAGGGTTAGGGTTACGATGAGTTGTTAAGGTAAGGGTTAAGGTTTGGGATAGGGTTATGAGTTAGTTTAAGGTAAGGGTTAAAGTTAGGGTTATGAGTTGTTAAGGGAGGTAAGGGTTAAGGTTAGGGTTATGAGTTGTTAAGGTAAGGGTTAAGGTTAGGGATAGGGTTATGAGTTGTTAAGGTAAGGGTTAGGGTTTGGGATAGGGTTATGAGTTGTTAAGGTAAGGGTTAAGGTTTGGGATAGGGTTATGAGTTGTTAAGGTAAGGGTTAAGGTTAGGGTTATGAGTTGTTAAGGTAAGGGTTAAGGTTAGGGTTATGAGTTGTTTTGTTAAGGGTTAAGGTTAGGGTTATGAGTTGTTAAGGTAAGGGTTAAGGTTAGGGATATGAGTTGTTAAGGTAAGGGTTAAGGTTAGGGTTATGAGTTGTTAAGGTAAGGGTTAAGGTTTGGGATAGGGTTATGAGTTGTTAAGGTAAGGGTTAAGGTTTGGGATAGGGTTATGAGTTGTTAAGGTAAGGGTTAAGGTTAGGGTTATGAGTTGTTAAGGTAAGGGTTAAGGTTAGGGTTATGAGTTGTTAAGGTAAGGGTTAAGGTTTGGGATAGGGTTATGAGTTGTTAAGGTAAGGGTTCAGGTTTGGGATAGGATTAAAACCCAAAATAAAAAACCAGTGTCCATGACTGGGATCGAACACGCAACCTTCTGATCCATGGACATCAGTGGAGGTTAGGGTTAGGGTTACGACTGGGATCGAACACGCAACCTTCTGATCCAGAGTCATGGACATCAGTGGAGGTTAGGGTTACGGAATAGGATAGGTTTATGCTACTACATGATACTAGAATTTTCCCTAAACCCATCATGAGGTTGCTATAACCTAGCCTACGAATTTTACAAAGTAGGTGCACAAGTCGAGAGAAATGAAAGTAATCAAGGTGAATGGAATTAAGAAATACATAAATAAATACGGAAGTATTGGAGAATAAAAATACAGTAGAATACAGTATATCCTCTCTTCTCCAGACCATCTCCGGTGACCTTCTCCCCTACCTCACCTCGCTGATCAACTCATCCTTGACCGCTGGCTATGTCCCTTCCGTCTTCAAGAGAGCGAGAGTTGCACCCCTTCTCAAAAAACCAGCACTTGATCCCTCTGATGTCAACAACTACAGACCAGTATCCCTTCTTTCTTTTCTTTCCAAAACTATTGAGCGTGCCGTCTTTAGCCAACTCTCTTGCTATCTCTCTCAGAATGACCTTCTTGACCCAAAACCAGTCAGGTTTCAGGACTGGTCATTCAACTGAGACTGCTCTTCTCTGTGTCACGGAGGCTCTCCGCACTGCTAAAGCTAACTCTCTCTCCTCTGCTCTTGTCCTTCTAGACCTGTCTGCTGCCTTTGATACTGTGAACCATCAGATCCTCCTCTCCACCCTCTCCGAGCTGGGCATCTCCGGCGCGGCTCACTCTTGGATTGCGTCCTACCTGACCGGTCGCTCCTACCAAGTGGCGTGGCGAGAAGCTGTCTCCACACCACGTGCTCTCACCACTGGTGTCCCCCAGGGCTCAGTTCTAGGCCCTCTCCTATTCTCGCTATACACCAAGTCACTTGGCTCTGTCATATCCTCACATGGCCTCTCCTATCATTGCTACGCTGACGACACACAACTAATCTTCTCCTTTCCCCCTTCTGATAACCAGGTGGCGAATCGCATCTCTGCATGTCTGGCAGACATATCAGTATGGATGACGGATCACCACCTCAAGCTGAACCCTGGCAAGACGGAGCTGCTCTTCCTCCCGGGGAAGGACTTCCCGTTCCATGATCTCGCCATCACGGTTGACAACTCCGTTGTGTCCTCCTCCCAGAGTGCGAAGAGCCTTGGCGTGACCCTGGACAACACCCTGTCGTTCTCCGCTAACATCAAGGCGGTGACCCGATCCTGCAGGTTCATGCTATACAAGTGTGATTCGGAGAGTACGACCCTGCCTTACACAGGAAGCGGCACAGGTCCTAATCCAGGCACTTGTCATCTCCCGTCTGGATTACTGCAACTCGCTGTTGGCTGGGCTCCCATGCCGCTGCCCGTCTGGTGTTCAACCTTCCCAAGTTCTCTCACGTCACCCCGCTCCTCCGCACACTCCACTGGCTTCCAGTTGAAGCTCGCATCTGTTACAAGACCATGGTGCTTGCCTATGGAGCTGTGAGGGGAACGGCACCTCCGTACCTTCAGGCTCTGATCAGTCCCTACACCCAGGCGAGGGCATTGCGTTCATCCACCTCTGGCCTGCTGGCTCCCCTTCCTCTGCGGAAGCATAGCTCCCGCTCAGCCCAGTCAAAACTGTTCGCTGCTCTGGCACCCCAATGGTGGAACAAGCTCCCTCACGACGCCAGGACAGCGGAGTCACTCACCACCTTCCGGAGACATTTGAAACCGCACCTCTTTAAGGAATACACTGGGATAGGATAAAGTAATCCTTCTACCCCCCCCCCCCCCTAAAAAAATAAGGGTAATAAATAAATAAATAAAAATGTGAAGTGGTTATCCCACTGGCTATAGGGTGAATGCACCAATTTGTAAGTCGCTCTGGATAAGAGCGTCTGCTAAATGACGTAAATGTAAAATGTAATACATATGAAATGAGTAAAGCAGTATGTAAACATTATTAAAGTGGCCAGTGATTCCATGTCTATGTATATAGGGCAGCAGCCTCTAAGGTGCAGGGTTGAGTAACCGGGTGGTAGCTGGCTAGTGATGGTTATTTAACAGTGAAACATTCAATACTGCCTTGCACACTCTTGCCTGCATCTAGCTGATCTAGGATGTAATCATTAGTCCAGCAGTTGCAAACAAGAGTTTCTATTGGACAAATTCAGGTATGTTAATCCCCATTTCGTTCTGTTTGCTTCCGTTTAAGAAACGTTTTTCAACAGAATCGGCAGAATGAATACACCCCTGATCACACGCAAACACAGCCACATATAAACTTCATGATCACTTTGCTTGTTGTATATATAATTCCTTCTTGCATCTAGACGCTCTCCTCCTCTCACCTTTTCCCTTGGCTTGTGGACTTCAGCGCACAATACAACAGCTGTCTGTGACCAGGCGAAAAAACCTTTCTAAGCCAAACCTTCACACCATAACCGCTAACCGCTACACACAGCCTACATCATTGTCATCATATTAACAGTGTGTTTTAATCAATTATTTGGCGACGTGAATATATTTAGTATAGTTTTATCTAAAAAGGATAACTTTTTTAAATGTTTCACTATTATTTTTTTCTTCTGAAATTCACTGAGGAGGATGGTCCTCCCCTTCCTCCTCTGAGGAGCCTCCACTGATGGACATCCATCCACCAACCCAGTCCACAAAACCCAAGCCTACTTGATGGCAATAGCGCTCACTGTTGCCCCTAGTGGTGGGTTTTGAAGGCATTCCCCGATGTCCTCAGGACATGGATAGATGTCCAATTTCTACGTCAATCTTGAACGACCTGGCTGGTTCTCTGTAAGGTGAGAGCAGCGTGTGAAGTAAGAGAGAACGTAGAGTCTGGACCTGCTCTCTCTTCTGACCAACCACCACTGTCCTCCAAACACGCAGCGGACTGCCCCAAGCACCATACAGGTCACCCTCATCTCTCCATCTCTCCACCCCTCCACTCCCCTGCCCGTGTGTGTGTGTGTGTGTGTGTGTGGGTGTGTGTGTGTGTGTGTGTGTCTGTGTGTGTGTGAGGGTGTGTGTGTGTGTTACTCACAGCAGTTGGTGACAGCGAAGCTGTTGGCGACCTCCAGGTTGTCTATGTGAGGAGTGAGGCGGAAGTCCTGGGTTCCATACTGGACCATTCCAATCCGGAACGCACTGTACTCCTGGTCCGCACCGCGTGGAAACAGCCCTCCTACACACACAGGGAGAATGTTTAGCTGGTTGTCTGGCAGTACTCTGGGAGAATGTTTAGCTGATTATCCAGCTAGTCTGGCAGTACTCTGGGAGAATGTTTAGCTGGTTATCCAGCTAGTCTGGCAGTACTCTGGGAGAATGTTTAGCTGGTTATCTACCAAGTCTGGCAGTACTCTGGGAGAATGTTTAGCTGGTTATCTACCAAGTCTGGCAGTACTCTGGGAGAATGTTTAGCTGGTTATCCAGCTAGTCTGGCAGTACTCTGGGAGAATGTTTAGCTGGTTATCTACCAAGTCTGGCAGTACTCTGGGAGAATGTTTAGCTGGTTATCCAGCTAGTCTGGCAGTACTCTGGGAGAATGTTTAGCTGGTTATCTACCAAGTCTGGCAGTACTCTGGGAGAATGTTTAGCTGGTTATCCAGCTAGTCTGGCAGTACTCTGGGAGAATGTTTAGCTGGTTATCCAGCTAGTCTGGCAGTACTCTGGGAGAATGTTTAGCTGGTTATCTGACAGTATTCTGGGAGAATGTTTAGCTGGTTATCCAGCTAGTCTGGCAGTACTCTGGGAGAATGTTTAGCTGGTTGTCTGACAGTACTCTGGGAGAATGTTTAGCTGGTTATCTGGCAGTACTCTGGGAGAATGTTTAGCTGGTTGTCTGGCAGTACTCTGGGAGAATGTTTAGCTGGTTGTCTGACAGTACTCTGGGAGAATGTTTAGCTGGTTATCTGACAGTACTCTGGGAGAATGTTTAGCTGGTTGTCTGACAGTACTCTGGGAGAATGTTTAGCTGGTTATCTGGCAGTACTCTGGGAGAATGTTTAGCTGGTTGTCTGGCAGTACTCTGGGAGAATGTTTAGCTGGTTATCTGGCAGTACTCTGGGAGAATGTTTAGCTGGTTATCCAGCTAGTCTGGCAGTACTCTGGGAGAATGTTTAGCTGGTTGTCTGGCAGTACTCTGGGAGAATGTTTAGCTGGTTGTCTGGCAGTACTCTGGGAGAATGTTTAGCTGGTTATCTGACAGTACTCTGGGAGAATGTTTAGCTGGTTATCCAGCTAGTCTGGCAGTACTCTGGGAGAATGTTTAGCTGGTTGTCTGACAGTACTCTGGGAGAATGTTTAGCTGGTTATCTGACAGTACTCTGGGAGAATGTTTAGCTGGTTGTCTGGCAGTACTCTGGGAGAATGTTTAGCTGGTTGTCTGGCAGTACTCTGGGAGAATGTTTAGCTGGTTATCTGACAGTACTCTGGGAGAATGTTTAGCTGGTTATCTCGCTAGTCTGGCAGTACTCTGGGAGAATGTTTAGCTGGTTATTATCTCGCTAGTCTGGCAGTACTCTGGGAGAATGTTTAGCTGGTTATTATCTCGCTAGTCTGGCAGTACTCTGGGAGAATGTTTAGCTGGTTATCTCGCTAGTCTGGCAGTACTCTGGGAGAATGTTTAGCTGGTTATCTAGCTAGTCTGGCAGTACTCTGGGAGAATGTTTAGCTGGTTATCTAGCTAGTCTGGCAGTACTCTGGGAGAATGTTTAGCTGGTTATTATCTCGCTAGTCTGGCAGTACTCTGGGAGAATGTTTAGCTGGTTATCTAGCTAGTCTGGCAGTACTCTGGGAGAATGTTTAGCTGGTTATCTCGCTAGTCTGGCAGTACTCAGGGAGAATGTTTAGCTGGTTATCTAGCTAGTCTGGCAGTACTCTGTATGTTGTTTCCCTGTGTTCTGTGGTTCAGCTTCCTGACGTTGTCTACCCAGAACAGCTTGGTTTAGAAATACTCTGATTCTGTCTGTATTAAACAGAGATCATGTTTAGAAACACTGATTCTGTCTGTATTAAACAGAGATCATGTTTAGAAACACTGATTCTGTCTGTATTAAACAGAGATCATGTTTAGAAACACTGATTCTGTCTGTATTAAACAGAGATCATGTTTAGAAACACTGATTATGTCTGTATTAAACAGAGATCATGTTCAGCTGCATCAGCATCTACATATTTCCATGACCATCCATATTGAACTGAAACAGCCATCCAACGTAAAGTATGTAAACCATCCAATGTAAAGTATGTAAACCATCCAACGTAAAGTATGTAAACCATCCAATGTCAAGTATGTAAACCATCCAATGTCAAGTATGTAAACCATCCAATGTCAAGTATGTAAACCATCCAATGTCAAGTATGTAAACCATCCAACGTAAAGTATGTAAACCATCCAATGTAAAGTATGTAAACCATCCAATGTAAAGTATGTAAACCATCCAATGTAAAGTATGTAAACCATCCAATGTAAAGTAACGTTTGCCTGCTCAGAGTTAAAATCACATGATGCACCCACCAGATGATGTCGAAAGTGTTTTCAAATTATGTCATTGGGAACATTTATCTTCTATCTGATTGTTCTGCAAAGCATAGAAACTGTTTTCACATACAGTGTGTTGATGTTGGGGTGGTGCTGGAGATAATGGAAATGGGGTTGAAAAATTGTGGAATGTAAACACGTACCGATCCATCACCTGTGTCTCAGTCTCAAGACATGACATGATGATGGCTGGAGATGCAACCAGGGAGTATGATTAGCTCGTTGAACATCTACATAGCTGCACAGCCATCCATATTGAACTGAAACTGCCATCCATATTGAACTGAAACAGCTATCCATATTGAACTGAAACAGCCATCCATATCTAACTCAAACAGCCATATTGAACTTAAACAGCTATCCATATTGAACTGAAACAGCTATCCATATAGAACTGAAACATCCATCCGTATTGAACTGAAACAGCCATCCATATTGAACTGAAACAACCATCCACATTGAACTGAAACAGCAAAATTTAACTGAAACGGCCATCCATATTGAACTGAAATGGCTATCCATATGGAACTGAAACTGCCATCCATATTGAACTGAAATGGCTATCCATATGGAACTGAAACGGCTATCCATATTGAACTGAAACTGCCATCCATATTGAACTGAAATGGCTATCCATATGGAACTGAAATGGCTATCCATATGGAACTGAAATGGCTATCCATATGGAACTGAAATGGCTATCCATATGGAACTGAAATGGCTATCCATATGGAACTGAAACAGCCATCCACATTGAACTGAAATGGCTATCCATATGGAACTGAAATGGCTATCCATATGGAACTGAAATGGCTATCCATATGGAACTGAAATGGCTATCCATATGGAACTGAAACGGCTATCCATATTGAACTGAAACTGCCATCCATATTGAACTGAAATGGCTATCCATATGGAACTGAAATGGCTATCCATATGGAACTGAAATGGCTATCCATATGGAACTGAAATGGCTATCCGTATGGAACTGAAACAGCCATCCATATTGAACTGAAATGGCTATCCATATGGAACTGAAATGGCTATCCACATGGAACTGAAATGGCTATCCATATGGAACTGAAATGGCTATCCATATGGAACTGAAATGGCTATCCATATGGAACTGAAACAGCCATCCATATTGAACTGAAATGGCTATCCATATGGAACTGAAATGGCTATCCATATGGAACTGAAATGGCTATCCATATGGAACTGAAATGGCTATCCATATGGAACTGAAATGGCTATCCATATGGAACTGAAACTGCCATCCATATTGAACTGAAATGGCTATCCATATGGAACTGAAATGGCTATCCATATGGAACTGAAACTGCCATCCATATTGAACTGAAATGGCTATCCATATGGAACTGAAACGTCCATCCATATTGAACTGAAATGGCTATCCATATGGAACTGAAATGGCTATCCATATTGAACTGAAATGGCTATCCATATGGAACTGAAATGGCTATCCATATGGAACTGAAACTGCCATCCATATGGAACTGAAATGGCTATCCATATGGAACTGAAATGGCTATCCATATGGAACTGAAACGTCCATGCATAATGAACTAGAACAGCCATCCATATTTAACTGAAACAGACATATTTAATTGAAATAGACATATTGAACTGAAACAGACCTATTGAACAGAAACAGACCTATTGAACTGAAACAGACCTATTGAACTGAAAAAGCCTTCCATATTGAACTATCAGTCTTTGAGAAGTCACTGTGAGGCCTTGAATCACTGACTGCTGTTACTGTATAATAATAATCATAATTCCTGGATCCTTTCACAGCATTAGAAGGCTGCGTTGAGACAATGACTTATCAATGACCCAAGTCCAGCTCATTTAATCCCTACCATTGTGTTGCTGAGTTGTCATAATGCTTCAGCAAATGTACATCATCCTAGGGGCGTTGGAAGACACAATGTAAGTAACCTAATTGATGTCCCTCTTACTGCCCGGAATTCCTCTGCTGATCCTGCAGCTATTGTATGCAGTAATCATATGCCAACGAACCAGAGTAATACTGTTAGCACTGAGGTGGTGTGCCCTAGTAGGAAGTCCACTGTGTGCAGCTCACCCTGCACTAATAGAAATAACCAGAGTATGTCTACCTCTGCTAAGCTTCCCAGTAAAGCAAGAAAAAAAATCAAGCATCCCAGAAAAGTGTTAAAAATAGCCCACGTTAATATATGTAGCTTAAGAAACAAGGTTCATGAAATCAATAATTTGCTAGTAACAGATGACATTCATATTCTGACAATCTCTGAAACTCACTTAGATAATACCTTTGATGATACAGTGGTAGCAATACAAGATTATAACATTTACAGAAAATACAGAAATGCCAACGGGGGTGGTGGTGCGGTCTATATTCAGAACCACATTCCTGTAAAGCTTAGAGAGGATCTCATGTTAAATACTGTTGAAGTAATATGGCTACAGGTTCACCTGCCTCACCTAAAGCCCATTCTGGTGGGAAGCTGCTATAGACCACCAAGTGCTAACAGTCAGTATCTGGATAACATGTGTGAAATGCTTGATAATATATGTAATATCAATAGAAAGGTATACTTTCTGGGTGATTTAAATATTGACTGGCTTTCATCAAGCTGCCCACTCAAGAGAAAGCTTCAAACTGTAACTAGTGCCCGCAACCTGCTTCAGGTTATCAATCAACCTACCAGGGTAGATACAAACAGTACAGGAATGAAATCATCAACGTGTATTGATCATATCTTTACTAATGCTGCAGAGATTTGTTTGAAAGCAGTATCCAAATCCATCGGATGTAGTGATCACAATATTGTAGCCATATCTACGAAAACCAAAGTTCCAAAGTCTAGGCCTAATATAGTGTATAAGAGGTAATACAATATGTTTTGTAGTGATTCCTATGTTGTTGATGTAAAGAATATTTGTTGGTCCGTGTGTGTAATGAGGAGCAAACAGACGCTGCACTTGACACATTTATGAAATTGCTTATCCCAGTTACTAATAAGCATAAACCCAATAAGAAAATGAGTGTAAAAACTGTTAAATCCCTGTGGATTGATGAGGAATTGAAAAATGGTATGGTTGAGAGGGATGAGGCAAAAGAGATGGCAAATAGGTCTGGCTGCACAACCGATTGGCAAACCTACTGCAAAAATCATGTGACTAAACCGAATAAAAAGAAGAAGAAACTACACTATGAAACAAAGATAAATGACATAAAGAATTATAGTAAAAAGCTTTGGAGCACCTTAAATGAAATTTTGGGCAAAAAGGCAAACTCAGCTCCATCATTCATTGAATCAGGTGGCTCATTCATTACTAAACCGACTGATATTGCCAACTACTTTAATTATTTTTTCATTGGCAAGATTAGCAAACTTAGGCATGACATACCAGCAACAAATGCTGACACTACACATCCAAGTATATCTGACCAAATTATGAAAGACAAACATTGTAATTTTTAAATTCCGTAAAGTAAGTGTGGAAGAGGTGAAAATATTATTATTGTCGATCAACAAGCCACCGGGGTCTGACAACTTGGATGGAAAATTATTCAGGATAATAGCGGACGATATTACCACTCCTATTTGCCATATCTTTAATTTAAGCCTACTAGAAAGTGTGTGCCCTCAGGTCTGGAGGGAAGCTAAAGTTATTCCCCTACCTAAGAATAGTAAAGCCCCTTAACTGGCTCAAATAGCCGACCAATCAGCCTGTTACCAACCCTTAGTAAACTTTTGGAAAAAATTGTGTTTGACCAGATAAAATGCTATTTTACAGTAAACAAATTGACAACAGACTTTCAGCACGCTTATAGGGAAGGACATTCAACAAGCACAGCACTGACACAAATGTTTTGTTAGACTTCAGTGCGGCTTTTGACATTATCGATCATAGTCTGTTGCTGGAAAAATGTATGTGTTACGGCTTTACACCCCCTGCTATATTGTGGATAAAGAGTTACCTGCCTAATAGAACACAGAGGGTGTTCTTTAATGGAAGCCTTTCCAACATAATCCAGGTAGAATCAGGAATTCCCCAGGGCAGCTGTCTAGGCCCCTTACTTTTTTCAATCTTTACTAACGATATGCCACTGGCTTTGAGTAAAGCCAGTGTGTCTATGTATGCGGATGACTCAACACTATACACGTCAGCTACCACAGCGACTGAAATGCCAGCAACACCTTACAAAGCGCTGCAGTTAGTTTCAGAATGGGTGGCAAGGAATAAGTTAGTCCTAAATATTTCAAAAACTAAAAGCTTTGTATTTGGGACAAATCATTCACTAAACCCTAAACCTCAACTAAATCTTGTACTGAATAATGTGGAAATTGAGCAAGTTGAGGAGACTCAGAACAGGGCAGCACGGCTGGCCCTTGGATGGACACAGAGAGCTAACATTAATAATATGCATGTCAATCTCTCCTGGCTCAAAGTGGAGGAGAGATTGACTTCATCACTACTTGTATTTGTGAGAGGTATTGACATGTTGAATGCACCGAGCTGTCTGTTTGAACTACTGGCACACAACTCGGACACCCATGCATACCCCACAAGACATGCCACCAGAGGTCTCTTCACAGTCCCCAAGTCCAGAACAGACTATGGGAGGCGCACAGTACTACATAGAGCCATGACTACATTGAACTCTATTCCACATCAAGTAACTCATGCCAGCAGTAAAATTAGATTTAAAAAACAGATACAAATACACCTTATGGAACAGCGGGGACTGTGAAGCAACACAAACATAGACACGTGCATACAAACACACAATAACATACGCACTATACACACACATGTACATGTGGATTTTGTGTTACAGATATGTGGTAGTAGAGTAGAGGCCTGAGGGCACACACTTATGTTGTGAAATCTGTTATGAATGTATTGTAATGTTTTTAAAATGTATAACTGACTTAATTTTGCTGGACCCCAGAAAGAGTAGCTGCTGCCTTGGCAGGAACTAATGGGGATCCATAATAAATACAAATACAAGGCCTGGTATGATACCCAGTTCTGTCATCCATAATAATGCAGCAGGAAGCAGACCTGCTCATTAATAATAACATCTTTAATATGTTTTAAAGACAAGGCCTGGAACCACCTCTGCCTTCTCAATGGTTACATATACCCCATCACTCTCTTTCTCTCTCTCTCTCTCTCTCTCTCTCTCTCTCTCTCTCTCTCTCTCTCTCTCTCTCTCTCTCTCTCTCTCTCTCCTTCTCCCCCTTGTCTCTCTCTCCTCTCCCTCTCTTCCTCCTCCCCCCGTTTCTCCCTCCCTCCCTCCCTCCATCTCAGATGCAGTGTAATGCAGATGAAATCACTGCTCCAGTGTTAGGCAGGCTAATATACAGACTACGTGTCTGTACATAATATGTGTCAGTACACGGACAACATAGGCCACTGTCTAATGCAATATATATATATATATATATATATATATATATATATATATATATATATATATATATATATATATATATATATATATATATATATATATTATATGACTATTTTTCTTGAATATGTAATATATATGAATGTACCTACCGATCTGAACACTGGGAGAACCGCAGAGCGCCTTGCGCCTCAAGCAGATGACAGTTAGTAGAAACACTAGCAGCAGATTCCTCATCGTTGTTAGTTCAGACATTTCATACCGAGAGGCGTCGACATACATCCACTGAATAACGGCCCAGCACACCGAATAACGGTCAGTTCCACCAGACAGACACACAGACGGCTAATCAGACGGTCAGCATGGCGACCTGGTTACCGTACAGCAGTGTCTGATTCACTGTTCTCGGCTCCTGTGGCGGTCCGGTGGCGGGAAGATCGCTCCAGCTCTGCGGATCTCTGTCTCTCGCTCTATGAGGCGCGCGAACACTGATGGCGCCTTTTCAGCATCGATAGCGCGCGTACAGTTTAGGAATACCGATGAGAACGGAAAGAGCCGAGAGCAGCCGAGAGCAGCCGAGAGCAGCCGAGAGCAGCCGAGTCAGGTTGTCGGGGAAACAGTCCACATTCTAACAGAACACTGACTGAATATGTGATGATTAGTCATGTGTGGAGGAGTCGTCAGTTATGCCACACTGGAACAGATTTCCTACAGACTGGATTATCAGAACAATAATACTAATATAATCTGCTGCTGGATGCATCTGTCTCCTCCTCTCCTCTCCTCTCCCTGTTCCCTCCTCTCCTAGGTTTCAATTGGGTCTCTCTCTCCCCTCTCTCTCTCTTTCCCCTCTCGCTCTCTCTTTTTCTTCATCTTTCGCCCCCTCATGCAGTAGTGTGTAGGAGCAGACTTCTTTAAAGGGAAATTTCACCCTGGCTCTGCCACAGCATATAGTCATTACTATATTAACAACATTACGTTTTTGTCATAAACTTCAAAATTATTCAAACCATAAACTAGAACGAGCGCACTTTCATTTCACTGGTAGAATCGGGAAGTTTGGACTTCCTGTGTATTCAGCTGCTCATAGTGACCCATAAAGTCCAGCATTCATAGCGAATGCAGGAATCCATTTCGATGACAGCTGAGAAGTGATGCGATTTCATCGTTTTTTTCCTTCACAAATAAACGGAAGATTCTTGATTAGAGGTAACATAACGTTAGCTAGCATGCTAGCCTAGCTGGACTAGGTAAGTTAGCTAGCTAAAGTTACAGTCCCGTATTGAACTCTGAAAGCCATCAGCTAAATCATATAGCTAGCTATCTTTTGGATACACACTGTCAATCAATTTGTGTTCACACCTTCTGCAGCCCCCCCCAGCCCATTCACTGTGTTCACACCTTCTGCAGACCCCCCCCCCCAGCCCATTCACTGTGTTCACACCTTATGCAGCCCCCCCCAGCCCATTCACTGTGTTCACACCTTCTGCAGACCCCCCCCCCCAGCCCATTCACTGTGTTCACACCTTCTGCAGACCCCCCCCCCAGCCCATTCACTGTGTTCACACCTTCTGCAGCCCCCCAGCCCATTCACTGTGTTCACACCTTCTGCAGCCCCCCCCAGCCCATTCACTGTGTTCACACCTTCTGCAGCCCCCCCCCCCAGCCCATTCACTGTGTTCACACCTTCTGCAGCCCCCCCCCCAGCCCATTCACTGTGTTCACACCTTCTGCAGACCCCCCCCCCCAGCCCATTCACTGTGTTCACACCTTCTGCAGCCCCCCCCCCCCAGCCCATTCACTGTGTTCACAGCCTTCTTCTGCAGCCCCCCAGCCCATTCACTGTGTTCACACCTTCTGCAGCCCCCCCCAGCCCATTCACTGTGTTCACACCTTGCAGCCCCCCCCCCCAGCCCCCCCCCCCAGCCCATTCACTGTGTTCACACCTTCTGCAGCCCCCCCAGACCATTCACTGTGTTCACACCTTCTGCAGCCCCCCCAGCCCCATTCACTGTGTTCACACCTTCTGCAGCCCCCACAGACCATTCACTGTGTTCACACCTTCTGCAGCCTCCCCAGACCCATTCACTGTGTTCACACCTTCTGCAGCCCCCCCCAGCCCATTCACTGTGTTCACACCTTCTGCAGCCCCCCCCCAGCCCCATTCACTGTGTTCACACCTTCTGCAGCCCCCCCCAGCCCATTCACTGTGTTCACACCTTATGCAGCCCCCCCAGACTATTCACTGTGTTCACACCTTCTGCAGCCTCCCCAGACTATTCACTGTGTTCACACCTTCTGCAGCCCCCCCAGCCCCATTCACTGTGTTCACACCTTCTGCAGCCCCCCCAGACTATTCACTGTGTTCACACCTTCTGCAGCCCCCCCAGCCCCATTCACTGTGTTCACACCTTCTGCAGCCTCCCCAGACTATTCACTGTGTTTACACCTTCTGCAGCCCCCCCCCCCCCCCCCCCAGCCCATTCACTGTGTTCACACCTTCTGCAGCCCCCCCCCAGCCCCATTCACTGTGTTCACACCTTCTGCAGCCCCCCCAGCCCATTCACTGTGTTCACACCTTCTGCAGCCCCCCCCCCCCCCAGCCCATTCACTGTGATCACACCTTCTGCAGCCCCCCCCCCAGCCCCATTCACTGTGTTCACACCTTCTGCAGCCCCCCAGCCCATTCACTTTGTTGACTGATCTTCTCTCAAAAGCAGCTCCCAATGTCCCTCATTGTCCCTAAACAATACACTAGTCTGTCTCTACATACTTCGGTCCCAATCGGTTGACACCTTTACCAACAAAGGTTGTTGCCCTACGTCCCTTCCACTAAAACTCTAAATTGGTAACACCACAACCATGTCTTTCCAGGAGACGTGCAGTACCAGCAAATCTTCTGCAAGAGGTCCAAACAGTTGGTGGTTAAAGTCTACGGGCCCTACACCCCTTCCGCCAGTCTTATCCAGCTGGCCCTACACCCCTTCCGCCAGTCTTATCCAGCTGGCCGTACACCCCTTCCGCCAGTCTTATCCAGCTGGCCCTACACCCCTTCCGCCAGTCTTATCCAGCTGGCCCTACACCCCTTCCGCCAGTCTTATCCAGCTGGCCCTACACCCCTTCCGCCAGTCTTATCCAGCTGGCCCTACACCACTTCCGCCAGTCTTATCCAGCTGGCCCTACACCCCTTCCGCCAGTCTTATCCAGCTGGCCCTACACCCCTTCCGCCAGTCTTATCCAGCTGGCCCTACACCACTTCCGCCAGTCTTATCCAGCTGGCCCTACACACCCCTTCCGCCAGTCTTATCCAGCTGGCCCCTACACCCCCCTTCCGCCAGTCTTATCCAGCTGGCCCTACACCCCTTCCGCCAGTCTTATCCAGCTGGCCCTACACCCCTTCCGCCAGTCTTATCCAGCTGGCCCTACACCCCTTCCGCCAGTCTTATCCAGCTGGCCCTACACCCCTTCCGCCAGTCTTATCCAGCTGGCCCTACACCACTTCCGCCAGTCTTATCCAGCTGGCCCTACACCCCTTCCGCCAGTCTTATCCCAGCTGGCCCTACACCCCTTCCGCCAGTCTTATCCAGCTGGCCGTACACCCCTTCCGCCAGTCTTATCCAGCTGGCCCTACACCCCTTCCGCCAGTCTTATCCAGCTGGCCGTACACCCCTTCCGCCAGTCTTATCCAGCTGGCCCTACACCCCTTCCGCCAGTCTTATCCAGCTGGCCGTACACCACTTCCGCCAGTCTTATCCAGCTGGCCCTACACCCCTTCCGCCAGTCTTATCCAGCTGGCCGTACACCGCAGACAGGACAACCACTTCCGCCAGTCTTATCCAGCTGGCCGTACACCGCAGACAGGACAACCACTTCCGCCAGTCTTATCCAGCTGGCCGTACACCGCAGACAGGACAACCACTTCCGCCAGTCTTATCCAGCTGGCCGTACACCGCAGACAGGACAACCACTTCCGTCAGTCTTATCCAGCTGGCCGTACACCGCAGACAGGACAACCCCTTCCGCCAGTCTTATCCAGCTGGCCCTACACCCCTTCCGCCAGTCTTATCCAGCTGGCCGTACACCGCAGACAGGACAACCACTTCCGCCAGTCTTATCCAGCTGGCCGTACACCGCAGACAGGACAACCACTTCCGCCAGTCTTATCCAGCTGGCCGTACACCGCAGACAGGACAACCACTTCCGCCAGTCTTATCCAGCTGGCCGTACACCGCAGACAGGACAACCACTTCCGTCAGTCTTATCCAGCTGGCCGTACACCGCAGACAGGACAACCCCTTCCGCCAGTCTTATCCAGCTGGCCGTACACCACTTCCGCCAGTCTTATCCAGCTGGCCGTACACCGCAGACAGGACAACCACTTCCGTCAGTCTTATCCAGCTGGCCGTACACCGCAGACAGGACAACCCCTTCCGTCAGTCTTATCCAGATGGCCGTACACCGCAGACAGGACAACCACTTCCGCCAGTCTTATCCAGCTGGCCGTACACCGCAGACAGGACAACCACTTCCGTCAGTCTTATCCAGCTGGCCGTACACCGCAGACAGGACAACCACTTCCGCCAGTCTTATCCAGCTGGCCGTACACCGCAGACAGGACAACCACTTCCGCCAGTCTTATCCAGCTGGCCGTACACCGCAGACAGGACAAGACCATTCGCCACAAGCACAAAGAGTCTCAGCTTCCACAGCCCACTATGCCAAACACCATGGCCAGATAAAGGACTATGGCTGAGTTTACACTATGCCAAACACCATGGCCAGTGTACCAAAGCCAGATAAAGGACTATGGCTGAGTTTACACAGGCAGCCCGTTTCTGATCTTTTTCCCCCCGCTAATTGGTATTTTGTCAATCAGATCAGTTCTGAAAAAGATCTGATGTGATTGATCAAAACACTAATTAGTGGAACAAATATCAAATTGGGTCTGCCTGTGTAAACACAGCCAGTGTGGATTGGGTCTGCCTGTGTAAACGCAGCCAGTGTGGATTGGGTCTGCCTGTGTAAACACAGCCAGTGTGGTTCAGCATAAGAACACGTCAAACTCATTCCACAGAGGGCAGAGTGTCTGCAGGTCTTCACTCCTCCCTTACTTGATGAATTAAGGTCACTAATTAGTAAGGAACTCCCTTCACCTGGTTGTCTAGGTCTTAATTGAAAGGAAAACCAAAAACCCTAGGCTTGGGTTTCCCAAACTCTGTCCTCAAGACCCCAAGGGGTTCACGTTTTAGTTTTTACCCTAGCACTACACAGCTGATTCAAATAATCAACTCATCATCAAGCTTTGCTCATTTGAATCAGCTGTGTAGTGTTTGAGCAAAAACCAAAACGTGCACCCCTTGGGGTCCCGAGGACATAGTTTGGGAAACGCTGCACTAGACCCTTTGTGGAAACGCTGCACTAGGCTCTTCGTGGAAACGCTGCACTAGGCCCTCCGTGGAAACGCTGCACTAGGCCCTCCGTGGAAACGCTGCACTAGGCCCTCCGTGGAAACGCTGCACTAGGCCCTCCGTGGAAACGCTGCACTAGGCCCTCCGTGGAAACGCTGCACTAGGCCCTCCGTGGAAACGCTGCACTAGGCCCTCCGTGGAAACGCTGCACTAGGCCCTCCGTGGAAACGCTGCACTAGGCCCTCCGTGGAAACGCTGCACTAGGCCCTCCGTGGAAACGCTGCACTAGGCCCTCCGTGGAAACGCTGCACTAGGCCCTCCGTGGAAACGCTGCACTAGGCCCTCCGTGGAAACGCTGCACTAGGCCCTCCGTGGAAACGCTGCAGTAGGCCCTCCGTGGAAACGCTGCACTAGGCCCTCCGTGGAAACGCTGCACTAGGCCCTCCGTGGAAACGCTGCACTAGGCCCTCCGTGGAAACGCTGCACTAGGCCCTCCGTGGAAACGCTGCACTAGGCCCTCCGTGGAAACGCTGCACTAGGCCCTCCGTGGAATGAGTTTGACAACCCTGATGTAGAACCACCAGAAAATAAATATGGTTATTTTCTATCAATCTTCGAAAGTTGTCTGCCTTTATAGATTCATACTGTAGATATTTATAATGTATTTATATCAGCTGTACAGGGCTCTGTAGCATCAAACAGCATCCGAGTCTGAGGATGAGAGGGCAAGTGGTCGAGACGAAGAGGGGGGGGAGGGCGAAGCTGACACCGAGCGCACCCCTCTGCTCCGCCCCTCCAATCCAGGCTTCCCCTCTGGCAATCCAGGGGCCTATTCTGCCACTGTCACTACAGTAACCACCGCCCAGTGCCTAGGCTCTCCCACTCACTGTGACTCGCCCATCCTGGAATATGAGGGAGGAGTCAGACTCTGATACTGAGGAGGGAGGGGTGGACTCCCACCCCTCAGACGATGACACTGCCCAGCTCATTGGTAGGGGCACAGTGGGGGGTCTGAGAGCCTGGAGGCAGCTGAGATTAAATTACTTTGTGCTAGCTGAAAAGATCCAGTCTTGTCACCCAGTGTGTTTTTATCACACTAAAAAGTTTAACTGGTTTATGGAGCTGTGGCTCAGCCATAGACTTTCTAGAACACTATTGTCACTTATATTTTTACATATTTTATCAATGTTGCTAGCTCTAAGATGTTAATATGAAGCCAAGATTCTGCTACATTTTCCCACTGGCTATAAGGTGAATGCACCAATTTGTAAGTCGCTCTGGATAAGAGCGTCTGCTAAATGACGTAAATGTAAATGTAATGTTAGACATTCAGATATATATATATATCAAAATCTAATATACAGGGGAGTGTTTAATGAAATATAATGCTAACTCAAAAAGAGAAGTTGAATGTTATGTGGTAATATAATGCTAACTCAAAAAGATAAGTTGAATGTTATATGGTAAAAGTAGCACACAGAAAAAGACTATGAACAGTGTAGTGCAGTTCAGTGTGTCGGGTGCAGTATAGTGCAGAGAACTGGAGCTACAGATTGGAAACCAGATAATGGGACTGGAGCTACAGATTGGAAACCAGATAATGGGACTGGAGCTACAGATTGGTAACCAGATAATGGGACTGGAGCTACAGATTGGTAACCAGATAATGGGACTGGAGCTACAGATTGGTAACCAGATAATGGGACTGGAGCTACAGATTGGTAACCAGATAATGGGACTGGAGCTACAGATTGGTAACCAGATAATGGGACTGGAGCTACAGATTGGTAACCAGATAATGGGACTGGAGCTACAGATTGGTAACCAGATAATGGGACTGGAGCTACAGATTGGTAACCAGATAATGGGACTGGAGCTACAGATTGGTAACCAGATAATGGGACTGGAGCTACAGATTGGTAACCAGATAATGGGACTGGAGCTACAGATTGGAAACCAGATAATGGGACTGGAGCTACAGATTGGTAACCAGATAATGGGACTGGAGCTACAGATTGGTAACCAGATAATGGGACTGGAGCTACAGATTGGTAACCAGATAATGGGACTGGAGCTACAGATTGGTAACCAGATAATGGGACTGGAGCTACAGATTGGTAACCAGATAATGGGACTGGAGCTACAGATTGGTAACCAGATAATGGGACTGGAGCTACAGATTGGTAACCAGATAATGGGACTGGAGCTACAGATTGGTAACCAGATAATGGGACTGGAGCTACAGATTGGTAACCAGATAATGGGACTGGAGCTACAGATTGGTAACCAGATAATGGGACTGGAGCTACAGATTGGTAACCAGATAATGGGACTGGAGCTACAGATTGGTAACCAGATAATGGGACTGGAGCTACAGATTGGTAACCAGATAATGGGACTGGAGCTACAGATTGGTAACCAGATAATGGGACTGGAGCTACAGATTGGTAACCAGATAATGGGACTGGAGCTACAGATTGGTAACCAGATAATGGGACTGGAGCTACAGATTGGTAACCAGATAATGGGACTGGAGCTACAGATTGGTAACCAGATAATGGGACTGGAGCTACAGATTGGTAACCAGATAATGGGACTGGAGCTACAGATTGGTAACCAGATAATGGGACTGGAGCTACAGATTGGTAACCAGATAATGGGACTGGAGCTACAGATTGGTAACCAGATAATGGGACTGGAGCTACAGATTGGTAACCAGATAATGGGACTGGAGCTACAGATTGGTAACCAGATAATGGGACTGGAGCTACAGATTGGTAACCAGATAATGGGACTGGAGCTACAGATTGGTAACCAGATAATGGGACTGGAGCTACAGATTGGTAACCAGATAATGGGACTGGAGCTACAGATTGGTAACCAGATAATGGGATTTAACCAAAGATTGTTGGTTTCCATTACTGGGAGTTACAGAATAAGTACTGTTTGTTTTAGTGCAGAGAATCTTCGACCAACGTTGGCGATACTGTCTTCGTTCTCGATATGTGGAAACAGGAGTCTCATTAATTGTCGTGTCCAGTTGCAGGCATCCGTTTGAATTTAGAAAATGCTCTGTTATTAATAGAAATACTTTGTTTGCTCCATGAAGTAATCCAACAAAGTGTACGCCACCATCTTGTCTATTTCAAGGCTTCTCTCATTGATGGAGACCGGTGGGAGTCCACCCCAAAGTGTTGCATGTCATGATGACAGACACCTGTCTCCATGCTAAGGTTGGTCGATAAATACTCTGTGCTACACCAAACAGTACCTATCTACCTACCTAAATCACATTATCTGGCGTAATAAACTGAAAGCTAAGAGAGCTGGTGGTCAGCAGACGATGGGAGAGGTGGTCATGATGAAATTGCCATTCTCAATGAAATACAGTAAGAAAATACGGTATGATCAGTGTAGTAAAGTTCAGGGAATACTTGTACAGCTGTGGGAGGAGTGTTGTCATGATCAAACTGCCATTCAGCTCCTCAAGTCATCATCTGCTTGAAATCCAGCAGAATGAGGGATACAGTTCTGCCACAATGACACATGCAGGCTGTAACGGATACGCTAGGAAGCAGGTGCAGAAGGTGAGTTTAATAATGAGAATAAGCAGATAAACAAAACAGGCGCCGCGTACTGAACGTTAACTAAACCAATACTGCCTGAAGACTGAGGGCTATATAAAGGGGAAGTAATCAAGGTAATGATGAAGTCCAGGAGGGCATAACGATGGGGAGAAGGTGTGTGTAATGATGGTTGCCAGGTGTGTGTAATGATGGTTGACAGGTGTGTGTAGTGATGGTTGCCAGGTGTGTGTAATGATGGTTGCCAGGTGTGTGTAATGATGGTTGCCAGGTGTGTGTAGTGATGGTTGCCAGGTGTGTGTAATGATGGTTGACAGGTGTGTGTAATGATGGTTGCCAGGTGTGTGTAATGATGGTTGCCAGGTGTGTGTAATGATGGTTGACAGGTGTGTGTAATGATGGTTGCCAGGTGTGTGTAATGATGGTTGCCAGGTGTGTGTAATGATGGTTGCCAGGTGTGTGTAATGATGGTTGCCAGGTGTGTGTAATGATGGTTGCCAGGTGTGTGTAATGATGGTTGCCAGGTGTGTGTAATGATGGTTGACAGGTGTGTGTAATGATGGTTGCCAGGTGTGTGTAATGATGGTTGACAGGTGTGTGTAATGATGGTTGGCAGGTGTGTGTAATGATGGTTGGCAGGTGTGTGTAATGATGGTTGGCAGGTGTGTGTAATGATGGTTGCCAGGTGTGTGTAATGATGGTTGACAGGTGTGTGTAATGATGGTTGGCAGGTGTGTGTAATGATGGTTGCCAGGTGTGTGTAATGATGGTTGACAGGTGTGTGTAATGATGGTTGACAGGTGTGTGTAATGATGGTTGCCAGGTGTGTGTAATGATGGTTGCCAGGTGTGTGTGATGATGGTTGCCAGGTGTGTGTAATGATGGTTGCCAGGTGTGTGTAATGATGGTTGCCAGGTGTGTGTAATGATGGTTGCCAGGTGTGTGTGATGATGGTTGCCAGGTGTGTGTAATGATGGTTGACAGGTGTGTAATGGTGGTTGCCAGGTGTGTGTAATGATGGTTGACAGGTGTGTGTAATGATGGTTGACAGGTGTGTGTAATGATGGTTGACAGGTGTGTGTAATGATGGTTGACAGGTGTGTGTAATGATGGTTGACAGGTGTGTGTAATGATGGTTGACAGGTGTGTGTAATGATGGTTGACAGGTGTGTGTAATGATGGTTGACAGGTGTGTGTAATGATGGTTGACAGGTGTGTGTAATGATGGTTGCCAGGTGTGTGTAATGATGGTTGCCAGGTGTGTGTAATGATGGTTGACAGGTGTGTGTAATGATGGTTGACAGGTGTGTGTAATGATGGTTGACAGGTGTGTGTAATGATGGTTGCCAGGTGTGTGTAATGATGGTTGCCAGGTGTGTGTAATGATGGTTGACAGGTGTGTGTAATGTGGGTTGCCAGGTGTGTGTAGTGATGGTTGCCAGGTGTGTATAATGATGGGGAGCAGGTGTGTGTAGTGATGGTTGCCAGGTGTGTGTAATGATGGTTGACAGGTGTGTGTAATGATGGTTGACAGGTGTGTGTAATGATGGTTGCCAGGTGTGTGTAATGATGGTTGCCAGGTGTGTGTAGTGATGGTTGCCAGGTGTGTATAATGATGGTTGACAGGTGTGTGTAATGATGGTTGCCAGGTGTGTGTAATGATGGTTGCCAGGTGTGTGTAATGATGGTTGACAGGTGTGTGTAATGATGGTTGACAGGTGTGTGTAATGATGGTTGCCAGGTGTGTGTAATGATGGTTGCCAGGTGTGTGTAATGATGGTTGCCAGGTGTGTGTAATGATGGTTGCCAGGTGTGTGTAATGATGGTTGACAGGTGTGTGTAATGATGGTTGCCAGGTGTGTGTAATGATGGTTGACAGGTGTGTGTAATGATGGGTGCCAGGTGTGTGTAATGATGGTTGACAGGTGTGTGTAATGTGGGTTGCCAGGTGTGTGTAATGATGGTTGCCAGGTGTGTGTAATGATGGTTGACAGGTGTGTGTAATGATGGTTGCCAGGTGTGTGTAATGATGGTTGACAGGTGTGTGTAATGATGGTTGCCAGGTGTGTGTAATGATGGTTGCCAGGTGTGTGTAATGATGGTTGACAGGTGTGTGTAATGATGGTTGACAGGTGTTTGTGATGATGGTTGCCAGGTGTGTATAATGATGGTTGACAGGTGTGTGTAATGATGGTTGACAGGTGTGTGTAATGATGGTTGCCAGATGTGTGTAATGATGGTTGCCAGGTGTGTTAAATGATAGTTGACAGGTGTGTGTAATGATGGTTGACAGGTGTGTGTAATGATGGTTGCCAGATGTGTGTAATGATGGTTGCCAGGTGTGTGTAATGATGGTTGCCAGATGTGTGTAATGATGGTTGCCAGATGTGTGTAATGATGGTTGCCAGGTGTGTGTAATGATGGTTGACAGGTGTGTGTAATGATGGTTGACAGGTGTGTGTAATGATGGTTGCCAGATGTGTGTAATGATGGTTGCCAGATGTGTGTAATGATGGTTGCCAGGTTTGTGTAATGATGGTTGCCAGATGTGTGTAATGATGGTTGCCAGGTTTGTGTAATGATGGTTGCCAGGTGTGTGTAATGATGGTTGCCAGGTGTGTGTAATGATGGTTTCCAGGTGTGCGTAATGTGGGTTGCCAGGTCCGGAGGTTAGTATACCGGCAACGTCGAGCGCCGGAGAGAGGGAACGGGAGTAGGCATGACACAGGCAAAGGAATTCTGTTTCTCTCCATCTAGAACACTACAGGAAGCAGCCCAGGCCATTCACACTATTGTCTGAAAGACAACACAAATATTAATTATATTCTATTGTACAATTTGAACAACAATTGAACTGTGCCAGCATAACGTCAACATTAGGGTAGAATAGTTGAACATGCATACATGTGCACAGGCACAGAGATTACATTTAGAACAATATCTAGAAAGAAATATGGCATAACCCTCAACCTTTGCACAGTGACCAGCCCGTACAAATGAGCCTAGGTACAGTGCATTCAGAAGTATTCAGACCCATTGACGTTTTCCACATTTTGTTACTGTCACGATCGTTAGAGAGAGTGGACCAAGGCGCAGCGTTGCAGGCAACCATATTTATTTAAAGAGAGTAAACACTCGAACAAAACAACAAACGATACGTGCAGTCCTACGGTACAGACCAAAAGGAACAAACCAACTGGAACAAGATCCCACAACTATTGTGGGAAAACAGCCTCTATAAATATGGCTCCCAATCAGAGACAACCAGCAACAGCTGACACTCGTTGCCTCTGATTGGGAACCACTCTGGCCAACACAGAAATACAACACATAGAATATACACACCCTGGCTCAACATATAGAGTCCCCAGAGCCAGGGTGTGACAGTACCCCCCCCCTAAAGGTGCGGACTGCGACCGCGCCTCAACATAAACCAAACAGGGGAGGGCTGGGTGGGCATTCCTCCTCGGAGGCGGTTCCGGCTCCGGGCTCGCCCACCACCCTCCAATAATCCCCCCGTAGCACCCCTGGTCCGGTCTGGCCCCGCTGGCTGGAGCTGGACTGGACATCGTAGGAGCGGATTGCTTAAGCTCCGGTGTGGAGGCACCGGTGACCCAGGCACGGGTTGTGCCGGACTGACGACGCGCACCCCTGGCCTGGTGCGTGGAGCAGGAACGGGCCGGACCGGGCTGACGATGCGCACCCCTGGCTTGGTGCGAGGAGCAGCAACGGGCCGGACCGGGCTGACGATGCGCACCCCTGGCTTGGTGCGTGGAGCAGGAACGGGCCGGACCGGGCTGACGATGCGCACCCCTGGCTTGGTGCGTGGAGCAGGAACGGGCCGGACCGGGCTGACGACGCGCACCCCTGTCCTGGTGCGTGGAGCAGGAACGGGCCGGACCGGGCCGACGACCCGCACCCCTGGCCTGGTGCGTGGAGCAGGAACGGGCCGGACCGGGCTGACGACTCGCACCCCTGGCTTGGTGCGAGGAGCAGGAACAGGCCGGGCCGGGCTGGCGACGCGAACCGTAGGCTTGGTGCGAGGAACAGGAACAGGCCGGACCGTACTGGGAACACACACCACTGGCCTTAAACAGGGATCAGGAACGGGCCGGACCGGACTGGCAATACACCTCAGTACCTCTCGCCGTGCCTCTACAACTTCCTTCCCTCCTCTCGCCAATGGCTCCCGTAACCCGGTGGCCTTCTCTCCTCGTCTCCCATTTCGCCCTGTGGCAGCCTCCTGCTGCCCAGTCGCCCATGCCGTGTGCCCCCCCCCCTAAAAATTTTCTGGGGTTGCCTCTCGTCCGTCCGACGACGACACTGTTGACGCCGTTGCTCCTCTCTCGCCAGGGCCTTAATCTTAGCCCATGGCCCTTTGCCCCCGAGCATGTCCTCCCAGGACCACGATTTGCCCACCTGGGCCATCGCCAACCTCTCCAGCTCCTTTCCCGGCGCTTCCTCCCATGTCCAGGCCGCCTGCTCCTGGACACGCTGCTTGGTCCTGGTATGGTGAGATCTTCTGTCACGATCGTTAGAGAGAGTGGACCAAGGCGCAGCGTTGCAGGCAACAATATTTATTTAAAGAGAGTAAACACTCGAACAAAACAACAAACGATACGTGCAGTCCTACGGTACAGACCAAAAGGAACAAACCAACTGGAACAAGATCCCACAACTATTGTGGGAAAACAGCCTCTATAAATATGGCTCCCAATCAGAGACAACCAGCAACAGCTGACACTCGTTGCCTCTGATTGGGAACCACTCTGGCCAACACAGAAATACAACACATAGAATATACACACCCTGGCTCAACATATAGAGTCCCCAGGGCCAGGGTGTGACAGTTACATTACAGCCTTATTCTAAAATTGATTACATTTCATCAATCTACACACAATACCCCATAATGACAAAGCAAAAACAGGTTTTGAGAAATGTTTGCAAATGTGTTAAAAATAAAAAACTGAAATATCACATTTACATAAATATTCAGACCCTTTACTCAGTACTTTGTGGAAGCACCTTTGGAAGAGATTACAGCATTGAGTCTTCTTGTGTATGACGCTACAAGCTTGGCACACCTGTATTTGGGGAGTTTCTCCCATTCTTCTCTGCAGATCCTCTCAAGCTCTGTCAGGTTGGATGGGGAGCGTCGCTGCACAGCTATTTTCAGGTCTCTCCAGAGATGTTCGATCGGGTTCAAGTCCGGTCTCTGGCTGGGCCACTCAAGGACATTCAGAGACTTGTCCCGAAGCCACTCCTGCGTTGTCTTGGCTGTGTGCTTAGGGTCATTGTCCTGTTGGAAGGTGAACCTTTGCCCCAGTCTGAGGTCCTGAGCGCTCTGGAGCAGGTTTTCATCAAGGATCTCTCTGTACTTTGCTCCGTTCATCTTTCCCTTGATCCTGACTAGTTTTCCAGTCCCTGCCACTGAAAAACATCCTCACAGCATGATGCTGCCACCACCATGCTTCACCATAGGAATGGTGCCAGGTTTCCTCCAGACGTGATGCTTTGCATTCAATCTTGGTTTCATCAGACCAGAGAATCTTGTTTCTCATGGTCTGAGAGTCCTTTAGGTGACTTTTGGCAAACTCCAAGCGGGCTGTCATGTGCCTTTTACTGAGGAGTGGCTTCCGTCTGGCCACTCTACCATAAAGGCCTGATTGGTGGAGTGCTGCAGAGATTGTTGTCCTTCTAGAAGGTTCTCCCATCTCCACAGAGGGACTCTGGATCGGGTCCTTGGTCACCTCCCTGACTAAGGCCCTTCTCCCCCGATTGCTCAGTTTGGCCAGGCGGCCAGCTCTAGGAAGAGTCTTGGTTGGTGGTTCCAATGTTCTTCCATTTAAGAATTATGGAGGCTACTGTGCTCTTGGGGACCTTCAATGCTGCAGAAATGTTTTGGTACCCTTCCCCAGATCTGTGCCTCAACACAATCCTGTCTCGGAGCTCTACGGACAATTCCTTCGACCTCATGACTTGGTGTTTGCTCTGACATGCACTGTCATCTGTGGAACCTTATATAGACAGGTGTGTGCCTTTCCAAATCATGTCCAATCAATTGAATTTACCACAGGTGGACTCCATTCAAGTTGTAGAAACATCTCAAGGATGATCAATGGAAACAGTCTCATAGCAAAGGGTCTGAATACTAATACTGTAATTAAGGTGTTTCTGTTTTTTATTTGTAATAAAATTGCTAAACTTTCTAAAAACCTGTTTTTGCTTTGTCATTATGGGGTACTGTGTGTGTAGCATGATGAAGAAAAAAAACGATTTAATCCATTTTAGAATAAGGTTGAAATGTAACTAAATGTAGAAAAAGTCAAGGGGTCTGAATACTTTCCGAATGCATTGTAGGTAGGCAGACAGTATCTAGCTACAGCCATGTCTATCAGGCATGCTTAGCCAAATATTCTATAGTAAAACCAGCTTATCAGTTTGGGATTTACAACAGTAAATTGTTGTACTATTGTTTCTCCTCACTGTAAACTTGGAAACTTAGCTAGCTAGATGGAACTTAGCTAGCTGGATGGAACTTAGCTAGCTAGATGGAACTTAGCTAGCTGGATGGAACTTAGCTAGCTAGATGGAACTTAGCTAGCTGGATGGAACTTAGCTAGCTGGATGGAACTTAGCTAGCTGGATGGAACTTAGCTAGCTAGATGGACCTTAGCTAGCTGGATAGAAATTAGCTAGCTAGATGGAACTTAGCTAGCTAGATAGAACGTAGCTAGCTGGATGGAACTTAGCTAGCTAGATGGAACTTAGCTAGCTAGATAGCCAATAATTGTTATTTACATCTGTTTGGAATCCTATCTTGCGTCATACCTATAATGTTGTGAGATTTAAAGGCATCCACGGCCAAAATCATAAACAATGTCAAACCTCGTCATTTACATAGCTAGTTAGTCAAAACATTTACAGTGAATGATGTTACATGTTTGCTAACAAGTTACAAATGCAAGGCGTGGCATAATGGCATCAGCATGCTTGGCTAAGCGAACCGAACGAGAGTGCTCGCATACTCCCTTAAAAGACATTCGCTTGAAAAATGAGAAAAAAGCGGCAATAGTACTATTTGTCCATTTTCAGACGCCATAGCCAGTATACATGTCCTCAAAATGGTCAAAATTAAGCTAAGATAACTCAAGAAATCTGTAATTAATTTTGACATTTTTGCCGAGGAGATCTTAGTCATGCAATTTTACGTCTAAGATGTTTGGTTCAGTTTTTCTCAATGAAAGAATGTGCATGAAAACGAGTTGTCTCTCGTTGAACGACAACAAAGACTTTATTGAAGAACCCCTCACTGAAGTTCAAAACTAACAAAAACATCACAAAATGATGCCATAGTATGTGCATGAACTCTTCCGAACTGTTTCGGCTGGAAGCATGCGGACGCCAGGCTAACTAGCTAGCCAACTACAGTCATGTGCTATCGTTGCTGGTAAGCCTAGCTTTAGGTGGCTATCTGTAACGTTGTAGCTTGCTGATACAATAGATTTGATTGTAAAACCTCTGCTTTTTTTGTCATAGATATGGCTACCTGTAGTTGTTTAGCTAACTTTAGAACAATTCTTTGATTTCCCCCCACTGTAACACAGTAGTACTGTATGTTAGCCAGCAATACACAATATGGTTTTCAGTAGATAAACTAAAGTTAGCTAGCTAGCTAGGTGGCTTGCAGGAAAAATAACTTACTTAGCTAGCCACCGTATTTTTCAGACTGCTCTCTTGGTGCTGAGCTTCTAATGTTAGCTAAATCCAACTCTTTGTTTCAAATCCTCTTCGCTATATTCCAGTTGAAACATGTATGGTTGAATGTCACCATATAAAAATTATCCATTGTCGAATTTGTGTTAATGAGAGGAATCACTTGAAGCCATTGCGGTCTGGTCAGTACTTTCAGTTTTGTCCAAAGGAATGTGTTGTTGGTGTCCACCTCCGTTTCAAAAAGGCCCACCTTGGGGGAGGGGCGGGGCCAGAGCACGAAGCACCGCCCCACGAGTTGTAGTCTTTCAGAGACCGGAACACGTGTCAGCTTGTATATTTAGTATATTTATGAATCATCACTGGAAGACGTCCAATGGCTCTATCGAACAAGGACAACCATATCTATAGGCACAAAAAGGTATAGTCTGATCAGTATCACATAGAGCCTTATAGTCTGATCAGTATCACATAGAGCCTTATAGTGTGATCAGTATCACATAGAGCCTTATAGTGTGATCAGTATCACATAGAGCCTTATAGTGTGATCAGTATCACATAGAGCCTTATAGTGTGATCAGTATCACATAGAGCCTTATAGTGTGATCAGTATCACATAGAGCCTTATAGTGTGATCAGTATCACATAGAGCCTTATAGTGTGATCAGTATCACATAGAGCCTTATAGTGTGATCAGTATCACATAGAGCCTTATAGTGTGATCAGTATCACATAGAGCCTTATAGTGTGATCAGTATCACATAGAGCCTTATAGTGTGATCAGTATCACATAGAGCCTTATAGTGTGATCAGAATCACATAGAGCCTTATAGTGTGATCAGTATCACATAGAGCCTTATAGTGTGATCAGTATCACATAGAGCCTTATAGTGTGATCAGTATCACATAGAGCCTTATAGTGTGATCAGTATCACATAGAGCCTTATAGTGTGATCAGTATCACATAGAGCCTTATAGTGTGATCAGTATCACATAGAGCCTTATAGTGTGATCAGTATCACATAGAGCCTTATAGTGTGATCAGTATCACATAGAGCCTTATAGTGTGATCAGTATCACATAGAGCCTTATAGTGTGATCAGTATCACATAGAGCCTTATAGTGTGATCAGTATCACATAGAGCCTTATAGTGTGATCAGTATCACATAGAGCCTTATATGTGATCAGTGTGATCAGTATCACATAGAGCCTTATAGTGTGATCAGTATCACATAGAGCCTTATAGTGTGATCAGTATCACATAGAGCCTTATAGTGTGATCAGTATCACATAGAGCCTTATAGTGTGATCAGTATCACATAGAGCCTTATAGTGTGATCAGTATCACATAGAGCCTTATAGTGTGATCAGTATCACATAGAGCCTTATAGTGTGATCAGTATCACATAGAGCCTTATAGTGTGATCAGTATCACATAGAGCCTTATAGTGTGATCAGAATCACATAGAGCCTTATAGTGTGATCAGTATCACATAGAGCCTTATAGTGTGATCAGTATCACATAGAGCCTTATAGTGTGATCAGTATCACATAGAGCCTTATAGTGTGATCAGTATCACATAGAGCCTTATAGTGTGATCAGTATCACATAGAGCCTTATAGTGTGATCAGTATCACATAGAGCCTTATAGTGTGATCAGTATCACATAGAGCCTTATAGTGTGATCAGTATCACATAGAGCCTTATAGTGTGATCAGTATCACATAGAGCCTTATAGTGTGATCAGTATCACATAGAGCCTTATAGTGTGATCAGTATCACATAGAGCCTTATAGTGTGATCAGTATCACATAGAGCCTTATAGTGTGATCAGTATCACATAGAGCCTTATAGTTATAGTGTGATCAGTATCACATAGAGCCTTATAGTGTGATCAGTATCACATAGAGCCTTATAGTGTGATCAGTATCACATAGAGCCTTATAGTGTGATCAGTATCACATAGAGCCTTATAGTGTGATCAGTATCACATAGAGCCTTATAGTGTGATCAGTATCACATAGAGCCTTATAGTGTGATCAGTAAAACATAGAGCCTTATAGTGTGATCAGTATCACATAGAGCCTTATAGTGTGATCAGTATCACATAGAGCCTAATAGTGTGAGCCATCCCACTGACCTAGAAATGCCTCAGACATTATGAAAACAAGCCCAGATTCCCCCAGGGTGAAATTCTCTTTTACCGTGCGTGGGAGTGTGTGTGTGTGTGTGTGTGTGTGTGTGTGTGTGTGTGTGTGTGTGTGTGTGTGTGTGTGTGTGTGTGTGCGTGTGTGTGTGTGTGTGCGTGCGTGCGTGTGTGTGTTTGTGATGATACATGATCAGATCTAGGAGTTATATGAAACAAGTGGTCAATAAAAAGGAAACTCTTCACCATAAGACTGTTCATGTCCCAAATCTGTCTTGTCTACTACTTACTAAAACTTCATACTGTGTACTGATCTAATCGTCCTATTGAGAACGGACTGTTTAGTAGAAATGTATGCAGTATGCCACGGCCAAAATGTATTACTTTTGGTGTGTTCATAACAACTGGGAATTCGGAAACAAAACGAGCTCAGACTTGGAAAAATTGTGAAGTCGGTGATCTTCACGTCGGAGACGTTGGAGCTGTAGGATGATGCCCGAGTTTTTGACATGTAATTCCGAGTTCGATGACCGTTCAAAACGATTTTTTCCAGTCGGAGCACGTATTTTTCCCGAGTTCCCTGTTTTCTTGAACGCACCTTCAGTTACGGCTTCATATATGAACCGGAACGGATCATCTGTAGCGCCACCTAGTGACCTTTCGTGTTGTTGTTTTGGGCTAATGTTAGCAAAGTATCTAACATTTGAAACAACGTATTTGGACTAAACTTGAATGTACCGTAGGCCGATATATCATCAATTGAAGAGTCACCTGAAGCTTGAGAGGAATGGGAGGTGCAGTAGAGGAATGGGAGGTGCAGTAGAGGAATGGGAGGTGCAGTAGAGGAATGGGAGGTGCAGTAGAGGAATGGGAGGTGCAGTAGAGGAATGGGAGGTGCAGTAGAGGAATGGGAGGTGCAGTAGAGGAATGGGAGATGCAGTAGAGGAATGGGAGATGGTGTCAAAAAAGGTGCTAGTGTCAGACACTGAAATACAGGTGCTATAGTGACTGAAATACAGGTGCTAGAGTGACTGAAATACAGGTGCTATAGTGACTGAAATACAGGTGCTACAGTGACTGAAATACAGGTGCTATAGTGACTGAAATACAGGTGCTATAGTGACTGAAATACAGGTGATACAGTGACTGAAATACAGGTGCTACAGTGACTGAAATACAGGTGCTATAGTGACTGAAATACAGGTGCTATAGTGACTGAAATACAGGTGCTACAGTGACTGAAATACAGGTGCTACAGTGACTGAAATACAGGTGCTATAGTGACTGAAATACAGGTGCTACAGTGACTGAAATACAGGTGCTATAGTGACTGAAATACAGGTGCTTTAGTGACTGAAATACAGAGACTCTCCAGAGACCTCTACAGGGTTGTCTCCTCCTGGTCTAGAGGGTTATGTTAGGGTTATACTCTACAGAGACCTCTACAGGGTTGTCTCCTCCTGGAGGGTTATGTTAGGGTGATACTCTACAGAGACCTCTACAGGGTTGTCTCCTCCTGCTGGTCTAGAGGGTTATGTTAGGGTGATACTCTACAGAGACCTCTACAGGGTTGTCTCCTCCTAGAGGGTTATGTTAGGGTGATACTCTACAGAGACCTCTACAGGGTTGTCTCCTCCTAGAGGGTTATGTTAGGGTGATACTCTACAGAGACCTCTACAGGGTTGTCTCCTCCTGGTCTAGAGGGTTATGTTAGGGTGATACTCTCCAGAGACCTCTACAGGGTTGTCTCCTCCTGGTCTAGAGGGTTATGTTAGGGTGATACTCTACAGAGACCTCTACAGGGTTGTCTCCTCCTAGAGGGTTATGTTAGGGTGATACTCTACAGAGACCTCTACAGGGTTGTCTCCTCCTGGTCTAGAGGGTTATGTTAGGGTGAGACTCTACAGAGACCTCTACAGGGTTGTCTCCTCCTGGTCTAGAGGGTTATGTTAGGGTGATACTCTACAGAGACCTCTACAGGGTTGTCTCCTCCTGGTCTAGAGGGTTATGTTAGGGTGATACTCTACAGAGACCTCTACAGGGTTGTCTCCTCCTGGTCTAGAGGGTTATGTTAGGGTGATACTCTACAGAGACCTCTACAGGGTTGTCTCCTCCTGGTCTAGAGGGTTATGTTAGGGTGATACTCTACAGAGACCTCTACAGGGTTGTCTCCTCCTAGAGGGTTATGTTAGGGTGATACTCTACAGAGACCTCTACAGGGTTGTCTCCTCCTGGTCTAGAGGGTTATGTTAGGGTGATACTCTACAGAGACCTCTACAGGGTTGTCTCCTCCTGGTCTAGAGGGTTATGTTATGGTGATACTCTACAGAGACCTCTACAGGGTTGTCTCCTCCTGGTCTAGAGGGTTATGTTAGGGTGATACTCTACAGAGACCTCTACAGGGTTGTCTCCTCCTGGTCTAGAGGGTTATGTTAGGGTGATACTCTACAGAGACCTCTACAGGGTTGTCTCCTCCTGGTCTAGAGGGTTATGTTAGGGTGATACTCTACAGAGACCTCTACAGGGTTGTCTCCTCCTGGTCTAGAGGGTTATGTTAGGGTGATACTCTACAGAGACCTCTACAGGGTTGTCTCCTCCTGGTCTAGAGGGTTATGTTAGGGTGATACTCTACAGAGACCTCTACAGGGTTGTCTCCTCCTGGTCTAGAGGGTTATGTTAGGGTGATACTCTACAGAGACCTCTACAGGGTTGTCTCCTCCTAGAGGGTTATGTTAGGGTGATACTCTACAGAGACCTCTACAGGGTTGTCTCCTCCTGGTCTAGAGGGTTATGTTAGGGTGATACTCTACAGAGACCTCTACAGGGTTGTCTCCTCCTGGTCTAGAGGGTTATGTTAGGGTGATACTCTACAGAGACCTCTACAGGGTTGTCTCCTCCTGGTCTAGAGGGTTATGTTAGGGTGATACTCTACAGAGACCTCTACAGGGTTGTCTCCTCCTAGAGGGTTATGTTAGGGTGATACTCTACAGAGACCTCTACAGGGTTGTCTCCTCCTGGTCTAGAGGGTTATGTTAGGGTGATACTCTACAGAGACCTCTACAGGGTTGTCTCCTCCTGGTCTAGAGGGTTATGTTAGGGTGATACTCTACAGAGACCTCTACAGGGTTGTCTCCTCCTGGTCTAGAGGGTTATGTTAGGGTGATACTCTCCAGAGACCTCTACAGGGTTGTCTCCTCCTGGTCTAGAGGGTTTATGTTAGGGTGATACTCTACAGAGACCTCTACAGGGTTGTCTCCTCCTAGATGGTTATGTTAGGGTGATACTCTACAGAGACCTCTACAGGGTTGTCTCCTCCTGGTCTAGAGGGTTATGTTAGGGTGATACTCTACAGAGACCTCTACAGGGTTGTCTCCTCCTGGTCTAGAGGGTTATGTTAGGGTGATACTCTACAGAGACCTCTACAGGGTTGTCTCCTCCTGGTCTAGAGGGTTATGTTAGGGTGATACTCTACAGAGACCTCTACAGGGTTGTCTCCTCCTGGTCTAGAGGGTTATGTTAGGGTGATACTCTACAGAGACCTCTACAGGGTTGTCTCCTCCTGGTCTAGAGGGTTATGTTAGGGTGATACTCTACAGAGACCTCTACAGGGTTGTCTCCTCCTGGTCTAGAGGGTATATGTTAGGGTGATACTCTACAGAGACCTCTACAGGGTTGTCTCCTCCTGGTCTAGAGGGTTATGTTAGGGTGATACTCTACAGAGACCTCTACAGGGTTGTCTCCTCCTGGTCTAGAGGGTTATGTTAGGGTGATACTCTACAGAGACCTCTACAGGGTTGTCTCCTCCTGGTCTAGAGGGTTATGTTAGGGTGATACTCTACAGAGACCTCTACAGGGTTGTCTCCTCCTGGTCTAGAGGGTTATGTTAGGGTGATACTCTCCAGAGACCTCTACAGGGTTGTCTCCTCCTGGTCTAGAGGGTTATGTTAGGGTGATACTCTACAGAGACCTCTACAGGGTTGTCTCCTCCTGGTCTAGGGGGTTATGTTAGGGTGATACTCTACAGAGACCTCTACAGGGGTTGTCTCCTCCTAGAGGGTTATGTTAGGGTGAAACTCTACAGAGACCTCTACAGGGTTGTCTCCTCCTGGTCTAGAGGGTTATGTTAGGGTGATACTCTACAGCAGGGTTCTTCAATTCTGGTCCTGGAGGGCCGAAACACCTCTGTTTTTCATCCTCTCCTTCTAATCAGGGGCTAATTCAGACCTGGGACACCAGGTGAGTGCAATTAACTACCAGGTAGAAATAAAAAAAGAAGTGTTTCGGCCCTCCAGGACCGGAATTGAAGAACCCTGCTCTACAGAGACCTCTACAGGGTTGTCTCCTCCTAGAGGGTTATGTTAGGGTGAAACTCTACAGAGACCTCTACAGGGTTGTCTCCTCCTGGTCTAGAGGGTTATGTTAGGGTGATACTCTACAGAGACCTCTACAGGGTTGTCTCCTCCTAGATGGTTATGTTAGGGTGATACTCTACAGAGACCTCTACAGGGTTGTCTCCTCCTGGTCTAGAGGGTTATGTTAGGGTGATACTCTACAGAGACCTCTACAGGGTTGTCTCCTCCTGGTCTAGAGGGTTATGTTAGGGTGATACTCTACAGAGACCTCTACAGGGTTGTCTCCTCCTGGTCTAGAGGGTTATGTTAGGGTGATACTCTACAGAGACCTCTACAGGGTTGTCTCCTCCTAGAGGGTTATGTTAGGGTGATACTCTACAGAGGTTGTCTCCCTCCTGGTCTAGAGGGTTATGTTAGGGTGATACTCTACAGAGACCTCTACAGGGTTGTCTCCTCCTGGTCTAGAGGGTTATGTTAGGGTGATACTCTACAGAGACCTCTACAGGGTTGTCTCCTCCTGGTCTAGAGGGTTATGTTATGGTGATACTCTACAGAGACCTCTACAGGGTTGTCTCCTCCTGGTCTAGAGGGTTATGTTAGGGTGATACTCTACAGAGACCTCTACAGGGTTGTCTCCTCCTGGTCTAGAGGGTTATGTTAGGGTGATACTCTACAGAGACCTCTACAGGGTTGTCTCCTCCTGGTCTAGAGGGTTATGTTAGGGTGATACTCTACAGAGACCTCTACAGGGTTGTCTCCTCCTGGTCTAGAGGGTTATGTTAGGGTGATACTCTACAGAGACCTCTACAGGGTTGTCTCCTCCTGGTCTAGAGGGTTATGTTAGGGTGATACTCTACAGAGACCTCTACAGGGTTGTCTCCTCCTGGTCTAGAGGGTTATGTTAGGGTGATACTCTACAGAGACCTCTACAGGGTTGTCTCCTCCTAGAGGGTTATGTTAGGGTGATACTCTACAGAGACCTCTACAGGGTTGTCTCCTCCTGGTCTAGAGGGTTATGTTAGGGTGATACTCTACAGAGACCTCTACAGGGTTGTCTCCTCCTGGTCTAGAGGGTTATGTTAGGGTGATACTCTACAGAGACCTCTACAGGGTTGTCTCCTCCTGGTCTAGAGGGTTATGTTAGGGTGATACTCTACAGAGACCTCTACAGGGTTGTCTCCTCCTAGAGGGTTATGTTAGGGTGATACTCTACAGAGACCTCTACAGGGTTGTCTCCTCCTGGTCTAGAGGGTTATGTTAGGGTGATACTCTACAGAGACCTCTACAGGGTTGTCTCCTCCTGGTCTAGAGGGTTATGTTAGGGTGATACTCTACAGAGACCTCTACAGGGTTGTCTCCTCCTGGTCTAGAGGGTTATGTTAGGGTGATACTCTCCAGAGACCTCTACAGGGTTGTCTCCTCCTGGTCTAGAGGGTTATGTTAGGGTGATACTCTACAGAGACCTCTACAGGGTTGTCTCCTCCTCCTAGATGGTTATGTTTAGGGTGATACTCTACAGAGACCTCTACAGGGTTGTCTCCTCCTGGTCTAGAGGGTTATGTTAGGGTGATACTCTACAGAGACCTCTACAGGGTTGTCTCCTCCTGGTCTAGAGGGTTATGTTAGGGTGATACTCTACAGAGACCTCTACAGGGTTGTCTCCTCCTGGTCTAGAGGGTTATGTTAGGGTGATACTCTACAGAGACCTCTACAGGGTTGTCTCCTCCTGGTCTAGAGGGTTATGTTAGGGTGATACTCTACAGAGACCTCTACAGGGTTGTCTCCTCCTAGAGGGTTATGTTAGGGTGATACTCTACAGAGACCTCTACAGGGTTGTCTCCTCCTGGTCTAGAGGGTTATGTTAGGGTGATACTCTACAGAGACCTCTACAGGGTTGTCTCCTCCTGGTCTAGAGGGTTATGTTAGGGTGATACTCTACAGAGACCTCTACAGGGTTGTCTCCTCCTGGTCTAGAGGGTTATGTTAGGGTGATACTCTACAGAGACCTCTACAGGGTTGTCTCCTCCTGGTCTAGAGGGTTATGTTAGGGTGATACTCTACAGAGACCTCTACAGGGTTGTCTCCTCCTGGTCTAGAGGGTTATGTTAGGGTGATACTCTCCAGAGACCTCTACAGGGTTGTCTCCTCCTGGTCTAGAGGGTTATGTTAGGGTGATACTCTACAGAGACCTCTACAGGGTTGTCTCCTCCTGGTCTAGGGGGTTATGTTTGGGTGATACTCTACAGAGACCTCTACAGGGTTGTCTCCTCCTAGAGGGTTATGTTAGGGTGAAACTCTACAGAGACCTCTACAGGGTTGTCTCCTCCTGGTCTAGAGGGTTATGTTAGGGTGATACTCTACAGCAGGGTTCTTCAATTCTGGTCCTGGAGGGCCGAAACACCTCTGTTTTTCATCCTCTCCTTCTAATCAGGGGCTAATTCAGACCTGGGACACCAGGTGAGTGCAATTAACTACCAGGTAGAAATAAAAAACAGAAGTGTTTCGGCCCTCCAGGACCGGAATTGAAGAACCCTGCTCTACAGAGACCTCTACAGGGTTGTCTCCTCCTAGAGGGTTATGTTAGGGTGAAACTCTACAGAGACCTCTACAGGGTTGTCTCCTCCTGGTCTAGAGGGTTATGTTAGGGTGATACTCTACAGAGACCTCTACAGGGTTGTCTCCTCCTAGATGGTTATGTTAGGGTGATACTCTACAGAGACCTCTACAGGGTTGTCTCCTCCTGGTCTAGAGGGTTATGTTAGGGTGATACTCTACAGAGACCTCTACAGGGTTGTCTCCTCCTGGTCTAGAGGGTTATGTTAGGGTGATACTCTCCAGAGACCTCTACAGGGTTGTCTCCTCCTGGTCTAGAGGGTTATGTTAGGGTGATACTCTACAGAGACCTCTACAGGGTTGTCTCCTCCTAGATGGTTATGTTAGGGTGATACTCTACAGAGACCTCTACAGGGTTGTCTCCTCCTGGTCTAGAGGGTTATGTTAGGGTGATACTCTACAGAGACCTCTACAGGGTTGTCTCCTCCTAGAGGGTTATGTTAGGGTAATACTCTACAGAGACCTCTACAGGGTTGTCTCCTCCTGGTCTAGAGGGTTATGTTAGGGTGATACTCTACAGAGACCTCTACAGGGTTGTCTCCTCCTGGTCTAGAGGGTTATGTTAGGGTGATACTCTACAGAGACCTCTACAGGGTTGTCTCCTCCTGGTCTAGAGGGTTATGTTAGGGTGATACTCTACAGAGACCTCTACAGGGTTGTCTCCTCCTGGTCTAGAGGGTTATGTTAGGGTGATACTCTACAGAGACCTCTACAGGGTTGTCTCCTCCTGGTCTAGAGGGTTATGTTAGGGTGATACTCTACAGAGACCTCTACAGGGTTGTCTCCTCCTGGTCTAGAGGGTTATGTTAGGGTGATACTCTACAGAGACCTCTACAGGGTTGTCTCCTCCTGGTCTAGAGGGTTATGTTAGGGTGATACTCTACAGAGACCTCTACAGGGTTGTCTCCTCCTGGTCTAGAGGGTTATGTTAGGGTGATACTCTACAGAGACCTCTACAGGGTTGTCTCCTCCTGGTCTAGAGGGTTATGTTAGGGTGATACTCTACAGAGACCTCTACAGGGTTGTCTCCTCCTGGTCTAGAGGGTTATGTTAGGGTGATACTCTACAGAGACCTCTACAGGGTTGTCTCCTCCTGGTCTAGAGGGTTATGTTAGGGTGATACTCTACAGAGACCTCTACAGGGTTGTCTCCTCCTAGAGGGTTATGTTAGGGTGATACTCTACAGAGACCTCTACAGGGTTGTCTCCTCCTGGTCTAGAGGGTTATGTTAGGGTGATACTCTACAGAGACCTCTACAGGGTTGTCTCCTCCTGGTCTAGAGGGTTATGTTAGGGTGATACTCTACAGAGACCTCTACAGGGTTGTCTCCTCCTGGTCTAGAGGGTTATGTTAGGGTGATACTCTACAGAGACCTCTACAGGGTTGTCTCCTCCTGGTCTAGAGGGTTATGTTAGGGTGATACTCTACAGAGACCTCTACAGGGTTGTCTCCTCCTGGTCTAGAGGGTTATGTTAGGGTGATACTCTACAGAGACCTCTACAGGGTTGTCTCCTCCTGGTCTAGAGGGTTATGTTAGGGTGATACTCTACAGAGACCTCTACAGGGTTGTCTCCTCCTGGTCTAGAGGGTTATGTTAGGGTGATACTCTACAGAGACCTCTACAGGGTTGTCTCCTCCTGGTCTAGAGGGTTATGTTAGGGTGATACTCTACAGAGACCTCTACAGGGTTGTCTCCTCCTGGTCTAGAGGGTTATGTTAGGGTGATACTCTACAGAGACCTCTACAGGGTTGTCTCCTCCTGGTCTAGAGGGTTATGTTAGGGTGATACTCTACAGAGACCTCTACAGGGTTGTCTCCTCCTGGTCTAGAGGGTTATGTTAGGGTGATACTCTACAGTGACCTCTACAGGGTTGTCTCCTCCTGGTCTAGAGGGTTATGTTAGGGTGATACTCTACAGTGACCTCTACAGGGTTGTCTCCTCCTGGTCTAGAGGGTTATGTTAGGGTGATACTCTACAGAGACCTCTACAGGGTTGTCTCCTCCTGGTCTAGAGGGTTATGTTAGGGTGATACTCTACAGAGACCTCTACAGGGTTGTCTCCTCCTGGTCTAGAGGGTTATGTTAGGGTGATACTCTACAGAGACCTCTACAGGGTTGTCTCCTCCTGGTCTAGAGGGTTATGTTAGGGTGATACTCTACAGAGACCTCTACAGGGTTGTCTCCTCCTGGTCTAGAGGGTTATGTTAGGGTGATACTCTACAGAGAGATCTAGAGAGACAGACAGCGTTGTCATCCGGGTTTTTATTGGTTCTTTCAGTATCAGGCTGTTTATTTTCTTATACATTTACATCATACAGCATCATTTACATTAATATAGTTCAAATAACATAATGTACACTAATATAGATCATATAACATCATTAGATATACCATGTTGCATACTTTAAATCTAAATCTAAAATGGCACTAATTTCCCTCTACAGAGCCCTGTTCCCTTCATAGTGCACTGCTTTAGACCAGAGCCCTGTTCCCTTCATAGTGCACTACTTTAGACCAGAGCCCTGTTCCCTTCATAGTGCACTACTTTAGACCAGAGCCCTGTTCCCTTCATAGTGCACTACTTTAGACCAGAGCCCTGTTCCCTTCATAGTGCACTACTTTAGACCAGAGCCCTGTTCCCTTCATAGTGCACTACTTTAGACCAGAGCCCTGTTCCCTTCATAGTGCACTACTTTAGACCAGAGCCCTGTTCCCTTCATAGTGCACTACTTTAGACCAGAGCCCTGTTCACTTCATAGTGCACTACTTTAGACCAGCCTTATTAAACAGCTTTGGGAGACTTTGGCCCAAAGTAATTGACTATAGTGTTAGAATAGTGCTCACTATAGGGAATAGGTTGACAACATCCACTCAGCCTATTGAGTCCACTGGTCTCACTCACACAGAACTACCCTACACCTTGACCTCTTTCTCCCCTCTCTCCAGATGACAGAACTACCCTACACCTTGACCTCTTTCTCCCTCTCTCTCCAGATGACAGAACTACCCTACACCTTGACCTCTTTCTCCCCTCTCTCCAGATGACAGAACTACCCTACACCTTGACCTCTTTCTCCCCTCTCTCCAGATGACAGAACTACCCTACACCTTGACCTCTTTCTCCCCTCTCTCTCCAGATGACAGAACTACCCTACACCTTGACCTCTTTCTCCCCTCTCTCCAGATGACAGAACTACCCTACACCTTGACCTCTTTCTCCCCTCCCTCTCCAGATGACAGAACTACCCTACACCTTGACCTCTTTCTCCCCTCTCTCTCCAGATGACAGAACTACCCTACACCTTGACTTCTGTCTCCCCTCTCTCCAGATGACAGAACTACCCTACACCTTGACCTCTTTCTCCCCTCTCTCCAGATGACAGAACTACCCTACACCTTGACCTCTTTCTCCCCTCTCTCTCCAGATGACAGAACTACCCTACACCTTGACCTCTTTCTCCCCTCTCTCCAGATGACAGAACTACCCTACACCTTGACCTCTTTCTCCCCTCTCTCCAGATGACAGAACTACCCTACACCTTGACCTCTTTCTCCCCTCTCTCCAGATGACAGAACTACCCTACACCTTGACCTCTTTCTCCCCTCTCTCCAGATGACAGAACTACCCTACACCTTGACCTCTTTCTCCCCTCTCTCTCCAGATGACAGAACTACCCTACACCTTGACCTCTTTCTCCCCTCTCTCCAGATGACAGAACTACCCTACACCTTGACCTCTTTCTCCCCTCTCTCTCCAGATGACAGAACTACCCTACACCTTGACCTCTTTCTCCCCTCTCTCCAGATGACAGAACTACCCTACACCTTGACCTCTTTCTCCCCTCTCTCTCCAGATGACAGAACCACCCTACACCTTGACCTCTTTCTCCCCCTCTCTCCAGATGACAGAACTACCCTACACCTTGACCTCTTTCTCCCCTCTCTCCAGATGACAGAACTACCCTACACCTTGACCTCTTTCTCCAATCTCTCTCCAGATGACAGAACTACCCTACACCTTGACCTCTTTCTCCCCTCTCTCTCCAGATGACAGAACTACCCTACACCTTGACCTCTTTCTCCCCTCTCTCCAGATGACAGAACTACCCTACACCTTGACCTCTTTCTCCCCTCTCTCTCCAGATGACAGAACTACCCTACACCTTGACCTCTTTCTCCCCTCTCTCCAGATGACAGAACTACCCTACACCTTGACCTCTTTCTCCCCTCTCTCTCCAGATGACAGAACTACCCTACACCTTGACCTCTTTCTCCCCTCTCTCTCCAGATGACAGAACTACCCTACACCTTGACCTCTTTCTCCCCTCTCTCTCCAGATGACAGAACTACCCTACACCTTGACCTCTTTCTCCCCTCTCTCTCAGATGACAGAACTACCCTACACCTTGACCTCTTTCTCCCCTCTCTCCCAGATGACAGAACTACCCTACACCTTGACCTCTTTCTCCCCTCTCTCTCCAGATGACAGAACTACCCTACACCTTGACCTCTTTCTCCCCTCTCTCCAGATGACAGAACTACCCTACACCTTGACCTCTTTCTCCCTTCTCTCCAGATGACAGAACTACCCTACACCTTGACCTTTCTCTTTCTCCCCTCTCTCCAGATGACAGAACTACCCTACACCTTGACCTCTTTCTCCCCTCCCTCTCCAGATGACAAACTACCCTACACCTTGACCTCTTTCTCCCCTCTCTCCAGATGACAGAACTACCCTTGACCTCTTTCTCCCCTCTCTCCAGATGACAGAACTACCCTACACCTTGACCTCTTTCTCTCCCCTCTCTCTCCAGATGACAGAACTACCCTACACCTTGACCTCTTTCTCCCCTCTCTCCAGATGACAGAACTACCCTACACCTTGACCTCTTTCTCCCCTCTCTCCAGATGACAGAACTACCCTACACCTTGACCTCTTTCTCCCCTCTCTCTCCAGATGACAGAACTACCCTACACCTTGACCTCTTTCTCCCCTCTCTCCCAGATGACAGAACTACCCTACACCTTGACCTCTTTCTCCCCTCTCTCCAGATGACAGAACTACCCTACACCTTGACCTCTTTCTCCCCTCTCTCTCCAGATGACAGAACTACCCTACACCTTGACCTCTTTCTCCCCTCTCTCTCCAGATGACAGAACTACCCTACACCTTGACCTCTTTCTCCCCTCTCTCTCCAGATGACAGAACTACCCTACACCTTGACCTCTTTCTCCCCTCTCTCCAGATGACAGAACTACCCTACACCTTGACCTCTTTCTCCCCTCTCTCCAGATGACAGAACTACCCTACACCTTGACCTCTTTCTCCCCTCTCTCTCCAGATGACAGAACTACCCTACACCTTGACCTCTTTCTCCCCTCTCTCCAGATGACAGAACTACCCTACACCTTGACCTCTTTCTCCCCTCTCTCCAGATGACAGAACTACCCTACACCTTGACCTCTTTCTCCCCTCTCTCCAGATGACATCCTGCTACTAGTGATGTCCGTCCGCCCGGCAACCTGCCCCCTCTACCCCATCTCCTCCTCCCTTCTCCCCACCATCTCTGGAGACCTTCTCCCATTCCTCACTGCACTGACTGCACTCAACCCTGACCACTGGCTGCATCCCCTCTGACTTCAAATGGCCCGAGTCGCTCCCCTCATCAAGAAACCAACACTCGACCCATATATACTGTTATATTCATGTATAGATTATATATATCCCCATGTTAACATGCTATATATACTGTTATATTCATGTATAGATTATATATATCCCCATGTTAACATGCTATATATACTGTTATATTCATGTATAGATTATATATATCCCCATGTTAACATGCTATTTTATATTAATGTATAGATTATATATATCCCCATGTTAACATGCTATATATACTGATATATTCATGTATAGATTATATATATCCCCATGTTAACATGCTATATATACTGTTATATTAATGTATAGATTATATATATCCCCATGTTAACATGCTATATATACTGATATATTCATGTATAGATTATATATATCCCCATGTTAACATGCTATATATACTGTTATATTCATGTATCGATGATATACACTCACCGGACAGTTTATTAGGTACACGCCCCCCTGTCACGAAAATGGATGGCTCTTACAGACACGTGGCCGTGGCTTGCTATATAAAGCAGGCATCGAGGCATTCAGTTACTGTTCGACTGAATGTTAGAATGGGCAAAACTATGAGCTAGGTGCGCTGAATCCAGTATCTCAGAAACGGCCGCCCCCCTGGGCTTTTCACGCACGACAGTGTCCAGGGTTTACCGAGAATGGTGCGACAAACAAAACCATCTAGTCAGCGGCCGTCCCGTGGGAGAAAGCAGCTCGTTGATGACAGAGGTCGAAGGAGAATGGCAAGAATGGTGCAAGCTAACGGGCGGGCCACAAACAGACCAGTAACGGCACAGTACAACAGCGGTGTGCAGAACGGCAACTCAGAACGCGTAACTCATCAATGCTTGTCACGGATGGGGTATTGCAGCAGACGACCACACCGGGTTCCACTCCTATCAGCTAAACACAAGAAGAAGCGGCTCCAGTGGGCACGCCATCACCAACACTGGACCACTGAGGGGTGGAACAACACCACCTGGAACATGACAGGCCATCACCAACACTGGACCACTGAGGGGTGGAACAACACCACCTGGAACATGACAGGCCATTACCACCACTGGACCACTGAGGGGTGGAACAACACCACCTGGAACATGACAGGCCATCACCAACACTGGACCACTGAGGGGTGGAACAACACCACCTGGAACATGACAGGCCATCACCAACACTGGACCACTGAGGGGTGGAACAACACCACCTGGAACATGACAGGCCATCACCAACACTGGACCACTGAGGGGTGGAACAACACCACCTGGAACATGACAGTTCAGTTTACTGGAGGGGCCTGAACCGTCCCCAGACCTCAACCCAATAGAGCATCTTTGGGATGAGATG
>CM072220.1:11212006-11262006 GCA_036851935.1 Coregonus suidteri
AGGACAACAAATACAAATTCCATCTAGACACCGTTGCCCTAGAGCACACAAAAAACTATACCTACCTCGGCCTAAACATCAGCGCCACAGGTAACTTCCACAAAGCTGTGAACGATCTGAGAGACAAGGCAAGAAGGGCCTTCTATGCCATCAAAAGGAACATACAATTTGACATACCAATTCGGATCTGGCTAAAAATACTTGAATCAGTTATAGAACCCATTGCCCTTTATGGTTGTGAGATCTGGGGTCCGCTCACCAACCAGGAATTCACAAAATGGGACAAACACCAAATTGAGACTCTGCATGCATAATTCTGCAAAAAATATCCTCAGTGTACAACGAAAAACACCAAATAATGCATGCAGAGCAGAATTAGGCCGATACCCGCTAATTATCAAAATCCAGAAAAGAGCAGTTAAATTCTACAACCACCTAAAAGGAAGTGATTCCCAAACCTTCCATAACAAAGCCATCACCTACAGAGAGATGAACCTGGAGAAGAGTCCCCTAAGCAAGCTGGTCCTGGGGCTCTGTTCACAAACACAAACAGACCCCACAGAGCCCCAGGACAGCAACACAATTAGACCCAACCAAATCATGAGAAAACAAAAAGAGAATTACTTGACACATTGGAAAGAATTAACAAAAAAACTGAGCAAACTGCTGTTTGGCCCTAAACAGAGAGTACACAGTGGCAGAATACCTGACCACTGTGACTGACCCAAACTTAAGGAAAGCTTTGACTATGTACAGACTCAGTGAGCATAGCCTTGCTATTGAGAAAGGCCGCCGTAGGCAGACATGGCTCTCAAGAGAAGACAGGCTATGTGCACACTGCCCACAAAATGAGGTGGAAACTGAGCTGCACTTCCTAACCTCCTGCCAAATGTATGACCATATTAGAGACACATACAGTGCCTTCGGAAAGTATTCAGACCCCTTGACTTTTTCCACGTTCTGTTACGTTACAGCCTTATCCTAAAATGGATGAAACTTTTCCCCCCTTCATTAATCTACACACAATACCCCATAATGACAAAGCAAAAACAGGTTTTGAGAAATGTTTGCTAATTTATAAAAAAAAAAAAACTGAAATATATCAGTATTCAGACCCTTTACTCAGTACTTTGTTGAAGCACCTTTGGCAGCGATTACAGCCTCGAGTTTTCTTTTCTTGGGTATGATGCTACAAGCTTGGCACACCTGTATTTGGGGAGTTTCTTCCATTCTTCTCTGCAGATCCTCTCAAGCTCTGTCATGTTCAAATCAAATCAAATCAACAAAAGAAATGTCACACGTGTTTAGCAGATGTTATTGCGGGTGTAGCTAAATGCTTGTGCAGTAATATCTAATAAGTAATATCTAACAATTTCACAACATATACCCAATACAGATCAATCTAGTAAGGAATGGAATTTAAGAATATATACAGATATGGACAAGCAATGACAGAGCGGCATGGACTAATATACAGTAGAATATATACATATATGGACAAGCAATGACAGAGCGGCATGGACTAAGATACAGTAGAATATATACATATATGGACAAGCAATGACAGAGCGGCAAGGACTAAGATACAGTAGAATATATACATATATGGACAAGCAATGACAGAGCGGCAAGATACAGTAGAATATTATTATACATATATGGACAAGCAATGACAGAGCGGCATGGACTAAGATACAGTAGAATATTATAGAATAGAATGCAGTATATACAGATATGGACAAGCAATGACAGAGCGGCATGGACTAAGATACAGTAGAATATTATAGAATAGAATGCAGTATATACATATGAGATGAGTAGTGCAAGATATGGAAACATTATTAAAGTGACTAGTGTTCCATTTCTTAAAGTGGCCAGTGATTTCAATAGGCAGCAGCAGCCTCTAATGTGCTAGTGATGGCTATTTAACAGTCTGATGGCCTTGAGGAGATAGAAGCTGTTTTTCATTCTCTCGGTCCCAGATTTGATACACCTGTACTGACTGCGCCTTCTGGATGATAGCAGGTTGAACAGGCAGTGGCTCGGGTGGTTAATGTCCTTGATGATCTTTTTGGCCTTCCTGTGACATCGGGTGCTATATGTGTCTTGGAGGGCGGGTTGTTTGGCCCTGGTAATGCATTCGGCAGACCGCACCATCCTCTGGAGAGCCCTGCGGTTGGGGGCGGTGCAGTTGCCGTACCAGCCCGACAGGATGCTCTCAATTGTGCATCTGTAAACGTTTGTGAGGGTTTTAGGTGCCAGGCCAAATTTCTTCAGCCTCCTGAGGTTGAAGAGGCTCTGTTGCACCTTCTTCACCACACTGTCTGCGTGGGTGGACCATTTCAGATTGTCAGTGATGTGTACGCCAAGGAACTTGAAGCTTTCCACCTTCTTCACTGCGGTCCTGTCGATGTGGATAGGGGGTGCACCCTCTGCTGTTTCCTGAAGTCCACGATCATCTCCTTTGTTTTGTTGACGTTGAGTGAGAGGTTATTTTCCTGGCACCACACTCCCAGAGCCCTCACCTCCTCCCTGTAGGCTGTCTCGTCATTGTTGGTAATCAAGCCTACTACTGTTGTGTGAGCTTAATGATGAGCTTGGAGGGTACTATGGTGTTGAAGGCTGAGCTGTATTCGAACAGCATTCTTACATAGGTATTCCTCTTGTCCAGATGGGATAGGGCAGTGTGCAGTGCGATGGCGATTGCATCATCTGTGGATCTATTGGGGCGGTATGCAAATTGAAGTGGGTCTAGGGTGACAGGTAAGGCAGAGGTGATATATCCTTGACTAGTCTCTCAAAGCACTTCATGATGACAGAGGTGAGTGCTACGGGGCGATAGTCATTTAGTTCAGTTACCTTTGCTCCTTGGGTACAGGAACAATGGTGGACATCTTGAAGCATGTGGGAACAGCAGACTGGGAAAGGAAGAGATTGAATATGTCCGTAAATACACCAGCCAGCTGGTCTGCGCATGCTCTGAGGATGCGGCTAGGGATGCCTTCTGGGCCGGCAGCCTTGCGGGGGTTAACATGCTTTAATGTCTTTATCACATCGGCCATGGAGAAGGAGAGGCCACAGTCCTTGGTAGTGGGCCGCGTCAGTGGCACTGTGGTCCTCTGTAGCTCAACTGGTAGAGCACGGCGCTTGTAACGCCAAGGTAGTGGGTTCGATCCCCGGGACCACCCATACACAAAAATGTATGCACGCATGACTGTAAGTCGCTTTGGATAAAAGCGTCTGCTAAATGGCATATTATATTATTATTATTATTATTATCCTCAAAGCGGGCGAAGAAGGTGTTTAGCTTGTCTGGAAGCGAGACGTCGGTGTCTGCGACGTGGCTGGTTTTCCTTTTGTATTCCGTGATTGTCTGTAGACCCTGCCACATACGTCTCGTGTCTGAGCCGTTGAATTACGACTCCACTTTGTCTCTATACTGATATTTTGCCAGTTTAATTGCCTTGCGGAGTGAGTAGCTACACTGTTTGTATTCTGCCATATTCCCAGTCACCTTGCCATGGTTAAATGTGGTGGTTCGCGCTTTCAGTTTTGCGCGAATGCTGCCGTCTATCCACGGTTTCTGGTTAGAATAGGTTTTAATAGTCACAGTGGGCACAACATCACCTATACACTTCCTGATAAACTCAGTCACTGTTTCAGCGTATTCGTCTAAATTATTTGGATGGGGAGTGTTGCTGCACAGCTATTTTCAGGTCTCTCCAGAGATGTTCGATCGGGTTCAAGTCCAGGCTCTGGCTGGGCCACTCAAGGACATTCGGAGACTTGTCCCGAAGCCACTCCTGCATTCTTGGCTGTGTGCTTAGGGTCGTTGTCCTGTTGGAAGGTGAACCTTCGCCCCCAGTCTGAGGTCCTGAGCGCTCTGGAGCAGGTTTTCATCAAGGATCTCACTGTACTTTGCTCCGTTCTTCTTTGCCTCGATCCTGATTAGTCTCCCAGTCCCTGCCGCTGAAAAACATCCCCACAGCATGATGCTGCCACCACCATGCTTCACTATAGGGATGGTGCCAGGTTTCCTCCAGACGTGACGCTTGACATTCAGGCCAAAGAGTTCAATCTTGGTTTCATCAGACCAGAGAATCTTGTTTCTCATGGTCTGAGAGTCTTTAGGTGTCTTTTGGCAAACTCCAAGCGGGCCGTCATGTGCCTTTTACTGAGGAGTGGCTTCCGTCTGGCCACTCTACCATAAAGGTCTGATTGGTGGAGTGCTGCAGAGATTGATGTCCTTCTGGAAGGTTCTCCCATCTCCACAGAGGAACTCTAGAGTTCTGTCAGAGTGACCATCGGGCTCTTGGTCACCTTCCTGACCAAGGCCCTTCTCCCCCGATTGCTCAGTTTGGCCAGGCGGCCAGCTCTAGGAAGAGTCTTCTTGTTCCAAACTTCTTCCATTTAAGAACGATGGAGGCCACTGTGTTCTTGGGGACCTTCAATGCTGCAGAAATGTTTTGGTACCCTTCCCCAGATCTCGACACAATCCTGTCTTGGAGCTCTACGGACAATTCCTTTGACCTCATGGCTTGGTTTTTGCTCTGACATGCACTGTCAACTGTGAGACCTTATATAGACAGGTGTGTGCCTTTCCAAATCATGTCCAATCAATTGAATTGACCACAGGTGGACTCCAATCAAGTTGTAGAAACATCTCAAGGATGATCAATGGAAACAGGATGCACCTGAGATCAATTTCGAGTCTCAAAGCAAAGGGTCTGAATACTTATGTAAATAAGGTATTTCTGTTATTTATTGTAAATAAATAATTTTCGCTTTGCCATTATGGGGTGTTGTGTGTAGATTGCTGAGGATAAAAAAAAAAACTTTTTTTTTTTTTTAGAATAAGGCTGTAACGTAATAAAATGTGGAAAAGGTCAAAGGGTCTGTATACTTTCCGGAGGCACTGTATTTCCCTCAGATTACACAGAGCCACAAAGAATTCGAAAACAAATACAATTTTGATCAACTCCCATATCTATTGGGTGAAATACCACAGTGTGCCATCACAGCAGCAAGATTTGTGACCTGTTGCCACAAGAAAAGGGCAACCAGTGACGAACAAACATCATCGTAAATACAACCCATATTTATGTTGATTTATTTTCCCTTTTGTATTTTAACTATTTGCACATTGTTACAGCACTGTATATAGACATAATATGATATTTGAAATGTCTCTATTATTTTGGAACCTGTGAGTGTAATATTTACTGTTCACTTTCTATTGTTTATTTCACTTTTGTTTACTATCTATTTCTCTTGCTTTGGCAATGTAAACATATGTTTTCCATGCCAATAAAACCCCTTGAATTGAATTGAATTGAGAGAGAGAGAGAGAGAGAGAGAGAGAGAGAGAGAGAGAGAGGATTCTGACACACTCACTGATCATGACCTTAACTCTCAATGCAACCACACACAGAGGCATCATTCCCATAGGGGGCACAGGGGCATCATGGGGGCACAGGGGCATCATTCCCATAGGGGGCACAGGTGCATCATTCCCATAGGGGGCACAGGGGCATCATGGGGGCACAGGGGCATCATGGGGGCACAGGGGCATCATTCCCATAGGGGGCACAGGGGCATCATGGGGGCACAGGGGCATCATGGGGGCACAGGGGCATCATTCCCATAGGGGGCACAGGGGCATCATGGGGGCACAGGGGCATATTTGTCCATTTAAAAAAACATTTTTGGTTGTTGTTTCTCTGTAATACTACTAGCCACCTAGCAATTTATGATGTCTTTAGCCCTGATAGGTTCCTAATCTCCCAACCTAATAACGAGCTACCAAGAATCCATTTCAGGCTATCAATCATGTTACAGTAGCTAGCTTGTCTATCTATCTCAGCTAGCTTGTCTATCTCAGCTAGCTTGTCTATCTCAGCTAGCTTGTCTAACTATCTCAGCTAGCTTGTCTAACTATCTCAGCTAGCTTGTCTAACTATCTCAGCTAGCTTGTCTAACTATCTCAGCTAGCTTGTCTATCTCAGCTAGCTTGTCTAACTATCTCAGCTAGCTTGTCTAACTATCTCAGCTAGCTTGTCTAACTATCTCAGCTAGCTTGTCTATCTCAGCTAGCTTGTCTAACTATCTCAGCTAGCTTGTCAAACTATCTCAGCTAGCTTGTCTATCTATCTCAGCTAGCTTGTCTATCTCAGCTAGCTTGTCTAACTATCTCATCTTGTCTAGCTAGCTTTGTCTATCTATCTCAGCTAGCTTGTCTAACTATCTCAGCTAGCTTGTCTATCTATCTCAGCTAGCTTGTCTATCTCAGCTAGCTTGTCTAACTATCTCAGCTAGCTTGTCTATCTCAGCTAGCTTGTCTAACTATCTCAGCTAGCTTGTCTAACTATCTCAGCTAGCTTGTCTAACTATCTCAGCTAGCTTGTCTAACTATCTCAGCTAGCTTGTCTAACTATCTCAGCTAGCTTGTCTAACTATCTCAGCTAGCTTGTCTAACTATCTCAGCTAGCTTGTCTAACTATCTCAGCTAGCTTGTCTAACTATCTCAGCTAGCTTGTCTAACTATCTCAGCTAGCTTGTCTAACTATCTCATCTAGCTTGTCTAACTATCTCAGCTAGCTTGTCTAACTATCTCAGCTAGCTTGTCTCTATCTCAGCTAGCTTGTCTAACTATCTCAGCTAGCTTGTCTATCTCAGCTAGCTTGTCTATCTATCTCAGCTAGCTTGTCTAACTATCTCAGCTAGCTTGTCTATCTATCTCAGCTAGCTTGTCTATCTCAGCTAGCTTGTCTAACTATCTCAGCTAGCTTGTCTATCTCAGCTAGCTTGTCTAACTATCTCAGCTAGCTTGTCTAACTATCTCAGCTAGCTTGTCTATCTCAGCTAGCTTGTCTATCTATCTCAGCTAGCTTGTCTAACTAGCTTGTCTATCTCAGCTAGCTTGTCTATATATCTCAGCTAGCTCATCTATCTCAGCTAGCTTGTCTAACTATCTCAGCTAGCTTGTCTAACTATCTCAGCTAGCTCTAACTATCTCAGCTAGCTTGTCTAACTATCTCAGCTAGCTTGTCTAACTATCTCAGCTAGCTTGTCTATCTATCTCAGCTAGCTTGTCTATCTCAGCTAGCTTGTCTATCTCAGCTAGCTAGCTTGTCTATCTCAGCTAGCTTGTCTAACTATCTCAGCTAGCTTGTCTAACTATCTCAGCTAGCTTGTCTATCTCAGCTAGCTTGTCTATCTCAGCTAGCTTGTCTAACTATCTCAGCTAGCTTGTCTATCTCAGCTAGCTTGTCTATATCTCAGCTAGCTTGTCTCTAACTATCTCTAACTAGCTAGCTTGTCTAACTATCTCAGCTAGCTTGTCTAACTATCTCAGCTAGCTTGTCTAACTATCTCAGCTAGCTCATCTAACTATCTCAGCTAGCTTGTCTAACTATCTCAGCTAGCTTGTCTATATCTCAGCTAGCTTGTCTATCTCAGCTAGCTTGTCTATCTCAGCTAGCTTGTCTAACTATCTCAGCTAGCTTGTCTAACTATCTCAGCTAGCTTGTCTATCTCAGCTAGCTTGTCTAACTATCTCAGCTAGCTTGTCTAACTATCTCAGCTAGCTTGTCTAACTATCTCAGCTAGCTTGTCTAACTATCTCAGCTAGCTTGTCTAACTATCTCTTAGCTAACTATCTCAGCTAGCTTGTCTAACTATCTCAGCTAGCTTGTCTAACTATCTCAGCTAGCTTGTCTAACTATCTCAGCTAGCTTGTCTAACTATCTCAGCTAGCTTGTCTAACTATCTCAGCTAGCTTGTCTAGCTAGCTATCTCTCAGCTAGCTTGTCTAACTACAGCTATTGTCTCTCAGCTAGCTTGTCTAACTATCTCAGCTAGCTTGCTTGTCTAACTATCTCAGCTAGCTTGTCTATCTCAGCTAGCTTGTCTAACTATCTCAGCTAGCTTGTCTAACTATCTCAGCTAGCTTGTCTAACTATCTCAGCTAGCTTGTCTAACTATCTTAGCTAGCTTGTCTAACTATCTCAGCTAGCTTGTCTAACTCTCAGCTAGCTAGTCTAACTAAGCTATCTCAGCTAGCTTGTCTAACTATCTCAGCTAGCTTGTCTAACTATCTCAGCTAGCTTGTCTAACTATCTCAGCTAGCTTGTCTAACTATCTCAGCTAGCTTGTCTAACTATCTCAGCTAGCTTGTCTAACTATCTCAGCTAGCTTGTCTATCTCAGCTAGCTTGTCTAACTATCTCAGCTAGCTTGTCTAACTATCTCAGCTAGCTTGTCTAACTATCTCAGCTATCTCAGCTAGCTTGTCTAACTATCTCAGCTAGCTTGTCTAACTATCTCAGCTAGCTTGTCTAACTATCTCAGCTAGCTTGTCTATCTCAGCTAGCTTGTCTATCTCAGCTAGCTTGTCTATCTCAGCTAGCTTGTCTAACTATCTCAGCTAGCTTGTCTAACTATCTCAGCTAGCTTGTCTAACTATCTCAGCTAGCTTGTCTATCTCAGCTAGCTTGTCTAACTATCTCAGCTAGCTTGTCTATCTCAGCTAGCTTGTCTAACTATCTCAGCTAGCTTGTCTAACTATCTCAGCTAGCTTGTCTATCTATCTCAGCTAGCTTGTCTAACTATCTCAGCTAGCTTGTCTAACTATCTCAGCTAGCTTGTCTAACTATCTCAGCTAGCTTGTCTAACTATCTCAGCTAGCTTGTCTAACTATCTCAGCTAGCTTGTCTATCTCAGCTAGCTTGTCTAACTATCTCAGCTAGCTTGTCTAACTATCTCAGCTAGCTTGTCTAACTATCTCAGCTAGCTTGTCTAACTATCTCAGCTAGCTTGTCTAACTATCTCAGCTAGCTTGTCTAACTATCTCAGCTAGCTTGTCTAACTATCTCAGCTAGCTTGTCTAACTATCTCAGCTAGCTTGTCTAACTATCTCAGCTTGTCTAGCTTGTCTATCTCAGCTAGCTTGTCTAACTATCTCAGCTAGCTTGTCTAACTATCTCAGCTAGCTTGTCTAACTATCTCAGCTAGCTTGTCTAACTATCTCAGCTAGCTTGTCTAACTATCTCAGCTAGCTTGTCTATCTCAGCTAGCTTGTCTAACTATCTCAGCTAGCTTGTCTAACTATCTCAGCTAGCTTGTCTAACTACTATCTCAGCTAGCTTGTCTAACTATCTCAGCTAGCTTGTCTAACTATCTCAGCTAGCTTGTCTATCTCAGCTAGCTTGTCTAACTATCTCAGCTAGCTTGTCTAACTATCTCAGCTAGCTTGTCTAACTATCTCAGCTAGCTTGTCTAACTATCTCAGCTAGCTTGTCTAACTATCTCAGCTAGCTTGCTATCTCAGCTAGCTGTCTATCTCAGCTAGCTTTTCTAACTATCTCAGCTAGCTTGTCTAACTATCTCAGCTAGCTTGTCTAACTATCTCAGCTAGCTTAACTATCTCAGCTAGCTTGTCTATCTCAGCTAGCTTGTCTAACTATCTCAGCTAGCTAGCTTGTCTAACTATCTCAGCTAGCTTGTCTAACTATCTCAGCTAGCTTGTCTAACTATCTCAGCTAGCTTGTCTAACTATCTCAGCTAGCTTGTCTAACTATCTCAGCTAGCTTGTCTATCTCAGCTAGCTTGTCTAACTATCTCAGCTAGCTTGTCTAGCTAGCTATCTCAGCTAGCTTGTCTAACTATCTCAGCTAGCTTGTCTAACTATCTCAGCTAGCTTGTCTAACTATCTCAGCTAGCTTGTCTATATCTCAGCTAGCTTGTCTATCTCAGCTAGCTTGTCTATATCTCAGCTAGCTTGTGTCTATCTCAGCTAGCTTGTCTATCTCAGCTAGCTTGTCTAACTATCTCAGCTAGCTTGTCTAACTATCTCAGCTAGCTTGTCTATCTCAGCTAGCTTGTCTAACTATCTCAGCTAGCTTGTCTAACTATCTCAGCTAGCTTGTCTATCTATCTCAGCTAGCTTGTCTATCTCGGCTAGCTTGTCTAACTATCTCACCTAGCTTGTCTAACTATCTCAGCTAGCTTGTCTAACTATCTCAGCTAGCTTGTCTAACTATCTCAGCTAGCTTGTCTATCTATCTCAGCTAGCTTGTCTATCTCGGCTAGCTTGTCTAACTATCTCAGCTAGCTTGTCTAACTATCTCAGCTAGCTTGTCTAACTATCTCAGCTAGCTTGTCTATCTCAGCTAGCTTGTCTAACTATCTCAGCTAGCTTGTCTAACTATCTCAGCTAGCTTGTCTAACTATCTCAGCTAGCTTGTCTAACTATCTCAGCTAGCTTGTCTAACTATCTCAGCTAGCTTGTCTAACTATCTCAGCTAGCTTGTCTATCTCAGCTAGCTTGTCTAACTATCTCAGCTAGCTTGTCTAACTATCTCAGCTAGCTTGTCTATCTCAGCTAGCTTGTCTAACTATCTCAGCTAGCTTGTCTAACTATCTCAGCTAGCTTGTCTAACTATCTCAGCTAGCTTGTCTAACTATCTCAGCTAGCTTGTCTAACTATCTATCTCATTTAGCTTGTCTATCTCAGCTAGCTTGTCTAACTATCTCAGCTAGCTTGTCTAACTATCTCAGCTAGCTTGTCTAACTATCTCAGCTAGCTTGTCTAACTATCTCAGCTAGCTTGTCTATCTCAGCTAGCTTGTCTAACTATCTCAGCTAGCTTGTCTAACTATCTCAGCTAGCTTGTCTAACTATCTCAGCTAGCTTGTCTAACTATCTCAGCTAGCTTGTCTAACTATCTCAGCTAGCTTGTCTATCTCAGCTAGCTTGTCTATCTCAGCTAGCTTGTCTAACTATCTCAGCTAGCTTGTCTAACTATCTCAGCTAGCTTGTCTAACTATCTCAGCTAGCTTGTCTAACTATCTCAGCTAGCTTGTCTATCTATCTCAGCTAGCTTGTCTAACTATCTCAGCTAGCTTGTCTATCTCAGCTAGCTTGACTAACTATCTCAGCTAGCTTGTCTAACTATCTCAGCTAGCTTGTCTAACTATCTCAGCTAGCTTGTCTAACTATCTCAGCTAGCTTGTCTAACTATCTCAGCTAGCTTGTCTATCTATCTCAGCTAGCTTGTCTATCTCAGCTAGCTTGTCTAACTATCTCAGCTAGCTTGTCTAACTATCTCAGCTAGCTTGTCTATCTCAGCTAGCTTGTCTAACTATCTCAGCTAGCTTGTCTAACTATCTCAGCTAGCTTGTCTAACTATCTCAGCTAGCTTGTCTAACTATCTCAGCTAGCTTGTCTAACTATCTCAGCTGACATGCCTGCTGGCCAGGTTGGTAGACTTTAGAAAAGCAAGCAATTACTACATGTACTGAATAAGACTCACATTCCTTTCAATCTTTTACCCAGATTTTAGCAGAGATGCAGAGAAGAATATTTAGTTTATTTAAAAAAAGACCCACCAGCCAGGAGGACACAGACAGCTAAAGAGATGTGCTTAGATATGAAGGGAAATATCAATATTTTTGACACATAATTAACCATAATGATTATGGCTTTAGATTGCATGAAAAGTATTTCAGGTGTTAGAAAAATGCTAAATTATCCCCTCCGGACCACTCCCCAGTTGTCCTCACGTACTTTGTTGCCCCTCAGATTTTGGGGGTGCATGACGCCCCTGCACACACACACACAGGCACACGGAACAGACACACACACACAACAGACACACACAGACGGACCCCCATGGATGGACACGCTCTCAGGCACAAATCAATGCTCTCTCACACTCATTAGAAGTGAAGTTATGAAGCCAGGGATCTGAGCTGCCTAACGATAATTTACTGCAGTTATACCCATCTCATCTCTAGATCCTGACACACACACACACAGGGTAGACTAGTCTTGCCTGCAGAGTGCTAACGTGATGAATGGGCGTTCCTCCGGTCCCGTTGACAGTGTTAGTTTTAGATGGAGTCTTCTTCCCTTCTTTCTCTCTCAGAGCCTTCTCTTTAGACGCCATCTTAGACTTCTCCTCCTCTATACGCTTAGGACTGTTTAACATGACCTGGGGGGAGGTGAGAGAGAGAGAGCGACCGAGAGAGAGAGACATACAGACAGACAGACAGACAGACAGACAGACAGACAGACAGACAGAGAGAGAGAGAGAGAGAGAGAGAGAGAGAGAGAGAGAGAGAGAGAGAGAGAGAGAGAGAGACAGACAGACAGGGAGAGAGAGAGAGAGAGAGAGAGAGAGAGAAGAAGAGAGAGAGAGAGACGGACAGACAGGGAGAGAGACAGGGAGAGTTTTTGTCATTTCATTGAATTGAATTATGATTCCAAAAAGAGACTTCCACACACCATGTAAACTGCCAGGTGTTTGTGTGTGTGTGTCTCTGACCTGTACTACTGCATACTCCACCAGTGAAGCGAAGCCAGGTGTTTGTGTGTGTGTGTCTCTGACCTGTACTACTGCATACTCCACCAGTGAAGCGAAGCCAGGTGTTTGTGTGTGTGTGTGTCTCTGACCTGTACTACTGCATACTCCACCAGTGAAGCGAAGCCAGGTGTTTGTGTGTGTGTGTCTCTGACCTGTACTACTGCATACTCCACCAGTGAAGCGAAGCCAGGTGTTTTGTGTGTCTGTGTGTCTCTGACCTGTACTACTGCATACTCCACCAGTGAAGCGAAGCCAGGTGTTTGTGTGTGTGTGTCTCTGACCTGTACTACTGCATACTCCACCAGTGAAGCGAAGCCAGGTGTTTGTGTGTCTGTGTCTCTGACCTGTACTACTGCATACTCCACTCCACCAGTGAAGCGAACTCCAGGTGTTTGTGTGTGTGTGTGTGTCTCTGACCTGTACTACTGCATACTCCACCAGTGAAGCGAAGCCAGGTGTTTGTGTGTGTGTGTCTCTGACCTGTACTACTGCATACTCCACCAGTGAAGCGAAGCCAGGTGTTTGTGTGTCTGTGTCTCTGACCTGTACTACTGCATACTCCACCAGTGAAGCGAAGCCAGGTGTTTGTGTGTGTGTGTCTCTCTCCTGTACTGTACTACGCATACTCCACCAGTGAAGCGAAGCCAGGTGTTTGTGTGTGTGTGTCTCTGACCTGTACTACTGCATACTCCACCAGTGAAGCGAAGCCAGGTGTTTGTGTGTCTGTGTCTCTGACCTGTACTACTGCATACTCCACCAGTGAAGCGAAGCCAGGTGTTTGTGTGTGTGTGTCTCTGACCTGTACTACTGCATACTCCACCAGTGAAGCGAAGCCAGGTGTTTGTGTGTGTCTGTGTCTCTGACTGTACTACTGCATACTCTGAAGCGAAGCTGTTTGTGTGTGTGTGTGTCTCTGATACTACTGCATACTCCACCAGTGAAGCGAAGCCAGGTGTTTGTGTGTCTGTGTCTCTGACCTGTACTACTGCATACTCCCACCAGTGAAGCGAAGCCAGGTGTTTGTGTGTCTGTGTCTCTGACCTGTACTACTGCATACTCCACCAGTGAAGCGAAGCCAGGTGTTTGTGTGTGTCTGTGTCTCTGACCTGTACTACTGCACCTACTCCATACTAGCCCACCAGTGAAGCGAAGCCAGGTGTTTGTGTGTGTGTGTGTCTCTGACCTGTACTACTGCATACTCCACCAGTGAAGCGAAGCCAGGTGTTTGTGTGTCTGTGTCTCTGACCTGTACTACTGCATACTCCACCAGTGAAGCGAAGCCAGGTGTTTGTGTGTCTGTGTCTCTGACCTGTACTACTGCATACTCCACCAGTGAAGCGAAGCCAGGTGTTTGTGTGTCTGTGTCTCTGACCTGTACTACTGCATACTCCACCAGTGAAGCGAAGCCAGGTGTTTGTGTGTCTGTGTCTCTGACCTGTACTACTGCATACTCCACCAGTGAAGCGAAGCCAGGTGTTTGTGTGTGTGTGTCTCTGACCTGTACTACTGCATACTCCACCAGTGAAGCGAAGCCAGGTGTTTGTGTGTGTGTGTCTCTGACCTGTACTACTGCATACTCCACCAGTGAAGCGAAGCCAGGTGTTTGTGTGTCTGTGTCTCTGACCTGTACTACTGCATACTCCACCAGTGAAGCGAAGCCAGGTGTTTGTGTGTCTGTGTCTCTGACCTGTACTACTGCATACTCCACCAGTGAAGCGAAGCCAGGTGTTTGTGTGTGTGTGTCTCTGACCTGTACTACTGCATACTCCACCAGTGAAGCGAAGCCAGGTGTTTGTGTGTGTGTCTCTGACCTGTACTACTGCATACTCCACCAGTGAAGCGAAGCCAGGTGTTTGTGTGTGTGTGTCTCTGACCTGTACTACTGCATACTCCACCAGTGAAGCGAAGCCAGGTGTTTGTGTGTGTGTGTCTCTCTGACCTGTACTACTGCATACTCCACCAGTGAAGCGAAGCCAGGTGTTTGTGTGTCTGTGTCTCTGACCTGTACTACTGCATACTCCACCAGTGAAGCGAAGCCAGGTGTTTGTGTGTCTGTGTCTCTGACCTGTACTACTGCATACTCCACCAGTGAAGCGAAGCCAGGTGTTTGTGTGTCTGTGTCTCTGACCTGTACTACTGCATACTCCACCAGTGAAGCGAAGCCAGGTGTTTGTGTGTGTGTGTCTCTGACCTGTACTACTGCATACTCCACCAGTGAAGCGAAGCCAGGTGTTTTTTGTGTGTGTGTGTCTCTGACCTGTACTACTGCATACTCCACCAGTGAAGCGAAGCCAGGTGTTTGTGTGTGTGTGTCTCTGACCTGTACTACTGCATACTCCACCAGTGAAGCGAAGCCAGGTGTTTGTGTGTGTGTGTCTCTGACCTGTACTACTGCATACTCCACCAGTGAAGCGAAGCCAGGTGTTTGTGTGTGTGTGTCTCTGACCTGTACTACTGCATACTCCACCAGTGAAGCGAAGCCAGGTGTTTGTGTGTGTGTGTCTCTGACCTGTACTACTGCATACTCCACCAGTGAAGCGAAGCCAGGTGTTTGTGTGTGTGTGTGTCTCTGACCTGTACTACTGCATACTCCACCAGTGAAGCGAAGCCAGGTGTTTGTGTGTGTGTGTCTCTGACCTGTACTACTGCATACTCCACCAGTGAAGCGAAGCCAGGTGTTTGTGTGTGTGTGTCTCTCTGACCTGTACTACTGCATACTCCACCAGTGAAGCGAAGCCAGGTGTTTGTGTGTGTGTGTCTCTGACCTGTACTACTGCATACTCCACACAGTGAAGCGAAGCCAGGTGTTTGTGTGTGTGTGTCTCTGACCTGTACTACTGCATACTCCACCAGTGAAGCGAAGCCAGGTGTTTGTGTGTGTGTGTCTCTGACCTGTACTACTGCATACTCCACCAGTGAAGCGAAGCCAGGTGTTTGTGTGTGTGTGTCTCTGACCTGTACTACTGCATACTCCACCAGTGAAGCGAAGCCAGGTGTTTGTGTGTGTGTGTCTCTGACCTGTACTACTGCATACTCCACCAGTGAAGCGAAGCCAGGTGTTTGTGTGTGTGTGTCTCTGACCTGTACTACTGCATACTCCACCAGTGAAGCGAAGCCAGGTGTTTGTGTGTGTGTGTGTCTCTGACCTGTACTACTGCATACTCCACCAGTGAAGCGAAGCCAGGTGTTTGTGTGTGTGTGTCTCTGACCTGTACTACTGCATACTCCACCAGTGAAGCGAAGCCAGGTGTTTGTGTGTGTGTGTCTCTGACCTGTACTACTGCATACTCCACCAGTGAAGCGAAGCCAGGTGTTTGTGTGTGTGTGTCTCTGACCTGTACTACTGCATACTCCACCAGTGAAGCGAAGCCAGGTGTTTGTGTGTGTGTGTCTCTGACCTGTACTACTGCATACTCCACCAGTGAAGCGAAGCCAGGTGTTTGTGTGTGTGTGTCTCTGACCTGTACTACTGCATACTCCACCAGTGAAGCGAAGCCAGGTGTTTGTGTGTGTGTGTCTCTGACCTGTACTACTGCATACTCCACCAGTGAAGCGAAGCCAGGTGTTTGTGTGTGTGTGTCTCTGACCTGTACTACTGCATACTCCACCAGTGAAGCGAAGCCAGGTGTTTGTGTGTGTGTGTCTCTGACCTGTACTACTGCATACTCCACCAGTGAAGCGAAGCCAGGTGTTTGTGTGTGTGTGTCTCTGACCTGTACTACTGCATACTCCACCAGTGAAGCGAAGCCAGGTGTTTGTGTGTGTGTGTCTCTGACCTGTACTACTGCATACTCCACCAGTGAAGCGAAGCCAGGTGTTTGTGTGTGTGTGTCTCTGACCTGTACTACTGCATACTCCACCAGTGAAGCGAAGCCGTGTTTGTGTGTGTGTCTCTGACCTGTACTACTGCATACTCCACCAGTGAAGCGAAGCCAGGTGTTTGTGTGTGTGTGTCTCTGACCCTGTACTACTGCATACTCCACCAGTGAAGCGAAGCCAGGTGTTGTGTGTGTGTGTCTCTGACCTGTACTACTGCATACTCCACCAGTGAAGCGAAGCCAGGTGTTTGTGTGTGTGTGTCTCTGACCTGTACTACTGCATACTCCACCAGTGAAGCGAAGCCAGGTGTTTGTGTGTGTGTGTCTCTGACCTGTACTACTGCATACTCCACCAGTGAAGCGAAGCCAGGTGTTTGTGTGTGTGTGTCTCTGACCTGTACTACTGCATACTCCACCAGTGAAGCGAAGCCAGGTGTTTGTGTGTGTGTGTCTCTGACCTGTACTACTGCATACTCCACCAGTGAAGCGAAGCCAGGTGTTTGTGTGTGTGTGTCTCTGACCTGTACTACTGCATACTCCACCAGTGAAGCGAAGCCAGGTGTTTGTGTGTGTGTGTGTCTCTGACCTGTACTACTGCATACTCCACCAGTGAAGCGAAGCCAGGTGTTTGTGTGTGTGTGTCTCTGACCTGTACTACTGCATACTCCACCAGTGAAGCGAAGCCAGGTGTTTGTGTGTGTGTGTCTCTGACCTGTACTACTGCATACTCCACCAGTGAAGCGAAGCCAGGTGTTTGTGTGTGTGTGTCTCTGACCTGTCTACTCATACTCCACCAGACCTGTTTGTGTGTGTGTACTACTGCATACTCCAGGTGTTTGTGTGTGTGTGAAGCGAACCAGGTGCCAGGTTTGTGTGTGTGTGTCTCTGACCTGTACTACTGCATACTCCACCAGTGAAGCGAAGCCAGGTGTTTGTGTGTGTGTGTCTCTGACCTGTACTACTGCATACTCCACCAGTGAAGCGAAGCCAGGTGTTTGTGTGTGTGTGTCTCTGACCTGTACTACTGCATACTCCACCAGTGAAGCGAAGCCAGGTGTTTGTGTGTGTGTGTCTCTGACCTGTACTACTGCATACTCCACCAGTGAAGCGAAGCCAGTGTTTTGTGTGTGTGTCTCTGACCTGTACTACTGCATACTCCACCAGTGAAGCGAAGCCAGGTGTTTGTGTGTGTGTGTGTCTCTGACCTGTACTACTGCATACTCCACCAGTGAAGCGAAGCCAGGTGTTTGTGTGTGTGTGTCTCTGACCTGTACTACTGCATACTCCACCAGTGAAGCGAAGCCAGGTGTTTGTGTGTGTGTGTCTCTGACCTGTACTACTGCATACTCCACCAGTGAAGCGAAGCCAGGTGTTTGTGTGTGTGTGTCTCTGACCTGTACTACTGCATACTCACTAGTGAAGCGAAGCCAGGTGTTTGTGTGTGTGTGTCTCTGACCTGTACTACTGCATACTCCACCAGTGAAGCGAAGCCAGGTGTTTGTGTGTCTGTGTCTCTGACCTGTACTACTGCATACTCCACCAGTGAAGCGAAGCCAGGTGTTTGTGTGTGTGTGTGTCTACTGCATACTGTACTTACTGTGTTACTCCACCAGTGATACTCGAAGCCGAGGTGGTGTTTGTGTGTGTGTGTCTCTGACCTGTACTACTGCATACTCCACCAGTGAAGCGAAGCCAGGTGTTTGTGTGTGTGTGTCTCTGACCTGTACTACTGCATACTCCACCAGTGAAGCGAAGCCAGTGTTTGTGTGTGTGTGTCTCTGACCTGTACTACTGCATACTCCACCAGTGAAGCGAAGCCAGGTGTTTGTGTGTGTGTGTCTGTGTCTCTGACCTGTACTACTGCATACTCCACCAGTGAAGCGAAGCCAGGTGTTTGTGTGTGTGTGTCTCTGACCTGTACTACTGCATACTCCACCAGTGAAGCGAAGCCAGGTGTTTGTGTGTGTGTGTGTCTCTGACCTGTACTACTGCATACTCCACCAGTGAAGCGAAGCCAGGTGTTTGTGTGTGTGTGTGTCTCTGACCTGTACTACTGCATACTCCACCAGTGAAGCGAAGCCAGGTGTTTGTGTGTGTGTGTCTCTGACCTGTACTACTGCATACTCCACCAGTGAAGCGAAGCCAGGTGTTTGTGTGTGTGTGTCTCTGACCTGTACTACTGCATACTCCACCAGTGAAGCGAAGCCAGGTGTTTGTGTGTGTGTGTCTCTGACCTGTACTACTGCATACTCCACCAGTGAAGCGAAGCCAGGTGTTTGTGTGTGTGTGTCTCTGACCTGTACTACTGCATACTCCACCAGTGAAGCGAAGCCAGGTGTTTGTGTGTGTGTGTGTCTCTGACCTGTACTACTGCATACTCCACCAGTGAAGCGAAGCCAGTGTTTGTGTGTGTGTGTCTCTGACCTGTACTACTGCATACTCCACCAGTGAAGCGAAGCCAGGTGTTTGTGTGTGTGTGTCTCTGACCTGTACTACTGCATACTCCACCAGTGAAGCGAAGCCAGGTGTTTGTGTGTCTGTGTCTCTGACCTGTACTACTGCATACTCCACCAGTGAAGCGAAGCCAGGTGTTTGTGTGTGTGTGTCTCTCTGACCTGTACTACTGCATACTCCACCAGTGAAGCGAAGCCAGGTGTTTGTGTGTGTGTGTGTCTCTGACCTGTACTACTGCATACTCCACCAGTGAAGCGAAGCCAGGTGTTTGTGTGTGTGTGTCTCTGACCGTACTACTGCATACTCCACCAGTGAAGCGAAGCCAGGTGTTTGTGTGTGTGTGTCTCTGACCTGTACTACTGCATACTCCACCAGTGAAGCGAAGCCAGGTGTTTGTGTGTGTGTGTCTCTGACCTGTACTACTGCATACTCCACCAGTGAAGCGAAGCCAGGTGTTTGTGTGTGTGTGTCTCTGACCTGTACTACTGCATACTCCACCAGTGAAGCGAAGCCAGGTGTTGTGTGTGTGTGTGTCTCTGACCTGTACTAGACTGCATACTCCACCAGTGAAGACGAAGCCTGTGTGTCTCTGACCTGTACTACTGCATACTCCACCAGTGAAGCGAAGCAGCCAGGTGTTTGTGTGTGTGTGTCTCTGACCTGTGTACTACTGCATACTCCACCAGTGAAGCGAAGCCAGGTGTTTGTGTGTGTGTGTGTCTCTGACCTACTACTACTCCACCAGTGAAGCGAAGCCACCAGTGTGTGTGTCTCTGACCTGTACTACTGCATACTCCACCAGTGAAGCGAAGCCAGGTGTTTGTGTGTGTGTGTCTCTGACCTGTACTACTGCATACTCCACCAGTGAAGCGAAAGCCAGGTGTTTGTGTGTGTGTGTCTCTGACCAGCACTGCACTCTCCACCAGTGAAGCGAAGCCAGGTGTTTGTGTGTTGTGTGTCTCTGACCTGTACTACTGCATACTCCACAGACAGTGAAGCGAAGCCAGGTGTTTGTGTGTGTGTGTGTCTCTGACCTGTACTACATGGACTACTGCATACTCCACCAGTGAAGCGAAGCCAGGTGTTTGTGTGTGTGTGTCTCTGACCTGTACTACTGCATACTCCACCAGTGAAGCGAAGCCAGGTGTTTGTGTGTGTGTGTCTCTGACCCAGTACTACTGCATACTCCACCAGTGAAGCGAAGCCAGGTGTTGTAGTGTGTGTCTCTGACCTGTACTACTGCATACTCCACCAGTGAAGCGAAGCTGTTTGTGTGTGTGTGTCTCTGACCTGTACTACTGCATACTCCACCAGTGAAGCGAAGCCAGGTGTTTGTGTGTGTGTGTGTCTCTGACCTGTACTACTGCATACTCCACCAGTGAAGCGAAGCCAGGTGTTTGTGTGTGTGTGTCTCTGACCTGTACTACTGCATACTCCACCAGTGAAGCGAAGCCAGGTGTTTGTGTGTGTGTGTGTCTCTGACCTGTACTACTACATGCACTCCACCAGTGAAGCGAAGCCAGGTGTTTGTGTGTGTGTGTCTCTGACCTGACGTACTACTGCATACTCCACCAGTGAAGCGAAGCCAGGTGTTTGTTTGTGTGTCTGTGTCTCTGACCTGTACTACTGCATACTCCCAGTGAAGCGAAGCCAGGTGTTTGTGTGTGTGTGTCTCTCTGACCTGTACTACTGCATACTCCACCAGTGAAGCGAAGCCAGGTGTTTGTGTGTGTGTGTGTCTCTGACAGGTACTACTGCATACTCCACCAGTGAAGCGAAGCCAGAGGTGTTTGTGTGTGTGTGTCTCTGACCTGTACTACTGCATACTCCACCAGTGAAGCGAAGCCAGGTGTTTGTGTGTGAGTGTCTCTGACCTGTACTACTGGACACTGCATACTCCACCAGTGAAGCGAAGCCAGGTGTTTGTGTGTGTGTGTCGCCTGACCTGTACTACTGCATACTCCACCAGTGAAGCGAAGCCAGGTGTTTGTGTGTGTGTGTCTCTGACCTGTACTACTGCATACTCCACCAGTGAAGCGAAGCCAGGTGTTTGTGTGTGTGTGTCTCTGACCTGTACTACTGCATACTCCACCAGTGAAGCGAAGCCAGGTGTTTGTGTGTCTGTGTCTCTGACCTGTACTACTGCATACTCACTGGTGAAGCGAAGCCAGGTGTTTGTGTGTGTGTGTCTCTGACCTGTACTACTGCATACTCCACCAGTGAAGCGAGCCAGGTGTTTGTGTGTCTGTGTCTCTGACAGACTGATACTACTGCATACCACCAGTGAAGCGAAGCCAGGTGTTTGTGTGTCTGTGTCTCTGACCTGTACTACTGCATACCCACCAGTGAAGCGAAGCCAGGTGTTTGTGTGTCTGTGTCTCTGACCTGTACTACTGCATACTCACCAGTGAAGCGAAGCCAGGATACCTAGTGTGTGTGTCTCTGAGAGACCTTAGGAAGCTACTGCATACTCCACCAGTGAAGCATGGAGCCAGGTGTTTAGTGTGTCTGTGTCTCTGACCTGTACTACTGCATACTCCACCAGTGAAGCGAAGCCAGGTGTTTGTGTGTCTGTGTCTCTGACCTGTACTACTGCATACTCCAGCAGTGAAGCGAAGCCAGGTGTTTGTGTGTGAAGTCTCTGACCTGACTACTGCAGACAGTGAAGCGAAGCCAGGTGTTTGTGGGTCTGTGTCTCTGACCTGTATACTGCTACTCCACCAGTGAAGCGAAGCCTTAGGAGCGGTGTTTGTGTGTCTGTGTCTCTGACCTGTACTACTGCATACTCCACCAGTGAAGCGAAGCCGAACAGCAGACATGCGATGAGCCAGATGTCTATAGCCTTCACATAGGAGACCTTAGGAAGCGCTGACGCCAGAGACATGGACTCACTGGACAGGGACAGGACAGACAGGATACCTAGAGAGACAGACAGAGACCTTAGGAAGCGCTGACGCCAGAGACATGGACTCACTGGACAGGGACAGGACAGACAGGATACCTAGAGAGACAGACAGAGACCTTAGGAAGCGCTGACGCCAGAGACATGGACTCACTGGACAGGGACAGGACAGACAGGATACCTAGAGAGACAGACAGAGACCTTAGGAAGCGCTGACGCCAGAGACATGGACTCACTGGACAGGGACAGGACAGACAGGATACCTAGAGAGACAGACAGAGACCTTAGGAAGCGCTGACGCCAGAGACATGGACTCACTGGACAGGGACAGGACAGACAGGATACCTAGAGAGACAGACAGAGACCTTAGGAAGCGCTGACGCCAGAGACATGGACTCACTGGACAGGGACAGGACAGACAGGATACCTAGAGAGACAGACAGAGACCTTAGGAAGCGCTGACGCCAGAGAGACATGGACTCACTGGACAGGGACAGGACAGACAGGATACCTAGAGAGACAGACAGAGACCTTAGGAAGCGCTGACGCCAGAGACATGGACTCACTGGACAGGGACAGGACAGACAGGATACCTAGAGAGACAGACAGAGACCTTAGGAAGCGCTGACGCCAGAGACATGGACTCACTGGACAGGGACAGGACAGACAGGATACCTAGAGAGACAGACAGAGACCTTAGGAAGCGCTGACGCCAGAGACATGGACTCACTGGACAGGGACAGGACAGACAGGATACCTAGAGAGACAGACAGAGACCTTAGGAAGCGCTGACGCCAGAGACATGGACTCACTGGACAGGGACAGGACAGACAGGATACCTAGAGAGACAGACAGAGACCTTAGGAAGCGCTGACGCCAGAGACATGGACTCACTGGACAGGGACAGGACAGACAGGATACCTAGAGAGACAGACAGAGACCTTAGGAAGCGCTGACGCCAGAGACATGGACTCACTGGACAGGGACAGGACAGACAGGATACCTAGAGAGACAGACAGAGACCTTAGGAAGCGCTGACGCCAGAGACATGGACTCACTGGACAGGGACAGGACAGACAGGATACCTAGAGAGACAGACAGAGACCTTAGGAAGCGCTGACGCCAGAGACATGGACTCACTGGACAGGGACAGGACAGACAGGATACCTAGAGAGACAGACAGAGACCTTAGGGAAGCGCTGACGCCAGAGACATGGACTCACTGGACAGGGACAGGACAGACAGGATACCTAGAGAGACAGACAGAGACCTTAGGAAGCGCTGACGCCAGAGACATGGACTCACTGGACAGGGACAGGACAGACAGGATACCTAGAGAGACAGACAGAGACCTTAGGAAGCGCTGACGCCAGAGACATGGACTCACTGGACAGGGACAGGACAGACAGGATACCTAGAGAGACAGACAGAGACCTTAGGAAGCGCTGACGCCAGAGACATGGACTCACTGGACAGGGACAGGACAGACAGGATACCTAGAGAGACAGACAGAGACCTTAGGAAGCGCTGACGCCAGAGACATGGACTCACTGGACAGGGACAGGACAGACAGGATACCTAGAGAGACAGACAGAGACCTTAGGAAGCGCTGACGCCAGAGACATGGACTCACTGGACAGGGACAGGACAGACAGGATACCTAGAGAGACAGACAGAGACCTTAGGAAGCGCTGACGCCAGAGACATGGACTCACTGGACAGGGACAGGACAGACAGGATACCTAGAGAGACAGACAGAGACCTTAGGAAGCGCTGACGCCAGAGACATGGACTCACTGGACAGGGACAGGACAGACAGGATACCTAGAGAGACAGACAGAGACCTTAGGAAGCGCTGACGCCAGAGACATGGACTCACTGGACAGGGACAGGACAGACAGGATACCTAGAGAGACAGACAGAGACCTTAGGAAGCGCTGACGCCAGAGACATGGACTCACTGGACAGGGACAGGACAGACAGGATACCTAGAGAGACAGACAGAGACCTTAGGAAGCGCTGACGCCAGAGACATGGACTCACTGGACAGGGACAGGACAGACAGGATACCTAGAGAGACAGACAGGATACCTAGAGAGACAGACAGAGACCTTAGGAAGCGCTGACGCCAGAGACATGGACTCACTGGACAGGGACAGGACAGACAGGATACCTAGAGAGACAGACAGAGACCTTAGGAAGCGCTGACGCCAGAGACATGGACTCACTGGACAGGGACAGACAGACAGGATACCTAGAGAGACAGACAGAGACCTTAGGAAGCGCTGACGCCAGAGACATGGACTCACTGGACAGGGACAGGACAGACAGGATACCTAGAGAGACAGACAGAGACCTTAGAAAGCGCTGACGCCAGAGACATGGACTCACTGGACAGGGACAGGACAGACAGGATACCTAGAGAGACAGACAGAGACCTTAGGAAGCGCTGACGCCAGAGACATGGACTCACTGGACAGGGACAGGACAGACAGGATACCTAGAGAGACAGACAGAGACCTTAGGAAGCGCTGACGCCAGAGACATGGACTCACTGGACAGGGACAGACAGACAGGATACCTAGAGAGACAGACAGAGACCTTAGGAAGCGCTGACGCCAGAGACATGGACTCACTGGACAGGGACAGGACAGACAGGATACCTAGAGAGACAGACAGAGACCTTAGGAAGCGCTGACGCCAGAGACATGGACTCACTGGACAGGGACAGGACAGACAGGATACCTAGAGAGACAGACAGAGACCTTAGGAAGCGCTGACGCCAGAGACATGGACTCACTGGACAGGGACAGGACAGACAGGATACCTAGAGAGACAGACAGAGACCTTAGGAAGCGCTGACGCCAGAGACATGGACTCACTGGACAGGGACAGGACAGACAGGATACCTAGAGAGACAGACAGAGACCTTAGGAAGCGCTGACGCCAGAGACATGGACTCACTGGACAGGGGACAGGACAGACAGGATACCTAGAGAGAGACAGACAGAGACCTTAGGAAGCGCTGACGCCCAGAGACATGGACTCACTGGACACAGGACAGGGACAGACAGGGATACCTAGAGAGACAGACAGAGACCTTAGGAAGCGCTGACGCCAGAGACATGGACTCACTGGACAGGGACAGGACAGACAGGATACCTAGAGAGACAGACAGAGACCTTAGGAAGCGCTGACGCCAGAGACATGGACTCACTGGACAGGGACAGGACAGACAGGATACCTAGAGAGACAGACAGAGACCTTAGGAAGCGCTGACCAGCCAGAGACATGGACTCACTGGACAGGGACAGGACAGACAGGATACCTAGAGAGACAGACAGAGACCTTAGGAAGCGCTGACGCCAGAGACATGGACTCACTGGACAGGGACAGGACAGACAGGATACCTAGAGAGACAGACAGAGACCTTAGGAAGCGCTGACGCCAGAGACATGGACTCACTGGACAGGGACAGGACAGACAGGATACCTAGAGAGACAGACAGAGACCTTAGGAAGCGCTGACGCCAGAGACATGGACTCACTGGACAGGGACAGGACAGACAGGATACCTAGAGAGACAGACAGAGACCTTAGGAAGCGCTGACGCCAGAGACATGGACTCACTGGACAGGGACAGGACAGACAGGATACCTAGAGAGACAGACAGAGACCTTAGGAAGCGCTGACGCCAGAGACATGGACTCACTGGACAGGGACAGGACAGACAGGATACCTAGAGAGACAGACAGAGACCTTAGGAAGCGCTGACGCCAGAGACATGGACTCACTGGACAGGGACAGGACAGACAGGATACCTAGAGAGACAGACAGAGACCTTAGGAAGCGCTGACGCCAGAGACATGGACTCACTGGACAGGGACAGGACAGACAGGATACCTAGAGAGACAGACAGAGACCTTAGGAAGCGCTGACGCCAGAGACATGGACTCACTGGACAGGGACAGGACAGACAGGATACCTAGAGAGACAGACATTACAGACAGACAGAGACATTAGAGACAGACAGAGACCTTAGGAAGCGCTGACGCCAGAGACATGGACTCACTGGACACAGGACAGGACAGACAGGATACCTAGAGAGACCTAGAGAGACAGACATTACAGACAGACAGAGACATTAGAGACAGACAGGGACAGGACAGACAGGATACCTAGAGAGATAGACATTACAGACAAACAGAGACATTAGAGACAGACAAAAATACACATTAGAGACAGACAGAGACAGACAGATATTACAGACAGACAGACAGAAAGACTAATGACAAATCTATTGATGTCATGGTATGATGATGTCATGGTGTGATGATGTAATTTTATGATGTCTTATTGTGATGATGTCATCATCCCAAGACTGACCTGCTGACAGCCCTCTGGATGACTGGACAGATGGATGGATGACTGGACAGATGGACGGAGGGACGGATGGAGGGATGGACAGGGACGGATGGATAGACGGATAGACGGAGCCTACAAACAGACGTAGGGGGAGGGACAACCAGATGAGATGATAACCTGGTCCAGAACAAACCTCTTCCACGGTAGGGTTAAAGGTTAAAGATCATACCCAGAGGAACCCTGGCAGCGCTGGCATCAGGGTTGATCCAGAAGGATTAGGGTTAGGGTTAAAGGTTACAGATCATACCCAGAGGAACCCTGGCAGCGCTGGCATCAGGGTTGATCCAGAAGGGTTAGGGGTAGGGTTAAAGGGTTACAGATCATACCCAGAGGAACCCTGGCAGCGCTGGCATCAGGGTTGATCCAGAAGGATTAGGGGTAGGGTTAAAGGTTACAGATCATACCCAGAGGAACCCTGGCAGCGCTGGCATCAGGGTTGATCCAGAAGGATTAGGGTTAGGTTAAAGGTTACAGATCATACCCAGAGGAACCCTGGCAGCGCTGGCATCAGGGTTGATCCAGAAGGATTAGGGTTAGGTTTAAAGGTTACAGATCATACCCAGAGGAACCCTGGCAGCGCTGGCATCAGGGTTGATCCAGAAGGGTTTAGGGTTAAAGGTTACAGATCATACCCAGAGGAACCCTGGCAGCGCTGGCATCAGGGTTGATCCAGAAGGGTTAGGGTTAAAGGTTACAGATCATACCCAGAGGAACCCTGGCAGCGCTGGCATCAGGGTTGATCCAGAAGGATTAGGGTTAAAGGTTACAGATCATACCCAGAGGAACCCTGGCAGCGCTGGCATCAGGGTTGATCCAGAAGGATTAGGGTTAAAGGTTACAGATCATACCCAGAGGAACCCTGGCAGCGCTGGCATCAGGGTTGATCCAGAAGGGTTAGGGTTAGGGTTAAAGGTTACAGATCATACCCAGAGGAACCCTGGCAGCGCTGGCATCAGGGTTGATCCAGAAGGATTAGGGTTAAAGGTTAAAGGTTACAGATCATACCCAGAGGAACCCTGGCAGCGCTGGCATCAGGGTTGATCCAGAAGGATTAGGGTTAGGGTTAAAGGTTACAGATCATACCCAGAGGAACCCTGGCAGCGCTGGCATCAGGGTTGATCCAGAAGGATTAGGGTTAGGGTTAAAGGTTACAGATCATACCCAGAGGAACCCTGGCAGCGCTGGCATCAGGGTTGATCCAGAAGGATTAGGGTTAAAGGTTACAGATCATACCCAGAGGAACCCTGGCAGCGCTGGCATCAGGGTTGATCCAGAAGGATTAGGGGTAGGGTTAAAGGTTACAGATCATACCCAGAGGAAACCCTGGCAGCGCTGGCATTAGGGTTGATCCAGAAGGATTAGGGTTTAGGGTTAAAGGTTACAGATCATACCCAGAGGAACCCTGGCAGCGCTGGCATCAGGGTTGATCCAGAAGGATTAGGGGTAGGGTTAAAGGTTACAGATCATACCCAGAGGAACCCTGGCAGCGCTGGCATCAGGGTTGATCCAGAAGGTTAGGGTTAAAGGTTACAGATCATACCCAGAGGAACCCTGGCAGCGCTGGCATCAGGGTTGATCCAGAAGGGTTAGGGTTAGGGTTAAAGGTTACAGATCATACCCAGAGGAACCCTGGCAGCGCTGGCATCAGGGTTGATCCAGAAGGATTAGGGGTAGGGTTAAGGGTCCAGTCATGGTACCCAGAGGAACCCTGGCAGCGCTGGCATCAGGGTTGATCCCAGAGAAGGATTAGGGTTAAAGGTTACAGATCCGTCATGGTCTGGCAGCGCTGGCATCAGGGTTGATCCATGGTTAGGGTTAAAGGTTACAGATCATACCCAGAGGAACCCTGGCAGCGCTGGCATCAGGGTTGATCCAGAAGGATTAGGGTTAGGGTTAAAGGTTACAGATCATACCCAGAGGAACCCTGGCAGCGCTGGCATCAGGGTTGATCCATGGGTTAGGGTTAAAGGTTACAGATCATACCCAGAGGAACCCTGGCAGCGCTGGCATCAGGGTTGATCCAGAAGGACAGCCAGGAGAGAACCACGATGAGCAGGGTGGGGGCGTAGACTCCCATCATATAGAACCCCACCTGTCTCCTTAATGTAAAGATCACCTCCACACAGGTGGAGTAACCTACACACACACACACACACACACACAGGGTTAGGGGTTCTTCATGGTGGAGGGTCCGTCATGGTCTGGGGCGGTGGAGGGTCCGTCATGGTCTGGGGCGGTGGAGGGTCCGTCATGGTCTGGGGTTAGTGGAGGGTCCGTCATGGTCTGGGGTTAGTGGAGGGTCCGTCATGGTCTGGGGTTAGTGGAGGGTCCGTCATGGTCTGGGGCGGTGGAGGGTCCGTCATGGTCTGGGGCGGTGGAGGGTCCGTCATGGTCTGGGGCGGTGGGGGGGTCCGTCATGGTCTGGGGCGGTGGAGGGTCCGTCATGGTCTGGGGTTAGTGGAGGGTCCGTCATGGTCTGGGGTTAGTGGAGGGTCCGTCATGGTCTGGGGCGGTGGAGGGTCCGTCATGGTCTGGGGGCGGTGGAGGGTCCGTCATGGTCTGGGGCGGTGGAGGGTCCGTCATGGTTGGGGCGGTGGAGGGTCCGTCATGGTCTGGGGTTAGTGGAGGGTCCGTCATGGTCTGGGGCGGTGGAGGGTCCGTCATGGTCTGGGGCGGTGGAGGGTCCGTCATGGTCTGGGGTTAGGGGAGGGTCCGTCATGGTCTGGGGCGGTGGAGGGTCCGTCATGGTCTGGGGCGGTGGAGGTCCGTCATGGTCTGGGGTTGTGGAGGGTCCGTCATGGTCTGGGGTTAGGGGAGGGTCCGTCATGGTCTGGGGCGGTGGAGGGTCCGTCATGGTCTGGGGCGGTGGAGGGTCCGTCATGGTCTGGGGCGGTGGAGGGTCCGTCATGGTCTGGGGCGGTGGAGGGTCCGTCATGGTCTGGGGTTAGTGGAGGGTCCGTCATGGTCTGGGGGCGGTGGAGGGTCCGTCATGGTCTGGGGCGGTGGAGGGTCCGTCATGGTCTGGGGTTAGTGGAGGGTCCGTCATGGTCTGGGGTTAGTGGAGGGTCCGTCATGGTCTGGGGCGGTGGAGGGTCCGTCATGGTCTGGGGTTAGTGGAGGGTCCGTCATGGTCTGGGGTTAGTGGAGGGTCCGTCATGGTCTGGGGCGGTGGAGGGTCCGTCATGGTCTGGGGCGGTGGAGGGTCCGTCATGGTCTGGGGTTAGGGGAGGGTCCGTCATGGTCTGGGGCGGTGGAGGGTCCGTCATGGTCTGGGGCGGTGGAGGGTCCGTCATGGTCTGGGGTTAGTGGAGGGTCCGTCATGGTCTGGGGTTAGTGGAGGGTCCGTCATGGTCTGGGGCGGTGGAGGGTCCGTCATGGTCTGGGGCGGTGGAGGGTCCGTCATGGTCTGGGGCGGTGGGAGGGTCCGTCATGGTCTGGGCCGGTGGAGGGTCCGTCATGGTCTGGGGCGGTGGAGGTCCCGTCATGGTCTGGGGCGGTGGAGGGTCCGTCATGGTCTGGGGTTAGGGGAGGGTCCGTCATGGTCTGGGGTTAGTGGAGGGTCCGTCATGGTCTGGGGTTGGTGGAGGGTCCGTCATGGTCTGGGGCGGTGGAGGGTCCGTCATGGTCTGGGGCGGTGGAGGGTCCGTCATGGTCTGGGGCGGTGGAGGGTCCGTCATGGTCTGGGGCGGTGGAGGGTCCGTCATGGTCTGGGGCGGTGGAGGGTCCGTCATGGTCTGGGGTTAGTGGAGGGTCCGTCATGGTGGGGCGGTGGAGGGTCCGTCATGGTCTGGGGGTGGAGGGTTCAGTCTGGAGGGTCCGTCATGGTCTGGGGCGGTGGAGGGTCCGTCATGGTCTGGGGCGGTGGAGGGTCCGTCATGGTCTGGGGGGCGGTGGAGGGTCCGTCATGGTCTGGGGTTAGTGGAGGGTCCGTCATGGTCTGGGGCGGTGGAGGGTCCGTCATGGTCTGGGGCGGTGGAGGGTCCGTCATGGTCTGGGGTTAGTGGAGGGTCCGTCATGGTCTGGGGTTAGTGGAGGGTCCGTCATGGTCTGGGGCGGTGGAGGGTCCGTCATGGTCTGGGGGTTAGTGGAGGGTCCGTCATGGTCTGGGGCGGTGGAGGGTCCGTCATGGTCTGGGGCGGTGGAGGGTCCGTCATGGTCTGGGGCGGTGTGTCAGTGCCATATTCAACTTTTTGCAGTAGTTTGCATGTGTGCGTGTGTGTGTGTGTGTGTGTGTGTGTGAATGTGTATATGTGTGTGTGTGTGTGTGTGTGTGTGTGTGTGTGTGTGAATGTGTGTGTGTGTGTGTGTGTGTGTGTGTGTGTGTGTGTGTGTGTGTGTGTGTGTGTGTGTGTGTGTGTGTGTGTGTGTGTGTGTGTGTGTGTGTGTGTGTGTGTGTGAATGTGTATGTGTGTGTGTGTGTGTGTGTGTGTGTGTGTGTGTGTGTGTGTGTGTGTGTGTGTGTGTGTGTGTGTGTGTGTGTGTGTGTGTGTGTGTGTGTGTGTGTGTGTGTGTGGTACCTGTTCCTTGGTAGAATTTGGTGCAGTTTCCGTACTCTATCTCTTGCTGTTTGATGTCAAACTGAGGCAGAGCGATTTCATCCATCTGCACTGGGTCTGCCATCCACATGAAGACCAGATCACTGGTGGTGTATCCAACTATGACAACATACAATAATAATATAATCATATAATAATATATATATATACAATAACAACACACACTACATTACCAAAAGTATGTGGACACCTGCTCGTCGAACATCTCATTCCAAAATCATGGGCATTAATATGGAGTTGGTTCCCCCCTTTGCTGCTATAACAGCCTCCACTCTTCTGGGAAGGCTTTCCACTAGATGTTGGAACATTGCTGAGGGGACTTGCTTCCATTCAGCCACAAGAGCATTAGTGAGGCCGGGCACTGATGTTGGGCGATTAGGCCTGGCTCGCAGTCGGCGTTCCAATTCATCCCAAAGGTGTTCGATGGGGTTGAGGTCAGGGCTCTGTGCAGGCCAGTCAAGTTCTTCCACACTGATCTTGACAAACCATTTCTCATTTTATCTACCACCATAGACAGTGATGGACTCCATCCTAGCTGTAGGGGTGCTCTCATCTTATCTACCACCATAGACAGGGCTCTAACTCCTCTAGCTCCACAATGAGACAGGGTGCAGGCCAGGCAGCAGGCTGTTAGCCTCCCCAATGAGACAGGGTGCAGGCCAGGCAGCAGGCTGTTAGCCAGCCCAATGAGACAGGGTGCAGGCCAGGCAGCAGGCTGTTAGCCAGCCCAATGAGACAGGGTGCAGGCCAGGCAGCAGGCTGTTAGCCTCCCCAATGAGACAGGGTGCAGGCCAGGCAGCAGGCTGTTAGCCTCCCCAATGAGACAGGGTGCAGGCCAGGCAGCAGGCTGTTAGCCAGCCCAATGAGACAGGGTGCAGGCCAGGCAGCAGGCTGTTAGCCTCCCCAATGAGACAGGGTGCAGGCCAGGCAGCAGGCTGTTAGCCTCCCCAATGAGACAGGGTGCAGGCCAGGCAGCAGGCTGTTAGCCTCCCCAATGAGACAGGGTGCAGGCCAGGCAGCAGGCTGTTAGCCTCCCCAATGAGACAGGGTGCAGGCCAGGCAGCAGGCTGTTAGCCTCCCCAATGAGACAGGGTGCAGGCCAGGCAGCAGGCTGTTAGCCTCCCCAATGAGACAGGGTGCAGGCAGGCAGCAGGCTGTTAGCCAGCCCAATGAGACAGGGTGCAGGCCAGGCAGCAGGCTGTTAGCCAGCCCAATGAGACAGGGTGCAGGCCAGGCAGCAGGCTGTTAGCCTCCCCAATGAGACAGGGTGCAGGCCAGGCAGCAGGCTGTTAGCCTCCCCAATGAGACAGGGTGCAGGCCAGGCAGCAGGCTGTTAGCCAGCCTGACAGCTTAGTGGAGTCTGCCACTAGCACAGTCAGTGTAGTCAGCTCAGCTTTCCCCATTGAGACCGTGTCTGTGCCTCGATCTAGGTTGGGCAGAACTGAACATGGCGGTGTTCATTTTTGCAATCTCACTGGAATAAAGACCTCCTCCATTCCTGTCATTATTGAAAGAGATTGTGATAATATCTCCCATCTCCAAATAGGGCTACTTAATGTTAGATCCCTCACTTCCAAGGCAGTTATGGTCAATGAACTGATAACTGATAATACCTTGATGTGATTGGCCAGACTGAAACATGGCTCCAGCCTGATGAATTGACTGTGTTAAATGAGGCCTCTCCTCCTGGTTCCACTAGTGACCATATCCCCCGCGCATCCCACAAAGGCGCAGGTGTTGCTAACATTTACAACAGCAAATAAAAAATGAAGTTCTAGTCATGAAATCTAAGCAGCCTACTAAATCTATTTTTATAGTTCCTGTTTACAGGTCTCCTGGGCCTAACCCTAACCCTAACCCTGTTTACAGGCCTCCTGGGCCTAACCCTAACCCTGTTTACAGGCCTCCTGGGCTAACCCTAACCCTAACCCTGTTTACAGGCCTCCTGGGCCTAACCCTAACCCTGTTTACAGGCCTCCTGGGCCTAACCCTAACCCTGTTTACAGGCCTCCTGGGCCTAACCCTAACCCTAACCCTAACCCTGTTTACAGGCCTCCTGGGCCTAACCCTAACCCTAACCCTGTTTACAGGCCTCCTGGGCCTAACCCTAACCCTGTTTACAGGCCTCCTGGGCCTAACCCTAACCCTGTTTACAGGCCTAACCCTAACCCTGTTTACAGGCCTCCTGGGCCTAACCCTAACCCTAACCCTGTTTACAGGCCTCCTGGGCCTAACCCTAACCCTGTTTACAGGCCTCCTGGGGCCTAACCCTAACCCTAACCCTGTTTTACAGGCCTCCTGGGCCTAACCTAACCCTAACCCTGTTTACAGGCCTCCTGGGCCTAACCCTAACCCTAACCCTATTTACAGGCCTCCTGGGCCTAACCCTAACCCTAACCCTGTTTACAGGCCTCCTGGGCCTAACCCTAACCCTAACCCTGTTTACAGGCCTCCTGGGCCTAACCCTAACCCTGTTTACAGGCCTCCTGGGCCTAACCCTAACCCTAACCCTGTTTACAGGCCTCCTGGGCCTAACCCTAACCCTGTTTACAGGCCTCCTGGGCCTAACCCTAACCCTGTTTACAGGCCTCCTGGGCCTAACCCTAACCCTAACCCTGTTTACAGGCCTCCTGGGCCTAACCCTAACCCTAACCCTGTTTACAGGCCTCCTGGGCCTAACCCTAACCCTGTTTACAGGCCTCCTGGGCCTAACCCTAACCCCCTGTTTACAGGCCTCCTGGGCCTAACCCTAACCCTAACCCTGTTTACAGGCCTCCTGGGCCTAACCCTAACCCTGTTTACAGGCCTCCTGGGCCTAACCCTAACCCTAACCCTGTTTACAGGCCTCCTGGGCCTAACCCTAACCCTAACCCTGTTTACAGGCCTCCTGGGCCTAACCCTAACCCTAACCCTTTTACAGGCCTCCTGGGCCTAACCCTAACCCTAACCCTGTTTACAGGCCTCCTGGGCCTAACCCTAACCCTGTTTACAGGCCTCCTGGGCCTAACCCTAACCCTAACCCTGTTTACAGGCCTTGGTTATGTCATTTGGAAACACAATGTTAACTTTCACTGCTATGCGGACGACACACAGCTCTACATTTTGATGAAACATGGTGAAGCCCCAAAATGTCCTACCCTGGAAGCCTGTGTTTCAGACATAAGGAAGTAGATGGCAACAAATGTTTTACTTTTAAACTCAGACAAAACAGAGATACTAGTTCTAGGTCCCAAGAAACAAAGAGATCATCTGTTTAATCTGACAATTAATCTTGATGGTTGTACAGTCGTCTCAAATAAAACTGTGAAGGACCTCGACGTTATTCTGGACCCTGATCTCTCTTTTGACAAATATATCAATAATATTTCAAGGGCAGCTTTTTCCATCTTCGTAACATTGCAAAAATCTGAAAATGTTTGTCCAATAATGTTGCAGAAAAGCTAATCCATGCTATTGTCACTTCTAGACTAGACTACTGCAATTCTCTACTGCTACCCGGATAAAGAAATAAATACACTTCAGTTACTGCTCACGGCTGCTACCTGACTAGATAATAAATGATTTAGCAGACGCTAAAAGCGACTACACTGTGTGCATACATTTTTTAGTATGGGTGGTCCCGGGGATCGAACCCACTACCCTGGCGTTACAAGCGCCATGCTAGAGCTACAGAGGACCATATCCTGACTAGATAATAATATAATAATAATATGCCATTTAGCAGACGCTTTTTTTCCAAAGCGACTTTACAGTCATGTGTGCATACATTTTTACGTATGGGTGGTTCCGGGGATCGAACCCACTACCCTGGCGTTACAAGCGCCATGCTCTACCAGCTGAGCTACAGAGGACCACATTGTGACCATCGATCATATTACTCCAGTGCTAGCCTCTCTACACTGGCTTCCTGTTAAGGCTAGGGCTGATTTCAAGGTTTTACTGCTAACCTACAAAGCATTACATGGGCTTGCTCCTACCCATCTCTCCGATTTGGTCCTGCAGTACATACCTACACGTACGCTACGGTCACAAGACGCAGGCCTCCTTGTTGTCCCTAGAATTTCTAAGCAAACAGCTGGAGGCAGGGCTTTCTCCTATAGAGCTCCATTTTTATGGAATGGTCTTCCTATCCATGTGAGACGCAGACTCTGTCTCGACCTTTAAGTCTTTACTGAAGACTCATCTCTTCAGTAGGTCCTATGATTGAGTGTAGTCTGGCCCAGGGGTGCGAAGGTGAACGGCAAGGCACTGGAGCGACGAACCGCCCTTGCTGTCTCTGCCTGGCCTGCTCCCCTCTCTCCACTGGGATTCTCTGCCTCTGACCCTATTCTGTCTTAGTAGTGCTCTTCCATGCCGGGGAGGGGAGTCACTGTGCCAGGCTTTTTTTGCACTCGACTTGAGTGAGTTGAGTCTTGATTGATCATCCTGCCGTCCCCCCCTCGGGCTCGTGCGGTGGAGGAGTCTTTGTGGGCTATACTCAGTTGTGCTCAGGGTGGTCTGTTTTATCATTTACACTTTTAGACTTTAGAGTGAGTTACAGTTAGTCATATTTTTTTTTTTATACTGGCCCCCCGTGGGATCGATCCCTGGCGTTGCAAACGCCATGCTCTATCAACTGAGCCATCCCTGCCGGCCATTCCCTCTCCTACCCTGGACGACGCTGGAGTGCGACGCCCATGATCTTTGTGGGCTACAGAGCCTGGATTCGAACCAGGATCTCTAGTGGCTCAGTTAGCACTGCGATGGTGCCTCTGTTCAGATATATCCCTCTGGTGGTGTGGGGGCTGTGATTTGGCATCGTGGGTCGGGTTATGTCCTGCCTGGTTGGCCCTGTCTGGGGGTATCGTCGGACGGGGCCACAGTGTCTCCCGACCCCCCTGTCTCAGCCTCCAGTATCTATGCTGCAATAGTCTATGTGCCGGGGGGCTAGGGTCAGTCTGTTATATCTGGTGTTATTATCCTGTCTTATCTGGTGTCCTGTGGGAATTTAAGTATGCTCCCTCTAATTCTCTCTCTCTCTCTCTCTCTCCCTCCCCTCCCGGAGGACCTGAGCCCTAGGACCATGCCTCAGGACTACCTGGCCTGATGACTCCTGGCTGTCCCCAGTCCACCTGGTCGTGCTGCTGCTCCAGTTTCAACTCTTCTGCCTGCGGCTTTGGAACCCTGACCTGTTCACCGGACGTGCTACCTCATCCTGGACCTGCTCTCTCTCTCTCTCGTTCTCTCTCTCTCTCTCTTTACCGCACCTGCTGTCTCGACCTCTGAATGATTGGCTATGAAAAGCCAACTGACATTTACTCCTGAGGTGCTGACCTGTTGCACCCTCTACAACCACTGTGATTATTATTTGACCCTGCTGGTCATCTACAAATGTTTGAACATCTTGAAGAGCGATCTGGCCTTAATGGCCATGTACTCTTATAATCACCACCCGGCACAGCCAGAAGAGGACTGGCCACCCCCCAGAGCCTGGTTCCTCTCTAGGTTTCTTCCTAGGTTCCTGCCTTTCTAGGGAGTTTTGCATTGATTGCTGTTTGGGATTTTAGGCTTTGTTTCTGTATAGCACTTTGTGACATCTACTGATGTAAATTTTATTGATGACTGTAGGGACCTCGCTTTGTGCACGGGGGCATTGTCATTCTGAAACAGGAAAGGGCCTTCCCCAAACTGTTGCCACAAAGTTGGAAGCACAGAATCGTCTAGAATGTCATTGTATGCTGTAGCATTAAGATTTCCCTTCACTGGAACTAAGGGGCCCAAACCATGAAAAACAGCCCCAGATAGCATCCTCCTGGCATCCGCCAAACCCAGATTTGTCCGTCGGACTGCCAGATGGTGAAGGATGATTCATCACTCCAGAGAACGCATTTCCACTGCTCCAGAGTCCAGTGGCGGTGAGCTTTACACCACTCCAGCCGACGCTTGGCATTGCGCATGGTGATCTTAGGCTTGTGTGCAGCTGTTCGGCCATGGAAACCCATTTCATGAAGCTCCAGATGAACAGTTATTGTGCTGACGTTGCTTCCAGAGGCAGTTTGAAACTCAGTAGTGAGTGTTGCAACTGAAGACAGATGAGATTTACGTGCTACACGCTTCAGCACTCGGCGGTCCCGTTCTGTGAGCTTGTGTGGCCTACCACTTCGCGGCTGAGCCGTTGTTGCTCCTAGACGTTTCCACTTCACAATAACAGCACTTACAGTTGACCAGGGCAGCTCTAGCAGGGCAGAAATTTGACGAACTGACTTGTTGGAAAGGTGGCATTCTATGACGGTGCCACGTTGAAAGTCACTGAGCTCTTCAGTAAGGCCAGCAACGGGTGTGGCTGAAACAGCCGAATCCTCTAATTTGAAGGGGTGTCCACATACTTTTGTATATATAGTGTACTGTGAAATTCTCTAAAATGACGTTATGGTAGAGAAAATAACATTAGATTCTCTGGCAACAGTTCTGGTGGACATTTCTGCAGTCAGCATGTCAATTGCACGCTCCCTCAAAACTTAAGACCTCTGTGGCATTGTGTTGTGTGACAAAACATTTTAGAGGGGTCTTTTATTGTCCCCAGCACAAGGTGCACCTTTTTAAAATCATCTTCTTGATATGCCACACCTGTTAGGTGGATGGATCATCTTGGTAAAGGAGAAATGCTCACTAACTGGGGTGTAAAAAAGGTGTGCACATAATTTGAGAGAAATAAGCTTTTTGTCTATGGAACATTTCAGGGATCTTTTATTTCAGCTCATGAAACATCTGACCAACACTTTACATGTTGCATTTAAATATATATATATATATATACAGTACCAGTCAAAAGTTTGGACACCTACTTCATGTAGTCACCAGTTAAACAAATCAAAATATATTTGAGATTTGAGATTCTTCAAATAGCCCTCCTTTGCCTTGATGACAGCTTTGCACAATTGCCGTTCTCTCAACCAGCTTCAAATTCCAAAATTGCACCTGGAATTCTTTTCCAACAGTCTTGAAGGAGTTCATATGTGTTATTTCATAGTTTTGATGTCTTCACTATTATTCTACAATGTAAAACATAGTAAAAATAAAGAAAAACCCTTGAATGAGTAGGTGTGCCCAAACCTTTGACTGGTAGTGTATATATACACACACACTGAGTGTACAAAACATTAGGAACACCTGCTCTTTCAGCAACATAGACTGACCAGGAGAATCCAGGTGAAAGCTACTATCCCTTATTGATGTCACCTGTTAAATCCACTTCAATCAGTGTAGATGAAAGGGAGGAGACAGGTTAAAGAAGGATATTTAAGCCTTGAGACAATTGAGACATGGATTGGATGGACAGCATTATTCAAACCTTGTGTCTGATTTTCTACAAGGTGTCGAAAGCGTTCCACAGGGCTGCTGGCCCATGTGACTCCAATGCTTCCCACAGTTGTGTCAAGTTGGCTGGATGTCTATTGGGTTGTGTGCTATTCTTGCTACACACTGTAAACTGTTGAGCATGAAAAACCCAGCAGCGTTGCAGTTCTTGACACAAACCGGTGCGCCTGGCACTTACTACCGAACCCCGTTCAAAGGCACTTACATATTTTATCTTGCCCAGTCACCCTCTGAATGGCACACATGCATAACCCCATGTCTCAATTGTCTCAAGGCTTAAAAATCCTTCTTTAACCTGTCTCCTCCCCTTCATCTACACTGATCAATATGGGATCATAGCTTCCACCTGGATTCACCTGGTCAGTCTATGTCATGGAAACAGCAGGTGTTCTTAATGTTTTGTACTCGCAGTGTGTATGAATATTGTGCGTGTCTCTCTCTCTCTGTGTGTGTCTGTGTGTGTGTGTGAGAGAGTGTGTGTGTGTGTGTGTGTGTGTGTGTGTGAGAGAGAGTGTGAGAGTGTGTGTGTGAGTGTGTGTGTGTGTCTGTGTGTGTGTGTGTGTGTGTGTGTGTGTGTGTGTGTGTGTGTGTGTGTGTGAGAGTGTGTTAGAGAGAGGTTCTACGTACAGCTCTCTCTCTGTGTGTGTGTGTGTGTGTGCGTGTGTGTGTGTGTGTGTGAGTGTGTGAGAGAGAGTGTGTGTGTGTGTGAGAGAGTGTGAGAGTGTGTGTGTGTGTGTGTGTGTGTGAGAGAGAGTGTGAGAGTGTGTTAGAGAGAGGTTCTACCTACAGCTCTCTCTCTGTGTGTGTCTGTGTGTGTGTGTGTGTGTGTGAGAGAGTGTGAGAGAGTGTGTGTGTGTGTGTCTGTGTGTGTGTGTGTGTGTGTGTGTGTGTGTGTGTGTGTGTGTGTTAGAGAGAGGTTCTACGTACAGCTCTCTCTCTGTGTGTGTGTGTGTGTGTGTGTTAGAGAGAGGTTCTACGCACAGCTCTCTCTCTGTGTGTGTGTGTGTGTTAGAGAGAGGTTCTACCTACAGCTCTCTCTCTGTGTGTGTGTGTGTGTGTGTTAGAGAGAGGTTCTACCTACAGCTCTCTCTCTGTGTGTGTGTGTGTGTGTTAGAGAGAGGTTCTACCTACAGCTCTCTCTCTGTGTGAGTGTGAGAGTGTGTTAGAGAGAGGTTCTACCTACAGCTCTCTCTCTGTGTGTGTGTGTGTGTGTGTGTGTGTTAGAGAGAGGTTCTACGCACAGCTCTCTCTCTGTGTGTGTGTGTGTGTGTTAGAGAGAGGTTCTACCTACAGCTCTCTCTCTGTGTGTGTGTGTGTGTGTGTTAGAGAGAGGTTCTACGTACAGCTCTCTCTCTGTGTGTGTGTGAGAGGTTCTACTGTGTGTCTGTGTGAGTGTGAGAGAGAGAGTTCTACCTACAGCTCTCTCTCTGTGTGTGTGTGAGAGTGTGTTAGAGAGAGGTTCTACCTACAGCTCTCTCTCTGTGTGAGTGTGAGAGTGTGTTAGAGAGAGGTTCTACCTACAGCTCTCTCTCTGTGTGAGTGTGAGAGTGTGTTAGAGAGAGGTTCTACCTACAGCTCTCTCTCTGTGTGAGTGTGAGAGTGTGTTAGAGAGAGGTTCTACCTACAGCTCTCTCTCTCTCTCTGTGTGAGTGTGTTAGAGAGAGTGTCTCTCTCTGTGTAGAGAGAGGTGTTCTACCTACAGCTCTCTCTCTGTGAGAGTGTGTTAGAGAGAGGTTCTACCTACAGCTCTCTCTCTGTGAGAGTGTGTTAGAGAGAGGTTCTACCTACAGCTCTCTCTCTGTGTGAGTGTGAGAGTGTGTTAGAGAGAGGTTCTACCTACAGCTCTCTCTCTGTGTGAGTGTGAGAGTGTGTTAGAGAGAGGTTCTACCTACAGCTCTCTCTCTGTGAGAGTGTGTTAGAGAGAGGTTCTACCTACAGCTCTCTCTCTGTGTGAGTGTGAGAGTGTGTTAGAGAGAGGTTCTACCTACAGCTCTCTCTCTGTGTGAGTGTGAGAGTGTGTTAGAGAGAGGTTCTACCTACAGCTCTCTCTCTGTGTGAGTGTGAGAGTGTGTTAGAGAGAGGTTCTACCTACAGCTCTCTCTCTGTGAGAGTGTGTTAGAGAGAGGTTCTACCTACAGCTCTCTCTCTGTGTGAGTGTGAGAGTGTGTTAGAGAGAGGTTCTACCTACAGCTCTCTCTCTGTGAGAGTGTGTTAGAGAGAGGTTCTACCTACAGCTCTCTCTCTGTGTGAGTGTGAGAGTGTGTTAGAGAGAGGTTCTACCTACAGCTCTCTCTCTGTGTGAGTGTGAGAGTGTGTTAGAGAGAGGTTCTACCTACAGCTCTCTCTCTGTGTGAGTGTGAGAGTGTGTTAGAGAGAGGTTCTACCTACAGCTCTCTCTCTGTGTGAGTGTGAGAGTGTGTTAGAGAGAGGTTCTACCTACAGCTCTCTCTCTGTGTGAGTGTGAGAGTGTGTTAGAGAGAGGTTCTACCTACAGCTCTCTCTCTGTGTGAGTGTGTTAGAGAGAGGTTCTACCTACAGCTCTCTCTCTGTGAGAGTGTGTTAGAGAGAGGTTCTACCTACAGCTCTCTCTCTGTGAGAGTGTGAGAGTGTGTTAGAGAGAGGTTCTACGTACAGCTCTCCTCTGTGAGAGTGTGTTTAGAGAGAGGTTCTACCTACAGCTCTCTCTCTGTGAGAGTGTGTTTAGAGAGAGGTTCTACCTACAGCTCTCTCTCTGTGTGAGTGTGAGAGTGTGTTAGAGAGAGGTTCTACCTACAGCTCTCTCTCTGTGTGAGTGTGAGAGTGTGTTAGAGAGAGGTTCTACCTACAGCTCTCTCTCTGTGAGAGTGTGTTAGAGAGAGGTTGTCTCTCTGTGTGAGAGAGAGTGTGTTAGAGAGAGGTTCTACCTACAGCTCTCTCTCTGTGTGAGTGTGAGAGAGTGTGTTAGAGAGAGGTTCTACCTACAGCTCTCTCTCTGTGTGAGTGTGAGAGTGTGTTAGAGAGAGGTTCTACCTACAGCTCTCTCTCTGTGTGAGTGTGTGAGAGTGTGTTAGAGAGAGGTTCTACCTACAGCTCTCTCTCTCTGTGTGTGTGAGAGTGTGTGAGAGAGTGTGTTAGAGAGAGGTTCTACCTACAGCTCTCTCTCTGTGTGAGTGTGAGAGTGTGTTAGAGAGAGGTTCTACCTACAGCTCTCTCTCTGTGTGAGTGTGAGAGTGTGTTAGAGAGAGGTTCTACCTACAGCTCTCTCTCTGTGTGAGTGTGAGAGTGTGTTAGAGAGAGGTTCTACCTACAGCTCTCTCTCTGTGAGAGTGTGAGAGTGTGTTAGAGAGAGGTTCTACCTACAGCTCTCTCTCTCTGTGAGAGAGGTGTACCTACAGCTCTGTGTTAGAGAGAGAGGTTAGACGTACAGCTCTCTCTCTCTGAGAGTGTGAGAGTGTGTTGTGTTAGAGGAGAGAGGTTCTACCTACAGCTCTCTCTCTGTGTGAGTGTGAGAGTGTGTTAGAGAGAGGTTCTACCTACAGCTCTCTCTCTGTGTGAGTGTGAGAGTGTGTTAGAGAGAGGTTCTACCTACAGCTCTCTCTCTGTGAGAGTGTGAGAGTGTGTTAGAGTGAGGTGTACCTAGAGAGAGGTTCTCTGTGAGAGTGTGAGAGTGTGTTAGACTAGCAGCTCTCTCTCTGTGTGAGTGTGAGAGTGTGTTAGAGAGAGGTTCTACCTACAGCTCTCTCTCTGTGTGAGTGTGAGAGTGTGTTAGAGAGAGGTTCTACCTACAGCTCTCTCTCTGTGAGAGTGTGAGAGTGTGTTAGAGAGAGGTTCTACGTACAGCTCTCTCTCTCTGTGAGAGTGTGAGAGTGTGTTAGAGAGAGTGTGGTTAGAGAGAGGAGAGTTCTACCTACAGCTCTCTCTCTGTGTGAGTGTGAGAGTGTGTTAGAGAGAGGTTCTACCTACAGCTCTCTCTCTGTGAGAGTGTGTGTTAGAGAGAGGTTCTACCTACAGCTCTCTCTCTGTGTGTGAGTGTTAGAGTGAGAGTGTGTTAGAGAGAGGTTCTACCTACAGCTCTCTAACTATGTGTGTGAGTGTGAGAGTGTGTGTTAGAGAGAGGTTCTACCTACAGCTCTCTCTCTGTGTGAGTGTGAGAGTGTGTTAGAGAGAGTTCTACCTACAGCTCTCTCTCTCTGTGTGAGTGTGAGAGTGTGTTAGAGAGAGGTTCTACCTACAGCTCTCTCTCTCTGAGTGTGAGTGTGTTAGAGAGAGGTTCTACCTACAGCTCTCTCTCTGTGTGAGAGTGTGAGAGTGTGTTAGAGAGAGGTTCTACCTACAGCTCTCTCTCTGTGTGAGTGTGAGAGTGTCTCTAGAGAGAGGAGAGTCTACCTACAGCTCTCTCTCTGTGTCTCTGTGTGAGAGTGTGTTAGAGAGAGAGGTTCTACCTACAGCTCTCTCTCTGTGTGAGTGTGTTAGAGAGAGGTTCTACCTACAGCTCTCTCTCTGTGTGAGTGTGAGAGTGTGTTAGAGAGAGGTTCTACCTACAGCTCTCTCTCTGTGTGAGTGTGAGAGTGTTGTTTAGAGAGAGGTTCTACCTACAGTCTCTCTCTGTGTGAGTGTGAGAGTGTGTTAGAGAGAGGTTCTACCTACAGCTCTCTCTCTGTGTGAGTGTGAGAGTGTGTTAGAGAGAGGTTCTACCTACAGCTCTCTCTCTGTGTGTGAGAGAGTGTGTTAGAGAGAGGTTCTACCTACAGCTCTCTCTCTGTGTGAGTGTGAGAGTGTGTTAGAGAGAGGTTCTACCTACAGCTCTCTCTCTGTGTGAGTGTGAGAGTGTGTTAGAGAGAGGTTCTACCTACAGCTCTCTCTCTGTGTGAGTGTGAGAGTGTGTTAGAGAGAGGTTCTACCTACAGCTCTCTCTCTGTGTGAGTGTGAGAGTGTGTTAGAGAGAGGTTCTACTACCTACAGCTCTCTCTCTGTGTGAGTGTGAGAGTGTGTTAGAGAGAGGTTCTACCTACAGCTCTCTCTCTGTGAGAGTGTGTTAGAGAGAGGTTCTACCTACAGCTCTCTCTCTGTGTGAGTGAGTGTGTTAGAGAGAGGTTCTACCTACAGCTCTCTCTCTGTGTGAGTGTGTTAGAGAGAGGTTCTACCTACAGCTCTCTCTCTGTGTGAGTGTGTTAGAGAGAGGTTCTACCTACAGCTCTCTCTCTGTGTGAGTGTGTTAGAGAGAGGTTCTACCTACAGCTCTCTCTCTGTGTGAGTGTGTTAGAGAGAGGTTCTACCTACAGCTCTCTCTCTGTGTGAGTGTGTTTAGAGAGAGGTTCTACCTACAGCTCTCTCTCTGTGTGAGTGTGTTAGAGAGAGGTTCTACCTACAGCTCTCTCTCTGTGTGAGTGTGAGAGGGTGTTAGAGAGAGGTTCTACCTACAGCTCTCTCTCTGTGTGAGTGTGAGAGTGTGTTAGAGAGAGGTTCTACCTACAGCTCTCTCTCTGTGTGTTAGAGAGAGGTTCTACCTACAGCTCTCTCTCTGTGTGAGTGTGTGAGAGTGTGTTTAGAGAGAGGTTCTACCTACAGCTCTCTCTCTGTGTGAGTGTGAGAGTGTGTTAGACAGAGGTTCTACCTACAGCTCTCTCTCTGTGTGTTAGAGAGAGGTTCTACCTACAGCTCTCTCTCTGTGTGAGTGTGAGAGTGTGTTAGAGAGAGGTTCTACCTACAGCTCTCTCTCTGTGTGAGTGTGAGAGTGTGTTAGAGAGAGGTTCTACCTACAGCTCTCTCTCTGTGTGGGTGTGTTAGAGAGAGGTTCTACCTACAGCTCTCTCTCTGTGTGAGAGTGAGTGTGTTAGAGAGAGGTTCTACCTACAGCTCTCTCTCTGTGTGAGTGTGTTAGAGAGAGGTTCTACCTACAGCTCTCCAGTTGCATCTTGCAGAGCTGTGTGTCCATGGGGAACAGAGTGAGGTCCAGAGGGCAGGACAGAGTCACTGACAACCTGAACACACAACAGACAGAGTCACTGACAACCTGAACACACAACAGACAGAGTCACTGACAACCTGAACACACAACAGACAGAGTCACTGACAACCTGAACACACAACAGACAGAGTCACTGACAACCTGAACACACAACAGACAATCACTGACAACCTGAACACACAACAGACAGAGTCACTGACAACCTGAACACACAACAGACAATCACTGACAACCTGAACACACAACAGACAATCACTGACAACCTGAACACACAACAGACAGAGTCAACTGACAACCTGAACACACAGACAGACAATCACTGGCAACCTGAACACACAACAGACAATCACTGACAACCTGAACACACAACAGACAGAGTCACTGACAACCTGAACACACAACAGACAGAGTCACTGACAACCTGAACACACAACAGACAGAGTCACTGACAACCTGAACACACAACAGACAATCACTGGCACAACCTGAACACACAAACAGACAATCACTGACAACCTGAACACACAAACAGACAATCACTGACAACCTGAACACACAACAGACAATCACTGACAACCTGAACACACAACAGACAATCACTGACAACCTGAACACACAACAGACAATCACTGACAACCTGAACACACAACAGACAATCACTGACAACCTGAACACACAACAGACAATCACTGACAACCTGAACACACAACAGACAATCACTGACAACCTGAACACACAACAGACAGAGTCACTGACAACCTGAACACACAACAGACAGAGTCACTGACAACCTGAACACACAACAGACAATCACTGACAACCTGAAACACAACAATGAGAGTCACTGACAACCTGAACACACAACAGACAATTACTGACAACCTGAACACACAACAGACAATCACTGACAACCTGAACACCAACAACAGACAGAGTCACTGACAACCTGAACACACAACAGAACCTGAGTCACTGACAACCTGAACACACAACAATCACTGACAACCTGAACACACCAACAGACAGAGTCACTGACAACCTGAAACACAGACAAAGACAATCACTGACAACCTGAACACACAACAGACAATCACTGACAACCTGAACACACAACAGACAATCACTGACAACACACACAACAGACATGAGTCACTGACAACCTGAACACACAACAGACAGAGTCACTGACAACCTGAACACACACAACAGACAGAGTCACTGACAACCTGAACACACAACAGACAGTCACTGACAACCTGAACACACAACAGACAAATCACTGACAACCTGAACACACCAACAGACAATCACACACAACACACACAAAGACAATCACTGACAACCTGAACACACAACAGACAAGTCACTGACAACCTGAACACACAACAGACAAGTCACTGACAACCTGAACACACAACAGACAGAGTCACTGACAACCTGAACACACAACAGACAGAGTCACTGACAACCTGAACACACAACAGACAACCTGAACACACACAACACTGACAACCTGAACACACAACAGACAGAGTCACTGACAACCTGAACACACAACAGACAGAGTCACTGACAACCTGAACACACAACAGACAATCACTGACAACCTGAACACACAACAGACAGAGTCACTGACAACCTGAACACACAACAGACAATCACTGACAACCTGAACACACAACAGACAGAGTCACTGACAACCTGAACACACAACAGACAATCACTGACAACCTGAACACACAACAGACAGAGTCACTGACAACCTGAACACACAACAGACAGAGTCACTGACAACCTGAACACACAACAGACAATCACTGACAACCTGAACACACAACAGACAATCACTGACAACCTGAACACACAACAGACAGAGTCACTGACAACCTGAACACACACACAGACAGAGTCACTGACAACCTGAACACACAACAGACAATCACTGGCAACCTGAACACACAACAGACAGACTGGCACCTGACAACAACTGAACACACAACAGACAGACACAACAGACAATCACTGACAACCTGAACACACAACAGACAGAGTCACTGACAACCTGAACACACAACAGACAGAGATCACTGACAACCTGAACACACAACAGACAATCACTGGGCACACATAGGCATCCACCCTGGCAGACAGACAGACAAAAAGGCAGCCAGCCAGGCAGGCAGGCAGGCAGGCAGGTAGGCAGGCAGGCAGGCAGGCAGGTAGGCAGGCAGGTAGGCGGGCAGGCAGACAGAGTCAGGCAGGCAGGCAGGCAGGCAGGCAGTAGTGATGTGCAGTTCGCGAACTATTCATGATTTTTGAACAACTCTTTTTACTGACTCGAGAGTCATGATTTGTTCTTTTTTAATGACTATTTTTAGTGACTCGAGAGTAATGATTTGTTCTTTTTTAACAACTATTTTTACTGACTCGAGTCATGATTTGTTCTTTTTTAATGACTATTTTTACTGACTCGAGAGTCATGATTCGTTTTCCAAGTCACTCAGTCATTTTAGTCATTCATTTGAACTGCTGGCTGCCCTGCAAGACACCTACAGCACCTGATGTCACAGGAAGGCCAAAAAAATCATCAAGGACATTAACCACCCGAGCCAATGCCTGTTCACCCCCCTATCATCCAGAAGGCGAGGTCAGTACAGGTGCATCAAAGCTGGGACCGAGAGACTGAAAAACAGCTTCTATCTCAAGGCCATCAGACTGTTAAATAGCCATCACTAGCACATTAGAGGCTGCTGCTGCCTATTGAAATCATTGGCCACTTTAAGAAATGGAACACTAGTCACTTTAATAATGTTTACATATCTTGCACTACTCATCTCATATGTATATACTGCATTCTATTCTATAATATTCTACTGTATCTTAGTCCATGCCGCTCTGTCATTGTCTGTCATTGCTTGTCCATATATGTATATATTCTTAAATTCCATTCCTTACTAGATTGATCTGTATTGGGTATATGTTGTGAAATTGTTAGATATTACTTGTTAGATATTACTGCACTGTCGGAGCTAGAAGCACAAGCATTTCGCTACACCCGCAATAACATCTGCTAAACACGTGTATGTGACAAATAACATTTGATTTGATTTGCAATGAGTCCTACAGCAGGATTAACACCACCAGCTCAGAGACTGGAGATACAGAGTCAATGAGTCCTACAGCAGGATTAACACCACCAGCTCAGAGACTCTGGAGATACAGAGGCAATGAGTCCTACAGCAGGATTAACACCACCAGCTCAGAGACTGGAGATACAGAGTCAATGAGTCCTACAGCAGGATTAACACCACCAGCTCAGAGACTGGAGATACAGAGTCAATGAGTCCTACAGCAGGATTAACACCACCAGCTCAGAGGCTCTGGAGATACAGAGTCAATGAGTCCTACAGCAGGATTAACACCACCAGCTCAGAGACTGGAGATACAGAGTCAATGAGTCCTACAGCAGGATTAACACCACCAGCTCAGAGACTGGAGATACAGAGGCAATGAGTCCTACAGCAGGATTAACACCACCAGCTCAGAGACTGGAGATACAGAGTCAATGAGTCCTACAGCAGGATTAACACCACCAGCTCAGAGACTCTGGAGATACAGAGTCAATGAGTCCTACAGCAGGATTAACACCACCAGCTCAGAGACTGGAGATACAGAGTCAATGAGTCCTACAGCAGGATTAACACCACCAGCTAACCCTAACCCTCTGGAGATACAGAGTCAATGAGTCCTACAGCAGGATTAACACCACCAGCTCAGAGACTCTGGAGATACAGAGGCAATGAGTCCTACAGCAGGATTAACACCACCAGTTCAGAGACTGGAGATACAGAGTCAATGAGTCCTACAGCAGGATTAACACCACCAGCTCAGAGGCTCTGGAGATACAGAGTCAATGAGTCCTACAGCAGGATTAACACCACCAGCTCAGAGACTGGAGATACAGAGTCAATGAGTCCTACAGCAGGATTAACACCACCAGCTCAGAGACTGGAGATACAGAGGCAATGAGTCCTACAGCAGGATTAACACCACCAGCTCAGAGACTGGAGATACAGAGTCAATGAGTCCTACAGCAGGATTAACACCACCAGCTCAGAGACTGGAGATACAGAGTCAATGAGTCCTACAGCAGGATTAACACCACCAGCTAACCCTAACCCTCTGGAGATACAGAGTCAATGAGTCCTACAGCAGGAATAACACCACCAGCTCAGAGACTGGAGATACAGAGTCAATGAGTCCTACAGCAGGATTAACACCACCAGCTCAGAGACTCTGGAGATACAGAGTCAATGAGTCCTACAGCAGGATTAACACCACCAGCTCAGAGACTGGAGATACAGAGTCAATGAGTCCTACAGCAGGATTAACACCACCAGCTCAGAGACTGGAGATACAGAGGCAATGAGTCCTACAGCAGGATTAACACCACCAGCTCAGAGACTGGAGATACAGAGTCAATGAGTCCTACAGCAGGATTAACACCACCAGCTCAGAGACTGGAGATACAGAGTCAATGAGTCCTACAGCAGGATTAACACCACCAGCTCAGAGACTGGAGATACAGAGGCAATGAGTCCTACAGCAGGATTAACACCACCAGCTCAGAGACTCTGGAGATACAGAGGCAATGAGTCCTACAGCAGGATTAACACCACCAGCTCAGAGACTGGAGATACAGAGGCAATGAGTCCTACAGCAGGATTAACACCACCAGCTCAGAGACTGGAGATACAGAGTCAATGAGTCCTACAGCAGGATTAACACCACCAGCTAACCCTAACCCTCTGGAGATACAGAGTCAATGAGTCCTACAGCAGGATTAACACCACCAGCTCAGAGACTCTGGAGATACAGAGGCAATGAGTCCTACAGCAGGATTAACACCACCAGTTCAGAGACTGGAGATACAGAGTCAATGAGTCCTACAGCAGGATTAACACCACCAGCTCAGAGGCTCTGGAGATACAGAGTCAATGAGTCCTACAGCAGGATTAACACCACCAGCTCAGAGACTGGAGATACAGAGTCAATGAGTCCTACAGCAGGATTAACACCACCAGCTCAGAGACTGGAGATACAGAGGCAATGAGTCCTACAGCAGGATTAACACCACCAGCTCAGAGACTGGAGATACAGAGTCAATGAGTCCTACAGCAGGATTAACACCACCAGCTCAGAGACTGGAGATACAGAGTCAATGAGTCCTACAGCAGGATTAACACCACCAGCTAACCCTAACCCTCTGGAGATACAGAGTCAATGAGTCCTACAGCCAGGATTAACACCACCAGGAGGACAGGAATAACACCACCAGCTCAGAGACTGGAGATACAGAGTCAATGAGTCCTACAGCAGGATTAACACCACCAGCTCAGAGACTCTGGAGATACAGAGTCAATGAGTCCTACAGCAGGATTAACACCACCAGCTCAGAGACTGGAGATACAGAGTCAATGAGTCCTACAGCAGGATTAACACCACCAGCTCAGAGACTGGAGATACAGAGGCAATGAGTCCTACAGCAGGATTAACACCACCAGCTCAGAGACTGGAGATACAGAGTCAATGAGTCCTACAGCAGGATTAACACCACCAGCTCAGAGACTGGAGATACAGAGTCAATGAGTCCTACAGCAGGATTAACACCACCAGCTCAGAGACTGGAGATACAGAGGCAATGAGTCCTACAGCAGGATTAACACCACCAGCTCAGAGACTCTGGAGATACAGAGGCAATGAGTCCTACAGCAGGATTAACACCACCAGCTCAGAGACTGGAGATACAGAGGCAATGAGTCCTACAGCAGGATTAACACCACCAGCTCAGAGACTGGAGATACAGAGTCAATGAGTCCTACAGCAGGATTAACACCACCAGCTCAGAGACTCTGGAGATACAGAGTCAATGAGTCCTACAGCAGGATTAACACCACCAGCTCAGAGACTGGAGATACAGAGGCAATGAGTCCTACAGCAGGATTAACACCACCAGCTCAGAGACTGGAGATACAGTCAATGAGTCCTACAGCAGGATTAACACCACCAGCTCAGAGACTGGAGATACAGAGTCAATGAGTCCTACAGCAGGATTAACACCACCAGCTCAGAGACTCTGGAGATACAGAGTCAATGAGTCCTACAGCAGGATTAACACCA
>CM072220.1:11267006-11302506 GCA_036851935.1 Coregonus suidteri
TGCAAGGCCGACAGACAAGTTCCTTACTTATTCCCCCTTCCACTTTCCTCTTCCATTTTTTGCGGAAACGCTGCAATTATTTGGTTGTAATTTTGGGTAGAGCAGACATTTCCATATGTTTTTGTTAGCTGCATGTGCGACATAACTCCACCAGTCCTACCTATGATATAATTAACACATTTTATACCTTTAATCAATTAGTATATTTGAGTTTAACCACAATATTTGTTGCATTATTTGTTCTGTCGTTTCTGGAGGATTAAATTGAAATTGCAACCAACTTTCTATGGCTTGTTTAAGAAATTGTGATATTTGGGAGATGATTTCCTTTTCAAATAACTGAAAGTGAGAGGTTGTAATCTGAATAAAGGGAAAAAAGCCATTCTTGAACATTGGGTGAGACAATCGTACTAATTTGCTAGAGAACCAGTTCGGATTTAAGTATAACTTTTGTATGACTGAAGCTTTTAGTGATGGGTCTAATGCTTTAATATTTAATAATTTCTGTCCTCAGAATTCATATTCATTATATAAATAGGCCAGTTTAATTTTGTCTGGCTTGCCGTTCCAAATAAAATGGAATATTTTTTCTCATATAATTTTAAAAAAACTGTTCGCTAGGCGTAGGCAAGACCATAAGCAAATAGGTCAACTGGGATACTACTAAAGAGTTAATCAGGGTGATTTTTCCACAAATTGACAGGTATTTACCTTTCCATGGTAGCAAGATCTTATCTATTTTTGCTAACTTTCTATTAAAATGTATTTGGAGTGAGATCATTTATTTAATTTGGGATATGTATTCCGAGTATATCCACATCACCATCAGACCATTTTATTGGTAAACTACATGGTAATGTAAAAACTATTTTTTAGTGATCCAATACGTAATATAGTACATTTATCATAATTTGGTTGTAATCCAGAGAGGTTAGAAAATGTATCTAGATCCTCTATGAGGTTGTGGAGGGATTCAAGTTGTGGATTTAAAAGAAAACATGAATAATCAGCATACAATGACACCTTTGTTTTTAAGCCCTGGATTTCTAATCCCTTGATATTATTGTTGGATCTGATTTTAATAGCTAACATTTCGATGGCCATAATAAATAAATATGCCGATAGTGGACAACCTTGTTTCACTCCTCTTGACAGTTTAAAACTTTCTGAGAAATAGCCATTATTTACTATTTTACACCTAGGGTTGCTGTACATGATTTAAACCCATTTTATAAGAGATTCACCAAAATTGAAATGCTCCAGGCATTTAAATATAAACACCAGTCGTACTTTATCAAATGCCATTTCAAAGTCTGCTATGAATACCAGGCCTGTTTTCCCAGATTTATCATAGTGTTCTATTGTTTCCAGTACTTGCCTTATGTTATCTCCAATGTGTCGTCCATGTAAAGATATCTGTTTTTTTGCTACGTCTCAATCCACCACATCCATGTCCATGTCCATGTCCATGTCCACCAGATGCCTAAGCTTTGCCATACTTGACGCACATGTGCTTTGCTTTTCAACTAGCTAAAAATGCTAGTTGGAGTCTATGTGTCACTTCCATTTGTACCACTGCATGGTAAAGCAACGCACGAGTTGATATAAATAAATTCAAAAAACTCAGCAATCTACACACAATACCCCATAATGACCAAGCGAAAACAAGTTTCCATAATTGTTTGAACATAAAAAATAAAAAGAAACGTATTTACATACAGTACCAGTCAAAAGTTTGGACACACCTACTCACTCAAGGATTTTTCTTTATTTTTACTATTTTATACATTGTAGAATGATAGTGAAGACAAACAAACTATGAAATAACACATATGGAATCATGTAGTAACCAAAAAAAGTGTTAAACAAATCAAAATCGCTGCAAAAGGTACTTCAACAAAGTACTGCGTGAAGGGTCTGAATAATTACGTAAATGTGATATTTCTTTTTTACATTTGCAAAAAAATTTAAAAACCTGTCTTTGCTTTGTCATTATGGGATATTGTGTGCAGATTGATGAGGGGGGAAAACAATTTAATCCATTTTAGAATAAGGCTGTAACAAGTGAAGGGGTCTGAATACTTTCCCAATGCACTGTGGGGGAGTAGTTGAGTGCCAATTTCATTTGTTAAATATGGGGGAAAAAATTGAAATAATTTATTGATCTTTCAGATATCTCTCAGATATAGGACAGACACTTCAAAACAAACTTCCTTTTGATTTCTTTTTGGACTATTTGTTTTGCCATTTATGAATGTGTTATTCAATGCGTTTCTACCAGCTAGCACGTGGGGATAACAGCCTGAGCTAGAGAGAGATTGAACATGTCCTAAAACACAACAGCTAGCTGTTCTAGCTTTTTTGCCGTTTCTGAATGTGTTATTCAATGTTTTTTATGGGTTATAGTAGTAATGACCAAATTCAATATTTTAACTTTAAAAATCCAAGTGAAACAGCTAAATGATTCATGGTATGACCATCTTAAAACAATTCCATATGTTAGTTTAGTAACCCCCCCCCAACAGCTTAGACTTTAAGAGGTTAAATGAACCATACAACTGTCCCCAGTCACCTTGCTGTGTTTAAAAGCAGCATCTCTCTCCTTCAGTTTCCCGAAAAGGCTGCCATCAATCCAAATGTTTTGATTCAGGTACGTTTTGAAAAACACCATCGGTATCACATCATCTATGCACTTTTTAATGAATCCGGTGACTGAGTCGGCGTATTCATTGATGTTAACCCCAGAGGCACCCCTGAACATATTCCACGAGATCAAAACAGTCTTGGAGCATGGATTCTGATTGGTCAGACCAACGTTGTACAGACCGTACCACCGGAACTTCCCTCTTGACTCTGTTTGTAGGCGGGGGGGAGCTAAATGGAGTCGTGGTCAGATTTGCCAAAAGTAGGATGGGAGAGGGCCTTATACCCGTTTCGAAAAGGTGTGTAGCAGTGGTCAAGTGTAGAATTTTGGCGAGTTGGACAGTCAATGTGTTGAAAGTAATTGGGGAGCACGGACCTCAAATTACTTTTGTTAAAGTCCTCTGCGACAATGAACGCTGCCTCTGGGTACACGGTCTCCAGTTGATACAAGTTGAATATGCAAGTGTGTGTTGGTAGCGTACAGGCTAATGCTGATAGCATGCAGGCTAATGGTGGTAGCATACAGGCTAATGGTGGTAGCATACAGGCTAATGCTGATAGCATACAGGCTAATGGTGGTAGCATACAGGCTAATGTTGGTAGCATACAGGCTAATGGTGATAGCATACAGGCTAATGGTGGTAGCGTACAGGCTAATGCTGATAGCATACAGGCTAATGGTGGCAGCATACAGGCTAATGGTGGTAGCATACAGGCTAATGGTGGTAGCATACAGGCTAATGGTGGTAGCGTACAGGCTAATGGTGGTAGCATACAGGCTAATGTTAATAGCATACAGGCTAATGTTAATAGCATATAGGCTAATGTTGATAACGTACAGGCGAATGTTGGTAGCATTGTTAGCATACATAGGTTTTAGCATTAGTAACTCTGCTCACCATGTTGGTTTCCTGAATGGAGCCGAAGCTGTTGATGAACATATTAATCTTGTCTTCCACCGGAACACCTGAAACACACACACACACAATTACATAGAGTCAACATAAACACCCCAATGCCAGTTTGATTCCAGTGTGTGTGTCTTTGTGTGTGTGTTTGGCATTTCTGTGGTCATGCCAGTCATGTGATCATTCCGCTCCGCTCAACCACACTAGCAGCATATGGCCCTGGTTCTCTCTCCCACACACACACACACACACACACACACACACACACACACACACACACACACACACACACACACACACACACACACACACACACACACACACACACACACACACACACACACACACACACACACACACACACACACACACACACACACACACACACACACAGACACAAGGACACACACATAGGCTTGCAGCACTTTCAGCTAATTAAGCAAAAGGATTCCTTCTGTCCTCCCCCTCTCCTCTCTTCTCCTCCTCCTCTCCTCCTCTCCTCCTCCTCTCCTCCTCCCCCTCCCCCTCTCCTCCCCCTCCTCCTCTCCTCCTCCTCTCCTCTCTTCTCCTCTCCCTCTCCTCTCTTCTCCTCCTCTCCTCTCCTCCTCCTCTCCTCCCTCCTCCTCTCCTCCTCCCCCTCCTCTTCTCCCCCCCTCTCCTCCCCCCCCTCCTCCTCTCCTCCTCTCCTCTCTTCTCCTCCCCCTCTCCTCTCTTCTCCTCCACCTCTCCTCCTCTTCTCTCTCCTCCTCCCCCTCTCCTCCCCCTCCTCTTCTCCTCCCCCTCTCCTCTCTCCTCCTCCCCCTCTCCTCCCCTCCTCTCCTCCTCCCTCCTCTCTCCTCCTCTCCTCTCCTCTCTTCTCCTCCACCTCTCCTCTCCTCCTCCTTCTCTCTCCTCCTCCCCCTCTCCTCTCTTCTCCTCCTCCTCCTCTCCTCCTCTTCTCTCTGTCCCCCTCCTCTCCTCCTCCTCTCCTCCTCCTCCTCCTCCTCTTCTCTCTGTCCCCCTCCTCTCCTCCTCCTCTCCTACTCTTCTCTCTGTCCCCCTCCTATGTATAACAGTTCAATAGAGTAATGGGTTAGGGTTGTTACTGTAAAACAGTTCAATAGAGTCATGGGTTAGGGTTGTTACTGTAAAACAGTTCAATAGAGTCATGGGTTAGGGTTGTTACTGTAAAACAGTTCAATAGAGTCATGGGTTAGGGTTGTTACTGTAAAACAGTTCAATAGAGTCATGGGTTAGGGTTGTTACTGTAAAACAGTTCAATAGAGTCATGGGGTTAGGGTTGTTACTGTAAAACAGTGAGTAAAAAACAATTCAATAGAGTCATGGGTTAGGTTGTTACTGTAAAACAGTTTCAATAGAGTCATGGGTTAGGGTTGTTACTGTAAAACAGTTCAATAGAGTCATGGGTTAGGGTTGTTACTGTAAAACAGTTCAATAGAGTCATGGGTTAGGGTTGTTACTGTAAAACAGTTCAATAGAGTCATGGGTTAGGGTTGTTACTGTAAAAACAGTTCAATAGAGTCATGGGTTAGGGTTGTTACTGTAAAACAGTTCAATAGAGTCATGGGTTAGGGTTGTTACTGTAAAACAGTTCAATAGAGTCATGGGTTAGGGTTGTTACTGTAAAACAGTTCAATAGAGTCATGGGTTAGGGTTGTTACTGTAAAACAGTTCAATAGAGTCATGGGTTAGGGTTGTTACTGTAAAACAGTTCAATAGTGTCATGGGTTAGGGTTGTTACTGTAAAACAGTTCAATAGAGTCATGGGGTTAGGGTTGTTACTGTTAAAAACAGTTCAATAGAGTCATGGGTTAGGGTTGTTACTGTAAAACAGTTCAATAGAGTCATGGGTTAGGGTTGTTACTGTAAAACAGTTCAATAGAGTCATGGGTTAGGGTTGTTACTGTAAAACAGTTCAATAGAGTCATGGGTTAGGGTTGTTACTGTAAAACAGTTCAATAGAGTCATGGGTTGTTACTGGTTGTTACTGTTACTGTAAAACAGTTCAATAGAGTCATGGGTTAGGGTTGTTACTGTAAAACAGTTCAATAGAGTCATGGGTTAGGGTTGTTACTGTAAAACAGTTCAATAGAGTCATGGGTTAGGGTTTGTTACTGTAAAACAGTTCAATAGAGTCATGGGTTAGGGTTGTTACTGTAAAACAGTTCAATAGAGTCATGGGTTAGGGTTGTTACTGTAAAAACAGTTCAATAGAGTCATGGGTTAGGGTTGTTACTGTAAAACAGTTCAATAGAGTCATGGGTTAGGGTTGTTACTGTAAAACAGTTCAATAGAGTCATGGGTTAGGGTTGTTACTGTAAAAACAGTTCAATAGAGTCATGGGTTAGGGTTGTTACTGTAAAACAGTTCAATAGAGTCATGGGTTTAGGGTTGTTACTGTAAAAACAGTTCAATAGAGTCATGGGTTAGGGTTGTTACTGTAAAACAGTTCAATAGAGTCATGGGTTAGGGGTTGTTACTGTAAAAACAGTTCAATAGAGTCATGGGTTAGGGTTGTTACTGTAAAACAGTTCAATAGAGTCATGGGTTAGGGTTGTTACTGTAAAACAGTTCAATAGAGTCATGGGTTAGGGTTGTTACTGTAAAACAGTTCAATAGAGTCATGGGTTAGGGTTGTTTTACTGTAAAACAGTTCAATAGTGTCATGGGTTGGCTTAGGTTTGTGTGTGTAAAAGTTGGCTTCATGGTTAGGGTTGTGTGTTTAAAGTTTGCTTAGGGTTGTGTGTTTAAAGTTGGCTTAGGTTTGTGTGTTTAAAGTTGGCTTAGGGTTGTGTGTTTAAAGTTGGGTTAGGTCTGTGTGTTTAAAGTTGGGTTAGGGTTGTGTGTTTAAAGTTGGGTAAGTTAGTAGTGTGTGTTTTAAAGTTGGGTTAGGGTTGTGTTTAAAGTTTAAAGTTAGGGTTTGTGTGTTTAAAGTTGGGTAAGTAAGAGTTGTGTGTTTAAAGTTGGGTTAGGGTTGTGTGTTTAAAGTTGGGTTAGGGTTGTGTGTTTAAAGTTGGGTTAGGGTTGTGTGTTTAAAGTTGGGTTAGGGTTGTGTGTTTAAAGTTGGGTTAGGGTTGTGTGTTTAAAGTTTGGTTAGGGTTGTGTGTTTTAAAGTTGTTAAGTAAGAGTTGTGTGTTTAAAGTTGGGTTAGGTTTGTGTGTGTTTACAGTTGGAGTTAGGGTTGTGTGTTTTAAAGTTGGTTAGGGTTGTGTGTTTTAAAGTTGGGTTAGGTTTGTTGTGTGTTTAAGTTTTTAAGTTGGGTTAGGGTTGTGTGTTTAAGTTGGGTTAGGGTTGTGTGTTTAAAGTTGGTTAGGGTTGTGTGTTTAAAGTTGGGTTTAGTAAGAGTGTGTGTTTAAAGTTGGGTTAGGGTTGTGTGTTTAAAGTTGGCTTAGGGTTTGTGTGTTTAAAGTTGGCTTAGGGTTGTGTGTTTAAAGTTGGGTAAGTAAGAGTTGTGTGTTTAAAGTTGGGTTAGGGTTGTGTGTTTAAAGTTGGGTTAGGGTTGTGTGTTTAAAGTTGGGTAAGTAAGAGTCGTGTGTTTAAAGTTGGCTTAGGGTTTGTGTGTTTAAAGTGGGTTAGGTTGTGTGTTTAAAGTTGGCTTAGGGTTGTGTGTTTAAAGTTGGTTGTTATGGTTGTGTGTTTAAAGTTGGGTTAGGGTTGTGTGTTTAAAGTTGGGTAAGTAAGAGTTGTGTGTTTAAAGTTGGGTTAGGGTTGTGTGTTTAAAGTTGGTAGGGTTGTGTGTTTAAAGTTGGGTTAGGGTTGTGTGTTTAAAGTTGGTTTAGGGTTGTGTGTTTAAAGTTGGGTTAGGGTTGTGTGTTTAAAGTTGGGTAAGTAAGATTGTGTGTTTAAAGTTGGGTTAGGGTTGTGTGTTTAAAATTGAGTTACGGTTGTGTGTTTAAAGTTGGCTTAGGGTTGTGTGTTTAAAGTTGGGTTAGGGTTGTGTGTTTAAAGTTGGGTTAGGGTTGTGTGTTTAAAAGTTGTTGGGTAGGGTTGTGTGTTTAAAGTTGGGTTAGGGTTGTGTGTTTAAAGTTGGGTTAGGGTTGTGTGTTTAAAAGTGTTGGCTTAGGTTTGTGTGTTTAAAGTTGGGTTAGAGTTGTGTTTTAAAGTTGGTTGGGTTTGTTTAAAGTTGTTAGGTGTTGTTTAAAGTTGGCTTAGGGTTGTGTGTTTAAAGTTGGCTTAAAGTTGGGTTAGGGTTGTGTGTTTAAAGTTGGGTTAGGGTTGTGTGTTTAAAGTTGGGTAAGTAAGAGTTGTGTGTTTAAAGTTGGGTTAGGGTTGTGTGTTTAAAGTTGGGTTAGGGTTGTGTGTTTAAAGTTGGGTAAGTAAGAGTTGTGTGTTTAAAGTTGGGTTAGGGTTGTGTGTTTAAAGTTGGCTTAGGGTTGTGTGTTTAAAGTTGGCTTAGGGTTGTGTGTTTAAAGTTGGGTTAGGGTTGTGTGTTTAAAGTTGGGTAAGTAAGAGTTGTGTGTTTAAAGTTGGGTTAGGGTTGTGTGTGTTTAAAGTTGGGTTAGGGTTGTGTGTTTAAAGTTGGGTTAGGGTTGTGTGTTTAAAGTTGGGTTTAGGGTTGTGTGTTTAAAGTTGGCTTAGGGTTGTGTGTTTAAAGTTGGGTTTAGGGTGTGTGTTTAAAGTTGGGTTAGGGTTGTGTGTTTAAAGTTGGGTTAGGGTTGTGTGTTTAAAGTTGGGTAAGTAAGGGTTGTGTGTTTAAAGTTGGGTTAGGGTTGTTGTGTTTTAAGTTGTTGGGTTTAGGGTTGTGTGTGTGTTTAAAGTTGGGTTAGGGTTGTGTGTTTAAAGTTGGTTAGGGTTGTGTAAGTTGTAAAGTTGGGTTAGGGTTGTGTTGTTTAAAGTTGGGTTAGGGTTAGTGGTTTAAAGTTGGGTTAGTTGTGTGTTTAAAGTTGGGTTAGGGTTGTGTGTTTAAAGTTGGGTTAGGGTTGTGTGTTTAAAGTTGGTTTAGGGTTGTGTGTTTAAAGTTGGGTAAGTAAGAGTTGTGTGTTTAAAGTTGGGTTAGGGTTGTGTGTTTAAAGTTGGTTTAGGGTTGTGTGTTTAAAGTTGGGTAAGTAAGAGTTGTGTGTTTAAAGTTTAAACACAAGGCTGTTGTTTAATGTTGTTTAGGTTGTGTGTTAAGAGTTGTGTGTTTAAAGTTGGGTCTAGGGTTGTGTGTTTAAAAGTTGGGTTGAGGAGTTGTGTGTTTAAAGTTGGCTTTAGGGTTGTGTGTGTTAGGGTTTTAAAGTTGGGTTAGTAATAGTTGTGTGTTTAAAGTTGGGTTAGGGTTGTTGTTTAAAGTTGTGTGTTTAAAGTTGGGTTAGGGTTGTGTGTTTAAAGTTGGGTTAGGGTTGTGTGTTTAAAGTTTAGGGTTAGGTTGTGTGTGTTTAAATGGGTGGGTAGAGTTGTAGAAAGTTTGTGTGTGTTTAAAGTTACTACTACTTAGTGTTGTGTGTTTAAAGTTTAAAGTTGGGTTAGGGTACTGTGTGTTTAAAGTTGGTTTAGGGTTGAGTGTGTGGTACTTTACTGTTGGGTTAGGGTTTGTGTGTTTAAAGTTGGGTTAGGGTTGTGTACTTTAAAGTTGGCTACTACTACTGTTACTAAAGTGTTATAACTAGTACTAACTTTAAAGTTGTGTGTTTAAAGTTGGGTACTACTAGTTCTACTGTGTTTAAAGTTGGGTTAGGGTTACTGTGTTTAAACTACTTTAGGGTACTGTGTTAAAGTTGGCTTAGGGTACTACTTTAAAGTACTGTTACTACTACCAGTTGTGTGTTGTAAGTTAAACTACTACTACTACTGTGTGTTTACTACTTGGCTGGTACTAGAGACTTGTGTGTTTACTAGTTACTGGGTACTGTGTACTACTACTACTACTTTAAAGTTGGGTTAGGTCACTACTGTGTACTAAAGTTGGCTTGGGGTTGTTTACTGTTTAAACTACTAGTGTACTACAGTTTACTCTAGGGTACTAGTTTTTACTTGTGTTACTTAAAGTGGGGTTAGGGTTGTGTGGTACTTAAAGTTGGGTTAGGGTTGTGTGTTTAAAGTTGGTACTACTGTAGTAAAGAGTATGTGTTTACTTAGATGTTACAGTTGGCTTAGGGTTGTGGTGTTTAAAACTACTACTTACTACTACTACTTCGGCGCTAAAGTTTGCTTAGGTACTGTATGTCTAGTTTTGTGACTTTTGACAATTTTAGGGTACTTTGTGTTACTACTGGGTTAGGGTTGTGTGTTTAAAGTTGTTGGGTAAGTAAGCTACCAAACTGTGTGTGTTTAAAAGTTGGGTTACAGTACTGTGTTTAAAGTTGAGTAAGACGACCCATGTTTAAAGTTGGCTTAGGGTTGTGTGTTTAAAGTGGGGTTAGGGTTGTGTGTTTATAAGTTGGGTTTTAGGGTTGTGTGTTTAAAGTTGGGTTAGGGTAGTGTGTTTAAAGTTGGGTGGTTGGTGTAAGAGTTGTGTGATTAAAGTTGGGTTAGGGTTGTGTGTTTAAATTATGTTGGTTTATTAGATTGTGTGTTTACAGTTGGCTTAGGGTTGTGAGTTTAAAGTTTAAAGTTGGGTTATTGACACCCTTGGTTTGTGTAGATATAAAGTTGGGTAAACATAAGAGTTGTAAAGTTTAGAGTTGGGTGGGTCCAACATTATTGACACCCTTGATAAAGTTATACAGTTTGTGTGTTTGTTTAACACCCTTAAAGATAGAGTTGTACAGTGTTTAAAGTTGGGTTAGGAGGTGTGTGTTTAAAGTGGGTTAGGGTTGTGTGTTTTGAAAGTTGGGTTACAGTGGGTTGTGTGTTTAAAGTTGGGTTACAGGGGGGTCCAACATTAAAGTGGGGTTGAGGGCTGTTGTGTTTACAGTGGGGTCCAACATTGTGTGACAACCCTTGATTAAGATTGAGTTTACAGTGGGGTCCAGGGCTTATGTGAAACCCTTGGTTTAAGATTGTGTGTTACAGTGGGGTCCAACATTATTGAAAGTTGGGTTACCCTTGTGTTAAAGTTGGGGTAGGGTTGTGTGTATACAGTGGGTCAGGTCCAACATTATTGTTGGGTAAGAAGAGTTGTGTGTTTACAGTTGGGTTAGTTTTTGTACCCTTTAAAGATTGGATTACAGTGGGGTGTGTTTTAAAAGTTGGGTAAGATAAGAGTTGTGTGTTTAAAGTTGGGTTAGGGTTGTGTTTATAAAGATTTAGATATACAGTGGGGTCCAACATTTAAAGATTGGCTTAGGTTTGGTGTTTTTACAGTTGTCTTGAGGGTTGTGATGTACAGTGGGGTTAGGGTTATTGACACCCTTTAAAGATTGGATTACAGTGGGTCCAACATTAAAGTTGGGTAAGTAAGATTGTGATATAAAGTGGGGTCCAACATTTTGACACCCTTTAAAGATTGAGATATACAGTGGGTGTCCAACATTATGGACACCCTTGATAAAGATTGTGTTATACAGTTGGGTTAACATTATTGTGTGTGTTGATTCGTTTGAGATTACAGTGGGGGATCAATTGACTCCCTTGATAAAGATTCAGATCCCAGTGGGGTCCACATTATTGACACACAACGCTAGATTGAGATTACAGTGGGGTCCAACATTATTGACTACCCTTTAAAGTTGGGATATATCCGAGAGTCCATATGTCACCATTAGCCTGTTGAGGATGTTGCTGGGGTCCAACATTATTGACACCTGAGATTTAGATATACTATTAAGATTGATAAAGATTAGACAGTGGGGTCAACATTATTGACACCCTGGATAAAGATTAGATATACTACAACAGCTGTAAAGATTGATATACACAAACACACACAACACATTTACTACTGCTACTAACTTACTGACACCCTGATAAAGATTGAGATACTACAGTGGGGTCCTACTACTGCTACTACTACTAAAGATTACTATACAGTGGGGTCCAACTTATTGACTACTGCTTGATAAAGATTGAGATATACAGTGGGGTCCAACATACTGACACTACTACCCTACTGATACACTGGGGTATTGACACTACTACTAAAGATACTACTACAGTGGGGTCCAACTATTGACTACCTTGATAAAGATTGAGAGATATACAGTGGGGTCCAACATTATTGACACCCTTGATAAGATTGAGATATACAGTGGGGTCTAACATTATTGACACCCTTGATAAAGATTTAGATATACAGTGGGGTCCAACATTATTGACACCCTTGATAAAGATTGAGATATACAGTGGGCTCCAACATTATTGACACCCTTGATAAAGATTGAGATATACAGTGGGGTACTACTAACACTATTACTACCCTTGATAAAGATTTAGATACTACTACTACTGTTATTGATAAAAGATTGAGATATACTAACAACATGCTGACACCCTTGATAAAGATTGAGATATACAGTGGGGTACAACATTATTGACACCCTTGATAAAGACTGAGATATACTAGTGGCTACTACTACATTACTGCTACACCCTTGATAAAGATTTAGATATACAGTGGGGTCCAACATTATTGACACCCTTGATAAAGATTACTATATACAGTGGGGTACTACTACACTTATAAAGACTACCCTACTACTACTTATTGACACCCTTGATACTACTGCTACTACTACTGCATATTGACACCCTTGATAAGATTGAGATACTACTACCAACATTATTGCACCTATAAAGCTTGAGATATACAGTGGGGTCCAACATTATTGACACCCTTGATAAAGATTGAGATATACACTGGGGTCTACTCCTACTACTACTGACACCCTTGATACTACTACTACTTGATATATACTAGTGGGGTCCAACCAACACCCTTGATGATTTACTGCTACTGATAACATACTGACTACTACTACTACTACTGGTACTACATACTACTACTACTAAAGACTGATAAACATTATTACTATAAAGATACTACAGTGGGGTCCAACATTACTGACACCCTTGATAAAGATTGAGATATACACTAACTACTACCTGGTAACATTATTGACTACTACTTGATAAAGATTTGAGATATACTGCTACTGCTATTACTACTTGATAAAGATTGAGATATACAGTGGGGTCCAACATTATTGACACCCTTGATAAAGATTGAGATATACAGTGGGGTCCAACATTACTGACACCCTTGATAAAGATTGAGATATACAGTATTGACTACTAACATTACTGACTACTACTACTGATAAAGACTTACGATATACAGTGGGGTCCAACATTATTGACACCCTTTATAAAGATTTCCTATACAGTGGGGTCCAACACATATTGACACCCTTGATAAGGAGGAGATATTACAGTGGGGTCCAACATTATTGACACCCTTGATAAAGATTTAGATATACAGTGGGGTCCAACATTATTGACACCCTTGATAAAGATTTAGATATACAGTGGGGCACCGGTTTATTGACACCCTTGATTGAGGTTGACACCCTTGATAGTATATACAGTGGGGTCCAACATTATTGACTATGCCTAGATAAAGATTTAGATATACAGTGGGGTCCAACATAGACACCCTTGATAAAGATTGAGATTTTGGACCTACACTGGGCGCTCCACCGCTTGCTGATATACGGTAGCACACCCTTGATAGAGACAGTGGGGTCTTATGACACCCTATAAAGATTGGAGATATACAGTTTTTAGGGCCAACATTATTGACACCCTTGGTATAGAGATTGAGATGGCAGGAAGCTTGGCCCCAACATGTACTGGACACCCTTGATAAAGATCTGTATATACAGTGCGGTCAGACATTATTAGCAGTTACCATACCATTTAGTGATGGTCCAACATTATTGACACCCTTGATAAAGATTGAGATATACAGTGGGGTGTTCAACATTATTGACACCCTTGATAAAGATTTAGATATACAGTGGGGTCCAACATCATTGACACACCCTTGGATAAAGATTGAGATATACAGTGGGGTCCAACATTATTGACACCCTTGATAAAGATTGAGATATACAGTGGGGTCCAACATTATTGACACCCTTGATAAAGATTGAGATATACAGTGGGGTCCAAACATTATTGACACCCTTGATAAAGATTTAGATATACAGTGGGGTCCAACATTATTGACACCCTTGATAAAGATTTAGATATACAGTGGGGTCCAACATTATTGACACCCTTGATAAAGATTGAGATATACAGTGGGGTCCAACATTATTGACACCCTTGATAAAGATTTAGATATACAGTGGGGTCCAACATTATTGACACCCTTGATAAAGATTTAGATATACAGTGGGGTCCAACATTATTGACACCCTTGATAAAGATTGAGATATACAGTGGGGTCCAACATTATTGACACCCTTGATAAAGATTGAGATATACAGTGGGGTCCAAACATTATTGACACCCTTGATAAAGATTGAGATATACAGTGGGGTCCAACATTATTGACACCCTTGATAAAGATTTAGATATACAGTGGGGTCCAACATTATTGACACCCTTGATAAAGATTTAGATATACAGTGGGGTCCAACATTATTGACACCCTTGATAAAGATTGAGATATACAGTGGGGTCCAACATTATTGACACCCTTGATAAAGATTTAGATATACAGTGGGGTCCAACATTATTGACACCCTTGATAAAGATTTAGATATACAGTGGGGTCCAACATTATTGACACCCTTGATAAAGATTTAGATATACAGTGGGGTCCAACATTATTGACACCCTTGATAAAGATTGAGATATACAGTGGGGTCCAACATTATTGACACCCTTGATAAAGATTTAGATATACAGTGGGGTCCAACATTATTGACACCCTTGATAAAGATTTAGATATACAGTGGGGTCCAACATTATTGACACCCTTGATAAAGATTGAGATATACAGTGGGGTCCAACATTATTGACACCCTTGATAAAGATTGAGATATACAGTGGGGTCCAACATTATTGACACCCTTGATAAAGATTTAGATATACAGTGGGGTCCAACATTATTGACACCCTTGATAAAGATTTAGATATACAGTGGGGTCCAACATTATTGACACCCTTGATAAAGATTGAGATATACAGTGGGGTCCAACATTATTGACACCCTTGATAAAGATTGAGATATACAGTGGGGTCCAACATTATTGACACCCTTGATAAAGATTTAGATATACAGTGGGGGTCCAACATTATTGACACCCTTGATAAAGATTTTAGATATACAGTGGTGGGGTCCAACATTATTGACACCCTTGATAAAGATTGAGATATACAGTGGGGTCCAACATTATTGACACCCTTGATAAAGATTTAGATATACAGTGGGGTCCAACATTATTGACACCCTTGATAAAGATTTAGATATACAGTGGGGTCCAACATCATTGACACCCTTGATAAAGATTTAGATATACAGTGGGGTCCAACATTATTGACACCCTTGATAAAGATTTGAGATATACAGTGGGGTCCAACATTATTGACACCCTTGATAAAGATTGAGATATACAGTGGGGTCCAACATTATTGACACCCTTGATAAAGATTGAGATATACAGTGGGTCCAAACATTATTGACACACACACACCTAGATCTAGATATACACAGTAGTCCAACATTATTGACACACACAGATTTAGTCTACAGTGGGGTCAACATTATTGACACCCTAACACACACAGTATTCTAGCATTACCAATGTACTGATTATGTCTACCAACCCCACACTAGTCTCACACACACAGTTGTCCTAACACTCATCACACACACACACAGTCTGACAGACACACAGTCTAACAGACACACACTAGTCTAGACACAGACACACACACAAGGGAACAGAGAGACACTAGTCTAGACCACAGGGAGAGAGTGAGATGTCTACCAAGGGAGACTCATCACAATACAACAGTGACAGAAAGAGAGAGAAGAGACAGAGATGGGGGGACCGAGAGAGAGACCAAGGGAGAGAGAGAGAGACCAAGGGAGAGAGTGACAGAAAGAGAGAAAGAGACAGAGATGGGGGGGGTAGAGAGAGAGAGAGAGAGAGGAGAGATGAAGAGAGGAGAGATGGAGAGAGGAGAGATGGAGAGAGAGAAAGAGGGAGAGATGGAGAGAGAGAGGGAAAGATGGAGGGAGATGGAGAGAGAGAGGGAAAGAGAGTAAGATAGAATGTCACAATGAGAGATTATTGCAGAATGTAGAGAGAGCTGTTTGTCTTACCTTAACACTCTGGTTGCTCCGCTGGCTGCTGCGATGTTTAACAACGGTGTTGGTTACAGCAGCGTCATGTCCTTTCCTCTCGTGTCCCGTTCTCAAGTTCAACCCAGAGCCTTCCGCCTGCCCGCACAATGACGATATATCTGTCAGAAGAGAGACTGAGGGAGGGAGGGAGGGAGGGAGGAAGGGAGCATTTATATTCTACAGTAGAACACAGTCTTTATATTCTAGAGTAGAACACAGTCTTTATATTCTACAGTAGAACACAGTCTTTATATTCTACAGTCTTTATATTCTACAGTAGAACACAGTCTTTATATTCTACAGTAGAACAGTCTTTATATTCTACAGTAGAACACAGTCTTTATATTCTACAGTAGAACACAGTCTTTATATTCTACAGTAGAACACAGTCTTTATATTCTACAGTAGAACACAGTCTTTATATTCTTTATATTCTACAGTAGAACACAGTCTTTATATTCTACAGAACACAGAATTCTACAGTAGAACACAGTCTTTATATTCTACAGTAGAACACAGTCTTTATATTCTACAGTAGAACACAGTCTTTATATTCTACAGTAGAACACAGTCTTTATATTCTACAGTAGAACACAGTCTTTATATTCTACAGTAGAACACAGTCTTTATATTCTACAGTAGAACACAGTCTTTATATTCTACAGTAGAACACAGTCTTTATATTCTACAGTAGAACACAGTCTTTATATTCTACAGTAGAACACAGTCTTTATATTCTACAGTAGAACACAGTCTTTATATTCTACAGTAGAACACAGTCTTTATATTATTCTACAGTAGAACACAGTCTTTATATTCTACAGTAGAACACAGTCTTTATATTCTACAGTAGAACACAGTCTTTATATTCTACAGTAGAACACAGTCTTTATATTCTACAGTAGAACACAGTCTTTATATTCTACAGTAGAACACAGTCTTTATATTCTACAGTAGAACACAGTCTTTATATTCTACAGTAGAACACAGTCTTTATATTCTACAGTAGAACACAGTCTTTATATTCTACAGTAGAACACAGTCTTTATATTCTACAGTAGAACACAGTCTTTATATTCTACAGTAGAACACAGTCTTTATATTCTACAGTAGAACACAGTCTTTATATTCTACAGTAGAACACAGTAGAACACAGTCTTATATTCTACAGTAGAACACAGTCTTTATATTCTACAGTAGAACACAGTCTTTATATTTTACAGTAGAACACAGTCTTTATATTCTACAGTAGAACACACAGTCTTTATATTCTACAGTAGAACACAGTCTTTATATTCTACAGTAGAACACAGTCTTTATATTCTACAGTAGAACACAGTCTTTATATTCTACAGTAGAACACAGTCTTTATATTCTACAGTAGAACACATATTCTACAGTAAACACAGTCTTTATATTCTAGAGTAGAACACAGTCTTTATATTCTACAGTAGAACACAGTCTTTATATTCTACAGTAGAACACAGTCTTTATATTCTACAGTAGAACACAGTCTTTATATTCTACAGTAGAACACAGTCTTTATATTCTACAGTAGAACACAGTCTTTATATTCTACAGTAGAACACAGTCTTTATATTCTACAGTAGAACACAGTCTTTATATTCTACAGTAGAACACAGTCTTTATATTCTACAGTAGAACAGTCTTTATATTCTACAGTAGAACACAGTCTTTATATTCTACAGTAGAACAGTCTTTATATTCTACAGTAGAACACAGTCTTTATATTCTACAGTAGAACACAGTCTTTATATTCTACAGTAGAACACAGTCTTTATATTCTACAGTAGAACACAGTCTTTATATTCTACAGTAGAACAGTCTTTATTTATATTATAGAACAGTCTTTATATTCTACAGTAGAACACAGTCTTTATATTCTACAGTAGAACACAGTCTTTATATTCTACAGTAGAACACAGTCTTTATATTCTACAGTAGAACACAGTCTTTATATTCTACAGTAGAACACAGTCTTTATATTCTACAGTAGAACACAGTCTTTATATTCTACAGTAGAACACAGTCTTTATATTCTACAGTAGAACACAGTCTTTTTATATTCTACTAGAACAGTAGAACACAGTCTTTATATTCTAGAGTAGAACACAGTCTTTATATTCTAGAGTAGAACACAGTCTTTATATTCTAGAGTAGAACACAGTCTTTATATTCTACAGTAGTAGAACACAGTCTTTATATTCTACAGTAGAACACAGTCTTTATATTCTACAGTAGAACACAGTCTTTATATTCTACAGTAGAACACACAGTCTTTATATTCTACAGTAGAACACAGTCTTTATATTCTACAGTAGAACACAGTCACAGTAGAACACAGTCTTTATTCTACAGTAGAACACAGTCTTTATATTCTACAGTAGAACAGAGTCTTTATATTCTACAGTAGAACACAGTCTTTATATTCTACAGTAGAACAGTCTTTAGAACACAGAACACAGTCTTTATATTCTACAGTAGAACACAGTCTACAGTCTACAGTAGAACACAGTCTTTATATTCTACAGTAGAACACAGTCTTTATATTCTACAGTAGAACACAGTCTTTATATTCTACAGTAGAACACAGTCTTTATATTCTACAGTAGAACACAGTCTTTATATTCTTCACAGTAGAACACAGTCTTTATATTCTACAGTAGAACACAGTCTTTATATTCTACAGTAGAACACAGTCTTTATATTCTACAGTAGAACACAGTCTTTATATTCTACAGTAGAACACAGTCTTTATATTCTACAGTAGAACACAGTCTTTATATTCTACAGTAGAACACAGTCTTTATATTCTACAGTAGAACACAGTCTTTATATTCTACAGTAGAACACAGTCTTTATATTCTACAGTAGAACACAGTATATTCTACAGTAGAACACAGTCTTTATATTATACAGTAGAACACAGTCTTTATATTCTACAGTAGAACACACAGTCTTTCTTTATATTCTACAGTAGAACACAGTCTTTATATTCTACAGTAGAACACAGTCTTTATATTCTACAGTAGAACACAGTCTTTATATTCTACAGTAGAACACAGTCTTTATATTCTACAGTAGAACACAGTCTTTATAGTCTACAGTAGAACACAGTCTTTATATTCTACAGTAGAACACAGTCTTTATATATTCTACAGTAGAACACAGTCTTTATATCTACAGTAGAACACAGTCTTTATATTCTACAGTAGAACACAGAACACAGTCTTTATATTCTACAGTAGAACACAGTCTTTATATTCTACAGTAGAACACAGTCTTTATATTCTACAGTAGAACACAGTCTTTATATTCTACTAGAACAGTCTTTATATTCTACAGTAAACACAGTCTTTATATTCTACAGTAGAACACAGTCTTTATATTTACAGTAGAACAGTCTTTATAACAGTAGAACACAGTCTTTATATTCTACAGTAGAACACAGTCTTTATATTCTACAGTAGAACACAGTCTTTATATTCTACAGTACAGTAGAATTCTACAGTAGAACACAGTCTTTATATTCTACAGTAGAACACAGTCTTTATATTCTACAGTAGAACACAGTCTTTATATTCTACAGTAGAACACAGTCTTTATATTCTACACACAGTCTTTATATTCTACAGTAGAACACAGTCTTTATATTCTACAGTAGAACACAGTCTTTATATTCTACAGTAGAACACAGTCTTTATATTCTACAGTAGAACACAGTCTTTATATTCTACAGTAGAACACAGTCTTTATATATTCTACAGTAGAAACACAGTCTTTATATTCTACAGTAGAACACAGTCTTTATATTCTACAGTAGAACACAGTCTTTATATTCTACAGTAGAACACAGTCTTTATATTCTACAGTAGAACACAGTCTTTATATTCTACAGTAGAACACAGTCTTTATATTCTACAGTAGAACACAGTCTTTATATTCTACAGTAGAACACAGTCTTTATTCTACAGTAGAACACAGTCTTTATATTCTATAGTAGAACACAGTCTTTATATTCTACAGTAGAACACAGTCAGTCTTTATATTCTACAGTAGAACACAGTCTTTATATTCTACAGTAGAACACAGTCTTTATATTCTACAGTAGAACACAGTCTTTATATTCTACAGTAGAACACAGTCTTTATATTCTACAGTAGAACACAGTCTTTATATTCTACAGTAGAACACAGTCTTTATATTCTACAGTAGAACACAGTCTTTATATTCTACAGTAGAACACAGTCTTTATATTCTACAGTAGAACAGTCTTTATATTCTACAGTAGAACACAGTCTTTATATTCTACAGTAGAACACAGTCTTTATATATTCTACAGTAGAACACAGTCTTTATATTCTACAGTAGAACACAGTCTTTATATTCTACAGTAGAACACAGTCTTTATATTCTACAGTAGAACACAGTCTTTATATTCTACAGTAACACAGTCTTTATATTCTACAGTAGAACACAGTCTTTATATTCTACAGTAGAACACAGTCTTTATATTCTACAGTAGAACACAGTCTTATATTCTACAGTACAGTAGAACACAGTCTTTATATTCTACAGTAGATACACAGTCTTTATTTATATTCTACAGTAGAACAGTCTTTATATTCTACAGTAGAACACAGTCTTTATATTCTACAGTAGAACACAGTCTTTATATTCTACAGTAGAACACAGTCTTTATATTCTACAGTAGAACACAGTCTTTATATTCTACAGTAGAACACAGTCTTATATTCTACAGTAGAACACAGTCTTTATATTCTACAGTAGAGAACACAGTCTTTATATTCTACAGTAGAACACAGTCTTTATATTCTACAGTAGAACACAGTCTTTATATTCTACAGTAGAACACAGTCTTTATATTCTACAGTAGAACACAGTCTTTATATTCTACAGTAGAAGAACACATATTCTACAGTAGAACACAGTCTTTATATTCTACAGTAGAACACAGTCTTTATATTCTAGAGTAGAACACAGTCTTTATATTCTACAGTAGAACACAGTCTTTATATTCTACAGTAGAACACAGTCTTTATATTCTACAGTAGAACACAGTCTTTATATTCTACAGTAGAACACAGTCTTTATATTCTACAGTAGAACACAGTCTTTATATTCTACAGTAGAACAGTCTTTATATTCTACAGTCACAGTTATATTCTACAGTAGAACACAGTCTTTATATTCTACAGTAGAACACAGTCTTTATATTCTACAGTAGAACACAGTCTTATATTCTACAGTAGAACACAGTCTTTATATTCTACAGTAGAACACAGTCTTTATATTCTACAGTAGAACACAGTCTTTATATTCTACAGTAGAACACAGTCTTTATATTCTACAGTAGAACACAGTCTTTATATTCTACAGTAGAACACAGTCTTTATATTCTACAGTAGAACACAGTCTTTATATTCTACAGTAGAACACAGTCTTTATATTCTACAGTAGAACACAGTCTTTATATTCTCTACAGTAGAACACAGTCTTTATATTCTACAGTAGAAGAACACAGTCTTTATATTACAGTAGAACACAGTCTTTATATTCTACAGTAGAACACAGTCTTTATATTCTACAGTAGAACACAGTCTTATATTCTACAGTAGAACACAGTCTTTATATTCTACAGTAGAACACAGTCTTTATATTCTACAGTAGAACAGTCTCTATATTCTACAGTAGAACACAGTCTTTATATGGCAGTACACAGTCTAGACCTACAGTAGAACACAGTCTTTGAGGGGTCTACAGTAGAACACAGGCTGTATATGGGTAGAGAGGAACACAGTCTTTATATTCTACAGTAGAACTACAGTCTTTACTATTCTACAGAGGAACCAGGCTCTGATATTCTACAGTAGAACACAGTCTTTATATGGGTAGAGTAGAACCAGGCTCTTTATATTCTACCAGTAGAACACAGGCTTATATGGGTACCAGTAGAACACAGTCTCTGATATTCTACAGTAGAACACAGCTTTATATTCTACAGTAGACCACAGTCTTTATATTCTACAGTAGAACACAGTCTAGTGGCTGTACTGGGTAGAGAGGAACCAGGCTTTATATTCTACAGTAGAACACTGGCTTTATGGGTCTACAGAGGAAACACAGTCTTTGATATTCTACAGTCCTCTACTGTCTTTATATGGGTAGAGTAGAACACAGTCTCTGAGGGGGTGGCCAGTCCTCTACTGGCTAGTACTGGGTATATTCTAGAGGAACCAGGCTCTGAGGGGTGGCCAGTCCACAGTCTTTATATTCTAGAGTAGAAACACAGTCTTATATTCTACAGTAGAACCAGTCCCCTATTCTACAGTAGAACACAGTCTTTATATTATACAGTAGTACACAGTCTTTATAAGGCCAGAGTTTTTATTCCAGAGTAGAACAAATCTTCATATTCTACACCAGAAGGGTCAAGTCTAAGTAATCACAGTGGTTGTATTCTAGGTTAGAACACAGTCAGTATTCTAGGTAGTAAACAGTCACTATATTCTACAGTAGAACCGGGCATTTAGAGGTTACAATAGCAGGTGCGGTAGAGAGAGAGTTGAAAACAGCAGGTATTCTACAGTAGAGCACGTCCGGTGAACAGTAGTCACAGTCTTTATAGCCAGCAGGCAGAAGTCTTTATATTCTACAGTAGAAGCAGTCACGACCAGGTAGAACAGCCAGGAGTCATCAGGCCAGGTAGAACTGAGGCATGGTCCTAGGGCTCAGGTCCTCCGGGAGGGGATACATTTAGAACAGTGGTGTAAAGTACTCTAAGTAAAAATACTTTATAGTACTACAGTAGAGTCGTTTATTTTCTACAGTAGAACTGTACTTTATATTTACTTTTAGAATATTTTTTAACTTTTACTTTACTTCACTACATTTATATTCTACATAGAATGTACTTTTTACTCCATAGAATTTTACATATTCTGACACCCAAAAGTACTCGTTACATTAGAACTGGTTTTTGGTCCAATTCACACACTTATCAAGAGAACATCTATGGTCATCCCTACTGCCTCTGATCTGGCAGAACACACTGAACACAAATGCTTTGTTTATAAATTATGTCTGAGTGTTGGAGTGTGCCCCTGGCTAGAACACAGTCTTTACATTTTAGTCATGGGCAGACGCTCTTATCCAGAGCGACTTACAGTTAGTGAATGCAGTACTTCCTTATTTTATTTATTTTTAGTTCCTACCCCCTGTGGGAAACAAACCCTTTCCCTGGCGTTGCAAACACCATGCCTCTATCAACTGAGCTTCCTGCCTGCCAGCAGCAGCCCTCCCTTCCTGGGTTTATTATGGATCCCCATTAGTTCCTGCCAAGGCAGCAGCTACTCTTCCTGGGGTTTGAACCCCATCTCTAGTGGCAGCAGCTAGCACCTGCGATGCAGTGCCCATTAGCCACAGCTGCTTCCTCGGGTTTAATTATGGATCAACATTAGTAAAAAAATACAATTTGTGCTACTCTTCCTGGGGTTTATATGGATCCCCATTAGGTTCCTGCCAAGGCAGCTTTTGACTCTTCCTGGGGTTTATTATGGATCCCCATAGTTCCTGCCACTCAGCAGCTACTCTTCCTGGGGTGACTTTTAGTTTTACTGCCAGTCAGCAGCTATTAAGGTCTTTACGTTTATGAAGTATGACATTAGTTCCTAGTAAGGGCAGCAGCTACTCTTCCTGGGGTTAGTTATGGATCCCCATTAGTGTTGCCAAGGCAGCAGCTACTCTTCATGGGGTTTCCCTGGATCCCCATTAGTTCCTGCCAAGGCAGCAGCTACTCTTCCTGGGGTTTATTTGGATCCCCATAGTTCCTGCCAAGGCAGAGCTGCAGGGTCTTCATGTGTTTATTATGGATCCCCATTAGTTCCTGCCAAGGCAGCAGCTACTCTTCCTGGGGTTTATTCAGGATGTGTAGTTCCTGCCAGGCAGCAGCTACTGTACCTGGGTTTAATGAGGGATCATCATTAGTTCCTGCCAAGGCAGCAGCTCATCTTGTGTACAGGGTGTAGCAAGTTCCCCATCATCATGTGTACAAGTGTATAGAGCTATTACATCATGGTACGTTATGGATCAAAGTTAGGGTCATCAATGTGTAGTGTTACAGCAGGGTCATCATGTGTACCTGTGTATACAGAAAGGGTCATCATGTACCCCAAAAGAGTGAGTGCATCAGATGTAGAAGCCAGGTGGCTAGATAAAGTGTCATCATGTGTACGGTGTGTATAGAGGAAGAAACCCATAGAGAGGATAGAGTGAGGGTTCATGTGTACGGTGTAGAGTGATAGGATCAGGTGTACCTGTGTGGAGTGAGGGTCATCAGGTGTACCTGTGTGTAGGTGGGGGCCATCATCATGTGTGTACCTGTGTGTAGAGTGAGGGTCATCATGTGTACCTGTGTATAGAGTGGCCAAACGTCATCATGTGTACCTGTGTGTAGAGTGAGGGTCATCATCACACATGGTGTACGAGGTGCAACAGGTCAGTACATCAGGAGTATAGAGTGAGTGTCATCATGTTACCTAGTGTGTAGATTTAGAGGTCATCAAATAGCAGTGTGTAGAGAGTGAGAGTCATCATGTGTAGCAGTGTGTAGAGACAAGGTAGTCACGTCATGTGATAGGTCAGGGATTCCATGTGTACGCAGGCAGTGAGTGGAAACTGAGGGTCATCATGTGTACCTGTGTGTGGACAGTGAGGAGTCATCATGTGCCCTGGTAGTCCTGAGGGTGGTCCTAGGTACTCAGTGTATCCAGAGGGAGGGTCAGATGACCAGTGACTGTAGGACAGCCAGGGTCATCAGTGCCAGGTAGTCCTGAGGCATGGTCCTAGGGCTCAGTACCTCCGTGTGGGGATAGATTTAGCAGTGGTCAAAGTACTGTGTACCTGTACTTTAAAAGTAATACTTAAGTACGTGTTTAGGGAGTAGGGTCATCATGTGTACGTGTGTATAGAGTGAGGGTCATATGTGTACGTTTTTAGAGTGAGGGTCATTATGTTACTATTTATGTTTGTAGAGTTAGGGTCACATCACTACATTCCTAAAGAATAGAATGTACTTTTTACTCCATACATTTTCCCTGACACCCAAAAGTACTCGTCATGTTGACAGGAAAATGGTCCAATTCACACACTTATCAAGAGAACATCCCTGGTCATCCCTACTGCCTCTGATCTGGCGAACTCACTAAACACAAATGCTTTGTTTATAAATGATGTCTGGGTGTTGGAGTGTGCCCCTGGCTATCCGTCAATAAAAAAAAAAAAACATCTGTATTTGCTTAATATAAGGAATTTGAAAAGTTTATACTTTTACTTTTACTTTTGATACTTAAGTATATTTAAAACCAAATACTTTTAGACTTTTACTCAAGTAGTATCTTACTGGGTGACTTTCACTTTTACTGGAGTCATTTTCTATGTAAGGTATCTGACGTTTACTGAATTATGACAATTTAGTACTTTCACATGTGTGATTTACCTGTGTATTAGAGTGTGAGGGTCATCATTGACCTGTGTGTAGAGTGAGGGTCCTCAGGTGTACTACTGTACCAGAGTCACATATTTACAATACAGCGTACATGTGTACCTGTGAGGGTCATCATGTGTACGTGTGTATAGAGTGAGGGTCATCATGTGTACGTGTGTGTAGAGTGAGTGTCATCATGTGTACGTGTGTATAGAGTGAGGGTCATCATGTGTATGTGTGTATAGAGTGAGGGTCATCATGTGTGTGTGTGTCTCTTCACAGTCCCCGCCTGTTCCACAAAGTGTCTTTTTATCTGTTTTTTTACATCAGATTCTACTGCTTGCATCAGTTACATGATGTGGAATAGAGTTCCATGTAGTCATGGCTCTATGTAGTACTGTGCGCCTCCCATAGTCTGCTCTGGACTTGGGGACTGTGAAGAGACCTCTGGTGGCATGTCTTGTGGGGTATGCATGGGTTTCCGAGCTGTGTGCCAGTAGTTTAAACAGACAGCTCGGTGCATTCACCATGTCAACACTTCTTACAAAAACAAGTTGTGTTGAAATCAATCTCTCCTCAACTTTGAGCCATGAGAGATTGACATGCATAATATTAATGTTAGCTCTCCATGTACATTTAAAGGCCAGCCATGCTGCCCTGTTCTGAGTCAATTGTAATATTCCTAAGTCCCTCTTTATTGTCCTATCATGATGGAACGATCCCCAACCCTATATCCTAGACACCCACCTCAGCGACCCACACACCAAAGAGAAGTCCCCATCTGTTTATGGCCCTGCTGTGAGTTGCCTATATGCAGCAAAAAAAGAAAGATAAATGTGGTCAGAGACCTACTTGAGCAGCACCGCCCCCTCAGGATTCTGAGCCTGCCTGGCAGGGTTGGTCCTACAAAGCCAGAGCCCCCTGATGGGAGAGCATAATATACAAGGAAATTCTCAAAGCTGCTAATGAGAACCTTGATGACCTTGTACCTAGCCAGGGGGATTCCGGTGGGGTACGCCCACCCAGTAAGTGGTAGTGCTGGCAACACTGGCTGCAGTAACCCATGGGGAGGGGGTCACACTCTGAAAATCAGAGAGGGGGCATATTATTGTGGCCCTGGTGGCACAAAATAATCAAAGGTCTGACTGCTCAGAGATGCTTGGGGAAAATGGTTACAATGGGGGACCAGAGTGTTTGTGTCAAAGCCCTGACTCAGGGGATCTGATCTATTTGTAGAGTCATAGGTTAATCAAATCTCCATTTTTGTCAAGTTTTCTATGTTAGCATCTAGATCAAACAGCTCTATGTATAGCATTCGTAAATCAGGTTCCCATTCTTGAGTTGGGCAGCTGTATCAGCGTTGTCTCTGATCTTATGGTTGACCATGGACTTAGGCAGCCTGTGTTGGCAGTGTGTCTGTTTGGTGTATCCCACATCTGTTGCAAGTATAAGGTATGTTATTAGTCTACCTAGGACTTCACGTATAGTTTGCTAAAATAAGTTTTGTGTGACAAAACGTAAAATACAACGGCATGTATAGCTTATCACGCTGCGCATGAACTGCCAACTTATCCGCATATTAATTGATAATGGACAGAAGATACCACCATAAGAGAATACCAAGCAGCGTGCCCAGGAATATAGAAAGCGAATGTCTCAGGTGGGAAATACTTTTAGCGGTTGATCTGGTTCTGTTCTGTGGGTGGCACTGGGTGAAGTTTAAATGGATGGGACAGGTGAGGGGGGCCTAGGGATCAACCGTGACGACGACGGGACATCACTGGGAATGAACCCCAATTGGGATATTTTTAGGGGGGGAATTAGTGGAGAACAACGAAGGGATACAGTAGCAATGCAAATATCACGGTAGGGCGATATGGACACTCAATCACTATGGTACTTTTTAGGTAAATGTACAAACATATATTATGATCAATAGATTGAACATTATGGTAAGTGGTAAAATAAGTATAGCCAGTTATAATTGTAATGGCTTAGCAGGAATAACAAAAGAAGAACAATATAGGGGCTCCAAGAGAAGGAATATAATATCACGTTTACAGGAGGAGCTTCAACAGGCTAGATGAAGTTGAGTGGAAAAAGGATTGGGGGGGGAACCCAGTACCGCTCCTGGCAAAGAAATTCAAAAGGGGTGTGATGTTAATTAACAGTAATTTAGATCCGGCCCGTTCCTGATCCAAACAGAACTAAGGAAGTGGGATGTGTTTAAATAGTTATTGGACCATAAACAGATATGGCTGCTTAATCGCACAAGGACCAGTGGTGTGATGTTCCACAGTACTTTTACAATATTTCTATAACAAATGATCAACACTGCCGTTCAGTTTGAAGAAACTAGTGGTGACATTGTAATAACCCAGTCCGGCCCGGGTGGTTCCGGGGATCGAACCCACTACCTTGGCGTTACCAGCGCCGTGCTCTACCAGCTGAGCTACAGAGGCCACATAGTGTAGACATTGTAATAAGCCAGGGGGGTGTAGGGTGGTCCCGGGGATCGAACCCACTACCTTGGCGTTACCAGCGCCGTGCTCCCAGCTGACTACAGAGGACCACATAGTGTGACGGGTAATCCAACCCCCGACCGGCCCAGAGATGTTCTCTTTTCCAAGCCAAAGTGGTGATTTGTCATCCCATTCTCTCTATGCGATACACGTGTTGTTTTAGACGTTTCAGTCATTTATTTTTGGTTTCTCCTACATACAGTTTGTTACATACTTTACATTCCATCAGATAGACGAGATTGGATGACTCCAGCTGGAAGTTTTTCCAAACCGGAGCCCCCATTCCCGTATATTTATTTTCCAGGTATTTGATACCTCTAAAATGAGGGTTAACCTGCACTTTGCCACTACCCCAAGGAAGCATTCACCAAAATGTCTTTAAGGTTCTTGTTTCTCCAAAATGCTGAAATTAATTTGAACGGTTTCAATGGTTCAAATCGGTTCTGTGTCTCCTCAAAATGTTTCTAAACAATAGAGTTAAGCTTCATTGAGGGTTTCTAAAAACGGTGTTACAAATGGAATAATGTCATTGGACTGGCTAGGAGGTTCCCCACGCTCCAGGTCCCTCTGGACCTCTGGCTAGGAGGTTCCCCACTCTTCACCTCTGGCTGGACTGGTCTAGGAGGTTCCCCTGGCTAGGAGGTTCCCCTCTTTACCTCTGGCTAGGAGGTTCCCCACGCTCCAGGTCCCTCTGGACTGGCTAGGAGGTTTACCCACGCTAGGAGGTTCCCCTCTTTACCTCTGGCTAGGAGGTTCCCCTCTTTACCTCTGGCTAGGAGGTTCCCCTCTTTACCTCTGGCTAGGAGGTTCCCCTCTTTACTCTGGCTAGGAGGTTCCCTCTTTACCTCTGGCTAGGAGGTTCCCCTCTACGCTACTTCTGGCTAGGAGGTTCCCCTCTTTACCTCTGGCTAGGAGGTCCCTCTGGACTGGCTAGGAGGTTCCCCTCTTTACGCTGGCAGGTTCCCCTCTGGACTGGCTAGGAGGTTCCCCTCTTTACCTCTGGCTAGGAGGTTCTCCTCTTTACCTCTGGCTAGGAGGTTCCCCTCTTTACCTTTACCACTTTGACTGTGTGTAGAAATCTATTGGTGTTTCCCCTATGACTGTGTGCTTTAAAGAGTATCTGTGTAGCTGCCTCCACATCTTCATTGTTTATACATATTCTGTTAAATCTTATAAATTGAGACTTAATAAGACCCCTATAAGTGTGTTTAGGATCATAACTAGTCTTATGTAACAATGCATGTGTGTCGGTCGGTTTGAAATATACTCTAGTCCCCAAGAGGTTTCTATCATTATGGCCTGGCATCATAAAAACTTCGGTATCAAGAATTTCAATCTTTTGAGGTTGTAAATTGTCCTTAACTGTAATCGAGGAGTGACGTCCATTCAAAATATCTATAAAGTTTACAAACCCCCACCGAGTAGCACCAAACCCCAAAGATATCATCCAAGTACCGCATGTATATGGATGGACGTTTTTTGCACTTGGGGAAGACCATCTGCTCCCAATCGGCCATGTAAATGTTGGCATACGCAGGAGCAAACGTCTTCCCCATTGCAGTACCTGAGAGTTGTAAGTAGTGTTTAGAATCTATTCCAAAGTCATTCCGAGTTAGTCCCAGTTCTAAGAGAGAAAGGACAGCCTCATCTGGTCTATTGGTGTCCCTGTATTCTGGGAAAGGCCCCTCACTGCCCTAAGTCCTAATTGAGTGTCAGTATTAGGTCCCTCAGTGCCCTACAGTCAATCGAGAATAACATTGCTCCAGAAGCCCTAACTTATAACAAATGCTTTGGTATCTTTTACATAACTGGGGTCCCTCACTGCCCTAACTAATTGCTTCTGTCAAAGTATTAAGGTCCCTCAGCCCTAAAAGTCCTAATATACTCTGTCACATTAAGGTCCCTCACTGCCCTAATCAGTCCTAATTGGACGGTCAGGGGGTATTGGAGGGAACCGTCCATGAACCTGGGTCCTTATGGAGTGTCAGTAGTAAGGTAGAACACTGCTCGCTAAGGCATGTCAGGGCCATACAGAGTAATATATCTGTTTAGGACAAAATATATTTACCTCTGGCTAGGATATTTTATGATTTCTTTACTCTGGCCTCTGAGGTTCAAGCTGTAAGGAATGTCCAAGAGATCTCCCACCATGATTGTTCAATTGTCTATCTGCAACCCAGAGTATTGTGTTTTATCCAAAGACGTAGCAGGGAACCCTTATCTGTGGTGGTGGCCATGTATAGGATCGTTCAAGCACGCCTAAGGCTGCCATGCCTCCACACGAGTAGTCCGTCGAGTAAGTACTCAAGCCCAGTAGACAAGTCCAAAAGGGCCCCACTCACTTCCATCAGCCAGTCTTGGCGATCACCTCGTAGCGTACTCTACACATCCCCACAGACTGACGTTACAAGAGGGCTCTCTCCTGCCAAGGTGTATCGTTGGCCGCTTGCCTAGCCTCGCTAGATTCTTCCAACCTAGCCCCTCTACCCTTCGGGGCCTAGCCTCGCTGGGGGTCTTGCCTAGCCAGGCTAGAAATTGCGGCGTCGGGTCCCGCATCCCCGCCAGACAACACGTGGTTGCCCCTCAAGGTCCACGGGCCCCTTCCAGGCCGGCGCACCGAGCGCCCCCAAGCCCTTCGGTGCTTGCCTCCGTCGTAACAACCCGAGCTCCGTCAAAGGGTCTTGGGCAATCTTTTCGTGAGCGTATCCAATCTCCACATGAGCAGCACTCCAATTTCCACGTGAGCTTACTCCAATCTCCACAGGGAGCGTACTCCAATCTCCACGTAGGAGCAGTACTCCAAGGTTTGTGTGCGAGATCTTAAAGATGGGGATAAAGCGTACTCCAATCTTAGGGTGAGGGTACTCCAATAGGGTTAGTGAGCGGTACTCCAGATGGGGATAAAGAGACCATCAATCCATTCCCACAGACAGCGGATGATTATCTTTTGTTAGCGTAGTATGTGCCCACTGTTAGGTCAATGGACAGGCCTAGTTGAGCGTGTGGCTCCAAACACCTCGTGAGCGTGGACACGGGGCAGACTGACGGTTACAAGAAGGTCTCCAGGAGCCAAAGTCCTCTCGTCCTAAGCTGGGGAGCCTCGCTACCCTCCCGTGGAGTGCATCCCACGAGGAGAGGGTTTGTTGGTGGGTTGTAGATAGTTGTTTATGTTGGTGGCTGAAGGTATACAGGGAGCCCATGTAATGGGGCCCCCTAGGTATCCCAGCATTGGCGGTGTAGTTGGTGGGTTGGTGGAAGGGTGTTTGTTGATGGGTTGTTGTTTTGTTGATGTGTTGGCACATAGGGGGGTGTCCCCCCTGTGCATTTTAGTAGGTTGTAGTTGCTCCCTCTGTGGCTAGTGACATTCGGGGCCCGTGGTTACGGCCACGCCTGGTCATTTAGCTTAGTTGAGTCTGGTGTTGATTTTGTTGTTTTTTATGGTGATGTTTGTTGAGTTGGTGTGATGGGACCATGGTTGTGGTACCCCGGAGTGTTTGTCAGTGGCTCGGGCCGAGGTTGGTGGAGGGCCCATGGGTTATGGCAACCCTCCATTCACCACAAGGGCGGACAGCTTAAAGTTGAGAAGGGCCCATGGGTTGTGGCAACTCTCCGCAGTCGGCCCTTGTCGGAGACACGATGGGGCCCATGGTTGTGGCAACCCCGAGTACCTCGGACCGAGCCAGAGACGTAGCAGGGTCCTTAGTGGTGGTGGCCTTGTATTGCCGATGGGGCCCATGGTTGTGGCAACCCCAAGTACCTCGGGCCGAGCCAGAGACGTAGCAGGGTCCTTAGTGGTGGTGGCCTTGTATTGCCGATGGGGCCCATGGTTGTGGCAACCCCAAGTACCTCGGGCCGAGCCAGAGACGTAGCAGGGTCCTTAGTGGTGGTGGCCTTGTATTGCTGTTTTATCTTGTTCTTTGGTCGGAGGCTTGGGTGTAGAGAGAAAGGGCCCTGGGTTGAGGCAACCCTTGGTGTCCGACGAGGGCGGAGGTGTTTGTGTGGGGCCCTGGGTTGAGGCAACCCCTTGTCCTCCGCCCTAGTCGAAGACCCTGTGGGGCCCATAGTTGTGGCAACCCTTGGTGTCCGACAAGGGCGGAGGTGTTTGTGTGGGGCCCTGGGTTGAGGCAACCCCTTGTCCTCCGCCCTAGTCGAAGACCCTGTGGGGCCCTGGGTTGAGGCAACCCTTGGTGTCCGACGAGGGCGGAGGTGTTTGTGTGGGGCCCTGGGTTGAGGCAACCCCTTGTCCTCCGCCCTAGTCGAAGACCCTGTGGGGCCCATAGTTGTGGCAACCCTCGGTGTCCGACGAGGGCGGAGGTGTTTGTGTGGGGCCCTGGGTTGAGGCAACCCCTTGTCCTCCGCCCTAGTCGAAGACCCTGTGGGGCCCTGGGTTGAGGCAACCCCTTGTCCTCCGCCCTAGTCGAAGACCCTGTGGGGCCCGTGGTTGTGGCAACCCCCAGTCTCATGCCTGGTGGGAGACGTTGGAGGGCCCCTGTTGGTGGTAGCCCTGTTTGTTAGTGTTGTGGAGGTGGTGTTGGTTGTTTGTAGTTTGGGAGGGTGCCTGTTTGTTCTGACAGAGGTGGTGCCGATGGAGGCGTAGGAGGAGGAGGGGGGTATGTTCCTGTGGCCATCTGGAGGGTGGCTGTTTGTTCTGACAGAGGTGGTGCCGATGGAGGCGTAGGAGGAGGGGGGTATGTTCCTGTGGCCATCTGGAGGGTGCCTGTTTGTTCTGACAGAGGTGGTGCCGATGGAGGCGTAGGAGGGGGGTATGTTCCTGTGGCCATCTGGAGGGTGGCTGTCGTAGCCGTGGTGGTCGTCGTTGTAGTCTCCACTGTCATTGCTAGAACTGCTGCTGTGGTAGTGGCTACTACTATCGTCATTGCTGCTGGTCTCGTTGTACTCTGCTTTGCCTGAGTCGTGTAGTTTTTCCGAGATGATTTTGTTGAGTCCATCCGGTGTGATGGTGCCCAATCGGGCTATCCAGTTGCGTTCCCTGTTGCATCGTTTTTCTGTGGTCCATTGAGGGTTGTGTTCCAGTCCTGTGTTGGTCACAGATTTGTGGTCCATGATGTCTGTTACTACCTGGTTCTTGTCAATCTTGGTGGGGGAATGGGCGAGTTCTGTCCGGCCTAGTCCTTCTAGTTGAATCCCAATCCCTTCCACCCAGGTTTGGGTATGGTCGGTTTTGGGAGGCTCAGAAGGCACCTTCACTACCGTGATCGTCTCCTGCCCAGACACCCTGCTGGGGTATAATCCAGGCTAGGGTCGGACCAGGTTGTGTTCCTCATCGGAAGCCCTCCCTGTGTCACCCGGGTTTGGGTATGGCCGGGTCTCTGGGGTTCCGGGGATGGTGTAGGTCTGTTGCTTTTAAGGTGGGGGAAGGGGAGGCCCCCAGTGGTTGTGGGGGGGCCATGGAGGATGGCCCGTGGGTTCCGAAGGTGGTGTTCTGGGTGCTTTTCCTCCTATCCCCGTGTTGGTGGAACGGGGAGGAGGAGTAGGTGGAGGAAGAAGGGACCAGAGAGTAGTCGGAGGTAGTAGTGGTCATTGTCTCTGTAGTGTAGCGTCTGCCCTTGCTGCTGGAAGTGCTGGGTGTCATTCCACCCCTGGAGGCATCACTGTGGCAGTACCGGATGGGAGACCCATCTGCTCGTCGCTCAGTGTGGTACTCTACAGAGGTGGACGTGTCTACCCAGTTTCCTGAGCACCCTGTCCCTTTAGTTGGACGTGGTCGGGGTCCAAGGGAGCGTTGGTACTCTATGTTCTGCTGGCGGTGGTCTTGGTGGTCAGTGGTGCCGTACTGGTGCCAAAGGGCTGTCCGGTCGGGTTCCAAGGGAGCGTTGGTACTCTATGTTCTGCTGGTGGCGGTGGTCCCTTTAGTTGGACGTGGTCGGGGTCCAAGGGAGCGTTGGTACTCTATGTTCTGCTGCTGGCGGTGGTCCCTTTAGTTGGACGTGGTCCAAGGGAGCGTTGGTACTCTATGTTCTGCTGCTGGCAGTGGTCCCCTTTAGTTGGACGTGGTCCAAGGGAGCGTTGGTACTCTATGTTCTGCTGGTGGCGGTGGTCCCTTTAGTTGGACGTGGTCCAAGGGAGCGTTGGTACTCTATGTTCTGCTGGTGGCGGTGGTCCCTTTAGTTGGACGGTGGGGGTCCAAGGGAGCGTTGGTACTCTATGTTCTGCTGGTGGCGGTGGTCCCCTTTAGTTGGACGTGGTCCAAGGGAGCGTTGGTACTCTATGTTCTGCTGGTGGCGGTGGTCCCTTTAGTTGGACGTGGTCGGGTTCCAAGGGAGCGTTGGTACTCTATGTTCTGCTGGCGGTGGTCCCTTTAGTTGGACGTGGTCCAAGGGAGCGTTGGTACTCTATGTTCTGCTGGTGGCGGTGGTCCCTTTAGTTGGACGTGGTCGGGTTCCAAGGGAGCGTTGGTACTCTATGTTCTGCTGGCGGTGGTCCCTTTAGTTGGACGTGGTCCAAGGGAGCGTTGGTACTCTATGTTCTGCTGCTGGCGGTGGTCCCTTTAGTTGGACGTGGTCCAAGGGAGCGTTGGTACTCTATGTTCTGCTGCTGGCGGTGGTCCCTTTAGTTGGACGTGGTCCAAGGGAGCGTTGGTACTCTATGTTCTGCTGGTGGCGGTGGTCCCTTTAGTTGGACGTGGTCCAAGGGAGCGTTGGTACTCTATGTTCTGCTGGTGGCGGTGGTCCCTTTAGTTGGACGTGGTCCAAGGGAGCGTTGGTACTCTATGTGCTGCTGGTGGCGGTGGTCTTGATGGTCATTGGTGCCGTACTGGTGCCAAAGGGCTGTCCAGTCGGGTTCCTGCTGCTGGGCTCCACATTCTTAATGAGAGGAATCCCCGTGGATAGTTGCTTCGTGGTATCTGCCTGTACCAAAGGGGGTCTGTTGACCAGTGTTGGTGTCGTAGTGTCTGGGCATGTCCCATCCTGTGGGGGGTGGTAGTGGTCGTCCGGTGGACGAGATGCCCCATCCTGTGGGGAGTGGTAGTGGTCGTCCGGTGGACGAGATGCCCCATCCTGTGGGGAGTGGTAGTGGTCGTCCGGTGGACGAGATGTCCCATCCTGTGGGGAGTGGTAGTGGTCGTCCGATGGACGAGATGTCCCATCCTGTGGGGAGTGGTAGTGGTCGTCCGGTGGACGAGATGCCCCATCCAGTGGGGAGTGGTAGTGGTCGTCCGGTGGACGAGATGCCCCATCCTGTGGGGAGTGGTAGTGGTCGTCCGGTGGACTAGATGCCCCATCCAGTGGGGAGTGGTAGTGGTCGTCCGGTGGACTAGATGCCCCATCCAGTGGGGAGTGGTAGTGGTCGTCCGGTGGACGAGATGCCCCATCCAGTAGGGAGTGGTAGTGGTCGTCCGGTGGACGAGATGCCCCATCCTGTGGGGAGTGGTAGTGGTCGTCCGGTGGACGAGATGCCCCATCCAGTGGGGAGTGGTAGTGGTCGTCCGGTGGACTAGATGCCCCATCCTGTGGGGAGTGGTAGTGGTCGTCCGGTGGACGAGATGCCCCATCCTGTGGGGAGTGGTAGTGGTCGTCCGGTGTACTAGATGCCCCATCCTGTGGTGAGTGGTAGTGGTCGTCCGGTGGACGAGATGCCCCATCCTGTGGGGAGTGGTAGTGGTCGTCCGGTGGACGAGATGCCCCATCCAGTGGGGAGTGGTAGTGGTCGTCCGGTGGACGAG
>CM072220.1:11303006-11373006 GCA_036851935.1 Coregonus suidteri
GCCCTCCCAACTCATCCCCGTAACTCCCCAGCCCTCCCAACTCATCCCCGTAACTCCCCAGCCCTCCCAACTCATCCCCGTAACTCCCCAGCCCTCCCAACTCATCCCCGTAACTCCCCAGCCCTCCCAACTCATCCCCGTAACTCCCCAGCCCTCCCAACTCATCCCCGTAGCTCCCCAGCCCTCCCAACTCATCCCCGTAACTCCCCAGCCCTCCCAACTCATCCCCGTAACTCCCCAGCCCTCCCAACTCATCCCCGCCCTCCCAACTCATCCCCTTCTCCTCAGCTTCCAGTCTTCCTCCCTGAATATAGTTCCTAGTTCTGGCTATTGTTGGCATTTGTTATGCTTCAGAAGTATTTTTTATTCAAACTAAAGTGTTTAAAAAGGGGGTAGCTCTCTCTGGTTGCATCTCAAATTAGAACCTATTCCCTGAAATAGAGCTTTGGTCAACGTAGTGCACTACATGGGGAATAGGGTGGTAAAAATAGTGCACTACATAGGGAATAGGGTGGTCAGAGGAGAGTGAAGACCTCTATAACCATGTTGCTATATTGCTGCTGTGTGACTGAAGTTGCCATGTTTCTCTAGCCTGGTCTCAGATCTGCTTGTAGTTGGGAGTCAAGTCCTCTATTATTGTGACAATAGTTAAATACAAACTCTGCGTCCCAAAATGGCACCCTGTTCCCGTTTCATAGTGAACTACCCTATGGGCTCTGGTCAAAAGTAGTGCACTATATAGGGAATAGGGTGCCTCTGGTCAAAAGTAGTGCACTATATAGGGAATAGGGTGCCTCTGGTCAACTATATTGGGAATAGGGTGCCATTTGGGATGTAGATATACAGATCTGGGACCAGTCTTAAAAGTTTTACTACAGAGACAGACTGATATTTTAAGACAATAAGGCGCCTTACGTCAGGTTTAAAAAGGTTATAAATCTTCTTTTAGATCGAAAGTGTTTGTTTTTCATTAATTAACTTATAAAAGATAGTTAATAATATACTATGTCAGTTCTTTGTGTGTTATTTTTTTAACTAAGTTATACGGATTTTAAACTGAGGATTTGAAAATCGGCACTGATAAAAATGTTACTTGTATTTATTCATTCTCGTTTTCTCGACTTCTCCCTCTTGTTCATTTTACAACTAGATTTAAAAAATGAGAAATATTACAATGCAGTTGGTTTTTCTCTTGAGTGAATTGAAATTTTAGGATGTAAAAAAAAAAAAAAAACGAATTTGTAGTTAGTTTTACCACTGTTTTGCGTATTGTGAGCCTTCGTCAGAACAAACAACTTGTTTGCACAAAGTCGACATGAAACCCTCTATTCTCCACCCGAGGGAGGTGGGTATTTTAAAATATCCAAACTCCCATTCCGGAATGCATTATTAAGAATTCCGTCTCGTGTGGAAAGAGGTGTGCAGATTTCTGGTTTTGATTGTTCTGTTCTCGCTCCAGCTTTTTCTAGTTAATTGTTTCTGTTCTCAGGCATATTATTTCCCTGTTTAAATAAGTTTGCAAATTGTACATTGCTCTTGGAAAATAAAATATTTAATACAAAAAGTCTTACTGGTTAGGAGTAGTTGTACTTGTTGTAAGACTGGTCCCAGATCTGTTTGTGGTCTTGCCAACTTGGCATAACACTATCAAACAGACTGGCACTCAGGCTAACTTGTCATTGTACTGTTTCATTTGGGGTCCATGAAAAGTGCTGAGTCATTGCACTAGGCTGCTCCACTCTTGGGAGACAGACAGACTTCACCCAAGGAGCTGTCTGAAGTGTGCCTCTGGGTTGGAACAGAGCATCCTTGCCTTTCCCTGGTTTCTGTCTGTCTAGAGGTAACCTATAGATACTACCAAGATCTCACTAAGGATGCGTCTCACTAGTCAAGAGGCCTTATCTACTTCCCTTGTCCCCTTCACTCTCTCTTTCCCTTATTTCTATTGACACCAAGTTAAACTCCCGACTCGTGCAAAAGCTTAAGAAGTATTTTTTTATTAAAACAAAAGTGTTAAAAGGCAACAGTCATAAAATCTATACACTTCTACACACAAGGCAATTCGTTCCATAGGATGTGTGTAGCGATTATCAACATGCCTGAAGGAAAAACTAAGAAGTTGCAGTTCCCAAATGGCACCCTGTTTCCTATATAGTGTACTATTTTAGACCAGGGCCTACAGGCTCAAAGTAGTGCACTATATAGGGAATAGGGTGCCATTTGGGAGTAACAAGAGTCACTGAAGCATACAATTATAATACCATTTTAACATATTACAAAATAAATAAATAATGTGATGCATTGAAGTGCAGTGGAATCATCTCAATATTCCCTCATCTTTTCCTTCAGCACGTGGAACCAATAGAACCTTAGAATGGTTCTCTGATAGAATCTCTCGCTCAACTCTTATTTCTGATCTCTGTACAATTGTTGTTGTGATTCTTCCTGATTAATTAGGAATTTCGGACCATTTTATCCTCTATTCAAATAGAATTGAAACTGACCTAGCCATCTCCTGGCCAAAATCCCAATTGTCCATGTCCTGATCACATCCCCGATAAAGGTTCTCCTCTCATAGAATCTCTTGCTGGACCCTTATCTTATTACTATAACCAGCCTAGGGCAGCACAGCCATGCTTCCACAATCCATTTTCCAAAGAAGGAATAAAAACGTTCCGATCAGCAGATCTGTGTTAATGCACTGGACGGAACACAGAACCTTCCGGAGTGTTCTCCAGCCTGAGTGTTCTAATCAATACCACTCAAGGCTCTCTTTAACTGTAAAAAGCAGGGGCAAGAGCTCTCTCTCTCTCCTGTCCTCCCTCACTTTCTCCATCCTTCTCTCCTCCTCCCTCCCTCCACCATCATAGGTAAAGTAGGCTGTCTTACCCTGTAGTTTAGCTTGACCCTAGTCAAAGGTTGCATTCAAGATGGCATCAGGAGCATCATTTGTTATGTACAGCGTAACACCTGTTTTCTGTGCTTTTTCTTTACCTACTGACTCCACACAGCACTCCATGGTGACGATATGAATTAGGAATCACGTTCATAGAGGAATGAGTAGCATAACAGCAATGACGACATCTTTTGAGTATGTTAGTAGTACTGCTTAAATAAACGTCATACAGAATCATATTTCATCATGTTTGTGTTGATCAATAAGTGGTGGAAATTAACAATTAGAACACAGACACTTAGTAAACTTTGATCAATCAATCGATTAGATGAGAGAACAGTTGGAGTGCGTTAATAATATATTAGTGAATTACACCGCCATGTCATTTAATATCCTTGATTCATATATTTTGGGCCAAGAGATTGGCCTTCATATTCAACAGCACAGCCAGTCAAGTCCAGTTTCATTCCAGATCAAACCAGTATAAACTAGTCATCAAAATAAAAAGGTCTGATGTCATAACTAGGAAGAGATGCAGTTGACAAAACAATACAGTATTATAAAATAAGATGAATTATAAAAGAGTTAAATAATGTCTGGGGTTTGATGTGCATTTATATGTTAGGAGGGTAAAAGAGGTCAAATAAGACTGTAAACTGGACTCTTAGGGGTGGGGTTGGAGTGTAGGGATGATTTTGGAGTCTGAAGTAGAAGTCACCCCTAACCACAGATCTAGGATTAGACTACCCTACGTAGTGCACTACGTTTAACCAGAGCTCATGGCACCCTATTCCCTACGTAGTGCACTACGTTTAACCAGAGCTCATGGCACCCTATTCCCTGGTAGTGCACTACATAGGAAATAAGCTTCCATTTGGAACACATCCGTATCTGTCCCTAGAACTATGGTTGAAGAACACTTCCACCTACTCTGCTGTAATTTGGGAGAGGAGATGTTGCAGGTAGCCTGAGTGCCAGTCTGTTTGTGCTATCATGCCTTCTGTTTTGTCATCCCAAACATGGAGATGGTAAAAACACAAACAGATCTGGTACCAGGCTGTTGTAGGTGGTCTCACTCCCCCTGGTCGTCGTGGGTTACTTCCGTTTGCTCTTGGTGCCGGTGGTTTGGAACACACTGGAGGCCGACATGAGGTTCTCGATGTACTGGCCTAGAACCTGGTTCTCCGACTTCAACTTCAGGTTCTCCTCTTTGACCGCGTCCACACGTGATGACAGGTCTGGAACAACAGAGGTACGGAACTTAGAACTAGACAGAAATAGAACAAGACAGACCAGTGTTTCCCCTAGATAAGGTTTTATTTTTAAGGCGGGTGCAACAGCGTTTGACAGGGGAGGCCACCCCGCCTAAGTAAGTAATGTTAGATGAAACGCTGATACAGAAACAGAAGCCTCCTAATATAATCTCAGATACTGACGCCAAAGTCTCTCCATTTCCCTGATCACTGCCAAATACTCCTCCCTGCCAGACTAGACTGAATGTTTTAGCTTACTCAAATCAAAATGTATTTGCCACATGCGCCGAATACAGCAGGTGTAGACATTACAGTGAAATGCTTACTTACAAGCCCTTAACCAACAATGTAAAATAAAAAAAGTGTTAAAGAAAAATAGAAAATAAAAGCAAATAGCAGCAGTAAAATAAAATAGCAGTAGGGAGGCTATATACAGGGGCACCGGCTAGTCGAGGTAGTTGAGGTCATATGTACATGTAGGTAGAGTTAGTGACTATGCATAAATACACTGCTCAAAAAAATAAAGGGAACACTAAAATAACACATCCTAGATCTGAATGAATGAAATAATCTTATTAAATACTTTTTTCTTTACATAGTTGAATGTGCTGACAACAAAATCACACAAAAATTATCAATGGAAATCACATTTATCAACCCATGGAGGTCTGGATTTGGAGTCACACTCAAAATTAAAAGTGGAAAACCACACTACAGGCTGATCCAACTTTGATGTAATGTCCTTAAAACAAGTCAAATGAGGCTCAGTAGTGTGTGTGGCCTCCACTTGCGTGTATGACCTCCCTACAACACCTGGGCATGCTCCTGATGAGGTGGCGGATGGTCTCCTGAGGGATTTTTTATTTTTATTTTATTTCACCTTTACTTAACCAGGTAAGCAGTTGAAACAGGTTGGGTTACAACGTGCGACCTGGCCAAGATAAAGGAGTTACATATGGGGTAAAAAACATAAAGTCAAAAAGACAACAGAAAATATATGTCCCAGTGTGCAAATTTATCAGGTAACTGGGGCTGATAGTGCACTCCAATAGTATGAACACTAATGCTAGATGTGCAAGAGATTATGTGCAATAGGAACTGGGGTGCAAAAGACAAAATAAATAACAATATAGGGATGAGGTAGATGGTGGGGCTAATTTCAGATGGGCTGTGTACAGGTGCTGGGATCTCCTCCCAGACCTGGACTAAAGCATCCGCCAACTCCTGGACAGTCTGTGGTGCAACGTGGCGTTGGTGGATGGAGTGAGACATGATGTCCCAGATGTGCTCAATTGGATTCAGGTCTGGGGAACGGCGGGCCAGTCCATAGCATAAATGCCTTCCTCTTGCAGGAACTGCTGACACACTCCAGCCACATGAGGTCTAGCATTGTCCATTACCCAGGGCCAACCGCACCATATGGTCTCACAAGGGGTCTGGGATCTCATCTCGTACCTAATGGCAGTCAGGCTACCTCTGGCGAGCACATGTGTGCGGCCCCCCAAAGAAATGCCACCCCACACCATGACTGACCCACCGCCAAACCGGTCATGCTGGAGGATGTTGCAGGCACGTCTCCAGACTCTGTCACGTCTGTCACGTGCTCAGTGTGAACCTGCTTTCATCTGTGAAGAGCACAGGGCGCCAGTGGCGAATTTGCCAATCTTGGTGTTCTCTGGCAAATGCCAAACGTTCTGCACGGTGTTGGGCTGTAAGCACAACCCCCACCTGTGGACGTCGGGCCCTCATACCACCCTCATGGAGTCTGTTTCTGACCGTTTGAGCAGACACATGCACATTTGTGCAGTGCAAATAGTGCGGGTAGCCATGAATAGCTGTTCAGGAGTCTTAAGGCTTGGGGGTAGAAGCTGTTGAGAAGCCTTTTGGACCTAGACTTGGCGCTTCGGTACCGCTTGCCGTGCCGTAGCAGAGAGAACAGTCTATGACTAGGGTGGCTTTTTAGGGCCTTCCTCTGACACCGCCTGGTATAGAGGTCCTGTATGGCAGGAAGCTTGGCCCCAGTGATGTACTGGGCCGTACGCACTACCTTCTGTAGTGCCTTGCGGTCGGAGGCAGAGCAGTTGCCATACCAGGCAGTGATGCAACCAGTCAGGATGCTCTCGATGGTGCAGCTGTATAACTTTTTGAGGATCTAAGGACCCATGCCAAATCTTTTCAGTCTCCTGATGGGGAATAGGTTTTGTCGTGCCCTCTTCACGACTGTCTTGGTGTGTTTGGACCATGATAGTTCGTTGGTGATGTGGACACCAAGGAACTTGAAGCTCTCAACCTGTTCCACTACAGCCCCGTCGATGAGAATGGGGGCGTGCTCAGTCCTCTTTTTTTTCCTGTAGTCCACAATCATCTCCTTTGTCTTGATCACATTGAGGGAGAGGTCGTTATCCTGGCACCACACGGCCAGGTCTCTGACCTCCTCCCTATTGGCTGTCTCATCGTTGTCGGTGATCAGGCCTATCACTGTTGTGTCGTCGGCAAACTTAATGATGGTGTTGGAGTCGTGCCTGGCCATGCAGTCATGGGTGAACAGGGAGTACAGGAGGGGACTGAGCACGCAGCCCTGAGGGGCCCCCGTGTTGAGGATCAGCGTGGCAGACGTGTTGTTACCTACCCTTACCACTTGGGGGCAGCCCGTCAGGAAGTCCAGGATCCAGTTGCAGAGGGAGATGTTTAGTCCCAGGATCCTTAGCTTTGTGATGAGCTTTGAGGGCACTATGGTGTTGAACGCTGAGCTGTAGTCAATGAATAGCATTCTCACGTAGGTGTTCCTCTTGTCCAGATGGGAAAGGGCAGTGTGGAGTGCAATAGAGATTGCATCATCTGTGGATCTGTTGGGGCGGTATGCAAAATTGGTGTGGGTCTAGGGTTTCTGGGATAATGGTGTTGATGTGAGCCATGACTGGCCTTTCAAAGCACTTCATGGCTACAGACGTGAGTGCTACGGGTCGATGCCAAATACTCCTCCCTGCCAGACTAGACTGAATGTTTTAGCTTATTCCACATCCCTGCCAAATACTCCTCCCTACCAGACTTGACAATGTTTAGCAGCACCAGACTGCTATATTAAAGGTAGATTTAAATACATCCCAAATGGCACCCTATTCCCTATGTAGTGCACTACTTTTGACCAAGGCCCATAGGGAATAGGGTGCCATTTTAAATCCATCCGAGTCAGGAAGGGAGTAGCTGTATTAGCCTCACAGAGAGGATGAGCGGGTGGCTCAGTCAGGGTAAAACACTAAACAGGGTTTGACACACACACACACACACACTAAACAGTGTTTGAGTTAGAGTAGACAGATACAATTGGAGACCCATTTAGGAGCTCCATTAACACAACTGGGGCTTCCTGAAAGGAGGGAGGGAGGAGATAAATGATGAGAGAGAGAAGCACTCTGAAAGGTCAGGGCTCATCAGACCATGAGGGAAAGAAATGGAGAGAGAGGGAGAGAAAGATAGGGAAGGAGTGAGGGATGGTGTCAGTGAACAAGGGAGAAAGAGACAGACAGACAGAGTGACCACGAGTCTAGTCATTGGTTATATCATGCCATGGTTGGTGTCACATAACAGTGAGGGAGACTGCAAGAGAAAGAGTGAAAGTGAATGCCAGTATATGACCTTCCATGTAACTAAAACTAAGGGAGAGCAGGAGAGAGAGCGAGAGAGAGAGCGCGAGAGCAGGAGAGAGAGGGCAAGAGAGAGAGGGAGAGCAGGAGAGAGAGAGAGAGCAAGAGAGAGGGAGAGCAGGAGAGAGAGAGAGAGAGCGAGAAGAGGAAGAGAGAAACACCATTGTAAATACAACCTATTTGCACATCATTACAACACTATATAGACATAATATGACATTTGAAATGTCTTTATTCTTTTGGAACTTTTGTGAGTGTAATATTTACTGTTAATTTTTTATTATCTATTTCACTTGCTTTGGCAATGCAAACATATGTTTCCCATGCCAATAAAGCCCTTAAATGGAATATAAATTAAATTGAGAGAGCGGAGAAGAAGGAGAGAGAGGAGAAGAAGAGAGAAGAGAAGAGAAGAGAGGAGGAGAGAGAGAGAGGAGAAGAGAGAGAGAGGGAGAGCATGTGACAGAAGGAAAAAGAGAGAAGGATTTATAGCACTGTGTGTGTGTGTGTAGCAGTGGATGCTCAGAGGAGGAAGGGGAGGACCATCCTCCTCAGTGAATTTCATACAAATTAAAATGGTAAAACATAAAAAAAGTTATCCTTTTTAGATAAAACTATACTAAATATAATCACGTCACCACATAATTGATTAAAACACACTATTTTGCAAAGAAGGTCTACAGTAGCCTCAACAGTACTCTGTAGGGTAGCACCATGGTGTAGCCGGAGGACAGCTAGCTTCTGTCCTCCTCTGGGTACATTGACTTCAATACAAATCCAAGGAGGCTCATGGATCTCACCCCCTTCCATAGACTTACACAGAATCAAAGGATCAGATAATTAATCTAGTACTGAAAAGCATAAGCTACAGCTAGCTAGCACTGCAGTGTATAAAATGTGGTGAGTAGTGGACTCAAAGAGAGAGAGACACAATAGCTGAACAGTTTTGAACAAATTAATTTCTTCCAAAATTAAGGAAATAGAAATAGAGAGAGAGAGATTGTCCTTTTTTTCCACTTTCAGTTTCACTTACTTAGCTAGCAATTGCAGCTGGCTAGTTTGCCTACTGAAACACCCTGCTCAATCAGAGGGATGCTATGTTAGCTAGCTGGCTATGACTTTCCAACACAACACTGGAACTCTTCAAAGTGAAGGTACGCTTTTGGTATTACTAATTTATTGCCACTGGGGCCCGCCGGTGTAACTGCTTACTGATTGTACACTTTAACGTTACTGCATGATTGTAGCGGGTTTACTAACACGTTAGTTTTATTAGCTATGCTGACTATGACGTTACTTTAGCTAATATGGTGACAACGATGTAGGCTGTGTGTAGCGGCTTGGCTTGGAAAGGTTTTTTCACCTAGTCACATACAGCTGATGTGTTGTGCATTGAAGTCCACAAGCGAAGGGACAAGGTGAGAGGAGGAGAGCACATAGAAGGAATACAAAGTGGCTTCTATGAAAGTGAACTGTGTTTACGCGTGATCAGGGGTTTATTCATTCCGCCGATTCTGTTGAAAAAAGTTTCGCAAACGGAACAAAACAGGGATAAACATACCTCAATTTTTCCAATAGAAACTCTTGTTTGCAACTGTTGGACTAATGATTACACCCTATATCAGCTAGATGCAGGCAAGAGTGTGCAAGGCGGTATTGAATGTCAGTGACTGTCCATGTGTCACTGTCTGTCGCCTCAAATCTGTCTCTCGACCTGTGTCCACCTACGTTGTAAACTTTCATTCATAGTCCAGGTTGTAGCAACCACATGATGGGAATTGGGGAAAATGTTAGTATCATGTAGTAGCCTAAACCTATCGATGTTACATTGAACTGGGTGAATGGAATATGAATGACAGTCATCCAATATGCTGTATTAGAAATAAGGCCATGCTCATTAAAAAATAAAATCTTAAACGGATATATAGATAGTGTAACAGGGAGAGAGACTGTCTGTTAACAGGGTATTCTGTGTAACAGGGAGCGAGAGAGATGTGTGTTACCTTCCAGTGTGTGTAACAGGGAGCGAGAGAGAGATGTGTGTTACCTTCCAGTGTGTGTAACAGAGAGAGAGAGATGTGTGTTACCTTCCAGTGTGTGTAACAGAGAGAGAGATGTGTGTTACCTTCCAGTGTGTGTAACAGAGAGAGAGATGTGTGTTACCTTCCAGTGTGTGTAAAGAGAGAGAGATGTGTGTTACCTTCCAGTGTGTGTGTAACAGAGAGAGAGATGTGTGTTACCTTCCAGTGTGTGTAACGGAGAGAGAGAGATGTGTGTTACCTTCCAGTGTGTGTAACAGAGAGAGAGATGTGTGTTACCTTCCAGTGTGTGTAACAGGGAGATGTGAGTTACCTTCCAGTGTGTGTAACAGGGAGATGTGAGTTACCTTCCAGTGTGTGTAACTCGAGAGATGTGAGTTACCTTCCCAGTGTGTGTAACAGGGAGATGTGAGTTACCTTCCAGTGTGTGTAACAGGGAGAGAGAGAGATGTGTGTTACCTTCCAGTGTGTGTAACAGGGAGAGATGTGTTACCTTCCAGTGTGTGTAACAGGGAGATGATGAGTTACCTTCCAGTGTGTGTAACAGGGAGAGATGTGTGTTACCTTCCAGTGTGTGTAACAGGGAGATGTGAGTTACCTTCCAGTGTGTGTAACAGGGAGATGTGAGTTACCTTCCAGTGTGTGTAACAGGGAGATGTGAGTTACCTTCCAGTGTGTGTAACAGGGAGATGAGCCTCGTCTTCTCCTCCATCTCTACCTGGTTCTCCATGTCCTTCCAGTGTGTGTAACACAACATGTGACACCTTCCAGTGTGTGTAACAGGGAATGTGAGTTACCTTCCAGTGTGTGAACAACACACAGATGTGTTACCTTACAAAATAAAATAAAAAATACACCTGAACACACACTCACTCCATCTCTACTGAATGTCTCCTGACAAACACAACACACACTGTATTACTAAAAATAAATAAATACTGAACACACACACACACTATATTACACAATATATTAAAAAATACTGAACACACACACTATATTACTGAACACAACACACACTATATTACTGAACACACACTATATTACTGAACACATACATGTAACCTATCAGACAACACAAACAGACAGACAAACAGATACAAACTGACAGATACAGGCAGACAGAAAGATACAAACAGAGACAGGATGTGTTATTGTCCATGGCATTACCATCCATGTCGCAGTTCATGGTGAAGACCTCGTTGTCCTGTTTGGTATGCAGGGCTGCAGTTCCTCTGTCCACTGTACAAACAAACACACACACACACACAAACACAGACAATACATCAAGGTGAGAAAAAATATATAGCCAGCTACTATCATATGATATAGGGGCCAATACAACGGAAAATGTACGCGAAATGTCATTGCACTAGCACTGCCATCTCATTCGAATTGACCTCACATCACCAGGCTCGAGCCAAAAAGCTGGTTGTCTCCAACTAACGGTCCCCAGTTAACTCCTCGACTTGTCTAACGGACTATTGTTTCAGATAAAGCAGATAAAGGTAGCTAGTTAGATAAGTGAACAACAGTACTGTACGTTAGCTGGCTAGCTTCATCCAAAAACACAAGCAAGAAGACAGAGGAAGCCATTACAGGCCAATATGACAAGTGATGCTACCTGGCTCTCTAGCTAGCTAAACTAACAACAACACACCCATGACCAGGCAGCTAGCTGGTCAGGTAGCATAGCGGCAAGCTAATGTAAGCCATCTAACTCTGTTTCATACGATATGCTAACATTTTAAAGAGAAGCAAGTGTACCAAGATGAAACCGAGGGAGAAGAAAACGACTACTGTAGCTAACTACCGGCTGTCAAATTAATAACCGCGAAATTATTATGTTAGCTTGTGCTCCTAGCTAACTCGTAGCTAGTCGGTTAGCCAGAATGCTAGCTAACGTTAGCAAGTTAGACAGCTAAAATCTTAGAAATCTGTCTAATCGGTAGCATTGACGTGCGATTCTCAACAACTACAAGCCTAGCCACGTAGTATCGTTATATTTCTGAAATGTCAGTCACTTACCCTTTGGTATAATAACAATATTGTGTCAAAACCTTATCCGGTTTGTGTGGTAACGTTATTAGCTCCTAGACGACACTGCGGATTTCCATGTATGACTGTCTGCGATGGGACGTCCTCACACACATTCACATTAGCTGGTTGTGCCGATCGATGTGGCCGACAGGGGGAGCCAGCGCAATAGAAACAGCCACAGGTGGTATCAAAATAATGACGACATTTATTGGGCCCCGTAACAATACTCTTGAATGACCTCATTCCCTCCTCTAGCCTACTTGCTCCCTTCACTAGATGTAAACTAGTAGTCTGATGAAGGGACAACATGAAGGACTTTTGATATCCGATAGGTGTGGCAGCACTGTGTGCGTCTGTTTGTGTGCAGATGCATGCGTGAGTATTCCATTTAATTTGTATTCTGTTCTTCACTATAGTACAGCCTCTCTCTCTCTCACACACACACACACACACACACACACACACACATACACACTGCAGCTCTGACAGATGCTCCGGTGTCTCTCGGTCACAGTTAGCAGTGAAGCAGCAGTTGGCAATGCTAGACCAGCCGTATCACACGCACACACACCATATCACAGCCACCAGGATCAGTGTGCTTGGTGACTCTCTGCTCTGTGCTCCAGTTTGAAGGGTCCATATGTCTCCTTCTGTCTGCAGCTAAGACTAACCCAGGGGAGACTGTTGCTTGGCCAACCCTACCCAGGCGGTACCTCCAGTTCTAGCATTCTGTGTCTTATAGTACCTCATTGTTCTGTATCTAATTGTACCTCAATGTTCTGTAGGCTAGACACAGATTGTTCATGACTCTGAATTTATATGGAATGCGGGTAGTTCTTTGTCTGATTGGTCAGAATATTCTCTACAGGACTCAACGGAGTAAAAGGTGTTTCACCTTGCTCTGTCTCAGTCTCTCTCTGGGGGAACATGGCTTTACAGTGTGTGTGTGTGTTACACCTCGCTCTGTCTCAGTCTCTCTGGGGAACATGGCTTTACAGTGTGTGTTGGTCAGACCTATCTGTCTCTCTCTCTGGGGGTGTGTGTGTGGTGTTTACGGAGTAAACACCTCGGTGTTTTGGCCAACCTTGCTGTGTGTGTCACCTCGCTCTGTCTCAGTCTCTCTCTGGGGGAACATGGCTTTACAGTGTGTGTGTGTGTGTGTGTGTGTGTGTGTTTGTAGCTGACCTCTATATGTTAAAAAGCTGACCACACCTGAATCTGCCATACTTATCATGAAATCAAATCAAATCAAATCAAATTTATTGGTCACATGCGCCGAATACAACAGGTGCAGACATTACAGTGAAATGCTTACTTACAGCCCTTAACAACAAGTAAAAGCATTCATTTTTAAACAAAAAGTAAGAATCAAAAACAACAACAAAACGTGTAAAATGTGACTAGGGAGGCTAATATAAAGTAAAATACAGTAGGGAGGCTATGTCATATGTGGGTGTTGCATGTGTGTGTGTGTGTGTGTAGAGTGTGTGTAAATACTTAACAGTAGTACAAAGGATGGGGTGGGGGGGCAGTGTAGTGTAAAGATTAGCAACCTGGATGGCTGTAGAAGCTGTTGAGAAGTCTTTTGGTAGACTTTGGCACTCCGGTACCGCTAAGAGAGAACAGTCTATGACTAGGGTGGCTGTGTGTGTGTGTGTGTGTGTGACACCTAAACTAAAGCTTCACCTGTGCTCAGCAATAATGGCCATACAGGTGTATACATGGACGTGGAGGATAGTTTGTTTGTGGCTCTGTTGTTGGCCAGGTATATACGTAGGGGCAGCAAGCTACAGCTAGATGGATGCACTAACTGTACGTCGCTCTAAATAAAAATGTACAAATGTACAACGGTCCAGGTGAATGTAGGTAAATGGATGTGGGTAGTCTAACCTGTCTGTGAATGAATGCTATCTATAGCAGGTATATGGGGAGAGTGGGGTAAATTGAGCCATTTTTTTTTTTACATTCAGAATCACTCCGTCAAGGGGAAATGCAGAATAGTATTCTTTCTAACAAAGATATGTATATATTTCAGGATGTTGTGTATCCATGGAAATAATCAGAATTGATGTAAACATTGCAGTTTTGAAAACATAGCTTGTCCAAAAAAAGTGGTATGTGGTAAATTGAGCCGCGGGACAGGATAAATTAATCCGCCTACACATTTACATTTACATTTTTTTTACATTTTAGTCATTTAGCAGACGCTCTTATCCAGAGCGACTCACAGGAGCAATTAGGGTTAAGTGCCTTGCTCAAGGGCACATTTACGTCATTTAGCAGATGCTCTTATCCAGAGCGACTACAAGTTGGTGCATTCACCCTATAGCCAGTGGGATAACCACTTTACAATTATACTTTTTTTTTCTGGGGGGGGGGGGGGGGTAGACATTACTTTATCCTATCCCAGGTGTTCCTTAAAGAGGTGGGGTTTTCAAATGTCTCCGGAAATGGTGAGTGACTCCGCTGTAGGGAGCTTGTTCCATTGGGGTGCCAGAGCAGCGAACAGTTTTGACTGGGCTGAGCGGGAACTATGCTTCCGCAGAGGTAGGGGAGCCAGCAGGCCAGATGTGGATGCGTATTTCTGTACTGAATAAAATATATTACCACTAACTTTATTTCCCAAACACAATTCAATACAGTCACAATAGCTTGTTTGTCTTTGAATCATTTTAAGCATATTTTAACACCTAAAACAAACACTTTTTAAAACACTTTTTACCTAGACCAGGCCCTCTTGTTACCTCATATCCCAGTGATAATGCCTTGCATTACGCCTGGGAAGAAAACACTTCAATTTGCTCAACTTGCCATTGGCTCAACCATTGGCTCAACTTACAACATGGCCATTGGCTCAACTTACCCCAAGGCAAACATTTTGACAATATTAGCCCACACAGCTTCAAGGATGCACTTTCATGATAGGTTTAAGACCTCATATTGAAGCTCATAAAAACTGATGTATAGAACAATCTTTAAATTATATCCTTTGGTTTAGATACAAACATCATGACACAATACCACAATAAATTCATTTGACTTGGTGAAAATTGTTTTTTTGGACCTAACTTGCTTACCACTTTTCCCATGTGATTTCTTCCTTCACAGACTCCATGAAATGAGGACCTCTTCCTAAATATTTGGTCAAATGATACATTTTGTGTATGGTTTCCTAGAAACTTACCCCTTCTTACCCCTTTGGCTCAACCTACCCCACTCTCCCCTACAGGTGTGTGTAGGTGAATGGACAGAGCTACTAGCCTTGCAATTAAAGGTGAGTTTCTCTTACCTGTAGGTCTGTCATCGGCTAGGGAGATGTTAGTGAAACTCCCGTCCTCTTCTTCCAACTCCCCTTCCATGACTGGACTGGAGTTTTCCCTGATTCCCCCTTTTAGTTTATGTTCCTCTCTACTCTAGCCTAAACGTTCTATTCTCCCTGTCTGCCTGTTTTCCCTTCCTCACTTCCGCTTGCTCTCTCTCCTTCTCACAGTCCCTCTTTTTATAGATTTGTTTTCTCTACCTGCTTTCTTTGTCTGTGTCACTCCCTTGCCCCTCTCTCACTCCTCCTCCCCCCTCCCCCCTTATTTCTCTAGCTCTCTCTCTCTCTCTCTTTCAGTGCCCAGCCCTCTAGGACACCTGTTCCTGTCAGGCGGCTCTCTCTCTCCTTCTGAATTATTTATGTTGTCACGGTTACCTGCCCAGATAACCTCGGTTACTGGACAGGCAGCAGGTGACACTAGTTTTTTTCCTGGGAAGCAGATTGGCCCATAAAGGGTTCAAATTTCAGGGAGGGTCATTTGTTGGTTGAAAAGAAACACAAAACACTCATGTGTCATAAAGTAGTATTGCGCGCACACACACACACACCACCTTTCCCCATGCACACACACTTTTCCCCATGCTCACTTGGTCACACATTAACTAGAGAAGGGCACTAAGTACACAGAGAGGTAAAGAGCCAGGAAACAACTGCACTCTCTTTCTCCATTCCTTTCTCTCTCTCTCTTTTTCTTTCTTTCTTTCTTTCTTTCTTTTTCTTTCTTTCTTTCTTTCTTTCTTCTTTTTCTTTCTTTCTTCTTTTTTTCTTTTCTTTCTTTCTTTCTTTCAGCCAGTCAACTACAACTACAGGCTAAGCTGTGGTGATCACAGGTAATTATTCTGCACTGACATCAGCCAGTCAACTACACTTTACTACAGTCATTGTAATTCATTGTAAATAGTGTAATTATTCTGCCTATACCTATTTATTGCCTTACCTCAGTTGAAAGAGATACAGCCATGGTGGTGATCATTGACAGTGTAGTAAGGAGCCCTTGGAACTGGGCTGGATTTGTATACGTACTGTGCCCTCTAATGGTAGAATGTAGACATTGCAGATGAACAACCCCCTCCAGAGCCGTATATAGGTCTTACCCACTTCCGTTGGGAGCTTGTTACTCAAGGCCGGTTAGCTCAGTTGGTTAGAGCGTCGTGCTAATAACGCGAAGGTCGCGGGTTCGATACCCGTACTGGCCAGGAGGTATTTTACTGAACTATGAATATTTACAGCGTCTCAAAACTCTACTGAGTGGGGTCTGCAAATTAGTTTTGAAATTAGTAATATGAATAGTCATTTATTGTTTTATTGTGGAGTGACATTTTAATGCTTTTTTTCTAACTCATTTGTAGGAGTCTTCATTAGTCTTTGATTATCCAAGGAAGGGAGGGTGGACAGGGGACTTTATAGACTAAGGAACAGAGAGACAGAATGGGAAAGAAACAGATAGACGGGTCAAACAATCATTTGATTCATTCATTATGTAGTTGTTGAAATTCAATCAGCAGTTGTCCCCTAATTTCTGCATATCACAACCCCCCCTCCCCCCCATACACACACAAACACACACAAACGCACACACACACACACACACACACACACACACACCACACTTTTCCCCATGCTCACTTGGTCACACATTAACTAGAGAAGGGCACTAAGTACACAGAGAGGTAAAGAGCCAGGAAACAACTGCACTCTCTTTCTCCACTCTTTCTTTTCTTTCTTTCTTTCTTTCTTTCTTTCTTTCTTTCTTTCTTTCTTTCTTTCTTTCTTTCTTTCTTTCTTTCTTTCTTTCTTTCTTTCTTTCTTTTCTTTCTTTCCTCATTTATTTCTCTCTCTCTCTCTCTCTCTCTCTCTCTCTCTCTCTCTTTCTCTCTCTGGTGTATTTAGTACAATGAGGTTGGCTCATTAAAGAAAGACAAAAAGTATGTCTGTCTCTCTCCCTCTCCTTTTCCTTCTCTGACTCAATTCTATTAAGGGGCTTTATTGGCATGGGAAACACATGTTTACATTGCCAAAGTAAGTGAAATGGATCAACAAAAGTGAAATAAACAATAAAAAGTGAACAGTAAATATTACACTCACAGAAGTTCCAAAAGAATAAAGACATTTCAAATGTCATATTATGTCTATATACAGTGTTGTAGCGATGTGCAAATAGTTAAAGTACAAAAGGGAAAATTAATATGGGTTGTATTTACAATGGTGTTTGTTCTTCACTGGTTGCCCTTGTCTTGTGGCAACAGGTCACACATCTTGCTGCTGTGATTGCACACTGTGTTATTTCACCCAATAGAAATGGGAGTTTATCAAAATTGGATTTGTTTTCTAATTCTTTGTGGGTCTGTGTAATCTGAGGGAAATATGTGTCTAATATGGACATACATTTGGCAGGAGGTTAGGAAGTGCAACTCAGTTTCCACCTCATTAGAGCCAGGTCTGCCTACGGCGGCCTTTCTCAATAGCAAGGCTATGCTCACTGAGTCTGTACATAGTCAAAGCTTTCCTTAAGTTTGGGTCAGTCACAGTGGTCAGGTATTCTGCCACTGTGTACTCTCTGTTTAGGGCCAAATAGCATTTTAGTTAGCGTTTTTTTTTGTTAATCATTTCCAATGTGTTAAGTAATTATCTTTTTGTTTTCTCATGATTTGGTTGGGTCTAATTGTGTTGTTGTTGTTGTTGTCCTGGGGCTCTGTGGGGTCTGTTTGTGTTTGTTAACAGAGCCCCAGGACCAACTTACTTAGGGGACTCTTCTCCAAGTTCATCTCTCTGTAGGTGATGGCTTTGTTATGGAAGGTTTGGGAATCGCTTCCTTTTAGGTGGTTATAGAATTGAACGTCTCTCTACTGTCAGGGACCAGGTCTCTCTCCCTCTCCTTTTCCCTCTCTGACTCCATTCATCTCTCTTTCCTCTGTAAGTGGTCTGTGTGAGTAGAGTAGACTCCTTGGTCACAGGGTCTGGCTGTGAAATGCTCCATTATATTCCATTAACTGACAGGTCACAGTCATTTATTCTGTAAATCAATGATCACTATTAAGTGTTGTTATTATCATGGGTATCATGTCAATTATTGGGTGCATTTTAATGTTTTTTTTCTAACTCATTTGTAGAGTTTTCTTTAGTTTTTTATTACCAAGGAAGGGGGGAGGCAGGGGATTTTAAACAAAGGAACAGAGAGCAAATGGAAAAAACAGATAGAGGGTCAAACAATCTTTTGTTCATTCTTTTTAGTTTTGAAATTGAATCAACAGTTGCCCCCAATTTCGTATCAAAATCCACCCCCCCTCCGCCCCCCCACACACAAACCCACCACACAAAAAAACAACCCAAACCAAAAACACACAACCCCAAAACCCAAAACCCCCCCAAAACACACCCAAAACCCACACACAACACCCCAAACACACACCCCACACACCCAACCCCCACAACCACCCTACTTTTCAGGTATGTGCAGTCTGCTACAGTTATATGAAAAACTTCTTGTTTTCCTTTTTCTCCTGGCCAGCCCGTGAGTGAGCCCCCAAATGGCCCCCTTTTCCCCCTAGGGCTCTGGTCAAAAGTAGTGCACAGTAGGGAAAATGGGATACAATTTGGGACACAAGCGTGATTTATTTTTAAAACACATGTTCTGTTGTCAAAAACTTCTGTGTTTTGGGACAGGTCATTCCCCGGTGTAAAGTGTGTGTGTGTGGGGGTGTTTTGTGTGTGTGGGGTTGTGTGTGGGGTGTGTGTCTGCCGGGGCTGTAAAGTTGGGAAAAAGGGTATTTATAAGATGAATTTCACGGAAAAGGATAGCCTTTAACACGCAAGGTTTAGTGATAATAAAAACCTTCCCTTTGGGACTTTCTTCTGTATGGGACCGGGCTTGGTCTGGGCGGGGAGAGAGAAAAAAAGAAGAGACGGTGTTGACTGGTGTAAACGACCTGAGATATTCAATTTTTTTCAATGGAAGAGATATGTGTTGTGAGGTTGGGTGTATGTGGGGGTTTTTTTTTCTTTTCTCTTTTCTCTCTCTCCCCCTCCCCCCCTCTCTCTCTCCCCTCTCTTCTCTCTTCCCCTGCTCTCTCATCTCTCATCATCTCCTCTCTCTCTCTCTCTCTCTCTCTCTCTCTCTCTCCCCCTCTCCCTCTGTGTGTTACTACATTGTATCCAGATGTCCAGTGTTGTTCTCCAGCACCTGCGTCCCTCCCTGGCCCCAGTACCGGTTTGACCCCTAGGCGACCTGGAAGTAGTCCAGACCCCCAATGAAGGGGCAGAATAAAGGTCGCTCCCACTCTCTATCTACCTCAGCTGTCTACACTTCCTGCCAACGTCACCGTGTGTGTGTGTGTCTTTCCTTCCTTATGGTCTGTGTGTCTGTGTGTGTGGCCAGTTGGTTAGTGAGCGGGGGCGGTTGTTTGGTGGACACCTGCTGGGAGACCAGGTTATCTACCTACTACGCCACAAGCTAACTAACAAAGCTTTATGGACCCTCTGTCTAGCCGCTAAGAGCAGTCTATAACTCTCATTCGGATTATACTCCCATGAGCTGAGGTTTTGATCTCAGAGAGCAGAGAGAGACAGAGGAAGAGGCAAAAGAGAAAGAGGTGGAGACAGCGGGGGTAAAGAGATAGAGAGGCGAGAGAGAGAGAGAGAGAGAGAGAGAGGAGAGAAGAGAGGAGGAGAGAGAGAGAGAAGAGAGAGAGAGAGAGAGAATGTTGGAGAGAGGGAGAGAGGGGGAGAGAGAAAGAGAGTGGGGCGAAAGAAGAGAAAGAGAGGGGTGAAAGATATGAGAGAGAGAGAAAGAAAGAGAGAGGGAAGGGAGAGGGAAAGGGAGGGAGAAAGCGGGAGAGAGCTAAAGAGGGGAGCAGAGAGAGAGGAATAAGAGAAGAGAGAAGAGGAGAGAGAACTGGTGGAAAGGGAGAGAGAGAAGGGGCGAGAGTGCAGGCAGTTAGACAATAGGCCGACGATAGTCAGCGTGGGTAGATGATAGGGAAGAGAACTAGAGAGAGAAGGAGAGAAAGAGGAGATAGGGAGGAGGAGAGGGAGAAGGTTAACATGGAGAGCGTTGAAAGGAAGTGATCACGGAGTGGAGAGATAGGAGAGATGAATAGACGTTGGGAGCTCGAAGAGGAAAGAGAAAGAGAAAGAGAGGAAAAGAGGGGGAGATTGCACATCGACAGAGAGAAGGTTTATAGAGCTAGACGGTTGTGTCGGGGAGGCCAGGCTCAAAGACTAGTGATAGAACGATGGAGATATAGAGCAGAAGAAGCGAGAGAGTGAAAGAGAGATGGAGAGAGCGAGAGCGAGAAAGAGATAGAGCTGAGATAGAGAGAGAGATAGAGAGAGAGAGATGAGAGAGTAGAGAGAAAGAGAGCTTGGTAGCGCGAGCGAGAGAAGAGAGAGAGAAAGAGAGAGAGGAGAGAGAGAGAGAGAGAGATAGATGGCCCGATGGGTGTTGACCTCTCTCTCTGTGGAGTGGTCCTCTCTCTTCCCCTGGTGTAGTTCAACACACCAGATTCCCCGACTTTTGGCAGAGCAAGACAAGGGGAAGAGGACACACACACAACACACAACATAACACACACACACACGCACTCATGGAGGTTGAGGATTGACGACGCGCAACTAATACACAGTGGTAATGCACGCGCATGCATACATCCACACACAGGGCTTGGAAAAGAGCACTGGTCCATCTGCCATCTCTCTGGCACTCAGGACATGGGGGTCTCAGAGCAGCCATAGAGCCTCACTGGGACAGACTTAGAACAGTGTGAGTCGGAGAGGCTGGTGGGAGGAGCTATTGGAGGATGGGCTCATTGTAATGAGCTCCTCCTCTGTGGTTTTCTGTCAGAGTTGGTGTGCAGTTGAAAGGACATCAGTTGAAGTGGGATGGAGTCATGGTGCATTTCCACTGAAGATTAACCAGAAAGACCCAGACTTTAGTGTTTCCACCTCCGCGGCCCGGCTGCTGGCACTCACTGGGCCCAGGGATGGGTAAAAATGACAAAATACAATTTACAAAATACCATAAAGATCAATGTATCAAAAATTTACCACAAAATGCTTATATTTTTAAATATTTAATTAAATATTTTTAAATGAAGAAATACATTTGCATGTAGCCGGCCCGAACAGCAACCACATTCCCAGTAACGGTTACAGAAACGTTTGACTTGCTCTGACTGTGCTATGCTGTTGTTTATCTACGTTAGTTGAATGCACTGACTGTAAAGGCAAAATCAAAGGAAACGTGAACGAGTGTGTACATGCTGGAATGAGAATGCACGGTAGGGAATGACAGGAAACAGACGGGCTGCCAACTAAATCTAAAATATACATTTATATATTTAGTTCATTTAGCAGACGCTCTTATCACACCATAGTGCCATCAGAATTCTATTACCAATGCAGGGTGAAAGGGGGCCACAAAATGTTGGACCGCTTTAAAAAATGGTGTGGAAAAGTATTTTTAAAATAAAAAATTACAGCTCTCGAAAGTATCTTATTACAAAATCCATTGGAGTGTAGTTCATCCAAGTGTAACAGAAATAGTGTCCATGCCTGACTGGGCCACGGCCTCAGTGGACCGGCTCTGATTTAGGGCTAACTGGGAACATGGGCTGAACACCTTTCTCACAAAAACAACTGTCTTAACTAGGCTCTTCTAAAGACCTTACTGTCAGCCCTAGCTATAGAAACACAATGTCCCTAGTATAGCATCAGGTGTATACACTAGTCCTGGAACACTGGTGTTACAGTGGGAAAGCAGCATCATTGAGTCCAAACGGCCTCTGTGTGTGTACTGAAGCAATCCTACCACGTTCCTTCTAGAGCTGTGGTCCAATTGTTTAGCTTCCTCCCCTGCTGGTGTTCACTCCCCATTTCTACATTTTAGTCATTTAGCAGACGCTCACCCCCCCCACTCATAGGATTGTTGTTACCATGGGGTAGAGACACGACAAGCTCTGCTATATAGACTCAAGTAACATCTCCTTCGAAGTAAAACAGAGCTTGTGTGAAGAAACTATCACACATACTGTATCTCGTGTGTGTTACACCTATAGAGTACTGTCACTGACTGTATAACAAAACTGTTGGTGAGGGAATTTTTAAAAAAACTGTTGGGAGGGAGTTTTAACTGTTGGTGAGGGAGTTTTAACTGTTGGTGAGGGAGTTTTAACTGTTGGTGAGGGAGTTTTAACTGTTGGTGAGGGAGTTTTAACTGTTGGTGAGGGAGTTTTAAAACTTCAGTTTGTGTCATAAACCCGACTGAAACGATTACTGACGTCTTTTCTAGAGGGGAACTACCCTAAGTAAAAATGTCTTAACCCCAAAACTCTCTCTCTCTCCTCTCTTCTCTCTCCCTCTCTCTCTTCCTCGTCTCTCTCTTCTCTCTCCTCTCCTCTTCTCTTCTTTTCCCCTCTCTCTTCTTTTCCTTTTCTCCTCCTCCCTCTCTCTTCTCTCTCTCTCTCCCTCTCTCTCTCTCTCTCTCTCTCCTCTCTCTTCTCCTCCCCTCTCCTTTTCTCTCTCCTCTCTCTTTTCTCTCTCTCTTCTCTCTCTCTCTCTCCCTGTTTTCCCTCTCTCTCTCCTCTCCTCCTCTCTCTCTCTTCTCTCCTCTCTCTCTTCCCTCTCTCTTCTCTCTGCTTCCCCTCCTCCCTCTCTCCCCTCTCTCTCCCTCTCTTGCCCTCTCTCTCTCTCTCTCTCTCCTCTCTTCGTCTTCCCCCCTCTCTCCCCCTCTCTCTCTCTCTCTCTCTCTCTCTCTCTCTCTCTCTCTCTCTTCCCTTCTCTCTTCTCTCTTCTCTTCTCTCTCTCTCTCTCTCTCTTTTTCTCTCTCTCTCTCTCCTCTCTCCCTCTCTCTCCTCTCTCTCTTCTCCCTCCCCTCATCTCTCTCCTCTCCTCTCCCCCTCCCTCTCTTCTCTCCTCTCTCCCCTTCCCCTTTTTCTCTCTCCTTTTCCTTTTCTCCCTCTCTCCCCCTCTCTCGTCTCTCTCTTCTCTCTTCTCTCTCCTCTTCTCTCTTCCTCTTCTCTCTCTTCTCCTCTCTCTCTCTCCTCTCCTCTCTCTTTTTCCTCTCTCTCGTCTCTCTCTTCTCTCTCTCTCCTTTTCTCTCCTTTCCCCCCTCTCCTCTCTCTCTCTCTCTCTCTCTCTCTCCTCTCTCTCTCTCTCTCTCTCTCTCTCTCTCTCTCTCTCTCTCTCCTCTCTCTCTCTCTCTCTCTCCCCTCTCTCTCTCTCTCTTCTCTCTCTCTCCCCTCTCCCTCCTCATCTTCTTCCCCCTCTCTCTCTCTCTTCTTCTTCCTTCCCTTTTCCTCTCTCCTCCCTTCCCTCCTTCGCCTTCTTTGCTTTCCTTCTTTTCCTCCTTTTTCTCTCTCTTCCCCCTTCTCCTTCTTTCCCCCTCTTCTCTCTCTCTCTCTCTCTCTCTCTTTTCTCTCTCTCTTCCTTCTCTCTTCTTCTTCTTTCTCTCTCTCTTTCTCTTCTCTCCTTCTCCCTCCCTCTCCCTCCTCCTCTTTCTTCCTCTTTCTTTCCTCTTCTCTCCCTCTCTCCTCTCCTCTCTCCCTTCTCCCTCCCCCCTCCCCTCTCTCCTCCTCCTCTCTCTCCCTCCTCTTCTCCCCCTCCTCTCCCCCTTTTTTCTCTCTCTCTTCTTCTTTTTCTTTCTTTATTTTTTTCGTCTTCTCTCTTCCTTTTCTTCTTTTTTCCTTTTTCTCTTTTCCTTTCTTTTCTTTCTCTTTTTCCTTCTTTCCTTTCTCTTTTCTCTTCTCCTTCTCTCTTTTTCTTTCTCTCTCTTCCTTTTCTTTTTTTCTCTTCCCCCTCCCCTCTGCTCCTTTCTTCCCCTTCCCCTCCCTTTTCTCTTTTTTTTTTCTTCCCCTGGTCTCTCCTCCCTCCTCTTTTCCTCTTCTCTTTTTTTTTTTTATTTTGTTTTTTTCCCTTCTCCTTTTTTTCCTTTTCTTTACCTTTTTTTTTTTTTCTTTCCCTTCCCCCTCTTTTTCCTCGTTTCTCTTTCCTTTCGTTCTTCCTCTTTCCTCTTCTTCCCTTCTTTTCCCTTTCTTTGTTTTTTTTTTTTGTTTTTTTTTTTTTTTTTTTTTTTTCTTCTTTTTCCTTTTTTTCTCTCCTCTTTTCTTCTCTTCCCCTCTTCTCTTCTTCTCTCTCTCTTCTCTCTCTCTGTTCTCTCTCCTCTCCTTTTCTCTCTCTCCTTCCTTTTCTCTCCTCTCTCTTCTCTCCTCTCTCCTCTCTCTCTCTCTCTCTCTCTCTCCTTTTCTCTCTCTCTCTCTCTCTCTCTCTCTCTCTCCTCCCCCTTTTCTTTTTTTTTCTTTTCCCCCCTTCCTCTCTCCTCTCCTCTCTTCCCTTCTTCCTCTTTCCCCTTTCCCTCTCTTATCTCTCCTTTCCCCCCTCTCTTTTTTCTCCCCCCTTTCTCCTCTTCCTTTCCCTTCGTCTCCCTTCCCCTTTCCTCTCCGTTTCTTTTCTCTTCCTCTTCTCTTCCTTTCTCCCTTCCCCTTCCCTTTCTCTTTCCCTTCTTTCCTTTTCCCTTTTCTCCGTTTTTCCCCTTACCGTCTTCGCTCTCAAATCCTTTTTTTTCCCCCTTCCCTGTTTCTTTTTTCCTTTTTTTTTCTTTTCTCTTTTCTTTCTCTTTTCCCCTCTCTCCTTTTTCTCTTCCTCTCCCTTCTCCTCTCCTCCTCGTCTCCTTTTTCCCCTCCTCTCTCCCTTTTTCTCTCTTTTCCTCCTCCCCCTCTCTCTCTTCTCTCTCTTCCTCTTCCTCCCCTCTTTTTCTCTCCTCTCTCTTCTCCCCCTCTTCTCCTCTCTCTTTTCCCCCTTTCCCCTTCCTCCGTTCCTTCTTCCTCCCTTTTTTCTTCTCTTAACTTTCTCTCCCCCCGCTCTCTCTCCCCGCACCCCCTCCCCCTTTTTCTTTTCCCCTCCTCCCCCTCTCTCTCTCTCTCTCCTCCCCTCGCCTCCCTCCTTTCCTTTCGTCTCCTCTCTTATTCTTTCCTCTTGTCTTTTTCTCCCTTTCTTCCCCCCATTTTTCCCTTTCCCCCCCTCCTTCCCTTCCCCTTTTTTCCCCCTTTTTCCCCCTTTTTTCCCTTCCCCTCCCTCTCCCTCCAAAACCCCCTCCCTCCCCAAATTTTTCCCCCCCCCCCCCCCTCCCCTCCCCCCTTCCCCGCCCTCCTCCTTTGGGGGGGTTTTTTTTTCCGTCCTCCTTTTCCCCTTCTATTTTTTTCCCCTTCCTCTTTCTTCCTCCTTCCCCCTCCCCCTCCCTCCTTCCTTCCTTTCCTTTTTTTTGTCTTCTCTCTCCCCCCCTTCTCTTTCCCCTCCTCCTTTTCTTTCCCCCTTTTCCATTCCTTTTTTTTCCCCTCTTTCTCTCTCTCTTCTCCTCCCTCCCTTTTCCTCTCGTTTCCCCTCATCTCCCTTCTCTCTCTCCTCCTTCCCCCCTCTCTCTCTCTCCTCTCCCCCCTCTCTCTCCTTTTCCCTTCACCCTCCTCTCCCCCCTCTCCCCTTTTCCCCTCCTCTCCTTCTCTCTCCCCTTCCCTCTCTCTTCCCCTCTCTCTCTTCTCTCCCCTCTCTCTCTCTCTCTCTCTTTCCTCTCTTTTCCCCCTCTCCTCCCCTCTCCTCTCTTCTCTCTTCTCTTTTCTCTCTCCTCCTCTCTCTTTCCCCCTCTTTCCTCTCTCTCTCTCTCTCTCCTTCTCTCCTCTCTCCCTCCTCCCTCTCCCCCTCTCCTTTTCCCCTCTCTCCTCTCTCCTTTCTCTCTTCCCCTTCCCCCTTTCTCTCCCTCTCTCTCTCCTCTCTTCCCTCTCCTCCCTTTTTTTCCCCGGGGGTTTTAAAAAAAACTTTTCCCTTCCTCTCCCTTTCTTTCTTTCTCTTCTTTTCTTTCTTTTCCTCATCTCTTTTTTTTCTTTTTTTCTCCTTCCCTTTTCTTCCTCCTCTTCCCCTTTCCTTTTTTTCCCCCTTTTTCCTTTTGTTTTTCTTTATCTTTTTCTAAAATTTCTCTTATTTTTCTCTTTCCCAAAAAACTAGTTTCACACCTCATGGGGTTTCAAGAAAAAAAGCCCCCCTGGGCCAAACTTACCGTTTTCACCCAATATCTTAATCTTTAAATATCAAAGCTTTTTAATTTGGTTTTGTAAGTCAGTTTCTTTCTCCCTTTCTCTCCCCTTTTCTTCTTCCCCTTTTTCTCTTTCCCTTTTTTTCCTTTTCCTTTCTATTTTTTTTTTTCTTATTTTTTCTTTTTTTTTTTCCTCTCTTTCCCCCTTTTTCCTTTGTTCCCCAAACCAACCTCTCCAGGATCCCCTCAACTCCGTATGGTTTTTAGGAAGTTGAAAGCTTTTAGTGTTTTTTAACATCTTTCTTTGCCCCTTCCCCCTCTCATCCTTTTTTTTCCCCTTTTCCCCCTTTTTCCAGCCATCATCCCCAAATCTCTCCCATTTTAACTGGGTTTAACCCCCCCACAACAAAACACTACTTCAAAGTACCAAAAGTGGGAGATTTTGCTTGAAACAAAAAATGCTTTTCTTCTTTTTGTTAAGTAGTTACTGTTGAAAATTAATTATTTGGTTTTTGGGTTGTCAAGGGTGTTTGCTGATGTGTTCCCCTTTTTTTGGTGCATATTTGGTTTAAGAAACCCCATTTAATTTTTGTGAAAAATCACTTTACTTTGTTCAAATTCATCATTTTCCCGTTTTTAATTTGACAAAAGGTTTTATGTTGCCGTTCCAACTCATGTGACCTGAATAAAGGGTTAAAAGTCTTTAGGACTTACAGGGTCTTGGTGTGGTGTTTTGCTTGTGGTGTTGGTGGTATAACACCCCCACCCCCTTTTTATTGGGTTTTTTTTTGGTCTTTGCTTTGGTCCACCCAATGGGTTTTCTGGTTTTTTTTGTTGTAAGCTAATGGCCATTTAAGGAAAACATTTTACCCCAAATTTAAAGGGTCTGGGAAATTATCCTACTAGCCATCCGAATGGGGAATGTATTTTGTGGTTGGGGTTTTAATTTTTTTTGTTTTTAGGCCCAGAAATGTAAGAGAGCACAATTCTGATAACATTTTGGGGGAAATTAAATTTTTTGGTTGGGGGTTGTATTTCTGTGTTCAAATTTTTGTTGGGTGTGGGTTTGTGGTTTGTGTTGTTTGTTTTTTATCTATTTTTTTTGTGTTGTTTGTGTTTGGCGTGGTCGTGGTGGTGGCCAGGGGGCTTTGTTGGCCGTTGGGCCATACTGCTTTGTGTTGGAACGGTAAGACTTTTTAAAGGGGGGATAAGGTCTGAGACCATCAATTTGTATAGCAGTCCCTCATGCCAAATTGAGTCAAAAGTTTTTTTGAAGTCAACAAAGCATTAGAAGACTTTGCCTTTGCCTGGTTTGTTTGTTTGTCAATTCGCGTGTGCAGGGTGAATAAGTGGTCTGTCATACGGTAATTTGGTAAAAAGCCAATTTGACATTTGCTCAGTATATTGTTTTCACTGAGGAAATGAGCTAGTCTGCTGTTAATGATAATGCAGAAGATCTTTCCAAGGTTGCTGTTGACGCATATCCCACGGTAGTTATTGGGGTCAAATTTGTCTCCACTTTTGTGGATTGGGGTGAACAGTCCTTGGTTCCAAATATTGGGGAAGATGCCAGAGCTAAGAATTATGTTAAAGAGTTTAAGTATAGCCAATTGGTCTGTATATTTTATCATTTCATTGAGGATACCATCAATACCACAGGCCTTTTTGGGTTGGAGGGTTTGTATTTTGTCCTGTAGTTCATTCAATGTAATTGGAGAATCCAGTGGGTTCTGGTAGTCTTTAATAGTTGATTCTAAGATTTGCATTTGATCACGTATATTTTTTTGCTGTTTGTTCTGTGTTATAGGGCCAAAAAGATTGGAGTCCAGGGTGGAGTGGTTGGCCAGGTAAACATTTGGTTTTGAGACATAGTCACGGGCAATACTTGCGTTTACCCGCTGTATGGTAACAGGGTGGAAGACTTTTGGTGGAAGCAGGGTGGAGATAAACACTGGTGCGTTGGGGAAAGTAGAAGAAGCTTTTTCAATCACTCCCTTGAATGCTGTGCTCTCAGGTCTTTTTTGCCTGTGTGTATTATTATGTGGCTGGGTGACCCTAGTTGGTCCTCAAACAGAAGGTCTAGGGCACGCTGGGTGTTTGGACACCAGAGTTTAGACACTGTGTGTTTGAGATAAAGTTTATTTTCTTGTATATTTTTCCCATTTGAGTCCATAAGGAGTACAATCTGTGGCTTGTGTATGTCCTCAGTGGGTGTGGGGGGGTTGTCAGGAGGGCAATCAGGGTGGCTGACGGGGGGGTGCTCAGAGGGGGTGGGATCCCCTGGGCTTGGGGTTCTTCATTTGTCTGTCCTGCTGTGATGTTGAGGCTGTGGTCAGGGTCTGGTTCTCTCTCTCTCTGTCCCTCTCTCTCTCCCTCTTTCTCTCTGCTTACCTGTAGTGTAGATTATTTAACACCTACACTTGAAGTCCTGAGCAGACAAACCGGCACAACGACTTGAGGGGCGTCGTTAGCTCTCCTGTGTGTGCGTGTGTTTAAAACTGGCTGTAACTGCTAAAGGACTGTTTATTACATACATGCATCAGACACAGCTATGAGACACACTCCCAAGTCACCTCCCTATTCCCTATACTGTGCACTACCTTTGACCAGGGGCCTATGTAGGAAATAGTGTGCCATTTGGGCCTAGAGCCAAACTAAGAGTTACAACCTGCAGATACACCTGACATGACAGAAATACACCAATATAATGTCTAGTGTTAGACAAACTGGCAACGCTTTACACAACATCTTTAGTTGCCTTGATATTACAAGCAAATAGTTATAACATTTATTTAATAATCCCTTGAAAACGGCACGCAGTTGTCAATGGTTTTAGCGAAGCTGGGGGCCTCCTTGACCCCTGGCAGGCAAATTGAACTTTCTTCACCTTAGTGTGACATTTTAATGATAACGACCTATACAGTAGTTCTTAGCAGGTCATTATTCACTCTAGCCATTGTGACATCACACACTCGAAAAAAAAATGCTGGGTTGCAGGCATTGGGTCACTTAGTTGGGTTGTTTTCTTTAGTAAGAGCAAGGCAGGGTTGGGTAATCCCAACCACCCAACATGTTGGGTTATTCACACAACCCAACTGGCTGGGTCAAAATAACCCAGCGTGTGGTCTGTCCAATATTTACCCAATGCACAGTTACCAAAAAAACAAATAACCTTCTGTGATATTGGCAAGCCTTGTGACACCTCTCCAGTGTGACATCACAATAACTGCTTAACTCAGAGAGAAATAATAATAATATAATTATTTTTATATAGCGCTTTCATTTCATGAAGAATCTTAAAGATGCTTTAAAAACGAAACAAAAAAAACAAGAATTCAGTTATAGATGATAGTTCATGTGGGGCTGTAAAATGATCTTCCACGGAGGCGGGCATGTCCAGACGACGTACAACTCCATCAGCTCGGATTCCTTTCTCCACTCCACTATCTGAGTGCACACTCCTCCGCCTCACAGTCCAAGGCTCGTTAGCAGATGAGGGGGAGGGGACACACATCAGGAAGACAGGTCCGGAGCCATTGATCAGGGCAGCCCCTTGCCATCCCCAGCCTCTCTGTAGGCTCAGTGGTAAACTACTCCTCCAGCACCCACCTGGGTGATGCCAGCTAGGTGCCGCTAGCGTGCCAAAGGCTCAGTGCCATCAGTTGCTGGAAAAGTCCACCTTGGAGTAACCACTCGGGAGATCCGCTCAATTCTTATGTTCTTGTTCAAATAAAAACAATAGCTAGCTAGCTAGTTAGCTAGCCTCTCAATTGTCTTAGCAAACCAACTAACTAGCCAGTTTTAAAACACTGTGGATCGATATACACTGAGTGTACAAAACACATTCATAATATTGAGTTGCACCCACCTTTTGCCCTCAGAACAGCCTCAATTCGTCGGGGGATGGACTCTACAAGGTGTTGAAAGTGTTCCACAGGGATGTTGGCCCATGTTGACTCCGATGCTTCCCACAGTTGTGTCAAGTTGGCTGGATGTCCTTTGGGTGATGGACCATTCTTGATACACACGGGAAACTGTTGAGCATGAAAAACCCAGCAGCGTTGCAGTTCTTGACACACTCAAACCGGTGCGCCTGGCACCTACTACCATACCCCGTTCAAAGGCACTTAAATATTTTGTCTTGCCCATTCACCCTCTGAATGGCACACATACACAATCCATATCTCAATTGTCTCAAGGCTTAACAATCTTTATTTAACCTGTCTCCTCCCCTTCATCTACACTGATTGAAGTGGATTTATGCTTTCAAAAAAATACTTCAAAACAAATATTTACAAATGTACAGGAACTCTCTGGTGGCTCCTGTAAATTATAGATAGAACTGCTGCAGGTCACTAGTTCTCTGCAGAGATAAAGAGGTGATGAGGGGTGGAGAGAGAGAGATGAAAGAGGAGGGAGCAGTTAGGAGCGGCGTCCATTTGTGTTGTGATGGACAAGTGCGGGGGTGGTATGTGTGTGGACAACAACATTCCAGTCATTCCTCTAGCACTAAGCTGGTCGGACCAGGCCGCAGCACCAGTTACAGCGAAACACACACATACACACGTATACACACACACACACACACACACACACAGCTGAGTCACTATGTTTACGTGTTGTTGTAATGAGGAGCAGACGTACTGTCCTGTACTATTCTGCAGTGTAATGCCTGATGAGAAATAGATTGGTCACTGTGTCATGTTACCACCAAGCATGACTTAGCAGAGAGAGAGAGAGAGAGACAGAGACAGAGACAGAGACAGAGACAGAGACAGAGACAGAGACAGAGACAGAGACAGAGACAGAGACAGAGACAGAGAGAGACAGAGACAGAGACAGAGACAGAGACAGAGACAGAGACAGAGACAGAGACAGAGACAGAGACAGAGACAGAGAGAGAGAGAGAGAGAGAGAGATACAGAGAGAGAGAGAGGGAGAAAGAGAGAGAGAGAGAGAGAGAGACAGAGAGAGACAGAGAGAGACAGAGAGAGAGAGATACAGACAGAGAGTCTGTCCAGAGAAAAAAAAACGATGTGGATAAAAATATTTTTGCCATGGATTAATTTAGTACCGTGAAGATGATGAGATCATAAGAAACAGAGTACAGACAAAGACAATGGTCCTTCTTGGTTTGTTGCTTACGTTGCTCATCTAGCTCTCACAATAGTGGAGGTTCATAAAATGGCGGACCCCATGCACTTACCTCGAACGCCTCATTTGCTAAGTTCACCATATTGTACAGTGCTCTCCATTAGTATCGTCATTAGCACAGTACACATGCTCCCAATTTCACCTCCAATACCCCGCTAATATGAAAAAATGTGTGCTGATTTATTGGTGCGTTGAACCATTTCCCGTGCCGTAGTTTTAAAACTCTGTGGATAGTGCTAAAACAATGACATCATTTCTGAATTCTGACATAGTTCTATAGTTGCCATGGCGCCCTAGTAGCAGCCCAAGCAAAGAGCTCCTATAAATGTGTACATATTTAGTTCTTTTTAGATGTTTTGAAATTGTTGTTATTTTTCAGCTCTTTTGTTTTTGATAACATTGAGTTTTTATTGCATATATCTGGTGTTTTTGAGCCACAAATGTGCAGATTGTCTGACAGGTTAACACTTTTTGGCTTGGCTAGCTAGCTTTTAAAATTTTTTTATGCATCTGGACACAATACCATATTTTTTGCTTAACCTGGCTGCCAGTTACTGATCTTTTGAGAACATCATTTTTAGGGGTCGCCTGAAGCGTGAGAGGAATGGGAGACAGAGGAACACAGCGGTGCTGAGGCAGAAGGCTCGTAGTGAGGACGACTGGCTACTACTCTGAACTTTGTGTGGTGAGCTTTCTGGCGCCCAGAGCTGCTGGGGCATCACCCAAGAGTGGAAGAGGAGAGGTCGAGTGGCAATAAGAGTCAGATCATCAGCAGACTCCATCACCGTCATCTAGCTCCCTTCGCTCAAGCCATGAACTGACCCTCTCCATCTTCGGAAAATGATGTCATGGCTTTAGAAGCTTCTGATAGGCTAATTGACATCATTTGAGTCAATTGGAGGTGTACCTGTGGATGTATTTCAAGGCCTACCTTCAAACCCAGTGCTTCTTTGCTTGACATCATGGGAAAAATCAAAAGAAATCAGCCAAGACATCAGAAAGAAAATGGTAGACCTCCACAAGACTGGTTCATCCTTGGGAGCAATTTCCAAATACCTGAAGGTACCACTTTCATCTGCACAAACAATAGTACGCAAGTTTAATCACCATGGGACCACGCAGCCGTCATACCGCTCAGGAAGGAGTTCTGTCTCCTAGAGATGAACGTACTTTGGTGCGAAAAGTGCAAATCAATCCCAGAACAACAGCAAAGGACCTTGTGAAGATGCTGGAAGAAACAGGTACAAAAGTATCTATATCCACAGTAAAACAAGTCCTATATCGACATAACCTGAAAGGCCGCTCAGCAAGGAAGAAGCCACTGCTCCAAAACCGCCATAAAAAAGCCAGACTACTACGGTTTGCAACTGCACATGGGGACAAAGATCGTACTTTTTGGAGAAATGTCCTCTGGTCTATTGAAACAGATCTAGAACTGTTTGGCCATAATGACCATCGTTATGTTTGGAGGAAAAAGGGGATGACTTGCAAGCCGAAGAACACCATCCCAACCGTGAAGCACAGGGGTGTCATGATCGTTATGAGAAGCGGACCAAGGCGCAGCGTGATAGGCGTACATACTTTTATTAAGTGTACACAACACGAACAAAAACAACAAAACGATACGTGAAGTCCTAGGTAATACAACAAACCATACGGAACAAGATCCCACAATAAACTAGTGAACACAGGCTGCTTAAGTATGGTCCCCAATCAGAGACAACGAGCTACAGCTGTCTCTGATTGGGAACCACCCTGGCCAACATAGAAATAAACGATCTAGAACAAAACCCATAGAAAACTAAACATAACAAGTCCACACCCTGGCTCAACATTTAAGAGTCCCCAGAGCCAGGGCGTGACAAGGGGTGGCAGCATCATGCTATAGGTTGCTTTGCTGCAGGAGGGACTGGTGCACTTCACAAAATAGATGGCAACGTGAGGAAGGAAAATTATGTGGATATATTGAAGCAACATCTCAAGACATCAGTCAGGAAGTTAAAGCTTGGTCGCAAATGGGTCTTCCAAATGGACAATGACCCCAAGCATACTTCCAAAGTTGTGGAAAAATGGCTTAAGGGCAACAAAGTCAAGGTATTGGAGTGGCCATCACAAAGCCCTGACCTCAATCCTATAGAAAATGTGTGGGCAAAACTGAAAAAGCATGTGTGAGCAAGGAGGCCTACAAATCTCACTCAGTTACACCAGCTCTGTCAGTAGGAATGGGCCAAAATTCACCCAACATATTGTGGGAAGCTTGTGGAAGGCTACCTGAAACGTTTGACCCAAGTTAAACAATTTAAAGGCAATGCTACCAAATACTAATTGAGTGTATGTAAACTTCTGACCCATTGGGAATGTGATGAAAGAAATAAAAGCTAAAATAAATAATTCTCTCTACTATTATTCTGACATTTCACATTATTAAAATAAAGTGGTGATCCTACTGACCTAAGGCAGAGAATGTTTTATCAGATGCTCTTACCCAGAGCAATTTACATTTAGTGAGTGCATAATTTTTTTTTTTCATACTAGCCCCCGGTGGGAATCAAACCCACAACCCTGGCGTTGCAAGCACCATGCTCTACCAACTGAGCTACACGGGGCCATGAATTGAGAAAAACTGAGTTTAAATGTATTTGGCTAAGGTGTATGTAAACTTCCGACTTCAACTGTAGCTAGTGTATTTTGATTTGACACCAGCCTATTTGTTGTTGTTTCTACGGTCTCCTGACCCAATAAAGAGAACTACAATGCATGACGAGCAGGTAGTGACGATTTCATTGCTCAGGAGGTTTCCTACGAAGTTATGAGTGGTCCTCTGTAGCTCAGCTGGTAGAGCACGGCGCTTGTAATGCCAAGGTAGTGGGTTCGATCCCCGGGACCACCCATACACAAAAATGTATGCACGCATGATTGGATAAAAGCATCTGCTAAATGGCTTATTATTATTATGAGCAGGCTGTCAGCATTATCCTGAGTGAGTGAGAGCTCCAAAACTAACTTAATCTCGTTCTACAAGAACAGAGAGTCAACGGCTACGGAGTCACAGTCGGACGGCGGGGTGGCGAGGCGCTGGCGAGGCGCCTTCAATGAAGAGTGAACTGTGCTGCCTGCCACTGGAGGACCTCCTCATCTCCCCCGTTGACCTCCTCCCTCTGCTCAAGCCATGTGGTTCCATCTTGACTGTTGAAGGCTTGAAACAGTCAACTTTCAACTCTGTCTGAAAATCTGTATCTTGTTTGTTTTGCTTTTTCAAGCGCTTTGGAATAATTGTTGTAATGAAAAGCGCTATAGAAGTTGAATAAATGATTGTTATTGTTATTATATTTATGTACCTTTACCAATAATCTGTTATTGTGATGTCACAATGGAGAGGTGTATGAATTTCTTTCTGAACTAAGCACAATGAGATGTCAGAATGTTCCATGGCATTGTGACATCATAATGGCTGGGATGATGATGGTCTCCTCTGTGATGTGGGTTCAGGAAACTGATGTGTTCTAACCTGCCCTATGTCCACTTCACTTCCTTTTCCTTCCTCTCTCTCTCTGTTCCTGTGTGTTGGACCTTCAGGGGGTTCGATAAGGGTGTAATACTCACACACACACAGGCACACACACACACTCACGGGCCACCAAATCAGCTCCAACCCTAACCCTATTGGATCATCTCAAAACCAATGGAGCAGATCCAGGGACACATGCAGCACATGTTGTCGTTGGGTGGCAGGGACTGGGAGTGTGTGTGTATGTGTGTGTGAGAGAGAGAGAGAGAGAGAGAGAGAGAGAGAGAGAGAGAGAGAGAGAGAGAGAGAGAGAGAGAGAGAGAGAGAGAGAGAGAGAGAGAGAGAGAGAGAGATACAGAGAGAGGAGAGAGAGAGAGAGAGAGAGAGAGAGAGAGAGAGAGAGAGAGAGAGAGAGAGAGAGAGAGAGAGAGAGAGAGAGAGAGAGAGAAAGAGAGGACCCCACTGACGATTTTTATGCACTATGCGGTCCCGTTCTGTGAGTTTGTGTGGCCTACCACTTCACAGCTGAGCCATTGTTGCTCCTAGACTTTTCCACTTCACAATAACGGGACATACAGTTGACCGGGGCAGCTCTAGCAGGGCAGAAATTTGACAAACTGACTTGTTGGAAAGGTGGCATCCTATGACGGTGCCACGTTGAAAGTCACTGAGCTCTTCAGTAAGGCCATTCTACTGCCAATGTTTGTCTATGGAGATTGCATGGCGGTGTGCTCGATTTTATACACCTGTCAGCAACAGGTGTGGCTGAAAAAGCAGAATCCACTAATTTGAAGGGGGTCCACATACCTTTGGCCGTGTAGCGTATTCTTCAATACAAGATGGGGCCGATAGACATGGACGCCCTGTTCCTGGCTCCTAAGCAACTTTTCAGTATTATTTTTTTTGTGTGTGTGTTATTTCTCACATTATTTGGTCAGAAGGTTTTTTGCATTATTACCTACAGCCGAAAATAACTTTTGGCCATTAGATCGGCGGTCACTCACCAGCATTTCGACCATAAATATGACTCTACCTGAATTGGATCCTTTGTTCATACCCCCCAAGGCAATTCCACTCATCCCAGAGGCTGCTCCAAGATGCCAACGGAGAAGAGGTATACGGAGTGGGCTCTTAGTTCGACACAGGAGGCGTGCATACCATCCACCGCTTCCGAGTATATTACTTGCTAATGTTCAGTCCCTAAACAATAAAGTAGACGAGCTCAGGGTGACGATCTCCTTCCAGAGAGGCATCAGGGACTGTAACGTAATCTGTTTCACGGAATCATGGTTCTCTCTGGATAAACTGTCCCTGTCCATACAGCCATCTGGGTTCTCAGTACAACGCGTGGACAGGAAGAAATAACTGTCTGGGAAAAAGAAAGGCGGAGGTGTTTCATGATTAACTACTCATGGTGTTATTGTGGTAATGTACAGGAACTGAAGTCCTTTTGTTCACCCGACCTGGAATACCTTACAATCAAATGCCGACCACATTACCTCCCGAGAGAATTACACTGGACTTTGTGCAAACTGGAAACCGCATATCCTGAGGCTGCATTTATTGTAGCTGGGGACTTTAATAAAGCAAATCTGAGGAAAATGCTACCGAAGTTTTATTAACACATTGCCTGCGCTACTCACGTCTCAAAAACTCTCGACCATTGCTACTCTTCCTTCCGGGATGGCTACAAGGCCCTCCCCCGCCCTCCCTTTGGCAAATCAGATCACACCTCCATTCTGCTCCTCCCTTCCTATAGGCAGAAACTCAAACAGGAAGTATCCGTGGTAAGGTCAGTTCAACGTTGGTCTGACCAATCGGAATATATGCTTCAAGATTGTTTTGATCATGCGAACTGGGATATGTTCCGGGTTGCCTCTGAGAATAACATTGATGTATACACTGAAATGGTGACTGAGTTCATCAGGAAGTGCAAAGGGGATGTTGTTCACACTGTGATGATTAAAACCTATCCAAACCAAAAACCGTAGATAGATGGCAGCATTCACGCAAAACTGAAAGCGGGAACCACTGTATTTAACCACGGCAAGGTGACTGGGAACATGGACGACTACAAACAGTCCAGTTATGCCCTCCGGTAGGCAATGAAATGGGCAAAACGTCAGTACAGAGACAAAGTGGAGTCACGATTCAATGGCTCAGACATGAGACGTATGTGGCAGAGACTCCAGACGATCACAGATTATAAAGGGAAAACCAGACACGTCGCGGACACTGACGTCTTGCTCCCGGACAAGCTAAACACCTTCTTTGTCCGCCTACTATCACAAGACATTCAAACCTCTCACTGGCAAAATACAAAAATACAAATACAAAATACAAACACTGCTGATGAGGGACACTGTCGTTCACGAGGACGGTGAGCTCTCGTTCTCCGTGGTCAATGTGAGTAAGACAAGCGTGTTAACCCTCGCATGGCTCCCGGCCCAGACGGCATCCTTACCCGCGTCCTCAGAGCATGTGCAGACCAGCTGGCTGGAGTGTTTTACGGACATATTCAATCTCTCCCTATCCCAGTCTGCTGTCCCCACTTGCTTCAAGATGTCCAGCATTGTTCCTGTACCCAAGAAAGCAAAGGTAACTGAACTAAATGACTATCGCCCCATAGCACTCACTTCTGTCATCATGAAGTGCTTTGAGGCTAGTTAATAAGGATCATATCACCTCTACCTTACCCGACACCTTAGACCCACTGCAATTTGCATACCACCCAAATAGATCCATGGATGACGCAATCTCCATTGCACTGCACACTGCCCTATCCCATCTGGACAAGAGGAATACCTATGTAAGAATGCTGTTCCTTGACTACAGCTCAGCCTTCAACACCATAGTACCCTCCAAGCTCATCACTAAGCTCAGGGCCCTGGGTCTGAACCCCGCCCTGTTCAACTGGGTCCTGGACTTCCTGACCTCCACTACGCTGATCCTCAACACAGGGGCCCCACAAGGGTGCGTGCTCAGCCCCCTCCTTTACTCCCTGTTCACCCATGACTGCTTGACCACGCACGTCTCCAACTCAATCATTTTGTTTGCAGACGACACAACAGTAGTAGGCCTGATTACCAACAACGGCGAGACAACCTTCAAGGTGGAGATGAGGGCCCTGGTGGAGTGGTGCCAGGAAAATAACCTCTCCCTCAACGTCATCAAAACGAAGGAGCTGATCGTGGACTTCAGGAGACAGCAGAGGGAGCACGCCCCTATCCACATCGACAGGACCACAGTGGAGAAGTGAAAAGCTTCAGGTCCCTCTGCGTACACATCACTGACATTCTGAAATGGTCCATCCACATAGACAGTGTGGTGAAGAACCTCAGGAGGCTGAAGAAAGTTGGCTTGGCCCCTAAAACCCTAACAAACTTCTACAGATGCACCATTGAGAGCATCCTGTCGGGCTGTATCACCTCCTGGTAGGGCAACTGCACCGTCCTTAACCTTAGGGCTCTCCAGATGGTGGTGCGGTCGGCCAAGTGCATCACCAGGGGCACACTGCCTGCCCCCCAGGACATCTACAGCACCCGGTGCCACAGGAAGGCCAAGAAGATCATGGACTTCAACCACCGGCGCCACGGCCTGTTCACCCTGCTACCATCTAGAAGGCGGGGTCAGTACAGGTGCATCAAAGCTGGGACCCAGAGACTGAAAAACAGCTATCTCAAGGCCAGACAGTTAAATAGTCACCACTGGTCTGCATCCGCCCAGTACCCTGCCCTAATCTTTAGTCACTGTCACTAGCCGGCATACCACCCGGTACTCGACCCTGCACCTTAGAGACTGCTGCCCTATGTACATAGTCATCAAATACTGGTCACTTTAATAATGTTTACATACTGTTTTACAGACTTCATATGTATATACTGTATTCTAGTCAAAGCCTATTTAACTATTGTTGTACATATACTACAGATATACTACATATTCTATCCATATACTGTCCATATCTATGTCCCATCATATACATATATATATATTTATATTCCAGACTCTGACATTGCTCATCCTAATATTTCTCAATTCCATGATTTTACTTTTTAGATTTGCATGTTTTGTTTTATATGGTTAGATATTACTGCACTGTTGGGAGCTAGGAACATAAGCATTTCGCTACACAATAACATCTGCTAAATATGTGTATGCGACCAATACACGTTGATTAGATTTTTATTTGAATTGTCGTTTCATATTTGTGAGCTACAACATTGCTTTGATGTTGCATTGCCTGGTTGTAGTTACAGTGACCGGCCACTAGGCCTACATGTATTCTGCTTTCATTCCACTGTTTATTCGCTACGGATCCGGCGTGGCTGTAACATGCATACTCCAGTCCGGGTTTTCCTCTGTGCCGTCGGGCTACTCACAGCCTCTAGCTGGTTTTTACTAAACTCTTGTCCTGATATCACTCCGCTGGCATGGAGGAGGATCGGTCTTGATTATTGTGATGGTGGCAGTGATCAGCTACTAGCGACCAGCCGAGAGATCACGGCCATGTCTTGAGGATTTCGATGTGCACCAGTTGACGGGACCCGGTTACCCATCACGACAACTCTTCTTCACGTTCAGCTTAGAGATTTTTACCGACCAAACCAATGAAATGCAGCAAGTTCACGGAGCAACTCCGGAGCCCCTTCGGTTCAAACAGCAAAACTTTTTCACAAAGGACAACATAATAAAACAACGGCGAGCTCGAGGCAGCGTCGGTCTGTTGTGTGTGTGAGTGGAGTTCGAGTGGGACTCGGAGGTAGTGATGATCGCCTGTAGCTTAATATCCGGTTGTGTCCTATGGAGTTATTACCTTTACTACTAGTCTGGCCGCGGTTGTTGTGTTGATTTACTGGTCAACCGACCGACTAGCTCGTTCTTGAAGCCTTCGTGCTGGGCTACGGGATATTGTTATCGGTGTTTTTCCATCAACGGGGCAAGGTGATATTTGAAAACAGTGTTGAATGGTGGAGCCACCGCGTCCTGTCCCGAAGGAGGGAACAAGAATCAACAACGACCACCGTTTGTTTACTGTCCTTACGGTCATTTGAATCACCCGGTCCCCGTCTTGTTCATCATAACGACCCTCTCCCCTTCCCTGTAACATTTAGCCTAGAAGACGAAGAGACTACTCGGAGGCTTGAGGGGAAGAAAAACTTATTCCAAAATACTAGCCTTTCGGGTGAATGATGGGGGACTTTGCAACCCCCGCTGCAGCGAACGGCAGTAACATTTGCATCAACAACAATGCCATGGCGAGCGGCATGAACCCGGGTGGAAACCCCAACAATGTGGGCATTCCCAAACACAGCACGGTAGTGGAGCGGCTACGGCAGAGGATAGAGGGGTGCAGGCGGCACCATGTCAACTGTGAGAACCGTTACCAGCAAGCCCACGCCGAGCAGCTGGAGATAGAACGGAGGGAGACGGTGAGTCTTTACCAGCGGAGCTTGGAGCAGAGGGCGAAGAAATCTGCAAACAGCAAGCATCAAAATAAACAGCAAGACCCCGAATCGGCGTCTTCGACCGAGCAGAGGAACAACACACTTATAGCGGTAAGTTAAAGAGACAGTCACCAGCCCAAGATGCCCGTTCTTTAGTCTACTCTACATAGTACCCCCCCCCCCCCCCCCCCCCAAAGTTGGGCTACAACTCAGCCGCCCCCGCTGGAAAAGTTGTTGAGAACATTCTTCTAACTACGCTCAGTGAATTGCTTTGAACTCACTACGGTTGTTTCAAAACACTGTGCCAACAAGCGCGTGTGTTTACAAAGAACGCAATCCACTAACTTCCCCCTTGCAGCCAACAACTAACTTTGCGCCTTGTTGTATTTTCAGAAAATGTCTTGCTGGCTGTGGTAGCCCTTTTGAGGGCAATGTTGCTTTGCTTTTAGACCAAGCTAACGTTAGCTTTGGAAGCTAAGTCTTTGGGAAAAGTGTCCGTAGCTAGTTGGTTGAACACATTTTCCGGGACTACTTGATAGGCGGATTACTTTTGAATTGACGACGAAGTTCCACACGAGTTCTTTGTTTTGGTAGCTAAACTGTTACATTTTCTCGGCGGAAATTTGTTGCAACATTGTTTCCCTACTCAGCAGACATTCTCGCCCACAGTTGACCACATTGTTGGCAACATTTGTCAGTTGTTACAGTTCAGCAAATTTCCAGCTATTCTTCAAATATGAATCTCATAACGGTTGAGAGTACTATAGTAGCCTATATTTCTCCAGTCGTGATTTCTACTTGACAGTCTCGTCTGGGTGTATGAGAGCGGAACAGACTTGGAATAGAGGAACCTACTAGAACTAGGATACTAGACAGCTTGATAAAAAAAGCTCTCCGACAGGGACGTAATAAGCTTCAATGCTACAGTCTGAACTATAGTTTAAAGGGGAGGGGAGGGTCGGGGGGGAACCAGGGGGGTTACTACACTATTATGTGGATAGGCTACTTTTGCTTTTGATAGAGCTAGATTAACAGACAATGGCCAATGCATTTTTATGTTTTCCGACTATCATGAAACGTACGTTTTTACATGCATACTAATAATTCGATATTAAACTGATTATGGCAGTAGGCAGTTTATGCAATAGTCGTTTTATCTTAATCGGCTTAATGTCAACATCGAAGTAACCATACGCCGATTAAATACCTGGTTTTCTGAGCAATCTTTAGGATTATTAGGACATGTAAACGCCTTAATATAATAATCGACGATCCAGCAGTGTATTTGATCTGCGCATGTGCTAGCACCAGCCGAGGGAGGCGCCCTCTTTTAGCACGAGTGAAGTGAGTTCGGAACAGCTAGAAGTAGTTTTCACATACAAACTTTATGTCAGAACTATGTTGCCTAAAATAACATGCTCGCTATGGTTTAACGTTTATTTTGATTGGCAATTTTCTGGATTTATCAGAGTGCCATCAGGTAGCCTGATTTCAGATGTCATGTAAACATGATTATTAGGGAAATCGTTCTTGCAAAGCATGTAAACGTTTTAATCGAACTATCATATTAAATCGCATTATTGTGTGTACTGCGCATGTAACCACACTGACAAACGCACTATTTTGTGTCAGTCAAGGTCCGTGTTGTGTAGACTTTTGCGTTGTGATCTGTCTTTGGGATCACGACTTTAAACCATAAGCTTCTGTGAAAAGGAGAAACCAATAGAGTAAATAATCTCTCTCCTTGTTCATTCACTCCTCTCTACAACAACGAGTCGGAATGCGCCGACATTGCCCCTTTTGTTGCAGCGGTGGCCAATATGCCTTTGAAATGCTAAGTAGTATCTCGTTGGCGCTCTCATTTCATTTCTGGAGGCAACAAACTAAGTAGCAAACAAGAAAGCAGATAACGCTACTCCCCCTCGCGGTGCCGTTTTTAGGAGTCGTATATCGAGCAGAGGCAGCGGTGATTGCAATAGAAAAACGACCTACCGCTTCGTGTGGACATTTAACCGAACCGCCCATTAGCTGGTCTTAAGGAAACAGTAGCACCATTTTATTTTCGCTCTCTTCAATCTCTTTCCCAGCCTGAGCCCAGGAATAAACCAACTACCAGGCGGCAGCTAGATGGCTGTATGTAGTCACTCTATATGTTGCAAAGCAAACCAAGGCTGTCAGTAGCTTACAAAACTATACATTCATGTAACGGTTACTGTGTGAGTAGAGTTGACACTGGGTTTTAGGGTTCTCTCCTTTTGCCTCACACCAGGGCTCTGGGCTGACCTTTCTTTACAAGGAGCACTATGAAAAATATTTGAGGTAATAAAGCTACAATCATTCATTTATCTTGGTACGCTTGTGCTCCCAAAATAAAAATTCCAGGTTGCACAGCAAAATATTTAGGCGCACATGCGATTTGAACTGATCGCACGGTAGAGCCCTGCAAACGGGGTGCGTCCCAAATGGCACCCAGTTCCTTATGGCTCTGGTCAAAAGTAGTGCACTAAATAGGGAATAGGGTGCCATTTGAGGCGGAACCCAGGTTCTCTCTCTCTCTCTCGCCCCATAAGGTCCCAGACACACCCGTGGCGAGGCATGACAGCCCCTGTAATTACGGTAAACGTTAGAGAGCTATTAGAGTGAGAGGGAGTCCTTTTGGATTTCATGCTGCCTTTTCCCACCAGCCACCACTATTACAGGCTTAGGAAGGTCTCCTCTGTGGTAGTCTCTTCTCACAGCCGGTGAGTCCTGAGTCTGGAGAGAGAGAGACTACCTCTTTTGAGGTGAGCGTAAGGGTAGACTGCCTCAGTGCAAGTAGTCACATAAACAGCCTACTACCATGTCTGTGGATCATGTCCTCAGCAGGCTATTTGCTTTTTCAAGCGGTCTAATACTTTTTTGGATATATCCTAAGCTACAATATCTAGGCAGTGTATGTTGTTGTTGTTGTTATTATGAGTAGTAGAGTATGAAATTGTATACAGCGAGTGACACCAATAATAATTAACATATACATAACATCAGCTCATGTCGGAGAGCAGATTCTCTCTCCTCTCCAGTCTACACATCTCTCTCTCTCTCTGTCTGTGTCAGCCCCTCATTTCTCAGCCAGAGGTGAAGTGTTATCACTCTACCATTTTCTTTTCTTTGTCTGTCTTGTTTTTCTCACAGGGAGGTTCCATCACTCATTCCACAGCGGTGTGTGTTTCAATCTGACTCGAGAGCTGTGTGTTATTGTTGGGTTATGGGCTTGTAGTGTAACCGTCAGGTTATAACTAGTCTATTAAGACTCAAGAAGGAGTTATAAACACTTTATTACCAGTCTACACATTATATAAATGTTCAGGGTTACATATCTGTGTGTGTAGTGTTTCATTAGACACAGACATGCAAGCTCAGGCCGGAGTTAGTATTTGGCCCACTACTCCTTTCCTTGGCATGCACTCTAGTATGGAATGACACTCACACGACACACACACACTCTCTCCTAGCAGAAGGGCTTGAGTGTGGGCGGCTGAGTTTCATGAATTTTCTGTCCCACTGAGGTTTTCCTCTTCTCTCCCCCCCCCCTCCCTCTGTTCCTTTGCTCTCCTCCCTTACTCTTCACCTTATTGTCTCCTCACCTTTCCTCTCTACCACTACCTCTCTACCACTACCTCTTCCTACCACTACCTCTTCTAATCTATCCTCCTAACTTTCTTCTCCAATCCCTACTCTCCTCCTATCTTCTCTCCCTCCTCCATCCTATCCTCCCTCTCCAATGTCCCTTCTCCTCCTATCCCCCCTCTCCAATGTCCCTAACTCTCCTCCTATCCCCCCTCTCCAATGTCCCTAACTCTCCTCCTATCCTCCCTCTCCAATGTCCCTAACTCTCCATCCTATCCTCCCTCTCCAATGTCCCTAACTCTCCTCCTATCCCCCCCTCTCCAATGTCCCTAACTCTCCTCCTATCCTCCCTCTCCAATGTCCCTAACTCTCTCTCTATCCTGCCTCTCCAATGTCCCTAACTCTCCTCCTATCCTCCCTCTCCAATGTCCCTAACTCTCCTCCTATCCTCCCTCTCCATGTCCCTAACTCTCCTCCTATCCTCCCTCTCCAATGTCCCTAACTCTCCTCCTATCCTCCCTCTCCAATGTCCCTAACTCTCCTCCTATCCTCCCTCTCCAATGTCCCTAACTCTCCTCCTATCCTCCCTCTCCAATGTCCCTAACTCTCCTCCTCTCCTCCCTCTCCAATGTCCCTAACTCTCCTCCTATCCTCCCTCTCCAATGTCCCTAACTCTCCTCCTATCCTCCCTCTCCAATGTCCCTAACTCTCCTCCTATCCTCCCTCTCCAATGTCCCTAACTCTCCTCCTCTCCTCCCTCTCCAATGTCCCTAACTCTCCTCCTATCCTCCCTCTCCAATGTCCCTAACTCTCCTCCTATCCTCCCTCTCCAATGTCCCTAACTCTCCTCCTCCTATCCTCCCTCTCCAATGTCCCTAACTCTCCTCCTATCCTCCCTCTCCAATGTCCCTAACTCTCCTCCTATCCTCCCTCTCCAATGTCCCTAACTCTCCTCCTATCCTCCCTCTCCAATGTCCCTAACTCTCCTCCTATCCTCCCTCTCCAATGTCCCTAACTCTCCTCCTATCCTCCCTCTCCAATGTCCCTAACTCTCCTCCTATCCTCCCTCTCCAATGTCCCTAACTCTCCTCCTACCCTCCCTCTCCAATGTCCCTAACTCTCCTCCTATCCTCCCTCTCCAATGTCCCTAACTCTCCTCCTCTCCTCCCTCTCCTCCCCTGCTATCCGGTGTCAGTATTAGCTAAAGCGGTGGTGGTGATGTGGTATTGTTAATACAGTCTGGGACCGCTGCCCAGCAGCTATATTTAACCCAGTGAGCTGGCATGGAGCACACACACACACACACACACACACACACACACACTGAGTAGGCCCATGACGCTGAGTAGGCCCATGACTTTGACGTCACACACACGCAGCGTACAACCCGCCAAATTCCCCTCAGTCACAACAGGGCTCAGAGCTGTTGTGTTCTCTCTCTCTTCCCATTCTCCTGTTTTCTGTCTGTCTCTGTCTCTGACATTCCTCTCTCTCTCTGGCTCTCCCCTCCTCCTTTCCGTGTCTCTCTCTGTTTCATATTCTCTCCTTCTCCCCTCTCTCTCCCCCATTCCTCTCTACGTCTCTCTCTGTTTCAACCCCCCCCCCCCTCTCCTTCTCTCCCTCCTCTGGATGTTTTCAATTTGGCCAGGCTATGTGACCACATTCCCCTCCTCCCAGGCATGTTCACATGTTCATCAGACTGCCCTGCACCCTGTACTAGGCCTCTCTCCACAGCCTCACACTGTGTACACAGAGAAGTGTGTGTGTCACTGTGTGTGTGTGTGTGTGTGTGTGTGTGTGTCTTGTGTGTGTGTGTGTGTGTGTGTCTTAGTGTGTTGGGTGTGTGTGAGTAATGTTATGTTCTTCTCTAGAATACCTCTGTGGATAGTTGTGCCAACAATGGCCAAAGTCCCAGCAGAGAAGAATGTGTATTGAAGACGTACCCGTCTACTTGCTAGGCTATATAGAGCCCAGGCCTAACTATTATAAGACATCTGGAGATTTCCACACAGGCCTGTGTCTGGGAGGATTGAGTGGATGCTTTCTTGTTCTACAGTATGGCTTTGTTGACCCATAAGTTCCCTGGTTGTGTAAGACTGTGTGTGTTGAATGTAACAAGCGTGAAAACGTACTGCGCGTTTTTTGCGTGTTCCTTATGCGCTTGAAGACACTCTGTTGTTCATGTTGTCGTGATTGTTGAACCGTAGCCACATCACAGGAGAATAGAGTTATTAATGTGACTTTAGTTGTTCTATAAACGTTGGGCTGTGTGTGTTTTGATTTTTTAATACATTGTAAGGCTGCATGATGAGACTCTAATGATGATTTGAAAAAAAGTCGCTTGAAAGACAAAAGCTCTGCTTAGATTTTTGCGCAGGCTGTGCTACATCAGTCACTCATTCACAATTTGACAAGCACTTGATAATGCCTAGAATTTCACGGCGGCATCCCCTTTGTGTGGCCGTAATGCACCCTAAAAAAAATCCATGCCTTTTGCGGCCAGTGGCCGTTGTGCCCTTCTCCCTAAGTGCTGCGCGCTCCATCACGTGGTCAGGTCTTTCTCACAGGCTACAAGTGAAGACAGACACATCGGGGACGCAACTGCGCGCGTCCTTATCCAATTCCAAGGTGCATATTGAAGACAGTGGAAGAACTGTCTACTTTTACTTTTCATCAGCCAACAAGATGAGTAGGCCTAACGAACAGCAAAAGCACTAGCCTATGTCAATCTACTATCCCCCATAGTACAAAAGTCGACCCATTCTGTGCGAGAAATAAATATTCCAAACATAGTCTGGGACAGTTGTGGGATGCGATAGATCCCAAATTAATACAACCACTAGCATCAAAAAAAACATTTTTTACGCAATGAGGCTGACGCAACAGATCAGAACGTTTAGCTTAAAATGTTGATAAACTATTAGGCTGTTTCTTCACATTATAAGCGCCGCAATGCGCACATGGTAGTAGGCTATAAGCGTAAATGTTCCATTAGCAGAAAACACCATTATCAACAGTGACCGCAAATGCAATTATGCATGTAATGCTTTTATTATAAAGGTGCATTTCTAAACTTGAAACTCACTGCGCTGCTTATGTATGCCAGTTAGGCTCTACACCCCTTGTAAAGCAGATTCATGTGCTTAATTTTAAGAAGTTATTTGGCCACTTTAGTTGTGATACAAACCTTATTAAAACATATAGGCCTATTGGCTAGACTATATGTGGTGTGCGACTATGATTTAGAAAAAGGCATTGTTTATTATGCTGGGCATCATTCAGAAGTGATAATATATCATTCACAAGTGATAGGCTAATATTGTCACCCATCAGACTATTGTTGATTTAATCCTGTCTTTACATATGCTAAATAATATATGTGTGAAATTTGTTTTGATTTAGAATGGACCATTATCATGCACCTGTATCAAAGCAGGGCAGTGGGGAAAAATACATGTCATCTATGCACTTAAATAGCGAATGGAGGACGCTTTTCCCCGTGGTTTATTTTCATGCCAGCCAGGTAGGCTATACTCCTGTTGTAAATATAAGCAATGTGCTTAATATTAGTAAAGTTGAGAAATAAATATAGTAGGCCTAGCCTATAGAAAGCTGATGGGATCCTCCTGTTTTTAGTAGAGGCCATCACTCTGTTTTCTCGCACGAAATTGCATAGCCTATTGAAATGTTGCGCAACATGAGCTCATGGGCTCTCATGAAGTGGTTGATTAGATTTTCGAAAAACATTTGCATTGATGTCAGAGTGATTAGAGGGACAATAGAGTGCTGATTACCAGGCAGTTAGCAAGTTTGGTAGGCTACTAATGACCAGCAGCAGCATCAGAGCTTGGAGAAGCCTAATTACCGTGACTTAAACGGTCACATGGAATTTGACTGCTTTCATGACTTGTGACAGCCGGTGTGGCGGTAATACGGTCACCGCAACAGCCCTAGCCGTGATCCCACTCCCTGCGGGTGTCTGGGGGGGGGAGTTGGGGTATGCAATACATTATTTTCCATTACAGACTTGTACAAGTGTCTAACAGGACAAATATAAACACCCCACATTGTTGAGGCTTGCTTTATTAGTGTGATTAGCCTGTTAGCAGTCAGCTAGCTGTGTGTCTTGTCTGAGAGGTAGCCCACTTGACATTATTGATGCTGGGCAACCGTTCCTGCTCCTGACAAACACACACGCATGTTAATTATGAATGACGCAGTTACCACAGCCCACTAGGTTATACTGTTGTATCCGTGTGTGTCTGTGACCGTGTGTGTGTGTACAGTGCATTCGGAAAGTATTCAGACCCCTTGATTTTTTCCCACATTTTGTTACGTTACAGCCTTATTCTAAAATGGATTAAATAAAAACATTTCCTCATCAATCTACACCCAATACCCCATAATGACAAAGCAAAAACAGGATTTTAGAAATTTTTGCTATTTTATTACAAATAAAAAACGGAAATATCACCTTACATAAGTATTCAGACCCTTTATTCAGTACTTTGTTGAAGCACCTTTGGCAGCGATTTCAGCCTTGAGTCTTCTTGGGTATGACGCTACAAGCGTAGCACATCTGTATTTGGGGAGTTTCTCCCATTCTTCTCTGCAGATCCTCTCAAGCTCTGTCAGGTTGGATGGGGAGCGTCGCTGCACAGCTATTTTCAGGTCTCTCCAGAGATGTTCGATCGGGTTCAAGTCCAGGCTCTGGCTTGGCCACTCAAGGAAATTCAGAGACTTGTCCCGAAGCCACTCCTGCGTTGTCTTGGCTGTGTGCTTAGGGTCGTTGTCCTGTTGGAAGGTGAACCTTCGCCCCAGTCTGAGCTCCTGAGCGCTCTGGAGCAGGTTTTCATCAAGGATCTCTCTGTACTTTGCTCCGTTCATGTTTCCCTTGATCCTGACTGATTCGACCTCATGGCCTGGTTTTTGTTCTGACATGCACTGTCAACTGTGGGACCTTATATAGACAGGTGTGTGCCTTTCCAAATCATGTCCAATCAATTATATTTATCACAGGTATACTCCAATCAAGTTGAGTCCAATCAAGGATGATCAGTGGAAACAGGATGCACCTGAGCTCAATTTCGAGTCTCATAGCAAAGGGTCTGAATACTTATGTAAATAATCTATTTCTGTTTTTTATTTTTAATATGTGCAGAAATTTCTAAAAACCTGTTTTTGCTTTGTCATTATGGGGTATTGTGTGTAGATTGATGAGGGAAAAAATAATTTAATCAATTTTAGGATAAGGCTGTAACGTAACAATGTGGAAAAATTGAAGGGGTCTGAATACTTTCCGAATGCACTGTATGTGTGTCGTGGCTTTTCAGGAAATGTGTATCATCTGTTATGATTGGACATCAGGGCTTAATCTCTCCCCACTCCAGTCCATCATGTAATCTCTGACACACTCCGAGCAGAATCATAATACTTACTAACACTAACTGTTACCCTCCTGGTGGTCTCTGTGTTTGGTTCATTATGTCAATACCACGAGCAGTAAACCCCCAGAGATATGGTATTGAGTTGAGGCTTACACACACACACACACACACACACACTAGTGTGTGTCGTCACCCTGTGTAGCACGAGGCAGATGGGACACAGTGGACATCAGCTTGGCTCTGAGGGTAACGTGCTGCTAAACACAATCCATATGACGGGCTTCCTCTCCCCTCTTCCTCTCCCTCTCCTCTTCTCCACCCCCAGTGGTGATCTCTTGTTCATCCTAGCTGGCTTAGCCCAATAAAGCTCTCTCGGCTCGTCGCGCCCACGACAACCGAGAGGCCAAATCCTCATCTAAGAAGGAATTACTCTGCAGGCTCAGGTTTACCTAGCTACCTGTATAAACACACACACACAAGACACACAAGACATAACACACACACAAACTACACACATATCTGTATGATGTTATTCCTGCTGGAGACGCACCTTCTAATCGAACCCCGCCATGACATTTTTATGAACGTTCCCTGGGAGTGTGTGTGTGTGTGTGTGTGCGTGCAAGTGGGTGTGTGTCTGCGTGAGAGTACTCGGGTGTGTGTGTGAGCCTCTGCGTGCTTGTTAGTGTGTGTGTGGGCTGCATCAATAGCCATTAGAGCACCAGGCTGAGTAATTGTGCTACAGTGGGTACTGCAGAAACACTGCCTGAGAAAAAACACATTATCTGATAATACTGCAGCGACAATATGAAGAAGAGAAAAATGGAGGCAGGAGAGAGCGAGAGAGATGTATGGCGGGGAAGACTGCACAGTGGTGGCTTTTGGACAGGAGAAGAGGCGACACGTTTGGGACCTGTTTGAAAGTGATTGTGATTGTCCCTTTTTGATGATGTAAGCGTGCGGGATTGTTTTGGTTCTGAGTAGGAGGAGTGGTTGATTGGAGGATTGCTCTTTCTCATTATAATTCATATTTCTATATTTCCATAATTATCTTCCCTGTATCAGCTCTCCCCCCTCCTACTCCATCTAGGTCTATCCTTCTTTCCCTCCTCTCTAGTCTTTCTCCTCCCTCACATTTCTCTATCTCTCAATTCAATTCAATTTCTTTCCCTTTGTCCTCCCTATCTCTCTCTCTCTCTCTCTCTCTCTCTCTCTCTCTCTGTCTCTCTCTCTCTCTCTCTCTCTCTCTCTCTCTCTCTCTCTCTCTCTCTCTCTCTCTCTCTCTCTCTCTCTCTCTCTCTCTCTCTCTCTCTCTCTCTCTCTCTCTCTCAGTCAGTCTCTCTAGTCTCTCTCTCTCTCTCTCTCTCTCTCTCTCTCTGTGTGAGCAGTCCAGTCAGTCTGTAGTCTGTGTTAATGACTTCCTGGTAGCTTCCTAAAATAGCCCTGATAACAATCACAAACAAGGAAGAGAACAGGGCTGATGTCCCCCAAACCCCCCCCCCCCCCCCCCCCCCCCCCTCTCTCTGTCCATCCAGTTAAACGGGTTGTTTGCTTTGGGGAGAAGAGGAAGGAGAAGAAGACTGTCTTTCTCTCATGCTCTCGCTCTTTCTTTCTCTCTCTTACTCTCTCTCTCGATGAGTGTGCTTGATGCATGTCGCGTTGGAGCTTCTCAAAGTCAGGGTGCATGGTCAACAGTGCGCACCTCATCTCTGCTGTCACATCCAACCTGGATCGATATTTGGTTTTACGTGCTTTTCAAGACAACTGGGAACTCTGAAAAATACGAGGTCAAATCATGATGTCAGTGATTTTCAGGTGGGAATGTTGGAGCTCTAGAAAGACGCCCGAGTTCCCTAGTTGGAATTCCGAGTTGGATGACCATGCAAAACTATTTTTCCCAGTTGGAGCTAGTTTTTTTCAGAGTTCCAAGTTGTCTTGAACGCACTGATGTCGGACATTTCCGACTTCCGAGTTCCCAGTTGTTTTGAACGCGGCACTAATGCAGACGAGAGCACTGCTGAATCCAGCTTCACACAGATATGAGCTGGCGAACGGTACCATGAGTTTTAATACTCTGAGGGAGACGGCAGGGTATTGCCTTTGATTCAGATTCAAGCGCATCCATCAAGTGCGGCCTTTTCCCATGTTCTAAGGGCACTCTGGTTGAATTTTATCTTTTACATTTTTAACCACATTACAATGATTTTGAGAAAAATACGTGTATTTTTTCTTCTTCTTCAGGATTTGTGAAATTCTCGGGGTCGCGACCCCTAGTTTGGGAACCGCTGGTCTAGGGGCTCATCCAAAATGGTACTAGGCCCTTTAATGTAATGTAGTATAATAATAATATGCCCTTCAACAGATGCTTTTATCCTACAGTAGTGGGGGAATACATTTTCATATGGGTGGCCCCAGCGGGAATCGAACCCACAGCCCTGCTCTACACATCTCTCGTATACTGTTCTATTCTGCTGTTCTACTAGAGATGTGTTGCCGCTGTGCTTCAGAACAGGCTGCTGTTATGTGGCTAGTCTATTGTCATGTGTAGCATGTACAAGTCACACTCCCTCGCTTCTCTCCTTCTCTACCCCCTCCTCTCCCTCCTCCCTCGCTTCTCTCTTTCTCTACCCCCTGCTCTCTCTCCTCCCTCTATCTCTCTCCTTCTCTAACCCCTCCTCTCTCCTCGCTCCTTCTCTCTCTATCTCTCTCCTTCTCTACCCCCTCCTCTCTCTCTCTCCATCTCTCTCTCTCTCTCTCTTCATCTCTCCCTCCGGGGTGTGTGACCGGGGGACTGGCTGCTTTTGCGGATTGTCTCATGGCGTTGTCATGGTGACGGTGATGCAGAGGCTGCCTGTCTGCTCAGATATGTCAAGTGTGTGTGTGTGTGTGTGTGAGAGAGTAAGGTAGAGGGAGAGAGAGAGAGTGTGTCTAGTGTACTGTGTGTTAGAAAGAGGTAGAGGAAAAGCGAGGGAGAAACGGAGAGAGAGAGTGTGGTTTCTGAATGTCTGTGTGTTTCAGTTGGACTGTGTGTGTCTGTTTCTGTGATAAAAAGCCGGGCGGCTCTGCTTCGAGAGGAAGTGTTTGGAGAATTATGTAATGTCCTCTTTTTCAAGAAAAAATACCTGAAGGAAAGAAAAAACGGATTATTTATCTTTCTTTCTGAAAATCACACATTTCCACTATCAAATACTAAACATACTGCTCTCGTCCCCTACTGCCCTCGTCCCCTACTGCCCTCGTCCCCTACTGCCCTCGTCCCCTACTGCCCTCGTCCCCTACTGCCCTCGTCCCTCTACTGCCCTCGTCTGCCCTCGTCCACTACTGCCCTCGTCCCCTACTGCCCTCGTCCCCTACTGCCCTCGTCCCCTACTGCCCTCGTCCCCTACTGTCCTCGACCGCTACTGCTCTCGTCCACTACTGCCCTTGAATAAAAGAAAGTGTAACACATTAGTAGTAATATGTGGTTTTATGGCCTCAGAAACCATTATTTGAGCTGAAATTAATTAGAAAAGATTTCATCCATTTTGTTTGTTTTGAAGGAATGCTGTAGACACACACGCAGGGGAACGGGACTCTCTTTCCTGTGTGTAAAGTTTCCACTGGGTGAGGGAGGGAACAGGGTGGTTGACTGAGAAGCTTTGGGGAGGGAGGAGCTATAGAGGAAACGTAGTTGGCTGGAAGAGAAACAGAGAAGATAGACAGTATAGAGGAAGTGAGAGGTGGAAAAGAGGAGAGGGGAGGAGGATAAGCAGAGGATTGGTAGAGATGGATGGATGGATGCAGGGAAAAAGAGGGGAGGTGTAGAGCTCTGTGCCCCTCTGAGAGAGAGAGAGAGAGAGAGAGAGAGAGAGAGAGAGAGAGAGAGAGAGAGAGAGAGAGAGAGAGAGAGAGAGAGCAGAACTGTTCTTTTGCAGAACTGTTCTAGTACTTGCATTGATTTAGCCAGTTAATTTCCCTCTTGCTGTTTCTTCTTTTGCTATCTCTTTTTCTGTCTTGCTCTCTCCTCTCTTGGATGGTCTGTAATTAGTGTTGTGTTGCGTCTTGCCTACATGTGCCTTTAATTAGACAGAAACATTCAGAGAAAACGTTAATATAAAGTGTTTCCCCCCCCACACACATTGTTTTTGTGTAGGACCAACTCATAGTCACAATCACACACTGTTGATGACTAACACACATCCCTCCTCCACTCATAGCTACACACACACACACACAGTGAAGCCGTCATTTGAATACTGTGAGGTGGGCTCTAGGGAGAGTTTAGCGAGAGTGTGTGACTCATTCTCCCTGGTGGTGTACATGGGCCCACCGCTGATAATGAGCTAAAACAAAAACTCTCTCTCTCACATTCTTTCTTTCTCTCCCATTCTCTGTGATCTCAATCGTTACCTTGGATTACCCAGCTTCTATCTGTGTTTCTGTGTGCTTGTGTGTGTAAATGTGTTCTCTCTCTGTGTGTGTTCTGTTTGCTGTGTGTGTACCGGCATGCTTGCCTCTCTCTGTAGCGTCACAGACAAAAAGGCAAAACCACTTCCTCCTGCGTTCCTCTAGGTCATGTCGGGCCAACTTCACGGGGCTTCATTGTGGCTCAACCCAGGCTGGTTGCACATTGTGCCGGGTCAAAGACCGTTCACAACCTGAAACTGACTTTCCCATTGTGTATCAACGGGTCAAAGGCCATACAAAGCCAGCAACTGGCTAAAGAGGTCATTCAGCCTTTTAGCTTTCTGTAGGCCTATATGTCTTGACAAGACTAGTTGTTGGCAGTGTGTTGTTATACCAACTATGAGCTATTCCCAGTTTTATAACCTCTTCATAAAGCTATTGGAGATCCTCCTTTACTGTGTCTTATGGGAACAAGACGTTTCAGAAAGGGTTATGCTGAGAAAGACTTCCACATCTGTCAGCCTAGTAGGATATTACAGGGACGCTACATATTCTTCTCTTTTGCTGAAGAACGTTCATGCTTGGATATACAGCACCTGCACACGTCGCTGGATGTGCGTGTCTCTCCGAGGCACCCAGGTGCAGCAGTTTCAAATTCACCCAGTGATAGTGGGCCTCTCTGCCATAAACTGATTCCATTTTGTGTCATATTTATCATCCACACCTTGGCGGCCATTTTGCACCGCGACACGTCTGCGGAATCGTGGGGGTGTAAAGAAAGAGGAAATGAGAAGGAAATGGAATAGGGGTTTTCTATGCTGTGTCACACACACACACACACACACACACTGTATGGGACTGTGGCGGTTTGGAAGATGCAGCGAGGAGAGCAGTGTGTGTGCAGGGCTTGACATTCACGATTGTCCTCTTGTCCGGGACAAGTTAATACAAATAGTCAGGTCAGAAGAATATAGATTTAAAGTTGTCCAAATGGACAAGTTAATACAAATAGTCAGGTCAGAAGAATATAGATTAAAGCTGTCCGAATGGACAAGTAAAAAACATCACACAAATATTACAATATCAAACAATTACTTCCATCAGAATTGGATCAGAGGCCAACATTGGAATATCAGACTGGAAGCTTTAAAAGGAGGGTGGTGCTTGAAATCATTGTTCTTCCTCTGTTAACCATGGTTACCTGTAAGGAAACACGTGCCGTCATCATTGCTTTGCACAAAAAGGGCTTCACAGGCAAGGATATTGTTGCTAGTAAGATTGCACCTAAATCAACCATTTATCGGATCATCAAGAACTTCAAGGAGAGAGGTTCAATTGTTGTGAAGAAGGCGTCAGGGCGCCCAAGAAAGTCCAGCAAGCGCCAGGACCGTCTCCTAAAGTTGATTCAGCTGCGGGATCGGGGCACCACCAGTGCAGAGCTTGCTCAGGAATGGCAACAGGCAGGTGTGAGTGCATCTGCACGCACAGTGAGGCGAATACTTTTTGGAGGATGGCCTGGTGTCAAGAAGGGCAGCAAAGAAGCCACTACTCTCCAGGAAAAACATCAGGGACAGACTGATATTCTGCAAAAGGTACAGGGATTGGACTGCTGAGGACTGGGGTAAAGTCATTTTCTCTGATGAAACCCCTTTCTGATTGTTTGGGGCATCCGGAAAACACCTTGTCCGGAGAAGACAAGGTGAGCACTACCATCAGTCCTGTGTCATGCCAACAGTAAAGCATCCTGAGACCATTCATGTGTGGAGTTGCTTCTCAGCCAAGGGAGTGGGCTCACTCACAATTTTGCATAAGAACACAGCCATGAATAAAGAATGGTACCAACACATCCTCCGAGAGCAACTTCTCCCAACCATCCAAGAACAGTTTGGTGACGAACAATGCCTTTTCCAGCATGATGGAGCACCTTGCCATAAGGCAAAAGTGATAACTAAGTGGCTCGGGGAACAAAACACATTTTGGGTCCATGGCCAGGAAACTCCCCAGACCTTAATCCCATTGAGAACTTGTGGTCAATCCTCAAGAGGCGGGTGGACAAACAAAAACCCACAAATTCTGACAAACTCCAAGCATTGATTATGCAAGGTGGGCTTCCATCAGTCAGGATGTGGCCCAGAAGTTAATTGACAGCATACCAGGGCAGATTGCAGAGGTCTTGAAAAAGAAAGGTCAACACTGCAAATATTGACTCTTTGCATAAACTTAATGTAATTTGTGTCATTCTAATATGCATCTGTTTGTCACAGATACCTTAAAAAAAAAGGTAGGGGCGTGGATCATGCAACAACAACCAATTTCTAAGCTTTTTACTGAGTTATCAGTTTCATATATAGGAAATTAGTCAATTTAATGCAGTCGTATTACGACCCTAATGCTATGGAAAACCAGTCAGTATCTGGTGTGACCACCATTTGCCTCATGCAACGCAATACATCTCCTTCGCATAGAGTTGATCAGGCTGTTGATTGTGGCCTGCGGAATGCTGTCCCACTCCTCTTCAATGGCTGTGCGAAGTTGCTGGATATTGGCGGGAACTGGAACACGCTGTCGTACACGTCTATCCAGAGCATCCCAAACATGCTCATTGGGTGATATGTCTGGTGAGTACGCAGGCCATCAAATAACTGGGACCTTTTCAGCTTCCAGGAATTGTATACAGATCCTTGCGACATGGGGCCGTGCATTATCATGCTGAAACTGGAGGTGATGGCGGCGGATGAATGGCACGACAATGGGCCTCAGGATCTCGTCACGGTATCTCTGTGCATTCAAATTGCCGTCGATAAAATATAATTGTGTTCGTTGTCCGTAGCTTATGCCTGTCCATACCATAACCCCTCCGCCACCATGGGGCACTCTGTTCACAACGTTGACATCAGCAATCCGCTCGCCCAACCGATACCATACATGCTGTCTGCCATCTGCCCGGTACAGTTGAAACCAGGATTCAGCCGTGAAGAGCACGCTTTTCCAGCGTGCCAGTGGCCATCGAAGGTGAGAATTTGCACACTGAAGTCGGTTATGACGCCGAACTGCAGTCAGGTCAAGACCCTGTCGAGGATGACGAGCACGCAGATGACCTTCCCTGAGACGGTTTCTGACAGTTTGTGCAGATATTATTCGGTTGTGCAAATTTCATCAGCTGTCCAGGTGGCTGGTCTCAGACGATCACGCAGGTGAAGAAGCCGGATGTGGAGATCCTGTGCTGGCGTGGTTACATGTGGTCTGCGGTTGTGAGGCCGGTTGAACATACTGCAAAATTCTCTAAAACAACGTTGGAGGCGGCTTATAGTAGAGAAATGAACATTCAATTATCTGGCAACCGCTCTGGTGGACATTCCTGCAGTCAGCATGCCAATTGCACAGTCCCTCAAAACTTGAGGCATCTGTGACATTGTGTTGTGTGACAAAACTCCACATTTTAGTGGCCTTTTATTGTCCCCAGCACAAGGTGCACCTGTGTAATGATCATGCTGTTTAATCAGCTTCTTAATATGCCACCTCAGGCAGGTGGATGGATTATCTTGGCAAAGGAGAAATGCTCACTAACAGGGATGTAAACAAATTTGTGCCCAAAATTTGAGAGAAATAAGCTTTTTGTGCGTATGTAAAAATGTGTGGATATTTTATTTCAGCTCATGAATCAAGGGACAAACACTTTACATGTTATGTTTATATTTTTGTTCAGTGTACTATTATTATAAAAAAATTGCATTGTAAAAAGTAATGTAAAATTGCTTAGAATACAATGAATACTCCCAACTGTTATTTCTGGAAGACAAAAATATATGAAAAAAGTATTGCAGTACCCCCACTGGACTAGACACACCACTGGACTAGACACACCACTGGACTAGACAGACACTGGACTAGACCACCACTGGACTAGACAGACCACTGGACTAGACACACCACTGGACTGGACTAGACAAACCACTTACAATATTTTAGGCTATCTTTAAAATTACACATCTGAATGAACACTAGCCAATATACAATACAATATGTCAGCTAAATACAGGTACTAAACAAACCTGAAATGACACTATTTCTACTTCTATAAGATGAAGTAAGCTTGTATTTTTTGGACAAGCTAAGATGGCGTCTGTCTCCTGTCGCCTGGCTGTGGAGTTATTTGTCAGTTAAGCTGGTAGACATTACGGAATCTTCTCTCTCTCTCTCTCTCTCTCTCTCTCTCTCTCTCTCTCTCTCTCTCTCTCTCTCTCTCTCTCTCTCTCTCTCTCTCTCTCTCTCTCTCCCTCTCTCTCTCTCTCTCTCTCTCTCTCTCTCTCCCTCTCCCTCTCTCTCCCTCTCTCTCTCTCTCTCTCTCTCTCTCTCTCTCTCTCTCTCTCTCTCTCTCTCTCTCTCTGGCTGTCTGTCACTCTGCATCGCTGACTGGTCTCTGATGTGCATCGGCCATGGCAAGATGGCCACCGTTGCCCCGGCAACCATTGAGGGAAAGAGAGAGATTATGAAAGCGAGAGAGGGGAGAAAGAGTAAAATGTTTGGGTTATGGGTTCATATAGAGAGAATATGTGGCGAAGGAGAGAGGGGAAGAGTTTTCAAAGCCCCCTGTTGCACTCCAATCTGAACTGACTTACGGATGGCATGTCTGATGTTTTGCTGAGGGGATTTCTAATAGCCTGCATGCTATGTTGGTTGATCTATAGATTCTACGCATTGTAGAATTACATATTGTAGAATTATTATCCTAAGCTTTATATAACCAGTTCAAGCTTATTTAGTTGATCAGAGATTGTCTGGTTGAGTGGCCATAGTTCAGTGTGTCTCCAGTTCATAGCGGTCGTCAGTCCTTTGCTGCCTGCCTTGACGTGTGGGTGTGTGTGTGTGTGTGTGTGTGTGTGTGTGTGTGTTAGAACATGTTATATAATACAGAAGCTCTGAGGTTCACTCAGCATACGCTAAGAGGATTACTACAAGTGTACTAAAGACACAGGTCTGACAAAACACACACACACACACACACACACACACACACACATACACACTGAGTAACAAGTCAAACACACACACACTCACGCTAATTCACATAGGTCTACACACACACACACACACACACACACACACACACACTAACAGGTCAAACACTCACGCTAATTCACATAGGTCTACACACACTGTCTTGTACAGTTATGTGCGGGGACACACACACACACACACACACACACACACACACACGTTTAGCACTAAAGAAGTCTACACAGAAACGTAGCTGACAGAGCGTGTCCTTTTTCGTCACAAAAGGGGTGGCTCTTTGTAGTGCGCTCCAACATTTGACGTACTCCCGTGCCACATGAAAATGTGTAACGCGCCGTATCATTCCTTTTATAGCCATGGGGGCAGTGTTGTGCAGGCAATGAAGCCTGCTTGGTTCCTTGGTCTGATCTATAGGCTATGCATCAAAGTAGCCTATTTTCCATTGATAAGAAAATATAATCTCAGCGACTGTTCAAACAATAAACCAAACAACATTGCAGCCTTATCGAATCCCCGCCAACATTTTATTTTGTTTAGAAGTGATGTTATTCTAGGCTAAAACAAAGATAGCCATGTGCTTTTTTTTCTCCATGACCAAAACATGATGTTCTATTTTTGACTGATATGGGAATGAATACACAAGCAGCATATTAAACTGGGATCATGTTTTAGGTTACACCGGCAAGTAGAACAATATTTGGCCAGCATATTCTTTAAATTATGTGGGAAGCTAAAAAGGCTAGCTAGCCTGCTATGTTTTTAGCCAGGCTAAAGACAGCTAGCCAGGCTAAAGACAGCTAGCCAGGCCGCTAGCTAGCCAGGCTAAAGACAGCTAGCTACTACTGGCATGGGAAGGTGACTCTTCCTTGTTTTCACAAAATGAAAAGACAAAAATATAATGCTTTGCTAGCGCCCCCTTGTTAATAGGAGTGGGACCAGCAAGGATATCAAGTTACCAAAAGGTGTCCGCTGATCCAAAAATCCCACTCCAACCACATGCACGCACGCACGTAGATCAACGGAGTGGAGCTTGTAGTAACCTGAAGACCTGATCGATGTTATGTAACAGTGGGATTGAAGATTCAGCTGTCATCTCTCCGTCTCCTCTTCTCAACAACCCCTCCATCTTTCTCTCCCCGTCTCTCTCTTACCCTCTCATTCTCTCATACCGTCTCAATTTCCTCTGAGGCGTCTGGTGTGTGGGTGCAACACACACGTCTGGAGGGGCTCAAACAGAGGTCTCGCCGTTACCATAGCGACAACCCCTGCACTCGTTTAATTGGAGTCACCCCCATCTCCCTCCCCCTCTCTTGAGGGGCAGGCTGGGGGGTCTTTAAGTGAGGGATAGAGGGAGGGATGGATAGAGGGAGAGAATGATGGGCCAAGTGTGAGGTTTTATCACTAAGGAGGAGAGGGAGACTATTGCTCAGGCAGTGTGTGTGTGTGTGTGTACATGTGTGGCAGGGCAGTAGGTTGTGTTTTTAGGGCTGAGGGGGTGAAGAGAACAGACACAGGGCTATTAGCAGGTGGTGAGAGGGGGATGGAGAGAGAGAGAGAGAGAGAGGAGGGGGGTTGCTGTTTTAGAATCGCTCAAGCGTTTTATAGATGCGTAAAGACCCCTCAAGGAAGGAAGAGTGGAGCGACTCTCAACACACACACATATCGCTCGCACACGCGCACGCACGCGATCGATTGGGATCTTTTGACCTGTCACCAGACAAAAGGGGGACAGTGACTAAAGAGGGGAAGAGATATGGGAGGAGGAGAGTGATGGATGAAAACAGAGAGAGGAAAGCAGGGTGTAGGGTAATGAAGTAGTTTGTTGTAGGTGTTGTTGTAAGTAAACGTATTGTGTAATCCACTCCTTACGCAGCTTGTAGTAGTGGGATAGTATTCCACTAGTTTATTGTGTAAGTAAGCAGCTCATTGTTTGTCACTAGGCTGTGAGGGTGTAGACTAGGGCGTATCAGCTCTCTAAGACCTTAGTGGGGATCAGGGGCTGTTTGCGGAGTCAACACACACACACACACACACTGAGAGGGTGGGATATAGAGGGTTAGGGAGAGAGAAGGAGAGCCGTGTTGGGGTTATCTGAGGTAAAGGAGTGAAGAGAGGAGGGGAGACCGAGAGGGAGGTGGGGGGGGAGAGGGAGAGGGAGAGAGACAGGCAGAGGGTAGACCTAGTGAAGAGAGAAGGAGAGACAGTCAGGAGAGGGAGAGACAGTCAGTCAGTCAGTCAGAGAGGGAGAGAGTCAGTCAGTCAGGAGAGAGAGTCAGTCAGTCAGTCAGAGAGAGAGAGAGACAGACAGTCAGTCAGGAGAGAGAGAGAGACAGTCAGTCAGAAGGAGAGAGAGACAGTCAGTCAGTCAGAGAGAGAGAGAGACAGTCAGTCAGTCAGTCAGGAGAGAGAGAGAGAGAGAGTTCAGAGTCAGTCAGGAGAGAGAGAGACAGTCAGTCAGTCAGTCAGGAGGGAGAGAGTCAGTCAGTCAGAGAGAGAGAGAGAGAGTCAGTCAGAGTCAGAGAGAGAGAGAGACAGTCAGTCAGGAGAGAGAGAGAGAGTCAGTCAGGAGAGAGAGAGAGAGAGTCAGTCAGTCAGTCAGAGGGAGAGAGAGAGAGTCAGTCAGTCAGTCAGAGAGAGAGAGAGAGAGTCAGTCAGTCAGTCAGAGAGAGAGAGAGAGAGAGAGAGAGAGAGAGAGAGAGAGAGACAGTCAGTCAGTCAGAGAGAGAGAGAGACAGACAGTCAGTCAGAGAGAGAGAGAGAGACAGTCAGTCAGGAGAGAGAGAGACAGACAGTCAGTCAGGAGAGAGAGACAGTCAGTCAGGAGAGAGAGAGAGAGAGTCAGTCAGTCAGGAGAGAGAGAGAGAGAGTCAGTCAGGAGAGAGAGACAGTCAGTCAGGAGAGAGAGAGAGAGGAGACAGTCAGGAGAGAGAGAGAGAGAGACACAGTCAGGAGAGAGAGAGAGAGACAGTCAGTCAGTCAGGAGAGAGAGAGACAGTCAGGCAGAGAGAGAGAGAGAGAGAGGACAGGGAGAAGGTCAGAGAGAGAGAGAGAGACAGTCAGAGAGAGAGAGACAGTCAGAAGGAGAGAGAGAGACAGTCAGTCAGAGAGAGAGAGAGACAGTCAGAAGGAGAGAGAGACAGTCAGAAGAGAGAGAGAGAGAGAGGAGACAGAGAGAGAGAGAGAGAGAGAGAGAGAGACTTGAGAGAGAGAGAGAAGGAGAGAGAGTCAGAGAGAGAGAGAGAGAGAGAGAGAGAGAGAGAGAGAGAGACAGAGAGAGAGAGAGAGAGAGAGAAGAGAGAGAGAGAGAGAGAGAGAGAGAGAGAGAGTCAGAGAGAGAGAGAGAGAGAAGAGAGAGAGAGAGAGTCAGAGAGAGAGAGAGAGAGAGAGAGAGAGAGAGAGAGAGAGTCAGGAGAGAGAGTCAGAAGGAGAGAGAGAGAGAGAGAAGGAGAGAGAGTCAGGAGAGAGAGAGAGGAGAGAGACAGTCAGGAGAGAGAGAGGGAGAGAGTCAGTCAGGAGAGAGAGAGGAGAGAGAGAGAGAGAGAGAGAGGAGAGAGAGAGAGAGAGAGAGACAGTCAGGAGAGAGAGGAGAGACAGAGAGAGGAGGGAGACAGTCAGAAGGAGAGACAGTAGGGGTAGACGTAGTAAAGAAAGAATAATAGCTGGAGTCAGTCAGAGGGTAGACCTACAGCTCAATAGTCTAAAATGGTTTCCTCTCCTCTTCTCCTTCCTTTCATCTGCACTCATCTGAAGAACACATCCTGTCTTCCAGTGTCTTAACCCCCTGTTAGCAGTCTTTCTTTCTATGGCGGTCGTTAGCTCACTACTTCACAGCACAGAATGTGACAGCATGTCCTAATTCACTCCCTCCCCTTTCCTTCTTGGCCCCAACTTTTCAATGTCTGAAGATCTCAGTGGTCTGGCTAGGTGTGAGCAGTCAGTCAGCGTAGTAGAGAAGCTTCCACCTTTTCTATTTGTTACTGGACAAGTGAAACCAGTTGAGTCTCTCTTATTGACTCTGTCTAGTGGAATGTTGACCTGTGCCTTTTTCAGTTGCGACTAAAGTTTTTTTTATTCTCTTCTCTCCCTCCCCTTCTCCTTCCCTGTTCTGCTGTGACCTCCTGACCTCCTGTGGTGCATTCTGGGTAATAGGTAAGTCCCAAGACGCTTTTCACCTTTATTTCCGTCACTTCACTTCATTGTACTATTCCAGGATTTCTTGCGTCTTGAACTGTTTCATTTAAAAGACTGGCTCATCGGGCCTCCCGAGTGGCGCAGCGGTCTAAGGCACTGCATCGCAGTGCTTGAGGAGTCACTACAGACCCGGGTTCGATCCCAGGCTGTGTCACAACTGTCCGTGACCGTGAGTCCCATAGGGCAGCGCACAATTGGCCCAGCATTGTCTGGGTTAGGGGTTTGGCCGGGGAGGGGGGCTTTACTTGGCTCATCGCGCTCTAGCGACTCCTTGTGGCGGGCTGGGTGCCTGCAGGCTAACTGCGGTCGTCAGTTGAACGGTGTTTCCTCCGACACATTGATGCAGCTGGCTTCAGGGTCAAGCGGGCCGGTGTTAAGAAGCACGGTTTGGCGGGTCATGTTTTAGAGGACGCATGACTCGACCGTTGCCTCTCCCATCCCGTTGGGGAGTTGCAGCGATGAGACTTGATCGCAATTGGATGTCACGAAATTTGGGAGAAAAAGGGGGTAAAATACAAAATAAAAGACTGGCTCATCAGACATGGAAGTGTGGATGAGATTCAACACTGGGTCACCGGAGGGTTAACTGAATGGGTACAGTATGTTTCAAAGATTCTCCTACCGTGTGTTGTGATGTTGTCACGGTGACGTTGTCGCGGTCTAACTGTTCTACCGCTGTAAGTCTGAAAGCGGTACTGTTGGGGTTTTGGTGAGGGGGTGTGTCACATGTTGTGTGTGAGGTGTGACTCTGGTTAGAGATCTATTGTGTGTGTCCTTGTTACTCCCTTCCTCTCTCTCTCTGTCTCCTTCTTCCCTCCTGGCGTAGTTCAGGGTTTAGTTTTTAGCACTTAGAGACAGAACAGGAGTCAAGTTACTGAGTGGGAGAAGAGAAAGGAGGGAGAGGAGGGAGGAGGGAGAGGGAGAGAGAGAGAGGGAGGGGTGAACTTTAGTAGCAGGTAACTTTGGCACTTGGTGTATGTTTACTCTGGCTGGCTCGCTCTCCCTTCTCTCGCTCTTCTCTCTGTCTAGCGGCGCCCTCTTCCTCTCCTTCAGTATTCACTTTCTCTCCCTTTTCTCTGGCTCCTCCTCCTCCTCTCTCTCTCTCTGTTACTGAACCTTGCTCTCTCCTCCTATTCTCTTTCTCTCCTGTTCTCTCTCTGCTGCTCTTCCTTGCTCTCTCTCTCTCTCTCTCTCTCTCTCTCTCTCTCTCTCTCTCTCTCTCTCTCTCTCTCTCTCTCTCTCTCTCTCTCTCTCTCTCTCTCTCTCTCTCTCTCTCTCTCTCTCTCCCTTCTGTCGTTCTCCTTGCAGCGCCTCATCCAACCACAGGAATGTATCTGGAGGAACGGCTGGTGAGAGAACTGGATCAAACGAGTTCAGGGCAGCACTGGGGCCCGCTGAGCCACTACCTCTCTCCCTCCCTCTCTCTCTCTTTCTGTCTCTCTCTTTTTTCCCATACCTGTTTCTCTCTTGTTCTCATTCTCTCTCTGTTTCTCTGTTGCTTCATCTATTTCCTTTTCCCTCCCCTCTATGTTCTTGTCCCTGTCTTTTCTTCCCTCCCCTCTCTCTCTCTCTCTCTCTCTCTCTCTGTCTCTCTCTCTCTCTCTCTCTCCTCTCTCTCTCTGTCTCTCTCTCTCTCTCTCTCTCTCTGTCTCTCTCTCTCTCTCTCTCTCTCTCTCTCTCTCTCTCTCTGTCTCTCTCTCTCTCTGTCTCTCTCTCTGTCTCTGTCTCTCTGTCTCTCTCGCTCGCTCTGTCTCTGTCTCTGTCTCTCTCTCTCTCTCTCTCTCTCTCTCTCTCTCTCTCTCTCTCTCTCGCTCTCTCTCTAGACAAAGAGATCATTTGAATGACTGAGTGAGTAGGAGGGAGGCAGACCTCATGGAGGATGTGTGTGTGTTATGTCAGATCAGTGTGTCTGAGAGGTGTAAAGCAGCGGAGAGAGGAAAGGATAGAGGGAGTGAAGAGTTGATTTTGATACGGAGTGATTGAGGAGGAGGTGAGACAACAACAAGGGACAGATAGATGGGGGGAGTGGCCCAACACACACACACACACTGACTCAAGTCTACTTGGCACAACCATTGACCCCCCCCCCTACAGACAGACACAGACACAACACTCTTCTGACACAAAGAGGCGGTCTGTGTCCTGCTCAGTCAGTCTGTCTGTCTGTCACTCATTCAGACCAGTCTCCTAAGTTGCTTATAATACCCTTGTTACCATAGCAAGACACCCTAACCCCCTCACACCCTCCCCTACCTTTATAATAACCCTGTTACCATAGCAAGACACCCTAACCCCCTCACACCCTCCCCTACCTTTATAATAACCCTGTTACCATAGCAAGACACCCTAACCCCCTCACACCCTCCCCTACCTTTATATAATACCCCTGTTACCATAGCAAGACACCCTAACCCCCTCACACCCTCCCCTACCTTTATAATAACCCTGTTACCATAGCAAGACACCCTAACCCCCTCACACCCTCCCCCCTACCTTTATAATACCCTGTTTACCGTAGCAAGACACCCTAACCCCCCACACACCCTCCCCTACCTTTATAATACCCCTGTTACCATAGCAAGACACCCTAACCCCCTCACACCCTCCCCTACCTTTATAATATAACCCTGTTACCATAGCAAGACACCCTAACCCCCTCACACCCTCACCTACCTTTATAATAACCCTGTTACCATAGCAAGACACCCTAACCCCCTCACACCCCCCCTACCTTTATAATACCCCTGTTACCGTAGCAAGACACCCTAACCCCCTCACACCCTCCCCTACCTTTATAATACCCCTGTTACCATAGCAAGACACCCTAACCCCCTCACACCCTCCCCTACCTTTATAATAACCCTGTTACCATAGCAAGACACCCTAACCCCCTCACACCCTCCCCTACCTTTATAATACCCCTGTTACCGTAGCAAGACACCCTAACCCCCTCACACCCTCCCCTACCTTTATAATAACCCTGTTACCATAGCAAGACACCCTAACCCCCTCACACCCTCCCCTACCTTTATAATAACCCTGTTACCGTAGCAAGACACCCTAACCCCCCTCACACCCTCCCCTACCTTTATAATACCCCTGTTACCATAGCAAGACACCCTAACCCCCCTCACACCCCTCCCCTACCTTTATAATAACCCTGTTACCATAGCAAGACACCCTAACCCCCTCACACCCTCCCTACCTTTATAATACCCCTGTTACCATAGCAAGACACCCTAACCCCCTCACACCCTCCCCTACCTTTATAATAACCCTGTTACCATAGCAAGACACCCTAACCCCCTCACACCCTCCCCTACCTTTATAATACCCCTGTTACCATAGCAAGACACCCTAACCCCCTCACACCCTCCCCTACCTTTATAATAACCCTGTTACCATAGCAAGACACCCTAACCCCCTCACACCCTCCCCTACCTTTATAATAACCCTGTTACCATAGCAAGACACCCTAACCCCCTCACACCCTCCCCTACCTTTATAATAACCCTGTTACCATAGCAAGACACCCTAACCCCCTCACACCCTCCCCTACCTTTATAATACCCTGTTACCATAGCAAGACACCCTAACCCCCTCACACCCTCCCCTACCTTTATAATAACCCTGTTACCATAGCAAGACACCCTAACCCCCTCACACCCTCCCCTACCTTTATAATACCCCTGTTACCATAGCAAGACACCCTAACCCCCTCACACCCTCCCCTACCTTTATAATACCCCTGTTACCATAGCAAGACACCCTAACCCCCTCACACCCTCCCCTACCTTTATAATAACCCTGTTACCATAGCAAGACACCCTAACCCCCTCACACCCTCCCCTACCTTTATAATAACCCTGTTACCATAGCAAGACACCCTAACCCCCCTCACACCCTCCCCTACCTTTATAATAACCCTGTTACCATAGCAAGACACCCTAACCCCCTCACACCCTCCCCTGCCTTTATAATACCCCTGTTACCATAGCAAGACACCCTAACCCCCCTCACACCCCTCCCCTACCTTTTATAATACCCCTGTTACCATAGCAAGACACCCTAACCCCCTCACACCCTCCCCCTACCTTTATAATACCCCTGTTACCATAGCAAGACACCCTAACCCCCTCACACCCTCCCCTACCTTTATAATAACCCTGTTACCGTAGCAAGACACCCTAACCCCCCTCACACCCTCCCCTACCTTTATAATAACCCTGTTACCATAGCAAAACACCCTAACCCCCTCACACCCTCCCCTACCTTTATAATACCCCTGTTACCATAGCAAAACACCCTAACCCCCTCACACCCACCCCCTGTTCCCCTATCTCCCCCCTCTGTCTGCTAGCAGGGTAACCAGGCTGGGGTGTTGTGTGGGGGGTGTTGGCGGACTGTGTGTGGGGGTGTGTGTTGGTGCAGAATCAGGGTCCCCCCCTCAGGGGCACTAGCGAAGGGTCTTTGTCTAGGGACAATAGAAGGCTCGCCGTGTGTGTGTGTGTGTGGGGATCAGATGGTAAAGAGGTCACTTTCACTTAGACACACACACCACGCTATTCCCTTCCTATTTGGTAAGTTGCTATTGACGCACACTCCTTTCCTCCGCTCCTGACAGCATGTGCTGCCATAGAAATAGAATGACTAGAACGTGCGTCCCCATTCAAGTCAATGATGGCATAATGGGTGGGCTGGTGTCCATTGTGAGTGTACCATCACCACCAAGTAGGCTTGGGTTGTGACGTTTGGAGAAACAGTCAAATGTGGAGCAGGGGTAGCAACCCAGTGTGTCAAAAACACGTTGAAATGTGACGTTTGGAGCCAGTTTAAATTCAACGTTTGAAGAAACGTGTGTAAACATCAGAATCTGAAGTCAAATTGGTGTAACACTGTGAGATCTTGTTGTAAGTTCACCAGTCAAATTGCCAGAGTTGGAGGTTCCAAGCCCATTCTATTCATTGCTTGTTTCAGCAAGGGGGCAACAAAGTTTCATCAAGTTGTTAAGAGTCCATGTTATCTCAGAAACGCCCGGCCGTCCAGTCTTCAGTCAGCTGTACGTTCCCAAAATGTTTCTTCTTCTTCCAAACGGTTATGTCATTTTCATGGTGGTCTTCATCCATAACTGTGGGTTATGGGGGAATAGTGCCAGCCCTGATTAGCACGAGTTAGGCTACCTCTGGGTTTTCACCCTTAGCGGAGTTGCCAACATCCAGATTCATCCGGTTTTCAGGGATACAGCTAATTCAACCTAGCTTCCTTTTCTGCTGAAAACTGGATGTGGGAACTCCAGGAAGCTACCTTGGTTTTTCAGCGTTTCATTGGCTGTTGGAGGGGCCAATGGGAGGGGCATCACCATGGCGACAGAGGCTGGGATGAAAAGCCTCAGAGCCCGAGGCAGACAGACAGACTGTCCCTTTACTGTCCCTAAACACACACACACACTGTTGATTGTTTTGATTGGGGGGGGGGGGGGGGGGGGGGTGCAGTGAGCAACTGAGCAGGAGGACATGCAACAGAGAGGGAGGGGGCAACAGAGTAAGGAGGGGAAATGAGGAGAGAGGAGGAGAAGAGTGAGGGAGAGGAGGAGAGAAAAGGGAGGGGAGGGAGAGAGAGAGGGAGGGAGGGAGGGAGGAGAGAAAAGGGAGGGGAGGGAGAGAGAAGGGAGGGGAGAGAGAGAGAGGGAGGGAGGAGAGAAAAGGGAGGAGAGAGAGAGAGAGAGGGAGGGAGGGAGGGAGGAGAGAAAAGGGAGGGGAGGGAGAGAGAGAAAAGGGAGGGGAGGGAGAGAGGGAGGGAGGAGATAAATGGGAAGGGGAGGGAGGGAGGCAGAACATATAATAAGAACCAATAAGAGAATATGATGATGACATGTCCTGAAGGGATCAGATGTATCTGTTCAACGATAATTAACCCCCCCCCCCCCCACACACACACACACACAGACACACAGACCGTGTTCCTCTAATAGGGATCGCAATAATTAATACGTTTGACTGGCACTGTCACTGCACTCGCTACTGGCAACACACACACAGAGAACACACACACACCAGAGATGGAGAAAGAGGTTCAAGAGAGGGAATGGAGGGAGGAAGAGAGAGGGAGGAGAGAGGGAGAGCCCTGCTCTAATGTTCAGTCTCATGAATAAATGACGGCGTTGAGAATCAACAGTCTGGGATGGACGTGTTTCTCCACACCCTCTTCCTCCAGACCCGACAGTCAAAGTGCTGGAACAAAGCCTGCTGCTGGTGTTCTGTGGCTTGTCTGTCAGTGTGTGTGTTGTGTTCTGTGGCATGTGTGTGACATGCAAATGTTTGTGGCCTCAGGGTGCGGGGGAGAGAGAGCGAGGGGGGAAAAAAATGGATACAGAAAGGAGAGAGGACTAGCAAAGAATAGAGAGAGTAGGAGCTGGGAGAGAGAGAGGAAGATGGCAGAGTGTGTGTTGAGAGCAGGCCGCAGGCAGTGTGTTCTCTCTCTCTCTCTGTCTCTCTCTCTCTTTGTGGCAGAGCAGACAGATCAGATAAGAGCAGTCCTTTCTTACAAGGACAATAACAGCTAGCTGTCATAGCATATCTCTAATGTACAATAGCCACTTGAGTGCTAGGCTAACGTTAGCCATATCCAGTTGTTATCAGGCAAGCTTTTAGCGTAGCTTAGCTGTAGCCGTGTTAGCGTTCTCCATTGGTTCTGGGCTAGCTTTTAGCGTTAGCGTCTTAGCACTAGGCTAGCTTTCCCCATAGTCTGCTAACAACAACCTTGTTGTGGTCTTGTTGCTCTTTTTTGATTGGTTGGATGTGCTTATGTGGGTGTGTGTATAGCTGTTTCTGTACTGTGTGTGTTTGTCTGGCGGTGCCTGCATTAGCAGATGTGTTTGGTTGGAAGTCATTTATATGGTAATGATGTCATTTACCTCTGAAATGCATCCCTCTCAGCACAACTTACTGACTTATCCATATTGGCATAGCGTGTGTGTGTATGTGTGTGTGTGTGTGTGTGTGTGTGTGTACCATCTGCATATGATCATGATGACCGTCTAGTGTGTGTGTGTGTTACTGCTTTGTGGGGAATGACATGGTGTGGTGTAGTTGGGTCCGATA
>CM072220.1:11378006-11385506 GCA_036851935.1 Coregonus suidteri
CTGTTTCTCCCTCTGATGACTGTTCTCTTTCTCCCTCTGATGACTGTTCTCTTTCTCCCTCTGATGACTGTTCTCTTTCTCCCTCTGATGACTGTTCTCTTTCTCCCTCTGATGACTGTTCTCTTTCTCCCTCTGATGACTGTTCTCTTTCTCCCTCTGATGACTGTTCTCTTTCTCCCTCTGATGACTGTTCTCTTTCTCCCTCTGATGACTGTTCTCTTTCTCCCTCTGATGACTGTTCTCTTTCTCCCTCTGATGACTGTTCTCTTTCTCCCTCTGATGACTGTTCTCTTTCTCCCTCTGATGACTGTTCTCTTTCTCCCTCTCTGATGACTGTTCTCTTTCTCCCTCTGATGACTGTTCTCTTTCTCCCTCTGATGACTGTTCTCTTTCTCCCTCTGATGACTGTTCTCTTTTCTCCCTCTGATGACTGTTCTGTTTTCCTCTCTCTGATTGACATGTTTCTCTTCCTCCCTCTGATGACTGTTCTCTTTCTCCCTCTGATGACTGTTCTCTTTCTCTCCCATCTCTTTTATAAATCTATATCCTGTCTCTTCTTACTTCAGTCTCTTTCTTCCCTTCTCTTCCTACCTCTCACCTTCCTTCTCTAGTCTCATCTTCCTCTTTTTGTGTGTTTTTCTGAGCTCAAATGTTTTTTTTATAGATAGCGGTTACATTCGGTTCTGTATTCACTAGTATTAAACCCAATGCATTACACAGACAGGCACTCTCACACTGTATAATGACATAGACAGGCTGTGCTTTGCTGTTTCTGTTTCTCTCTCTGCTACTGGTCTAGCCCACACTGGAGAGGGAGGGAGGAAAGACTCAGAGAGGAGGGGGGCTGTTGATTTACCAAAGACGGAATACGACCAGTCTTCTCCTCTCACCTCCCCCTCTCACTTCCTCTTCTCTCCTCTCTCTGCATTCCCTCTCTCTCTCTTTTCCCTGACTCACTCTCTCTCTCTCTCTCTCTCTCTCTCTCTCTCTCTCTCTCTCTCTCTCTCTCTCTCTCTCTCTCTCTCTCTCTCTCCTCTCTCTCTCTCTCTCTCTCTCTCTCTCTCTCTCTCTCTCTCTCTCTCTCTCTCTCTCTCTCTCTCTCTCTCTCTCTCTCTCTCTCTCTCTCTCTCTCTCTCTCTCTCTCTCTCTCTCTCTCTCTCTGTGTGTCTCATCCCCCCCCCCCTCCTCTGATGGGGTGTTGGTATGTCCCACAGAAACAGGAAGGAGGTCTAAAAATAGAGAGGAGCCGTTCAGCCAACAGCCAGAGAGAGATATGGAGCAGGGACAAGCACTTCCCCTCCATGCTCACACACACACACACACACACACACTTACACACATTGACGCCTGCACACACAGGCGCACAAACACACACACAGATGCCCGCATGCACAACCACACACACACACACACAGTTATTATACACACGCCCCCCCCCCCCCCCCCCCCCCTTACTGTTTCTCTCCTCCTCTTGATCTTTCTCCCTCGTTCTCTCTCTTCTTTTCTCTGACCCTCACTATTATGTTGCTCTGTCCTTCTCTGAAATAGCAGTGGCAAACTTTTGCTGTTTTAAAGCTAATTGCCTGCAATTCTACATGTTTTGCCTTGGGGCAGAGAGAACATTTTACAGTTTTAAAGCTAATTTCCTGCAATTCTACATGTTTTGCCTTGGGGCAGAGAGAACATTTTACAGTTTTAAAGCTAGTTTCCTGCAATTCTACACATTTGGTCATGGCTTATGCCTTGTTCTAATGCTGTCCGGGTGACTCAAACGTTCTAACAAAATCAATGATTCTCCCTGACTGTCTATTTGTTATTTTAGTGATTGTTAGTTCTCAAAGATGATATTATTAAAACATATATTGCTTCATTATCTTTTCAACATACTTTATATCAGGATTTAGTCGTTTTAAGTTTACACTGAAAACGTTTTACCATCCCGAAAATGATTTGCACTGGCGGCCACGATTTAGCAGTGGCGGTGCGCCGCTGCTAAATGCATATATGGGAAACACTGCGCACACGCACACACATCGACCTGTGACTCTGTGATGGTAATTAGTAGTCTGTTCAACGTTAACGGTTCATTAGTGTGTCTCCGCATTGACATGCTCTGCACCCACGTACGCACGTACGCACGTACGCGCAAACACACACACACCCTGTGTAAAAACAGGCCCACCACGCTGTGTTTGTTTGTTGGGAGGGAGTGGGAGGGATAGAGGGAGGGATAGAGAGTGGGAGGGAGAGAGGGTGGGAGGGAGAGAGTGGGTGGGAGGGAGAGAGAGTGGGAGGGAGAGAGAGTGGGAGGGAGAGTGGGAGAGAGAGTGGGGAGTGGGAGGAGAGTGGGAGGGAGAGAGGGAGAGGGGAGGGAGAGAGAGGGGGGGATGAGGGAGAGAGGGAGAGAGAGTGGGAGGGAGAGTAGGAGATTGGGAGGGAGAGAGAGTGGGAGGGATAGAGGGAGAGTGGGAGGGAGAGTAGGAGAGTGGGAGGGAGAGTAGGAGATTGGGAGGGAGAGAGAGTGGGAGGGAGAGTAGGAGAGTGGGAGGGAGAGAGAGTGGGAGGGAGAGTAGGAGAGTGGGAGGGAGAGAGAGAGGGAGGGAGAGAGAGAGTGGGATAGAGGGAGAGAGGGAGAGGAGAGAGAGAGAGAGAGAGAGAGAGAGGGAGGGAGAGAGAGAGGGAGGGAGTGCAAAACTCCCTTTGGGTCAGCAGGATTGAAAGTGCTGATGACATCCACTCTGGTACAACACACACAATGCAGTTCTACTGAGAACGGTAAGTACAGGGTGAAGAGAACAAGATAAATATGTTTATGTGTTAGATAGAAGTGGGTTGGTGCTGAGGGACGAGTGGGTGTGGGGTGTGTGCCCGCCAGTCTGTCTCCTGTGTTGGGACCACCCTCACACACACCCTGCTCTCTGAGGCTCTAGCCAAATGGTGCTCTTTTGTTTCTAGCCGTCCTATTGTCACCAGAAGTTACACTCCCTCTTTTCCTCTCTCGCTCTCTCTCTCTCGCCCTCCCTCTCTCTTTCTCTCTCTCGCCCTCCCTCTCTCTCTTTCTCTTCCGCTCTCTCTTTTTGTCTTCTGCAATCTCAGTTTATCGCTCGTACCTCATATCACTTTCATTGTACCACTTTATCCTTTTCCTTGTCCTCGCTCTCTCTCTCTCTCTCTGTGTGTGTGTGTGTGTGTGTGTGTAACATGCAGATCGTCGCCACAGTGCAAACACAGCCTCTGTTTAAACAGCCACCCATTAGAGAGGGAGGGAGAGAAATGAGAGAGAGATGAGGGGAGGAGGGTGAGTGTTTAGTAGTGTTTAAGAGGAGGTAGCCTAACCTCGCTCACTGACAACCGCCTGCCCCTTCTCTCCCTCCCTCCCTCTCCCGTCTTCCAGCTCTCTCTCCCTCCCTCCCTCCCTCTCTCCCTCCCTCCCTCCCCCCCCCTCTCTCCCCCCTCCCTCTCCCGTCTTCCAGCTCTCCTCCCCCTCCCTCCCTCCCTCCCTCCCTCCCCCCCTTCTCTCCCTCCCTCCCTCTCCCGTCTTCCAGCTCTCTCTCCCTCCCTCCCTCCCTCTCTCCCTCCCTCCCTCCCCCCCTTCTCTCCCTCCCTCCCTCTCCCGTCTTCCAGCTCTCTCTCCCTCCCTCCCTCCCTCTCTCCCTCCCTCCCTCCCCCCTTCTCTCTCTCCCTCCCTCCCTCTCCCGTCTTATAGCTCTCTCTCCGTCCCTCCCTCCCCCCCTTCTCTCCCTCCCTCCCTCTCCCGTCTTCCAGCTCTCTCTCCCCTCTCTCCTCCCTCCCTCCCCCCCTTCTCTCCCTCCCTCCCTCCCTCTCTCTCTCTCTCTCTCTCCCTCCGTCCCTCCCTCCCTCTCCCGTCTTCCAGCTCTCTCTCCACACACTACCCCTCTGTGTCTCTCCTCCATTTTTCTCTCTATCAGGCTAGAAAGAGATCAGATGAGACTAAAGTTGAAAACCAGTGAAGGACTGTCTAGTGTTAGGTGCTCTAGATGAAGAGATCAGATGAAAGATGAAACCTTGTGAAGGACTAGCTCTAGTTGCTTAGCACTCCCACAGTCTACATTTAAAGGATTGTTCATCTTCTTCATTTCAGTCTGCTAGGCTAATACCACAACACACACACGACTTATTAAAGACACGTTTGATTTAATTGACTCATTTTACAGTCTGATGGGCCAGACTGGGACAAACACACACACTGAGGTACAAGGTACAGGGAGCCGGTGAAATTAGAATTAGGAGACCATTGACATTGTCTTGTGTGTGCTTGCACAGACCCTCCTGGTGAAAGGGAGTGTGCGAGGATGTTTGTGTTGCTAAGAGCGATCTGGTTTAGAGAGAGAGGTTTTTTCATTGACACACGTACACACACAAACCACACACGTCAAAAGTTTGGACACATCCACTCATTCAAGGGTTTTTCACCTGGAATGCATTTCAATTAACAGGTGTGCCTTGTTAAAAGTTAATTTGTGGAATTTCTCTAAACTGGCTCTCATGAGGACCGCCACAGGAAAGGAAGACCCAGAGTTACCTTTGCTGCAGAGGATAAGTTCATTAGAGTTACCAGCCTCAGAAATTGGAGCCCAAATAAATGCTTCACAGAGTTCAAGTAACAGACACATCTCAACATCAACTGTTCAGAGGAGACTGCGTGAATCAGGCCTTCATGGTCGAATTGCTGCAAAGAAAGCACTACTAAAGGACACCAATAAGAAGAAGAGACTTGCTTGGGCCAAGAAACACGAGCAATGGACATTAGACTGGTGGAAATCTGTCCTTTGGTCTGATGAGTCCAAATTTGAGATTTTTGGTTCCAACCGCCGTGTCTTTGTGAGACGCAGAGTAGGTGAACGGATGATCTCTGCATGTGTGGTTCCCACCGTGAAGCATGGAGGAGGAGGTGTGATGGTGTGGGGGTGCTTTGCTGGTGACACTGTCAATGATTTATTTAGAATTCAAGGCACTCTTAAACAGCATGGCTATCACCGCATTCTCCAGCGATACGCCATCCCATATGGTTTGCGCTTAGTGGGACTATCATTTGTTTTTCAATAGGACAATGACCCAACACACTTCCAGGCTGTGTAAGGGCTATTTTACCAAGAAGGAGAGTGATGGAGTGCTGCATCAGATGACCTGGCCTCCACAATCACCGACCTCAACCCAATTTAGATGGTTTGGGATGAGTTGGACCGCAGAGTGAAGGAAAAGCAGCCAACAAGTGCTCAGCATATGTGGGAACTCCTTCAAGACTGTTGGAAAAGCATTCCAGGTGAAGCTGGTTGAGAGAATGCCAAGAGTGTGCAAAGCTGTCATCCATGCAAAGGGTGGCTACTTTGAAGAATCTCAAATATAAAATATATTTTGATTTGTTTAACACTTTTTTGGTTACTACATGATTCCATATGTGTTATTTCATAGTTTTGATGTCTTCACTATTATTCTACAATGTAGAAAATAGTAAAAAATTAAATAATAATACTTTAATGAGTAGGTGTGTCCAAACTTTTGACTTGTGCTATAGCTTCATACTCTATATTGATGTACTAATTCATTAATATACACATAGCTTCATTAATATACACATAGCTTCATTAATATACACATAGCTTCATACTCTATATTCCTGTACTAATTCATTAATATACACATAGCTTCATGCTCGATATTGATATACTAATTCATTAATATACACATAGCTTCATACTCTATATTGATGTACTAATTCATTAATATACACATAGCTTCATTAATATACACATAGCTTCATTAATATACACATAGCCTCATACTCTATATTCCTGTACTAATTCATTAATATACACATAGCTTCATACTCTATATTCCTGTACTAATTCATTAATTTACACAGCTTCATATTCTACCTATATATTTCTGTACTAATTCATTGTTAAGTGGATGTGTGTTGGCAGATGAAATGGTGATTCTGGTAACATTGGTCCCCTCTTTGAAATATAGAGAGAGAGAGAGTGTGTGTGTGTTTGGGGCTGGAACCTGGCTGGCCGTTTATTGGCATAACTGTCCACTGCAGTCAGCACAGAGGGAGAGAGAGAGGAGGAGAGTAGGGAGGAGGAGAGTAGGGAGGGGGGGGGAGGAAGGAGGAGGGACGCACTGCACAAAGCACCAGAGCAGGAGGTTGCTATAACAACAGCACCTTGGTGGTGCTATCACTCTCTCTCTCTCTCTCTCTCTCTCTCTCTCTCTCTCTCTCTCTCTCTCTCTCTCTCTCTCTCTCTCTCTCTCTCTCTCTCTCTCTCTCTCTCTCTCTCTCTCTCTCTCTCTCTCTCTCTCTCTCTCTCTCTCTCTCTCTGTCTCTCTCTCTCTCTCTCTCTTTTATCGCTCTTTCTCTCCCCATCGCTCTCTCTCTTGTTCGTAGTCTCCTGTCCTCCACTCTCCCGCTGTCTTGTGGTGCTCTTTGCTTTGCTTCCCTCTGTCTCTTTTTCTCTCTTTATCGCTCTCTCTCTCTCCCTTTCTCTTTCCATCTTTCACTCAGATGAAAGAGAGAGCATCAGTCTGAAGAGCAACTCTCTCTTCCTCTCGCTCTGTCTCTCTGTCTCTCTCTCTCGCTCTCTGTCTCTCTCTGTCTCTGTCTCTGTCTCTCTCTCTCTCTCTCTTTTATCGCTCTTTCTCTCCCCATCGCTCTCTCTTGTTCGTAGTCTCCTGTCCTCCACTCTCCCGCTGTCTTGTGGTGCTCTTTGCTTTGCTTCCCTCTCTCTCTTTTTCTCTCTTTATCGCTCTCGCTCTCTCCCTTTCTCTTTCCATCTTTCACTCAGATGAAAGAGAGAGCATCAGTCTGAAGAGCAACTGGCAAAAGGAGGAAAACTAGATGCATCCCTCTTCTCTCTTGCTGTTTCCTGTTCTCACTCTTGTTTTTGTTTTTTCTCTTTGCACAGTTCCTTGGCATTTTGACATTTCCATTTTGGTGTTTATCTTGCTCTAGAGAATGTGCACAGAAGTGTGTGTGTGTGTGTGTCACACCTCTGGTAATTGGTGCTGTTTTATGGGTGGACCTTTTTGAAGGCAACACACACACATTAAGAACATCTGCTCTTTCCATGACATAGACTGACCAGGTGAATCCAGGTGAAAGCTATGATCCCTTATTGATGTCACATGTTAAATCCATTTCAATCAGTGAAGAAGGGGAGGAGACTGGTTAAAGAAGGATTTTTAAGCCTTGAGACAATTGAGACATGGATTGTGTATGTGTTCCATTCAGAGGGTGAATGGGCAAGACAAAATATTTAAGTGCCTTTGAACGGGGAATGATAGTAGGTGTCAGGCGCACCGGGGGGGGGGGGGGGGGGGGGGGGTGTTCTTAATGTTTTGTACATACAAGTGTACATACACACACACACACAAACCCAAGGTAAACACACAGACACACACACACACGTAGACATACACACACTTCGTTAGCTACATGTCGACTTAGGTGTATTGTGACTGTGTGTTTAAGCTTTATTT
>CM072220.1:11388006-11393006 GCA_036851935.1 Coregonus suidteri
TTGCGCTCGCTCGCTCTCTTGCTCTCTCCTCTCTCTCGCCATTTCTCTCACTGTCTAACTCAGCAAACAGTTATGAAGAAATATATGTTTTCCTTTATGTATCTACACTTAACCATAACCTCATTCGACCATAAGAGACATTTCAGAGCTAACTTGTGATTTTAAGTTAATTTGAATGTAATGTAAAGTTGTACAATTTTGTAACTTGATGTGAGTGTCATTGAAATGTGTTAAATAGGCCTGAGTGCTACTGGGAAATATGTAGGGACAGGTGTTGTCCTTTTGATATGGGATCTATGATCACTATCCATCTGTAAAACCCAGGAAGTTTTCATATGCTAACAATATCTTCTGATCATCAGATCCAAAATGGCCTCTTTCTGACACTTCCTGTTTCCCTGTCCCACAGCTCCAGGAGACCGTGAAGAGGAAACTGGACAGCGCACGCTCGCCCCTCAATGGTGACCAGAACGGGATCTGCGACGGGAGCTATTCCCCGACCACCAAGAGGTTACGAAAAGACGGACCAGGATCAGGCGGACTGGACTCTGTCGCGGGTCTTCCCAACAACGTCCCCCCCATTTCCCCACTCCACCAGATTGACATCAAACCCTTACTGGGAGTCACCGGGAACGCCAACAACCCTAGCATAAACAACAACAACATCAATGTCAACAACTGTAACTCCGGTCCCGGCAGCAACGGTAGCCATGGCAACCACGCTGGCAGCGGCTTGGGCTCAGGTCGCCCGGGTGACGTCAAGCTCAACGGCGATCTCCCCGACATCAAGCTCAACGGTTCCTTAGACCTCGAGGACGGCTTCGGACTCCTCAAAGACCTCAAACAGGAGCCGCTCGACGACGGGGGAGGGATTGAGTCGTCGGACACGTCCTTGTCCAATCAGAACAAGCTGTTCTCGGACATCAACCTGAATGACCAGGAGTGGCAGGAGCTGATTGATGAGCTGGCCAATACGGTGCCGGAGGACGACATGCAGGACCTCTTCAATGAAGACTTTGAGGAGAAGAAGGAGGCAGAGTTTACCAGGCCGGCCAATCAGACCCCGGTACCGCAGGACCCGCCTCCTATGGCCACAGTGGCTCATCAACCGACGAACCAAGCGCAGGGGGCGCCACAGGTTCCCATGGGTTCCCCACAGGTACCTTTTTGATTTGGTTTATTAGGGATTCACAGCACACCTATTTTTATTATTTTATATACACTACCAGTCAAGTTTGGACACATCTACTCATTCAAGAGTTTTTCTTTCTTTTTACAATTTTCTACATTGTAGAATAATAGTGAAGACATCAGAACTATGAAGTAACACATATGGAATCATATAGTAAACAAAAAAGTGTTAAACAAATCAAAATATATTGTATATTTGAGAATCTTCAAATAGCCACCCTTTGCTTTGATGACAGCTTTGCACACTCTTGATTCCATATATGTTATTTCATAGTTTTGATGTCTTCACTATTATTCTACAATGTAAAAAATTGTAAAAAGAAAGAAAAACTCTTGAATGAGTAGATGTGTCCAAACTTTTGACTGGTAATATATATATATATATATATATATACACACTTTTTTGGGACAACAAACAAAAAACGTACATAGACAAAAACAAACAACTTAACGTGTCCATAAATACATTTCCACAGACATTAATGACGTCACACTTACTCAGACCCACATGTTCCCACCTTATCCACACCCAATTTTGTTTCTAATACTTGAGACTCTACCCCATATGACTTCAAATTTTGTTATGATGTTTCTGTTTGTAGACAGATTTTTTTCAATAGTTAAATAATAAAGCATTTGATTCTTCCATTCTCTTAACGTTGGAGTGTCACTTGACTTCCAGTATTTAAGCAATGGGTTGGACAATATTATTTTCGTCACATATATTGAAGAAGCTATTACTTAAATACTGGATGTCAAATGATACCTATTGTAGATTATTATTTTATATATTTTTTGACATGGTCAAATAACTCAAGCATAGATTGGTAACTCTTTTTCTAATTTGGCACACAGAAACTAGAGGCCATGAGTAACTTGGTCAAAAAGAATGGCACCGAGTGGCCCATAGGTGGCACTGTTATAAGCAGTCTCACTTAAATCATCATATTTGCCGCCACGTTTGAACGTGAGACTTGAAACTTTGTATGTAGGCGTCTTTCCTCATGTTGAACAAATTTGCCTCAAGGACCTATAAGGTCCGTCAGAATAGATTTTCCTTCATCTTGGACATTTTGGAAAACCTTTTAAAAAACGTATTCTCATGAACCATAGGACCAAATGACACCATTTGTAGGCCCATGATACATGTATTGTCTTAGTTTGAGAAAAACTAAGGGATTGATCCAAAAATGACTGAGTTATTGACAAATCAAAACTCTGATTTTACATTTTAAATTATGGACATCCCTAAAATGAACCACACTTAATTTGGTATTGATAGCTCTAAAAACAAAGAAACTATTAACAACTCATTCTTTTCATATGTAACTCTAATGCTTAAAATCATCTGCAATCATCTTCTCCTCATGAACCATACGTCAGATTCACTCCAGATTTTGTATTTAGACTCATGATTGCACATAAAGGAAGATGGCTCCTACACGAGAGTGCTTGCTTTTTTATCAAAATGATCTTGTTCTTTCTGTCATCCTGTGAACCCCGTTCATTGCTGCTCGCAGCTATATTTTTTGTTATATTTTTGTTTTTGATTTGTTATATTTTGTTATATTTTGTATGTGTCTACCTTACCTTAAAGTGTATAGGAATATAAAGAAAGTCATTGTCGTCTTGTTTGAATATGATGTGATTGAAATGTGAAGTGTCATTGTGCCTACTGCTTGTGATTACAGTATGTTGTCCTGTCCATGTTACTCAAATTAAATCGCCTCTCCCCAGGTCCGGCCGTCGTCTTCGGGCCCTCAGTTCGCCACCGCCGCCAACGGAACGCCGCCGCAGCAGCCTTTGCAGCAGTCCCCACAGGTTGCTATGGCCTCAGGCTCCCCTCTCCCCAACTGTGTGGCCCGGTCGCCGCAGACACCCACCCAGGCCCAGACGCAGGCCGGACCCAGACCTGGGAACGGATTTATGATGAACCCAGGCCAAGGTGTGGGCCAGGCGGGTACAGGATCCAATGGCCCTGGAGTCCCCCCTGGAATTCAAGGGCCTGGGCCAGTGACCTCTGACCTGTCGCCTGCTGAGCAACTCAAAGCGATGGCGGCACAGCAGCGTGCTAAGCTAATGCAGCAAAAACAACAACAACAACAACAGGCTAACTGGTCCCCTGCCGGGGCTCCAACCAGCCCCTACGCCTCTGGTCCTTTCAACCAACAGGACAAGCCCAACAGCCCCATGATGTACCCACCTCAAGCCTTCAACCAGCAGGACAAGCCCAACAGCCCAATGATGTACCCACCTCAAGCCTTCAACCCTGGCCCACAGGGCCCCCTGGTGGCTGGGATGACCTCGAACAATGGCCCCAAAGCCCCCATGAACAACTACCTCCCTCAGAACCCCCACAACCACATGGGCATGATAAGTCAACAACAACAACAACAGACAAACAACATGGGTACCCAGCAGAACACCCTCTCTAAACAACAACAACAACAACTACAACAACAGCAAACGGCAGCCATGTTGTCCTACAACAACACCAAGCCACTGAGTCACTTCAGCACGATGGGGGTGGATCACATGGGGCAGAGGATGAACCCGCCCATGGGGTCACAGGTCAAGAACCCCATGATGCCCCCCTACATGCAGCAGGGAGGGGTACAGGGGGCGGGGCCGGGTCAGACCCAGGGACCAATCCCGGGCCAGACGGCTCACCTCAGCGAGGAGCAGAAGAGGATGTTGCTGATGAAGCAGAAGGTGCTGAACCAGAGCATGCCCTACAGCGCCATGCAGCCCCATGGACAGGTAGGACGGATGCCATTTTGGATCTGTTGCAGGCTTTGTAATGTGGAATTGGTGAAATTGGAGCAGAAAACCATTTTGGCTCTGGTTTAGTTTGTGTGGCACTTTTTACTGTGTGGGATTGTTGAATCTGGAGAATGGCTTACAGGTAGTCGCTTTGTGTAGAGCTTTTTACAGTATTGAATTGAAGCACCATTATGGCTCTGGTTGTTTTTCTGTAGCACTTTTTACAGTGTGAATAGTGGTGATTACTGTGCCATGGAGAAGGGGAGCCATCTTGTCTTCTGGTTGTGCTTTTTCCAATGTGGAATTAGTGAAACTAGTGTCCATTTTGGTTCTGGTTTGGCTGGAATGGTGCATTCTACAGTGTGGATTTAGAAATAGAAGTCACATTTGCAATGCTCAGACAAGCATCACAGATGGCAATGCTTTACAAAGCTATTGTTACAGAGCTCTCAGCACAAGGCCTAAACTGAAGACCTTTTATCTTTAGTTCTTTCTGGTTATTGTTTAGCCTTGAGAGAGGAGAGCTATTGTTCTGGTGAAAACTGATCTCTCTGTCTATATACTGTGTATATAGATCCAGACAGTAGTTTACATTTTTCAGTCAGGAATCCAGTTTTAAAAATGCAGTTTTTTAACAGAGCCCAAGGTGAGACGATCCATCTCTCCCTCTAACTGACAGTTGGTCTTGGAAACGTTCTGATTCTAGAACCTTGATTTTTAAAACACCTACAAGGTGCGGCGGTGGGGCAAGATAAAATGGTGCCGGTCAGGTGGTTGCCCCAGCAACAAGCTACGGTAGGAAAATGGCGAAAGGTATTGATGTCTTTGCACCACGAGCAGCAGCCTCCCGCTCTTCTTCTTCCCCTCTCCTCCCTTTCTTCTCTTCCTCTCCTCCCTCCCTTACAGTCTTATCGGTTGGTCCCTTAGCGCGCTAACGCTAAGCTTAACAAATCCATACTTCATATCCCCATCCGTCACATTTGAGCTCAGATTGGAGTACCTCTGTCACTTCTAGGATAGCGGCTATCTGGGGCTATTTGTTTTGC
>CM072220.1:11398006-11425506 GCA_036851935.1 Coregonus suidteri
TTGGTTTGCTCCGGCGGTGCCAGGGAAAACACACCGAGACAAACCATCTCCACCCATCTCGGGGGTGTTAATGGAGGGTCGATACGCAGCACAACAACAGGCTGTTATTATCTAGTAGTCGAGCGGCTGTATCATAGATAACATGGTGGCTGTATTAACATTGTGTTCATATTACACACAATGTACATTTTAGTCATTTAGCAGGCGCTCTTATCCAGAGCCACTTACAGTAGTGAGTGCATACATTTTCATTTGTACTGGTCCCCCCGTGGGAATCGAACCCACAACCCTGGCGGACCAGACGGGTCACCTCAGCGATGAAGCAGAAGGTGCTGAACCAGAGCATGCCCTACAGCATGCCATGCTCTACCGACTGAGCCACACAGGACACTTTATATACTAGATGAAATACACTGTGTACAAAACATTAGGAACACCTTCCTAATATTGAGTTGCACCCCCCTTTTGTCCTCAGAACAGCCTCAATTCGTCGGGGGATGGACTCTACAAGGTGTCGAAAAGCGTTCCACAGGGATGTTGGCCCATGTTGACTCCAATGCTTCCCACAGTTGTTGGCTGGATGTCCTTTGGGTGGCGGACCATTCTTGATACACATGGGAAACTGTTGAGCCTGGAAAAACCCAGCAGCTTTGTAGTTCTTGACACACTCAAACCAGTGCGACTGGTGCCTACTACCATACCCCGTTCAAAGACTACCATACCCCGTTCAAAGGCACTTAAATATTTTGACTTGCCCATTCACCCTCTGAATCGAACACATACACAATCCATGTCTCAATTGTCTCAAGGCTTAAACATCCTTCTTTAACCTGTCTTCTCCCCTTCATCTACACTGATTGAGATGGATTTAACATGTGACATCAATAAGGGATCATAGCTTTCACCTGGATTCACCTGTTCAGTCCATGTCATGGAAAGAGCAGATGTTCTTAATGTTTTGTGCACTCAGTGTATACCGGTATACAATACAACTTTATTGTCCATGCGATACAGTGACCCAAATGGAAATGTATTTTCTGTTCCGTTGTCAACTCCCCCCAGACAGCACACATACAGTTGAGATGAGCACAGGGTCAGCGCCCTTGGATGGAGACCATGTTGTCGGGTTAAGGGCCTTGCTCAAGGGCCCAGCGGTACGGGAATGTCTTGAGGATGTGAACCCAGCAGCCTCCAGTTGTCAGATCAATTACGCCTGTTTTTCCAACGCCTGGCCCGGAATTCGAACCGGGCACATGTCCAACTCCTTAGCCATTGGGCTACCTACCGGTATTAACTGACATCAAATGATAAATGGCGGGAATGAGCTCCGTTCTCCTGTCTGTAAGACGCCATGCTAAAAGATTGCTTTTGTGAGTGTGTGCAAGGGTGTTTCGCAACATTGTGTCTGCGTGCGGTGGTGTGTGTCTGCGTGTGTTTGTGTGTCTGTGTGCGGTGGTGTGTGTTTGTGTGTCTGCGTGCGGTGGTGTGTGTTTGTGTGTCTGTGTGCGTGGTGTGTGTGTGTGTGTGTTTGTGTGTCTGCGTGCGGTGGTGTGTGTTTGTGTGTCTGTGTGCGTTGGTGTGTGTCTGTGTGTGTTTGTGTGTCTGCGTGCGGTGGTGTGTGTGTCTGGGGGGCAAATCATTCTTATTCTGTGTCTGGGCCAGACAGGAGAGGAGTTGGAGAGGAGAGGAGGGGAGAGGGGAGAGGAGAGGAGAGGAGAGGAGAGCCACAGCACAGTGAGATCCCTGCATACTAAATAGACTGGTGTCGCCCCAGCCAGCACCTGCCAGGCTACAAACACACACACACAAACACATACACACACTCACACAAAGCCCCTGCGAGGGCAGACACACACACACACACCATGGCTCGCTTGCTCGCCTACACACACACACACACACACACACACACACACACACACACATTCCTCTGCCACTCACACCTCATGCCAGCTCAAAGTTTGGCTGCCTCAGCCTGCTCCAGGTTGCCATGGACACCATGGCCCACAGCACCTAGCAGCCAGAATCAATGGCAGCTTCAAGACCAGAGAGGCAAGGGGAGAGAGAGAGAGAGAGAGAGAGAGAGGAGAGAGAGAGAGAGAGAGAGAGAGAGAGAGAGAGAGAGAGAGAGAGAGAGAGAGAGAGAGAGAGAGAGAGAGAGAGAGAGAGAGAGAGAGAGAGAGAGAGAGAGAGAGAGAGAGAGAGAGAGAGAGAGAGAGAGAGAGAGGAGAGAGAGAGAGAGAGAGAGAGAGAGAGATCGAGAGAGAGAGCGAGAGAGAGAGAGAGAGAGAGAGAGAGAGAGAGAGAGAGAGAGAGAGAGAGAGAGAGAGAGAGAGAGAGAGAGAGAGAGAGAGAGAGAGAGAGATGAGAGAGAGAGAGAGAGAGAGAAGAGAGAGAGAGAGAGAGAGAGAGAGAGAGAGAGAGAGAGAGAGAGAGAGAGAGAGAGAGAGAGTGGGTGTGTCTTGGTCTAGGATGGGAAGGCACAGATGTGACCTCACCCCTGTCCCCAAAGTGCCCCCTCTCTCCCCATCTGCTCTGACACACACACACTCTTAGAGTGGACTGAGTAGATTGATTTCTGGTGCACTCCTATCCCTATTCAAGATAACATGTGTGTTGGACTCTTTTCCTATAATTCTATGAGGCCAATAGCTGACAGTAGGATCACATGGCTTTCTCTTAGTAAGAATAAGCAGTAGTAATAGTGATGTTATAATATGACTGGGGTGTTAGTGATGTTATAATATGACTGGGGTGTTAGTGATGTTATAATATGACTGGGGTGTTAGTGATGTTATAATATGACTGGGGTGTTAGTGATGTTATAATATGACTGGGGTGTTAGTGATGTTATAATATGACTGGGGTGTTAGTGATGTTATAATATGACTGGGGTGTTAGTGATGTTATAATATGACTGGGGTGTTAGTGATGTTATAATATGACTGGGGTGTTAGTGATGTTATAATATGATGTGTGTGTTAGTGTTAATCCGCTGTGAATAGTGACACCATTAATACTCATGTAGTGGCTAACAGTTAGAGGCTGTAGGACCTCTTATCTACACTGAGCTACACACGGGGAGGGATAGGCAAGTAGAGAGAGAGAGAGAGAGAGAGAGAGAGAGAGAGAGAGAGAGAGAGAGAGAGAGAGAGAGAGAGAGAGAGAGAGAGAGAGAGAGAGAGAGAGAGAGAGAGAGAGAGAGAGAGAGAGAGAGAGAGAGAGAGAGAGAGAGAGAGAGAGAGAGAGAGAGAGAGAGAGAGAGAGAGAGAGAGAGAGAGAGAGAGAGAGAGAGAGAGAGAGAGAGAGAGAGAGAGAGAGAGAGAGAGAGAGAGAGAGAGAGAGAGAGAGAGAGAGAGAGAGAGAGAGAGAGAGAGAGAGAGAGAGAGAGAGAGAGAGATGAGAGAGAGAGAGAGAGCGAGAGAGAGAGAGAGAGAGAGAGAGAGAGAGAGAGAGAGAGAGAGAGAGAGAGAGAGAGAGAGAGAGAGAGAGAGAGAGAGAGAGAGAGAGAGAGCGCTTTGAGGATTAGGGGTAGAATTTGAACTTTTTTGTAGCGAGTTTCTTTTTCTCTGAGCAATTTGCCTCAAACGCCTTGAACACAGTTAATCCACTCTTAAAGAAACATAATCCTGCTACCATGTACCTGATACTGGGGGAAAGAGGAGGGGGGGGGAGAGACCCAAAATTAAGGAAAGCTTTGACTATGTACACACTCAGTGAGCATAGCCTTGCTATTGAGAAAAGCCGCCGTAGGCAGACCTGGCTCTCAAGAGAAGACAGGCTATGTGCACACTGCCCACAAAATGAGGTGGAAACTGAGCTGCACTTCCTAACCTCCTGTCAAATGTATGACCATATTAGAGACACATATTTCCCTCAGATTACACAGACCCACAAAAATTTGAAAACAAACCCAATTTTGATAAACTCCCATATCTATTAGGTGAAATACCACAGTGTGCCATCACAGCTGCAAGATTTGTGACCTGTTGCCACAAGAAAAGGGCAACCAGTGAAGAACAAACACCATCGTAAATACAACCCATATTTATGTTTATTTATTTTCCCTTTTGTACTTTAACTATTTGCACATTGTTACAACACTGTATATATAGACATAATATGACATTTGAAATGTTTCTATTCCTTTGGAACTTCTGAGTGTAATGTTTACTATTCATGTGTTATTATCTATTTCACTTGCTTTGGCAATGTAAACATATGTTTCCCATGCCAATAAAGCCATTTGAATTGAATTGAGAGGGATACAGGAGAGGGAGAGAGAGTTCTGTCATTTAGTCTATAAAGGACTTGAGGTAAATACAGCCAGTACATAGACCATAACGGATACAGAGACTTGAGGTAAATACAGCCAGTACATAGACCATAACGGATACAGAGACTTTGAGGTAAATACAGCCCCGTACGTAGACCATAACGGAAACACCATGCTCTATCACAGCCGGCCATTCCTTACCCTGACGACACTGGGCCAATTGTGCGGTAAATACAGCCAGTGGCCAACAGTACATAGTGCCATAACCACTGCGCCCACTCAGGATACAGAGACTTGAGGTAAATACAGCCAGTACATAGACCATAACGGATACAGAGACTTGAGGTAAATACAGCCAGTACATAGACCATAACGGACACAGAGACTTGATGTAAATACAGCCAGTACATAGACCATAACGGAGACAGAGACTTGAGGTAAATACAGCCAGTACATAGACCATAACGGATACAGAGACTTGAGGTAAATACAGCCAGTACATAGACCATAACGGACACAGAGACTTGATGTAAATACAGCCAGTACATAGACCATAACGGACACATAGACTTGAGGTAAATACAGCCAGTACATAGACCATAACGGATACAGAGACTTGAGGTAAATACAGCCAGTACATAGACCATAACGGACACAGAGACTTGAGGTAAATACAGCCAGTACATAGACCATAACGGATACAGAGACTTGATGTAAATACAGCCAGTACATAGACCATAACGGACACAGATACTTGATGTAAATACAGCCAGTACATAGAACATAACGGATACAGAGACTTGATGTAAATACAGCCAGTACATCACATCAAATGTATTTATAAAGCCCTTTTTACATCAGCAGATGACACAAAGTGCTATACAGAAACCCAGCCTAAAACCCCAAACAACAAGCAATGCAGATGTAGACACTCTCTAATTGTTTTATGTTTTTAACATTTTGTCAGGAAATGCAGCTCTGTCTCAGGTTTTGCTGCCTTTCCTCTACAGGCAGCCAGGTTTTCCTGTGTCTACCCTTCCCAATGGCAAGGCTGTGCTCACTGAGCCTGTACATTGTCAAGTTTTTTCTAAGGTTTTGATCAGTAACCATGGTCTCTCTACTTCACCAGGAGAATACCTCTCTCTCCTTCACTCTCTCCTTCACCCTGATAATACCTCTCTCTCTCCTTCACCATGATAATACCTCTCTCTCCTTCACCATGATAATACCTCTCTCTCTACTTCACCAGGAGAATACCTCTCTCTCTCCTTCACCAGGAGAATACCTCTCTCTCTCTCCTTCACCAGGAGAATACCTCTCTCTCTACTTCACCAGGAGAATACCTCTCTCTCCTTCACTCTCTTCTTCACCATGATAATACCTCTCTCTCTCCTTCACCATGATAATACCTCTCTCTCTCCTTCACCAGGAGAATACCTACAGTGGGGAAAAAAAAGTATTTAGTCAGCCACCAATTGTGCAAGTTCTCCCACTTAAAAAGATGAGAGAGGCCTGTAATTTTCATCATAGGTACACGTCAACTATGACAGACAAAATGAAAAAAGAAAATCCAGAAAATCACATTGTAGGATTTTTAATGAATGTATTTGCAAATTATGGTGGAAAATAAGTATTTGGTCAATAACAAAAGTTTCTCAATACTTTGTTATATACCCTTTGTTGGCAATGGCACAGGTCAAACGTTTTCTGTAAGTCTTCACAAGGTTTTCACACACTGTTGCTGGTATTTTGGCCCATTCCTCCATGCAGATCTCCTCTATGAGCAGTGATTTTTTGGGGCTGTCGCTGGGCAACACGGACTTTCAACTCCCTCCAAAGATTTTCTATTTTCTATGGGGTTGAGATCTGGAGACTGGCTAGGCCACTCCAGGACCTTGAAATGCTTCTTACGAAGCCACTCCTTCGTTGCCCGGGCGGTGTGTTTGGGATCATTGTCATGCTGAAAGACCCAGCCACGTTTCATCTTCAATGCCCTTGCTGATGGAAGGAGGTTTTCACTCAAAATCTCACGATACATGGCCCCATTCATTCTTTCCTTTACACGGATCAGTCGTCCTGGTCCCTTTGCAGAAAAACAGCCCCAAAGCATGATGTTTCCACCCCCATGCTTCACAGTAGGTATGGTGTTCTTTGGATGCAACTCAGCATTCTTTGTCCTCCAAACACGACGAGTTGAGTTTTTACCAAAAAGTTATATTTTGGTTTCATCTGACCAAATTACATTCTCCCAATCCTCTTCTGAATCATCCAAATGCACTCTAGCACACTTCAGATGGGCCTGGACATGTACTGGCTTAAGCAGGGGGACACGTCTGGCACTGCAGGATTTGAGTCCCTGGCGGCGTAGTGTGTTACTGATGGTAGGCTTTGTTACTTTGGTCCCAGCTCTCTGCAGGTCATTCACTAGGTCCCCCCGTGTGGTTCTGGGATTTTTGCTCACCGTTCTTGTGATCATTTTGACCCCACGGGGTGAGATCTTGCGTGGAGCCCCAGATCGAGGGAGATTATCAGTGGTCTTGTATGTCTTCCATTTCCTAATAATTGCTCCCACAGTTGATTTCTTCAAACCAAGCTGCTTACCTATTGCAGATGCAGTCTTCCCAGCCTGGTGCAGGTCTACAATTTTGTTTCTGGTGTCCTTTGACAGCTCTTTGGTCTTGGCCATAGTGGAGTTTGGAGTGTGACTGTTTGAGGTTGTGGACAGGTCTTTTATACTGATAACAAGTTCAAACAGGTGCCATTAATACAGGTAACGAGTGGAGGACAGAGGAGCCTCTTAAAGAAGAAGTTACAGGTCTGTGAGAGCCAGAAATCTTGCTTGTTTGTAGGTGACCAAATACTTATTTTCCACCATAATTTGCAAATAAATTCATTAAAAATCCTACAATGTGATTTTCTGGAATTTCTTTTCTCAATTTGTCTGTCATAGTTGACGTGTACCTATGAAGAAAATTACAGGCCTCTCTCATCTTTTTAAGTGGGAGAACTTGCACAATTGGTGGCTGACTAAATACTTTTTTCCCCCACTGTATCTCTCTCCTTCACCAGGAGAATACCTCTCTCTCTCCTTCACCAGGAGAATACCTCTCTCTCTCCTTCACCAGGAGAATACCTCTCTCTCTCCTTCACCAGGAGAATACCTCACTCTCTCAATTCAAAGGGATTTATTCTCTCTCTCGCTCTTTGTCTCTCTATACCCCTCTCTCGCTTCATCCCAAAAATAATACCTCTCTCTCCCTCTCTCTACTTCTCTCTTTCTATATTTCTCTTTCTCTCTCCCTCTTTATTTCTCTCCTGTTTTTCTCTCCTTTATCTCATCCCTCTCTCTCTTGCTTCCCCTCTCCTCTAGCCCTTCTATTTCTCTCTGCCCACACCTCTCTCTCTCTCTCTCTCTCTCTCTCTCTCTCTCTCTCTCTCTCTCTCTCTCTCTCTCTCTCTCTCTCTCTCTCTCTCTCCCTCTCTCTCTCTCTCTCTCTCTCTCTCTCTCTCTCTCTCTCTCTCTCTCTCTCTCTCTCTCTCTCTCTCTCTCTCTCTCTCTCTCTCTCTCTCTCTCTCTCTCTCTCTCTCTCTCTCTCTTCCCCCCTCCCTGTTCTCTTTTGTAGACTTTCAGAGAAAAATTAAGCCAAAGAAAGTTGAACCCCGAGAAGATGATTGATGGTTGCGCAGAGCTCCCTATCCATCTCTCTCTCTCTCTTTTTTTCTTCCCTCTCTCGTTCTCTCTCTCCTTCCTGCAGGCGCAGTAGTTACCTTTGCCCAAACCCACTGGGGCTTGATTTAGCGGTTGTTTTTCTCTCCCCGTCCTTACCTGTGTACACACACACACACACACACACACACACACACTAGTGGACTCTGCTACATTAGATGCACACTGATAGGGAAGTAGTGCTTTACCCTAAGAAGTCTACGGACCAAGTCTTTTGAGGTAAAGGTGTAAATAACAATACTAATCCAATGGTATGTGACCTGGCCAGGTTAGTATAGGAGTCCTAATCCAATGGTATGTGACCTGGCCAGGTTAGTATAGGAGTCCTAATCCAATGGTATGTGACCTGGCCAGGTTAGTATAGGAGTCCTAATCCAATGGTATGTGACCTGGCCAGGTTAGTATAGGAGTCCTAATCCAATGGTATGTGACCTGGCCAGGTTAGTATAGGAGTCCTAATCCAATGGTATGTGACCTGGCCAGGTTAGTATAGGAGTCCTAATCCAATGGTATGTGACCTGGCCAGGTTAGTATAGGAGTCCTAATCCAATGGTATGTGACCTAGCCAGGTTAGTATAGGAGTCCTAATCCCTCTGTTGCTCTGTGTTGATGGAGGCTAGTCTGTTCTTCCTGGGTCACGACCTACTGGTCTAATGGTCTACAAATACACTTATCTAGACTGACTGACTAATGCCCTGTTTGTTCCTGCGCGCTCTCTCTCACGCGCTCTCTCTCACGTGCTCTTTCACGCGCTCTCTCTCAATTTCAATTGAAGGGGATTTATTGGCATGGGAAACATATGTTTACATTGCCAAAGCAAGTGAAGTAGATAGTAAATAAAAGCAATACAATTTATTTTATTTTATTAACAGTAAACATTACACTCACAAAAGTTCCAAAATAATAAAGACATTTCAAATGTGATAATGTGCAAATAGTTAAAGTCCAAAAGGGTGCAATAGCACTACAAAAACATCCTCCTTCAGTGGGTCTCTGTAATCTGAGGGAAATATGTGTCTCTAATATAGTCATATTTTTGGCAGGAGGTTAGGAAGTGCAGCTCAGTTTCCACCTTTTGTGGTCAGTGTGCACATAGCCTGTCTTCTCTTGAGAGCCAGGTCTGCCTACGGCGGCCTTTCTCAATAGCAAGGCTACGCTCACTGAGTCTGTACATAGTCAAAGCTTTCCTTAATGTTGGGTCAGTCACAGTGGTCAGGTATTCTGCCACTGTGTACTCTCTGTTTAGGGCCAAATAACATTCTAGTTTGCTCTGTTTTTTTGTTAATTACTTGACACATTCTAAATAAGTATATTTTTGTTTTCTCATGATTTGGTTGGCTCTAATTGTGTTTGCTGTCTTGGGGCTCTGTGAGGTCTGTTTGTGTTTGTGAACAGAGCCCCAGGACCAGCTTGCTTAGGGGACTCTTCTCCAGGTTCATCTCTCTGTAGGTGAGGGCTTTGTTATGGAAGGTTTGGGAATCGCTTCCTTTTAGAATTTAACGTCTCTTTTCTGGATTTTGATCATTAATGGGTATCGGCCTAATTCTGCTCTGCATGCATTATTTGGTGTTTTACGTTGTACACTGAGGATAGTTTTGCAGAATTCTGCATACAGAGTCTCAATTTGGTGTTTGTCCCATTTTGTGAATTCTTGGTTGGTGAGCGGACCCCAGACCTCACAACCATAAAGGGCAATGGGTTCTATAACTGGTTCAAGTATTTTTAGCCAGATCCTAATTGGTATGTCACATTTTATGTTCCTTTTGATGGCATAGAAGGACCTTCTTGTCTTGTCTCTCAGATCTCTCAGGTCTAACAGATTGTTCTCTCTCTCTCTCTCTCTCTCTCTCTCTCTCTCTCTCTCTCTCTCTCTCTCTCTCTCTCTCTCTCTCTCTCTCTCTCTCTCTCTCTCTCTCTCTCTCTCTCTCTCTGTCTCTCTACCTCTCTCTCTCTCTCTCTCTCTGTCTCTCTCTCTCTCTCTCTCTCTCTCTCTCTCTCTCTCTCTCTCGTCTCTCTCTCTCTCTCTCTCTCTCTCTCTCTCTCTCTCTCTCTCTCTCTCCTCTCTCTCTCTCTGTCTCTCTCTCTCTCTCTCTCTCTCTGTCCTCTCTCTCTCTCTCTCTCTCTGTCTCTCTCTCTGTCTCTCTCTCTCTCTCTCTCTGTCTCTCTCTGTCTCTCTCTGTCTCTCTCTGTCTCTCTGTCTCTCTCTCTCTCTCTCTCTCTCTGTCTCTCTGTCTCTCTCTCTCTCTCTCTCTCTCTCTCTCTCTCTCTCTCTCTCTCTCTCTCTCTCTCTCTCTCTCTCTCTCTCTCTCTCTCTCTCTCTCTCTCTCTCTCTCTCTCTCTCTCTCTCTCTCTCTCTCTCTCTCTCTCTCTCTCTCTCTCTCTCTCTCTCTCTCTCTCTCTCTCTCTCTCTCTCTCTCTCTCTCTCTCTCTCTCTCTCTCTCTCTCTCTCTCTCTCTCTCTCTCTGTCTCTCTCTCTCTCTCTCTCTCTCTCTCTGTCTCTGTCTCTCTCTCTGTCTCTCTCTCTCTCTCTCTCTCTCTCTCTGTCTCTGTCTCTGTCTCTGTCTCTCTCTCTCTCTCTCTCTCTCTCTCTCTCTCTCTCTCTCTCTCTCTCTCTCTCTCTCTCTATTTAGGCTGTGCGTCACTATTCTTAATGTGTTTTAGCATGTGTGTCTCTCTGTCTCTGTGTGTGTGTGTTGGACTGTGTGAGTCACTACTCTTGGTGTTCTCTATCTAGTGGGATGGACAGCTGTATGGGAGGCAGCCTCTCTATCAGGCACTACAGAGGACACCCATCACCAGACCTATTGTCCTACACACACTGATGAGGGGGAGAGGGGGAGGGAGTTTATGCGTGCTTCCGCTTGCATGTTTGGGGTGTATGTCACGCCAAAGGGTACCTCCTAAATGTTCACTTACAGCCAGACTGACTTTTTGCAGAGATTATATTTCACTGTGGATGTACTCTGAAAAAGTCCAAACTAAATCACGTTGGGCTGAGGGTCTTCAGGCCAGTTATATAGGCCTGCTGTGTGGGGGTTTCTCATGGCTCCCTTCAGTTCTCCTCAGTGTTATATCATTATTTCCTGAACTTCCTGGCTGCCCCCTCTAAACACACACACTCATACAAGGAATAACACACGCAGGGAATAGCACACTCATACAGGGAATAACACACTCATACAGGGAATAACACACTCATACAGGGAATAACACACTCATACAGGGAATAACACACTGATACAGGGAATAACACACTCCTACAGGGAATAACACACACTCCTACAGGGAATAGCACACTCATACAGGGAATAACACACTCATACAGGGAATAACACACTCATACAGGGAATAACACACTCATACAGGGAATAACACACACTCCTACAGGGAATAACACACTCATACAAGGAATAACACACACAGGGAATAGCACACTCATACAGGGAATAACACACTCATACAGGGAATAACACACTCATACAGGGAATAACACACTCATACAGGGAATAACACACTCATACAGGGAATAACACACTCATACAGGGAATAACACACTCATACAGGGAATAACACACTCATACAGGGAATAACACACTCATACAGGGAATAACACACTCATACAGGGAATAACACACTCATACAGGGAATAACACACTCATACAGGGAATAACACACTCATACAGGGAATAACACACTCATACAGGGAATAACACACTCATACAGGGAATAACACACTCATACAGGAATAATAGCACACTCATACAGGGAATAACACACTCATACAGGGAATAACACACTCATACAGGGAATAACACACTCATACAGGGAATAACACACCCACCAGGCAGTGGATGTGATTGCCAGCTGCACAGCTCCACAGGGTGACATGAGGCATGTGAATCTCTGGCTCGGGGAGGACACATTCTAACTCAGTGTGGAAAGGGAATTATCTTTGGCTCGCTTGAGCTGCTACACCACTGTTGTGTGTGTGTGTGTGTGTGTGTGTGTGTGTGTGTGTGTGTGTGTGTGTGTGTGTGTGTGTGCATGGGGTAGAGACTTTTGAGTATGTGTGTGTGCAGGCACACAATGTATGTGTGTGTGTGTACTGGTTGAGATGCCACACTGCGCTGCTGTTGGACGCCTGGCCTAGTTTCTGGATAGCGAGACACCAATCCAAATCTCCAACAAAAGGCACAACACACATCATATATAGAGAGAGAGAGAGGGATGGAAGGAGAGAGGAGGATGGAGTTGGAGAGCGTGTGTGTGAGGTTTTGTGACCGCTGTGTCTCAGTCTCCTACAGAGAAAGACGTCTACCTGATGACAGCTGTGTCCCAGTCTCCTACAGAGAAAGACATGCTGTGTCCCAGTCTCCTACAGAGAAAGACCTACCTGATGACAGCTGTGTCCCAGTCTCCTACAGAGAAAGACCTACCTGATGACAGCTGTCTCAGTCTCCTACAGAGAAAGACGTCTACCTACAGAGACAAAAGACTTATACCTGATGACAGCTGTGTCCCAGTCTCCTATGACAGCTGTGTCCCAGTCTCCTACAGAGAAAGACCTACCTGATGACAGCTGTGTCCCAGTCTCCTACAGAGAAAGACCTCTACCTGATGACAGCTGTGTCCCAGTCTCCTACAGAGAAAGACCTACTTGATGACAGCTGTGTCCCAGTCTCCTACAGAGAAAGACCTCTACTGCAGATGTTCTTCTAGCAGCTGTAGGACCTCCTCTTTCTTTCTCTCTGTCCTTCACTCTCTGCTTTTCTCCATCTCTCTCTTTTTCTTCATCTGAACGTCAAAGATTATCTCCTCCTCTCATATTGGGGTTACCTGGTGTGTGTGTGTGTGTGTGTGTGTGTGTGTGTGAGGGGTTGGGGTTACCTGGTGTGTGTGTGTGTGTGTGTAGGGGTTGGGGTTACCTGGTGTGTGTCTGTGTGTAAGGGTGTTTACATGTTAAAGGGCTAGTAAACAGCCAATCATCTCTTCCAGGCAGATGGAAAACCATTCACACCTTTTATAATGAAGATGAACACCTGCTAATTGATGCCTCGCTGAAGAGTTAATTTGCTTTGGAAATATTGGAGGGTAACACAGAGCAACACACACGTTATACACACACACACACACACACACACACGTTATACACACATTAAACACACACACACACAGACATACACAGACACACACACACACACACGGACACACATTAAACACACACACACCAGTGCCTAATATCCAGTGTAGCTGTGTGAAGGAGGAGGGTGAGGCCTCAATCTAAGCTTGGAACAGCATGGTGACACAGAATAACTGTCCTCACCTCTCCTCCCTGTCTCTCCATCCTCCCTGTCTCTCCATCCTCCCGTCTCTCCATCCTCCCGTCTCTCCATCCTCCCATCCTCCCATCCTACCATCCTACCATCCTACCATCCCTCCATCCTCCCATCCCTCCATCCTACCATCCCTCCATCCTCCCATCCCTCCATCCTACCATCCCTCCATCCTACCATCCCTCCATCCTACCATCCCTCCATCCTCCCAGCCCTCCATCCTACCATCCCTCCATCCTCCCATCCCTCCATCCTACCATCCCTCCATCCTCCCATCCCTCCATCCCCCATCCCTCCATCCTCCCATCCCTCCATCCTCCCATCCCTCCATCCTACCATCCCTCCATCCCTCCATCCTACCATCCCTCCATCCTACCATCCCTCCATCCTACCATCCCCCATTTTGATTTAGAATCCTGGGAGGTTGCTTTCAGCATCTAGGAGAAAGGAAGGAGGGTGGGGAGGAGAAACACAGGGACTGTCCTTCTACAGTACTATACACACACACACACACACACACACACACACACAGACACACACACACACACACACACACACACACACACACACACACACACACACAGACAGACACACACACACCTCCCCCAGGTCAAGGTGAACCGGTGGATAAACATCTAATAAATAAGGTGAGTTTCCTACAACACTGACTGGCTACAGATCACTGGGTGTGTGTGTGTGTGTGTGTGTGGAAGCTAGTGGGCCATACATCTCCTATAACAGAGAGAGAGAGAGAGAGAGAGAGAGAGAGAGAGAGAGAGAGAGAGAGAGAGAGGACGAGAGAGAGAGGAGGAAGAGGAGAGGAGAGAGAGAGAGAGATAAGAGAGAGAGAGAGAGAGAGAGAGAGAGAGAGAGAGAGAGAGAGAGAGAGAGAGAGAGAGAGAGAGAGAGAGTGAGTTTCCTACAAGAGAGAGGCTAGAGATCAGAGAGAGAGAGAGAGAGGAGAGATGAGAGACAGAGAGAGAGAGAGAGAGAGAGAGAGAGAGAGAGAGAGAGAGAGAGAGAGAGAGAGAGAGAGAGAGAGAGAGAGAGAGAGAGAGTGAGAGAGAGAGAGAGAGAGAGAGAGAGAGAGAGAGAGAGAGAGAGAGAGAGAGAGAGAGAGAGAGAGAGAGAGAGAGAGAGAGAGAGAGAGAGAGAGAGAGAGAGAGAGAGAGAGAGGAGAGAGAGAGAGAGAGAGAGAGAGAGAGAGAGAGAGAGAGAGAGACGAGAGAGAGAGAGAGAGAGAGAGAGAGAGAGAGAGAGAGAGAGAGAGAGAGAGAGAGAGAGAGAGAGAGAGAGAGAGAGAGCATAGCAGAATGACTGCTGGCTACAGTCAACACCTAATGAGCCTGTCTAGGTGGATGGGGCTCTCTGGGAACTAATGGACCTGTCTCTCACACACACACACACACACACACACTAGTAGGGTCTAAATCATTGTGTGTGGACAGAGCAGAGCCATCGAACAGGTAGACCACAGAAAGAGAGAAGGAGACCTGTCCCCCTGTAGACTCCTCAATGGAGAAACCCAACACCTTGGCCTGTTGATTAATGACCAATGTGGAATGGACCATCCTAGTGGTGATGGGGGAGGAATGTTTATACTTACCCATCCTATCAAATGCATTACCGTGTCAGTTACTATGCATTTGAATGTGTTAGTGTGTGAGTTACTATGTGTTTGAGCGTGTTATTGTGTATCTGTCTTTGTATCTGTGTGTGTGTGTGTGTGTGTGTGTGTGTGTGTTGTGTGTGTGTGTGTGTGTGTGTCACTGCTACTGCATCAGTGTGTGTGTGTGTGTGACATCTCCCTATCAAGATGACATCCATCCATCCAGTCAGTCAGAACAGAACAGAACCTTTCTAGCCACTTCAGCATTCTAATGTTCCTGTTCTAGAACATCCCTCTGTCATTGTGGCGTCATCGTTACTGCTGTGAGCTCCTCTGCCTGGACCTGGTCTGTGTCCCAAATGGCACCTTATTCCCTGTATAGTGCACTACTTTTGGACCAGAGCCTCGTGTAGGGAATAGGGTGCCATTTGGGATGCCGCCCAGAGGTGTCAAAGTGTTGCAGAAGACTGATGGTTGATGGTTTGTGAACGCACCCCTGAGATCTGTTGCTAAACAGGAAAGATGCAACCTCAACCTATAACACTGTACAGGAATAGATATAACATAGTGGCTATAAGGCTGGTCAACCTCAACCTATAACACTGTACAGGAATAGATATAACATAATGGCTATAAGGCTGGTCAACCTCAACCTATAACACTGTAGATATAACAGGCTAAAGGCTGGTCATCAACCTATAACACTGTACAGGAATGATATAACATAATGGCTATAAGGCTGGTCAACCTCAACCTATAACACTGTACAGGAATAGATATAACATAATGGCTATAAGGCTGGTCAACCTCAACCTATAGATATAACATACTGGCTATAAGGCTGGTCAATCAACCTATAACACTGTACATAATGGATATAACATAGTGGCTATAAGGCTGGTCAACCTCAACCTATAACACTGTACAGGAATAGATATAACATAATGGCTATAAGGCTGGTCAACCTCAACCTATAACACTGTACAGGAATAGATATAACATAGTGGCTATAAGGCTGGTCAACCTCAACCTATAACACTGTACAGGAATAGATATAACATAGTGGCTTTAGGGCTGGAAGCATCAGCAGATATGATATAGCTATAATATGGTTTATTTACTGTGGGTGTGTTTACTGTGTTTCCGTGTGTGTATAGGCCTGATGTGTAGGCTCTATAGATACAGGAGAATTGCTTCTTAACCCAATAAGAACATATCCATATGAGATATTCTACATCGTGACGTGACTGATCTATCACATCCAGATCTATATTATCAAATCAAATTGTATTTGTCACATGCGCCGAATACAACAGCTGTAGACCTTACAGTGAAATGCTTACTTACAAGCCCTTAACCAACAATGCAGTTTTAAGAAAATTAAGTGTTAAGTAAAAAATAAAGATAATTAAAGAGCAGCAGTAAAATAACAATAGGGAGGTTATATACAGGGGGTACCGGTACAGAGGCAATGTGCAGGGGCACAGGTTAGTCCAGGTAATTGAGGTAATATGTACATGTAGGTAGAGTTAAAGTGACTATGCATAGATAATAAACAGAGAGTAGCAGCAGCGTAAAAAGAGGGAGGTGGGGACAATGCAAATAGTCTGGGTAGCCATTTGATTAGCTGTTCAGGAGTCTAATGGCTTGGAGGTAGAAGCTGTTAAGAAGCCTTTTGGACCTAGACTTGGCGCTCCGGTACCGCTCGCCGTGTGGTAGCCGAGAGAACAGTCTATGTCTAGGGTGGCTGGAGTCTTTGGCAAGTTTTAGGGCCTTCTCGTCTAGGTATTTCAGATCTACGTATATACAGTGCATTGGGAAAGTATTCAGACCCCTTGACTTTTTCCACATTTTGTTACGTTACGGCCTTATTCTAAAATGGATTCAATTGTTTTTTCCCCCCCTCATCAACCTACACACAATACCCCATAATGACAAAGCAAAAACAGGTTTTTAGAAAATTTAGCAAATATATTAAAAATACAAAACTGAAATATTAAATTTTTACTGTATTCAGACACTTTACTCAGTACTTTGTTGAAGCACCTTTGGCAGCGATTACAGCCTTGAGTCTTCTTGGGTATGACCAGACCTCCATAGTGGCTCATCAGTGGGGTTAGACAGCAGGGCGCCCCATCAGGGATGAACAGTGATTTAGAAAACAAATGATCCATAATGGCCGCCTGTACTGACTGCGGGCCACGGTAATATAGTTACAGAATCCACCACCCTCCCTCCCTCCCTCCCTCAGCATAGAGAGAGGAAACCACAGCCCATTTCCTTCTGTTCTCTTTCTCTCTCAATTTAATTCAAAGGGTCTTTATTGTCATGGGAAACGTGTTTAGATCGCCAAAGCAAGTGAAATAAACAATAAACAAAAGGTGAGAAGACACAAAACAACATAAACCAAAAAACGATTCGAATTTAATAGTTAAATATTGCACTCAAAGGTTAAAAAAAATATACATTTCAAGTGTTATATTATCAGCTATGTAGTGTTTTAGCAATGTGCAAATAGTTAAATAAAATAAACAAAGATAAAGATAAATAAACAGATAAATATTGGTGGTATTTACGATGTTGTTTGTGCTCCACTGGTTGCCCTTTTCTCATGGCAATAGGTCACAAATCGTGCTGCTGTGGTGGCACAATGTGGTATTTCACCTAATAGATATGGGAGTTTATCAAGATTTGAATTTGTTTTCAAATTCTTTGTGGGTCTGTGTAATCTGAGGGAAATACACTACATGGCCAAAAGTATGTGGACACCTGCTCATTGAACATCTCATTCCAAAATCATGGGCATTAATATGGAGTTGGTCCCCCCTTTGCAGCTATAACAGCTTCCACTCTTCTGGGAAGGCTTTCCACTAGATGTTGGAACATTGCTGCGGGGACTTGCTTCCATTCAGCCACAAGAGCATTAGTGAGGTCAGTCACTGATGTTGGGCGATTAGGCCTGGCTCGCAGTCGGCGTTCCAATTCATCCCAAAAGTGTTCGATGGGGTTGAGGTCAGGGCTCTGTGCAGGCCAGTCAAGTTCTTCCACACCGATCTCACAAACCATTTCTGTATGGACCTCGCTTTGTGAACGGGGGCATTGTCATGCTGAAACTGGAAAGGGGACTTCCCCAAACTGTTGCCACAAAGTTGTAAGCACAGAATCGTCTAGAATGTCATTGTGTGCTGTAGCGTTAAGATTTCCCTTCACTGGAACTAAGGGGCCTAGCCCGAACTATGAAAAACAGCCCCAGACCATTATTCCTCCTCCATCAAACTTTACAGTTGGCACTATGCATTCGGGCTGGTAGGCTTGTATGCGGCTGCTCGGCCATTGAAACCCATTTCATGAAGCCCCCGACGAACAGTTATTGTGCTGACATTGCTTCCAGAGGCAGTTTGGAACTCTAGTGAGTGTTGCAACCGAGGACAGACGATTTTTACGCGCTTCAGCACTCGGCGGTCCCGTTCTGTGAGCTTGTGTGGCCTACCACTGCGTGGCTGAGCCGTTGTTGAGCATAGACGTTTCCACTTCACAATAACAGCACTTACAGTTGACTGGGTCAGCTCTAGCAGGGCAGAAATTTGACTAACTGAATTTTTTTGAAAAGGTGGCATTCTATGACGGTGCCACGTTGAAAGTCACTGAGCTCTTCAGGAAGGCCATTCTACAGACAATGTTTATTTTTGTCCCATTTTGTGAATTCTTGGTTGGTGAGTGGACCCCATACCTCTCAACCATAAGAGGGCAATGGGTTCTATAACTGATTCAAGTATTTTTAGCCAGATCCTAATTGGGATGTCAAGTTTCATGTTCTTTTTGATGGCATAGAAGGCCCTTCTTGCTTTGTCTCTTAAATTGTTCACTGCCTTGTGGAAGTTACCTGTGGTACTGATGTTTAGGCCGAGGTATCGTTTTTTTGTGTGCTCTAGGGCAACGGTATCTAGATGGAATTTGTATTTGTGGTCCTGGCAACTGGACCTTTTTTGGAACACCATTATTTTTGTCTTACTGAGATTTACTGTCAGGGCCCAGGTCTAACAGAATCTGTGCAGAAGATCTAGGTGCTGCTGTAGGCCCTCCTTGGTTGGTGACAGAAGCACCAGATCATCAGCAAAACGTAGACATTTGACTTCAGATTCTAGTAGGGTGAGGCCGGGTGCTGCAGACTGTTCTAGTGCCCTCTCCAATTAATTGATATATAGTGCATTTGAAAAGTATTCAGACCCCTTGACTTTTTCCACATGTTTACGTTACAGCCTTACTCTAAAATTGATTAAATTGTTTTTTTCCCCCTCATCAATCTACACACAATACCCCATAATGACAAAGCAAAAACAGGTTTTTAGATTTTTTTCCAAATGTAAAAAACTGAAATACCTTATTTACATAAGTATTGAGACCCTTTGCTATGAGACTTGAAATTGAGTTCAGGTGCATCCTGTTTCCATTGATCATCATTGACATGTTTCTACTACGTTATTGGAGTCCACCTGTGGTAAATTCAATTGATTGGACATGATTTGGAAAGGCACACACCTGTCTTTATAAGGTCCCACAGTTGACAGTGCATGTCAGAGCAAAAACCAAGCCATGAGGTCGAAGGAATTGTCCTTAGCGCTCCGAGACAAGATTGTGTCGAGGCACAGATCTGGGGAAGGGTACAAAAAAATTTTTTGCAGCATTGAAAGTCCTCAAGAACACAGTAGCTTCCATCATTCTTAAATGGGAGAAGTTTGGAACCACCAAGACTCTTCCTGGAGCAGGCCGCCCACCAAATTGAGCAATCGGGGAGAAGGGCCTTGGTCAGGTCACTCTGACAGAACGCCGGAATTCCTGTGTGGAGATGGGAGAACATTCCAGAAGGACAACCATCTCTGCAGCACTCCACCAATCAGGCCTTTATGGTAGAGTGGCCAGACGGAAGCCACTCCTCAGTAAAAGGCACATGACTGCCCGCTTGGAGTTTGCCAAAAGGCACCTAAAGGACTCTCAGACCATGAGAAACAAGATTCTCTGGTCTGATGAAACCAAGATTGAACTCTTTGGCCTGAATGCCAAGCGTCACGTCTGGAGAAACCCTGGCCCATCCGCATGGTGGTGGCAGCATCATGCTGTGGGGATGTTTTTCAGCGGCAGGGACTGAGAGACAAGTCAGGATCGATGGAAAGATGAACGGAGCAAAGTACAGTGAGATCCTTGATGAAAACCTGCTCAGGACCTCAGACTAGGGTGAAGGTTCACCTTCCAATAGGACAATGACCCTAAGCACACAGCCAAGACAATGCAGGTGTGGCTTCAGGACAAGTCTCTGAATGTCCTTGAGTGGCCCAGCCAGAACCCGGACTTGAACCCGAGAAACCTGAAAATTGCTGTGCAGCAATGCTCCACATCAAACCTGACAGAGCTTGAGAGGATCTGCCGAGAAGAATGGGAGAAACTCCCCAAATACAGGTGTGCAAAGCTTGTACCGTCATACCCAAGAAGACTCGAGGCTGTAATCGCTGCCAAAGGTGCTTCAACAAAGTACTGAGTAAAGTGTCTGAATACTTATTTAAATGTGATATTTCTGTGGGGTTTTCTTCTAAAAACCTGTTTTTGCTTTGTCATTATGGGGTATTGTGTGTAGATTGAATAAGGCTGTAACGTAACAAAATGTGGAAAAAGTCAAGGGGTCTGAATACTTTCCGAATGCACTGTATATGTTGTATCTCTCTCGCTCTCTCTCCCACTCTAATATTCACAATCTCTCACACTCTTTCTTACTCTCTTGTTCTTTCCCTCTCTTTCTCTCTCACTGATATTCACAATCTCTCTCTCTCTCTCTCTCTCTGTCTCTCTGTCTCTCTATCTCTCTCTCTGTCTCTCTCTGTCTCTCTTTGGAGTGAAGGTGTATCTCATCAGTATCAGAAAATATTTTGGTTGGTAAAAATTCTGAGTGGCTGGTAGATGTATTTCTGTCTCCCTGCCACAGTGGCTGGTGGATGTATTTCTGTCTCCCTGCCACAGTGGCTGGTGGATGTATTTCTGTCTCCCTGCCACAGTGGCTGGTGGATGTATTTCTGTCTCCCTGCCACAGTGGCTGGTGGATGTATTTCTGTCTCCCTGCCACAGTGGCTGGTGGATGTATTTCTGTCTCCCTGCCACAGTGGCTGGTGGGTGTATTTCTGTCTCCCTGCACAGTGGCTGGTGGATGTATTTCTGTCTCCCTGCCACAGTGGCTGGTAGATGTATTTCTGTCTCCCTGCCACAGTGGCTGGTATATGTATTTCTGTCTCCCTGCCACAGTGGCTGGTAGATGTATTTCTGTCTCCCTGCCACAGTGGCTGGTAGATGTATTTCTGTCTCCCTGCCACAGTGGCTGGTGGATGTGTATTTCCTTCTCCCTGCCACAGTGGCTGGTGGATGTATTTCTTTCTCCCTGCCACAGTGGCTGGTGGATGTATTTCCGTCTCCCTGCCACAAGTGGACTGGTGGATTATTTCCTCCCTGCCACAGTGGCTGGTGGATGTATTTCTGTCTCCCTGCCACAGTGGCTGGTGGATGTATTTCCGTCTCCCTGCCACAGTGGCTGGTGGATGTATTTCTGTCTCCCTGCCACAGTGGCTGGTAGATGTATTTCCGTCTCCCTGCCACAGTGGCTGGTGGATGTATTTCCGTCTCCCTGACACAGTGGCTGGTGGATGTATTTCCGTCTCCCTGACACAGTGGCTGGTGGATGTATTACCGTCTCCCTGCCACAGTGGCTGGTGGATGTATTTCCGTCTCCCTGCCACAGTGGCTGGTGGATGTATTTCTGTCTCCCTGCCACAGTGGCTGGTGGATGTATTTCTGTCTCCCTGCCACAGTGGCTGGTGGATGTATTTCTGTCTCCCTGCCACAGTGGCTGGTGGATGTATTTCTGTCTCCCTGCCACAGTGGCTGGTAGATGTATTTCTGTCTCCCTGCCACAGTGGCTGGTAGATGTATTTCTGTCTCCCTGCCACAGTGGCTGGTGGATGTATTTCTGCCTCCCTGCCACAGTGGCTGGTAGATGTATTTCTGTCTCCCTGCCACAGTGGCTGGTAGATGTATTTCTGTCTCCCTGCCACTGGCTGGTGGATGTATTTCTGCCTCCTGCCACAGTGGCTGGTAGATGTATTTCTGTCTCCCTGCCACAGTGGCTGGTAGATGTATTTCTGTCTCCCTGCCACAGTGGCTGGTGGACCAAAAAGTTGACTTTAGGCCCTGAGTATCGCCGTGATGACACGGGCTAAGCAAGGTGACCTCCTCATCCTCCTCATCCTCATCCTCCTCCTCCTGCTCCTCCTCCTCTACCTGCTCCCCCTGCTCATCCGCCTGCTCCTCCTCCTCCTGCTCCTGCTCCTCCTCTCCCTGCTCCTCCTCCTCCTGCTCTTCCTGCTCCTCCTCCTCCTCCTGCTTCTCCTCCTCCTCCTCCTCCTCCTGCTCCTCCTCCTCATCCTCCACCTGCTCCTCCTTCTCCACCTGCTCCTCCTCCTCCTCCTCCTCTGCCTGCTCCTCCTCCTCCTCCTCCTCTTCCTGCTCCTCCTCCTCCTCCTCCTGCTCCTCCTCCTCCTCCTCTTCCTGCTCCTCCTCCTCATCCTCCTCCTCCTCCACCTGCTCCTCCTCCTCCTCCTCCTCTTCCTGCTCCTCCTGCTCCTCCTCCTCATCCTCCTCCTCCACCTGCTCCTCCTCCTCCTCCTCCTCCACTTGCTCCTCCTCTCCTCCTCCTCCTCCTCCTCCTCCTCCTCCTCTCCTCTTTTTCTCCTTCTCTTTAGAAATCTTCCCTTCATTGCTTCTCTTTCATTTTGTCTCCTGGTTAATGATGTGATGTGCATTGGTTGACTATGGCTAGCAAGTTGTACATTTTGAAATCCATTGAATAGGATTTTTTCAGTTCATGACGATTTTTGTATTTTCTGCCATTTCTGTAGCTGGTATATCTCATTATTACAAGATCAGGGCCTGAAATAATGCCTTCTTCTGTATGTATAATGAAATGTAAGCTATTTTTCTCTGTCTTGTAATTTGTTGGTGGGTCTTAGAAACACCCCTCTTTTGAAGTACTACTGAGATAATTAGTGTGTGGGCTTACGTATGCATACTATGGCTGTGTCAAAGTGCTGCATTCCTGGAATGAAAGGGGGTTGGAGGACTCTAGCTAAAGGCTCCTTCAAACCTTTCTCTCTCTCTCTCTCTCTCTCTCTCTCATGTGGTCCTCCTGGTATGTCTGGTATTTCACAAAGCCTTAGATCCTAGAGCCTTGCCACGAGTGGGGGAGGGGTGTGAGTGTGTGTGACACTGGTTAACACACACACACACACACACACACACACACTGCAGGACCTAAGTGTTGCTCTCAGCCTCATATCCTCCTACTGAGGATTGGGTGAGTGTGTGTGGGGGAGGGGTTGTGTGGTTAACACACACACACACACACACACACACACATGCTCAGAGGCTGTGCTGCTGCCTCCGCTCTCTTTGGCTGCAGAGCGTGGCAGGGATTTCATGGTTGACTGGGGAGAGAGAGGTTGCAATGTGTGCCTGTCTGTCTTCTCTTGTATATTCTGTGTCCATAGTTTGTCTGTCGTCTCTGTGTGTGTGTAGTCTCACTGCGTGTGTGCATGCGTCTGTTAGCGTGTGTGTGTCGCCTCCTTGTGTGTGGGTGTGTCAGTGAGGGGACTACAAGATGTAATTAGACACAATGGTTAGATCTGATGGAACAGATGCCTCTTTGTAAACGTTGCTTGTCTCACCATACGCTCTCTCTCTCTCTGACCCCACCGCCCTGCTCCAAGCTACACTCCTCTTCTCCTCCTCTCTCTCTCTGACCCCACCGCCCTGCTCCAAGCTACACTCCTCTTCTCCTCCTCTCTCTCTCTGACCCCACCGCCCTGCTCCAAGCTACACTCCTCTTCTCCTCCTCCTCTCTCTCTCTCTGACCCCACCACCCTGCTCCAAGCTACACTCCTCTTCTCCTCCTCTCTCTCTCTCTCTCTCTGACCCCACCGCCCTGCTCCAAGCTACACTCCTCTTCTCCTCCTCTCTCTCTCTCTCTCTGACCCCACCGCCCTGCTCCAAGCTACACTCCTCTTCTCCTCCTCTCTCTCTCTGACCCCACCGCCCTGCTCCAAGCTACACTCCTCTTCTCCTCCTCTCTCTCTCTGACCCCACCACCCTGCTCCAAGCTACACTCCTCTTCTCCTCTCTCTCTCTCTCTCTCTGACCCCACCGCCCTGCTCCAAGCTACACTCCTCTTCTCCTCTCTCTCTCGCTCTCTCTGACCCCACCGCCCTGCTCCAAGCTACACTCCTCTTCTCCTCCTCTCTCTCTCTCTCTCTCCCCACCGCCCTGCTCCAAGCTACACTCCTCTTCTCCTCCTCTCTCTCTCTCTCTGACCCCACCGCCCTGCTCCAAGCTACACTCCTCTTCTCCTCCTCTCTCTCTCTCTCTCTCTCTGACCCCACCGCCCTGCTCCAAGCTACACTCCTCTTCTCCTCCTCTCTCTCTCTCTCTCTCTGACCCCACCGCCCTGCTCCAAGCTACACTCCTCTTCTCTCCTCTCTCTCTCTCTCTCTCCTCTGACCCCACCGCCCTGCTCCAAGCTACACTCCTCTTCTCTCTCTCTCTCTCTCTCTCTGACCCCACCGCCCTGCTCCAAGCTACACTCCTCTTCTCCTCTCTCTCTCTCTCTCTCTCTGACCCCACCGCCCTGCTCCAAGCTACACTCCTCTTCTCCTCTCTCTCTCTCTCTCTCTGACCCCACCGCCCTGCTCCAAGCTACACTCCTCTTCTCCTCCTCTCTCTCTCTCTCTCTGACCCCACCGCCCTGCTCCAAGCTACACTCCTCTTCTCCTCCTCTCTCTCTCTCTCTCTGACCCCACGCCCTGCTCCAAGCTACACTCCTCTCTCCTCCTCTCTCTCTCTCTGACCCCACCGCCCTGCTCCAAGCTACACTCCTCTTCTCCTCCTCTCTCTCTCTCTCTCTGACCCCACCGCCCTGCTCCAAGCTACACTCCTCTCTCTCTCCTCCTCTCTCTCTCTCTCTCTCTGACCCCACCGCCCTGCTCCAAGCTACACTCCTCTTCTCCTCCTCTCTCTCTCTCTGACCCCACCGCCCTGCTCCAAGCTACACTCCTCTTCTCCTCCTCTCTCTCTCTCTGACCCCACCGCCCTGCTCCAAGCTACACTCCTCTTCTCCTCCTCTCTCTCTCTCTCTCTGACCCCACCGCCCTGCTCCAAGCTACACTACACTCCTCTTCTCTCTCTCTCTCTCTCTGACCCCCACCGCCCTGCTCCAAGCTACACTCCTCTTCTCTCCTCTCTCTCTCTCTGACCCCACCGCCCTGCTCAAGCTACACTCCTCTTCTCCTCTCTCTTTCTCTCCCTCCTCTCCCCTCCTCCTCTCTCTCTCTCTCTCTCTCTCTCTCTCTCTCTCTCTCTCTCTCTCTCTCTCTCTCTCTCTCTCTCTCTCTCTCTCTCTCTCTCTCTCTCTCTCTTTCTCTTTCACCCCAATTCTCCTGCTCTCTCCCTCCCCTCTCACTGCTCTTTCTTGCTCTCCTTTACCAACCATGTGCTCTTTCACTCACTCTCTCATTCACTCTCATTCACTCTGTCTCTCTCTCTTTCATTCACTGTCTCTCTTTCACTCTCATTCACTCTCTCTCTCTCTTTCACTCTCATTCACTCTCTCTCTTTCACTCTGTCTCTCATTCACTCTGTCTCTCTTTCACGCTCTCTTTCACTCTTTCACTCTCTCTTCTCTCTTTCTCTCTCTCTCTTTCACTCTCTCTCTCTTTCACTCTCTGTCTCGCATTCACTCTCATTCACTCGCTGTGTCTTTCACTCTGTTTCTCTTTCACTCTCTCTGTCTCTCTTTCACTCTGTCTCTTTTTCACTCTCTCTTTTTCACTCTCTGTCTCTCTTTCACTCTGTCTATTTTTCACTCTGTCTCTTTTTCACTCTCTGTCTCTTTCACTCTCTGTCTCTCTTCTCCCCTCCTCCCTCCTTTGTCTTTTCTTTGTGCGGCGTCTCTCTCTCTCTGTCTGTATCTCCTCCTGTCTCTTTCTTTATTCACTCTCTCTCCCCTCCTTCCTCAGTTTTCTTGGCTGTAGGACCATTTTTCCATCGGTGTGACCCTCCTTCCAGCAGTGAGACCCTCCTCTCCCTCCCTCCCTCCCTCCTCTCCCTCTCTCCCTCCTCTCCAGTGGCTGTGCTGCTCGGTCTCTCGTCCTATCAGAAGGGGGATAATAACACTACGTCACCAGCTAATCCGGCAGCGGGGACTGCAGCAGACACGCTATCTCTCTCGCTCTCACACACACGCTCACAGACACATGTGCACGCACACGCACGCCTTGACACATGCATCACACATCACACACACACACACACACACACACACACACACACACACACACAAGGTCTGTCCAGCAACATCACCTTTCCTTCTAATGGTCTTATTCATCTAAAAGTGTGGAGCTGTTTTGAGTCCACACTCAAAAACAAGATTCAAGTTTTCTTTTTTAGTATTTATTTCATTCGGGGGTCAGGCTGAAACGTTTGTCTATCTGTCTAACCCTGAATTTAAAAAAAGTACTAAAAAGAAACCTTGAATCTCCTTTTTGAGTGTGGACCAGCTACACAATTTTGGAATTCTATTACATTTTGGTCGACACACCTGTTCTGAGCGCGGTGGTCACACAAACTTATTCACCTGTTCTGAGCACAGTGTTCACACAAACCTATTCACCTGTTCTGAGCGCAGTGGTCACACAAGCTTATTCACCTGTTCTGAGCGCAGTGTTCACACAAACTTATTCACCTGTTCTGAGCGCAGTGTTCACACAAACTTATTCACCTGTTCTGAGCGCAGTGTTCACACAAGCTTATTCACCTGTTCTGAGCACAGTGTTCACACAAACTTATTCACCTGTTCTGAGCGCAGTGGTCACACAAGCTTATTCACCTGTTCTGAGCGCAGTGTTCACACAAACTTATTCACCTGTTCTGAGCACAGTGTTCACACAAACGTATTCATCATTCATCCTCCATATTAACAGGTTCCCTAAAATATGACAAGTTGATCATTATAAAGGCCTTTGAATAGCCACTAAGCTAGAAACTCAATATGGGTTATAATGTCTTACCACTATATTAGGAGCCTGTGTTATTTACACAAGTCTGTCTGTCTGTGTTACCATCTTACCCTGTCTGTCTGTTCATCTTTTACACTCTGACCCTGTCTGTCTGTCTGTCTGTTCATCTTTTACCCTCTGACCCTGTCTGTCTGTCTGTCTGTTAATATTTTACACTCTGACCCTGTCTGTCTGTCTGTCTTTTCTGACCCTGTCTGTCTGACCCTGTCTGTCTGTCTGTCTGTCTGTCTGTCTGTCTGTCTGTCTGTACCCTCTGACCCTGTCTGTCTGTCTGTTTTTTATCTGTCTGTCTGTCTGGCCATCCTGTCTGTTTGTCTATATGTCTGTCCGGCCATCCTCTCTGTCTGCCTGCCTGTCTGTCTGTCTGTCTGTCTGTCTGTCTGTCTGTCTTGTC
>CM072220.1:11430506-11445506 GCA_036851935.1 Coregonus suidteri
ATCCCACCTGTCGATAAGCTGACTCTCCCCTTTAGCCGTTATCTCTATGATTCATGACATGTTTTTAATAGTCCAATCATTAGCATTATTCAGACCAGAGGTCCTGTCAGTGTGTGTGTGCATGCATGTGTGTGATTATTAGTATTATTTAGACCTAGCAGAGGACTGTTCCACTGTATTGATCTCCATTATGGACAATGAGCACCACAGTATACTGCACTAGCACACCCCTGATCAATCAAATATATCAGGGAGGAGGGTTAGCTTAGCTTAGCTGATACTATCGCTAACTAGCGCTACCATAGGTTACTAAGAGCAGTTACTAAGAGCACAAGTGCTAACAAATATTAGCGGCTAGGCTAATTTCCCCTCATATCTTAGCAGCTAAGGGACCAAATGCTAGTTAGAGTTGCTATAATTAGGCTAAGCACAAGGGGACAAGCGCTAATTAGCACGATAGTTAGCTATGATGGAGCTAGTGCTACATTAGCTTGTGGTGGTTGGGGAGAAGCTAGCGCTAAGGAAGCTAGCCTATTCCCTCTTCTGTCATTGGTCACACAGATTGCTGGAGGTGCTGTATGGTCATTGATTTCTCTGCAGCATAAAAGGAGCTGAAGGCATAACATTAGTCTGCTGGGAAAGAGGCACAAACACACACACACCGATAAACACACTCACCATCAAGCAAGCACACACACATCCCTCCCTCAGTGTGTGTGTGAGATCAAATGGTCAGTGTGTTGGTCTCATCTGCTGCAGGGAAGCAGCCATTTATATCAGACACCTTCATCACATCAGGATGGATGACTGAGAAGAACGAGGGAGGAGGGAGGGAGGGAGGGAGAGAAGGATGGAGGAGGGGAGGTCCTGCATGCTGACTCTCGCACCATTAGTGTATCGCTAGTGACCGATCTCTCGCTCTCTGTCTCTCTCTCCGCTTCTCTCTTTCTCGCTCTCTCTCCGCTTCTCTCGCTCTCTCTCCGCTTCTCTCGCTCTCTCTCCGCTTCTCTCGCTCTCTCTCGCTCTCTCGCATTATGTGTGTACAATGTGCACACACACAGGCTATCATCAGCATAGCTCTCTTTCTCTGTGTAAGTGATGGGGTATTGTTAGCTCTGTAAAGCACTATGGATCGTTAGCGCTCTCCATCCCCCTCTCTCCCCTCCCTCCCTCTCTCTCTCCCTCTCCCTCCCTCCCTCCCTCTCTCCTCTCATCTGTCTGTTTGAGGTCTAAATCCCTCCATACTCAGGGACTTAACCCCTCTCTTTCATTTCTGCCCCTCTCTTTTCCGATCCGCCCGTAACTTCCACGGAGGTGTGTGTGTGTGTGTGATCAGTTAACTAATTGCGTAGCGTGCCACATTCCCGGCACGTGGCACACCTCACTACCAGTGTGAGATGTAGTGACTGCAAATGACTGTTCACACACACACTAGCGTTTAGGTTAAGCACAGATGTCAGCAATTCCTCCTCCTCTTAGATGTTAAGGTAGAGCCGTGCAGGCAGACACACCACAGAAGTGTCCTAAATGGCACCCTATTCCCTATATAGTGCACTACGTTTGACCAGAGCTTTATTGGCCATAGACAAAAGTAGTGCACTATATAGGGACTAGGGTGCCATTTGGGACGATCTACTACTATACATAATTATATAGCCTACTGAAGCAAACTGTAATGTATAGAATATGTGAATCCGTATTCTGAATGTTTTCCAGGACTTGAAATGGTTGAAAAGTAGGTCCCGTGTAGCTCAGTTGGTAGAGCATGGCGCTTGCAACGGCAGGGTTGTGGGTTCGATTCCCACGGCGGGCCTGTATGAAAAAATAAAATAATTATGCACTCACTAACTGTAAGTCGCTCTGGATAAGAGCGTCTGCTAAATTACTAAAATGTAAAAAAAATATGTAGAATTCAGATAAAAAGTGGATCAACTGACATTTTACCAAGGTTTCTATCTCTCTCAATTTAAATTTAAATTTAAGGGCTTTATTGGCATGGGAAACATATGTTAACATTGCCAAAGCAAGTGAAATAGATAATAAACAAAAGTGAAATAAACAATACAAAATTAACAGTAAACATTACACTCACAAAAGTTCCAAAAGAATAAAGACATTTCAAATGTCATATTATGTCTATATACAGTGTTGTAACGATGTGCAAATAGTTAAAGTACAAAAGGGAAAATAAATATGGGTTGTATTTACGATGGTGTTTGTTCTTCACTGGTTGCACTTGTCTTGTGGCAACAGGTCACACATCTTGCTGCTGTGATTGCACACTGTGGTATTTCAACCAAATAGATATGGGAGTTTATCAAAATTGGGTTTGTTTTCTAAATCTTTGTGGGTTTCTGTAATCTGAGGGAAGTATGTGTCTCTAATATGGTCATACATTTGGCAGGAAGTTAGGAAGTGCAGCTCAGTTTCCACCTCATTTTGTGGGCAGTGTGCACATAGCCTGTCTTCTCTTGAGAACCAGGTCTGCCTACAGTGGCCTTTCTCAATAGCAAGGCTATGCTCACTGAGTCTGTACATAGTCAAAGCTTTCCTTAATTTTGTGTCAGTCACAGTGGTCTGCCAATGTGTACTCTCTGTTTAGGGCCAAATAGCATTCTAGTTTGCTCAGTTTTTTTGTAAATTCTTTCCAATGTGTCAAGTAATTATCTTTTTGTTTTCTCATGATTTGGTTGGGTCTAATTGTGTTGTTGTTGTTGTTGTTGTTGTTGTTGTTGTTGTTGTTGTGTCCTGGGGCTGTGTGGGGTCTGTTTGTGTTTGTGAACAGAGACCCAGGACCAGCTTGCTTAGGGGACTCTTCTCCAAGTTCATCTCTCTGTAGGTGATGGCTTTGTTATGGAAGGTTTGGGAATCGCTTCCTTTTAAGTGGTTATAGAATTTAACGGCTCTTTTCTGGATTTTGATAATTAGCGGGTATTGGCCTAATTCTGCTCTGCATGCATTATTTGGTGTTTTACGTTGTACACTGAGGATGTTTTTGCAGAATTCTGCATGCAGAGTCTCAATTTGGTGTTTGTCCCATTTTGTGAATTCTTGGTTGGTGAGCGGACCCCAGACCTCACAACCATAAAGGGCAATGGGTTCTATAACTGATTCAAGTATTTCTAGCCATATCCTAATTGGTATGTCAAATTGTATGTTCCTTTTGATGGCATAGAAAGCCCTTCTTGCCTTGTCTCTCAGATCGTTCACAGCTTTGTGGAAGTTACCTGTGGCGCTGATGTTTAGGCCGAGGTATGTATAGTTTTTTGTGTGCTCTAGGACAACGGTGTCTAGATGGAATTTGTATTTGTGGTCCTGGCAACTGGACCTTTTTTGGAACACCATTATTTTTGTCTTACTGAGATTTACTGTCAGGGCCCAGGTCTGACAGAATCTGTGCAGAAGATCTAGGTGCTGCTGTAGGCCCTCCTTGGTTGGTGACAGAAGCACCAGATCATCAGCAAACAGAAGACATTTGACTTCAGATTCTAGTAGGGTGAGGCCGGGTGCTGCAGACTGTTCTAGTGCCCTCGCCAATTCGTTGATATATATGTTGAAGAGGGTGGGGCTTAAACTGCATCCCTGTCTCACCCCACGGCCCTGTGGAAAGAAATGTGTGTGTTTTCTGCCAATTTTAACCGCACACTTGTTGTTTGTGTACATGGATTTTATAATGTCGTATGTTTTTCCCCCAACCCCACTTTCCATCAATTTGTATAGCAGACCCTCATGCCAAATTGAGTCAAAAGCTTTTTTGAAATCAACAAAGCATGAGAAGACTTTGCCTTTGTTTTGGTTTGTTTGTTTGTCAATTAGGGTGTGCAGGGTGAATACGTGGTCTCTCTCTCTCTCTCTCTCTCTCTCTCTCTCTCTCTCTCTCTCTCTCTCTCTCTCTCTCTCTCTCTCTCTCTCTCTCTCTCTCTCTCTCTCTCTCTCTTCTCTCTTCTCTCTCTCTCTCTCTACTCCATCTCTCTCTCTCTCTCTCTCTCTCTCTCTCTACCTCCATCTCTCTCTCTCTCTCTCTCTCTCTCTCTACCTCCATCTCTCTCTCTCTCTCTACCTCCATCTCTCTCTCTACCTCTCTCTCTCCTCTCTCTCTCTCTCTCTCTCTACCTCCATCTCTCTCTCTCTCTCTCTCTCTCTCTCTCTCTCTCTCCATCTCTCTCTCTCTCTCTACCTCCATCTCTCTCTCTCTACCTCCATCTCTCTCTCTCTACCTCCATCTCTCTCTCTCCTCCATCTCTCTCTCTCTACCTCCATCTCTCTCTCTCTCTCTCTCTCTACCTCTCTCTCTCTCTCTCTCTCTCTCTCTCTCTCTCTACTCTCTCTCTCTCCATCTCTCTCTCTCTCTCCTCTGCTCTCTCTCTCTCTCTCGCTCTCTCTCTCTCTCTCTCTCTCTCTCTCTCTCTCTCTCTCTCTCTCTCTCTCTCTCTCTCTCTCTCTCTCTCTCTCTGTCTGTCTGTCTCTCTCTCTCTCTCTCTCTCTCTCTCTGTCTCTCTGTCTCTGTCTCTCTGTCTGTCTGTCTCTGTCTGTCTGTCTGTCTGTCTGTCTCTCTCTCTCTCTCTCTCTCTCTCTCTCTCTCTCTCTCTCTCTCTCTCTCTCTCTCTCTCTCTCTCTCTCTCTCTCTCTCTCTCTCTCTCTCTCTCTCTCTCTCTCTCTCTCTCTCTCTCCCCCCTCCCTCCCTCTATCTCTCTCTCCTCCTAGATAATGCCTGTTATTGTTGAAACATCCCTCTTACCCCCCAGGTTACCGATAGTCATCCAGGTCCCCCCCTCTCTCCCCTCCCGCCCTCCCTCCCTCTATCAACTCCTCTCCTGTGAAGAGAAAAGAGAAGGAGGGGGTGGGGATGGTTCTTCTGGTCCACAGCAGAGATAATTGCCTCTTTACTGTCTGTGTGTCTGTGTGAGGAGTGTGTTAAGGATAAGCCCAGCCTGGTACTGTCAGTGTACCTTAAACACACAGTGCAGGTTAGCTTTACACTCACTAACAGTATTAGCCTAGCGCTACCTGGATTGAGCTGGACATGAAAAGGTGTTTTGAGAAGAGGACACAAGATATTCCGGTGTGTGACACACAGTAGTGGGGGATATAGTCAGGCATATGGACATACTGTATGTTCATGCATAAATCTGCATGGATATGTGTGTAAGCAGCCATAGACATAGGCCTACATACTGTTAATATCCTAATGGAAACTGTCCAGTTCTCTGTGTCCTGACTGTATGTTAATATCCTAATGGAAACTGTCCAGATCTCTGTGTCCTGACTGTATGTTAATGTCCTAATGGAAACTGTCCAGATCTCTGTGTCCTGACTGTATGTTAACCTAATGGAAACTGTCAGATCTCTGTGTCCTGACTGTATGTTAATGTCCTAATGGAAACTGTCCAGATCTCTGTGTCCTGACTGTATGTTAATGTCCTAATGGAAACTGTCCAGATCTCTGTGTCCTGACTGTATGTTAATGTCCTAATGGAAACTGTCCAGATCTCTGTGTCCAGACTGTGTCCTGACTGTATGGTAGGGCAGTTGTGTAAGTAAGCCTATACTCAGCATCTGTCTACAGCGTGAGAAATGACTTAGCAATGCTGTTTTAAGCCCACAGTGCCTGCAAACACACACACACAAACACACAGTCATGTGTTCTTCTTGGAGTCATGCTTGGCTTCTAGCAGAACGTCTGAGTGTAGTATAGCCGTGTGGAAAAGGACCTGGTGGGACCTGGAGTCTTCACTATGACTTGACCTCTCCTTCAGAAACTCCTTCTTGCAGACAGAAACCAACAGCATTGTGAGATGTTTTTGAAGACAAAGGGTTCCACCCCCACTAACTCTGGTGTGTTCTCTGATGCTGAGAGTGTGTCCCCTGTTTTGATTTAGCCTCACTTAGAACACCTCTTGACCCCTGAACTCAGACTAATACCCAGACTATCCTCTCCTCTCTTCTCCAATGTTTTACACCCCTTCTCTCCTTGTATCTCCTCTGTATTCTCTCACCCTCTCTCTTTCTCTGTCTCTTTCTCTCTCTCTCTCTCCTCTCTCTCTCTCTCCCTCTCTCTCCTCTCCTCTATCTGTTGTGCTGAGTCGTGAGATCGGTAGAGGGCCATACATCACCTCCACACCTCCCTGGAGACAGGAGGAACAGAGAGGAGGGAGGCAGGGAGAGGGGGACTGGAAGTCCTGCTTATGTGGTGGGAAAGGGGGATGACAGGGAGGTAGAGAGGATGGTGGGAGAGAGGGGGAGGGAAAGGAGGAGAGGAGAGGGGGATGAGAGGAGGGAGGGAGGGAGGGAGGGAGGGAGGGAGGGAGGGAGAGGAGGAGGTGATGATGCCATCACCACATCTCTCTCTCAACAGCTGTTTGTAATAATGGCAAATTATTGTTTGTTTTCAGGCACTTGTTTTGATGACATGATTGTAATTGGAAGGTGTGTGTGTTGTTTCCCATTCATGTGCATTTTGAAGCATTAGTGAGACTCTGACACTTTGTTAAATGGAATTTCCATGTTCTATTTCTGAGAGCGCTATTAACTGGATGATACAGCCACACTCCGAGAGAGGGGGGTGGAGAAAGAGAGAGCAATAGAGAGACAAAGAGAAAAGGAGAGCATGATAGAGGGAGAAACAGAGAGATATATATAATGTAATAAGCCAGTTCAGGATTGAAGGTTTTTCTCCACTCCAGCCCTTTCAAAGCCATTTCTTATTTTTACACCAGATTTCATCATATTACCCAACACCATTTCAGCCTTATTGTGGTTAATACTCTAGTGTGTAGCTACATACAGGAGCTTGGGCTATTGTAACTTCACTTTATCGCTCTCTCTCTCTCTCTCTCTCTCTCTCTCTATCTCTCTCTCTCTCTCTCTCTCTCTCTCTCTCTCTCTCTCTCTCTCTCTCTCTCTCTCTCTCTCTCTCTCTCTCTCTCTCTCTCTCATCTCTCAGGTAAGACAACATGCTGCAGTATTGAGGTCTATGTGGCTCAGTATGTAGCTATTTGGTCAGGAGGTATATTTTCAGGTTGCACAGGGGAGAGACAGAGAGAGGAGAGGTGGTGGGTGACAAATGATGAAAAAAGGTAGTGGTTGCAGGAGGTTGCAGGAGGTAGAGAGGTTGCAGGAGGTAGAGAGGTTGCAGGAGGTAGAGAGGTTGCAGGAGGTAGAGAGGTTGCAGGAGGTAGAGAGGTTGCAGGAGGTAGAGAGGTTGCAGGAGGTAGAGAGGTTGCAGGAGGTAGAGGGGTTGCAGGAGGTAGAGAGGTTGGAGGAGGTAGAGAGGTTGCAGGAGGTAGAGAGGTTGCAGGAGGTAGAGAGGTTGGAGGAGAGAGAGGTGCAGGAGGTAGAGAGGTTGGAGGAGGTAGAGAGGTTGCAGGAGGTAGAGAGGTTGCAGGAGGTAGAGAGGTTGGTTGAGGTAGAGAGGTTGCAGGAGGTAGAGAGGTTGCAGGAGGTAGAGAGGTTGGAGGAGGTAGAGAGGTTGCAGGAGGTAGAGAGGTTGGAGGAGGTAGAGAGGTTGCAGGAGGTAGAGAGGTTGCAGGAGGTAGAGAGGTTGGAGGAGGTAGAGAGGTTGGAGGAGGTAGAGAGGTTGCAGGAGGTAGAGAGGTTGCAGGAGGTAGAGAGGTTGCAGGAGGTAGAGAGGTTGCAGGAGGTAGAGAGGTTGCAGGAGGTAGAGTGGTTGCAGGAGGTAGAGAGGTTGCAGGAGGTAGAGGGGTTGCAGGCAGGAGGTAGAGGTTGCAGGAGGTAGAGAGGTTGCAGGAGGTAGTAGAGTGGTTGGAGAGAGAGAGAGCGATCAAATCATGAGCAAACATATAATTACGTGACACATTGGAAAGAATTTACAAAAGAACAGCAGAAACTAGAATGCTATTTGAGAGAGAGAGAGACCCAAAATGAAGGAAAGTTTGACTATGTACAGACTCAGTGAGCATAGCCTTGCTATTGAGAAAGGCAGACCTGGCTCTCAAGAGAAGACAGGCTATGTGCCCACTTCCTAACCTCCTGCCAAATGTATGACCATATCAGAGACACATATTTCCCTCAGATTACACAGACCCACAAAGAATTCGAAAACAAATCCAATTTTGATAAACTCCCATATATATTGGTTGAAATACCACAGTGTGCCATCACAGCAGCAAGATTTGTGACCTGTTGCCACAAGAAAAGGGCAACCAGTGAAGAACAAACACCATATGTATGTGTATTTATTTTCCCTTTTGTACTTGTAACTATTTGCACATCATTACAACACTGTATATAGACATAATATGACATTTAAAATGTCTTTATTCTTTTGGAACTTTTGTGAGTGTAATGTTTACTGTTAATTTTTTGTTTATATCACTTTTGTTTTATCTACTTCACTTGCTTTGGCAATGTTAACATATGTTTCCCATGCCAATAAAGCCCTTTGAATTGAGAGGTAGAGTGAGAGAGAGAGGTAGAGTGAGAGAGGTAGAGTGAGAGAGAGGTAGAGAGTGAGAGAGAGAGAGAGGTAGAGAGAGAGGTAGAGTGAGAGAGAGGTAGAGTGAGAGAGAGGTAGAGTGAGAGAGACAGAGAGAAAGGTAGAGGGAAGGAGAGAAAGGTAGAGGGAGGGAGAGAAAGGTAGAGGGATGGAGAGAAAGGTGGAGAGAAAGGAGAGGGATGGAGAGGAAGAAGGGTAGAGGTAGAGGGAAGGAGAGAAAGGTAGAGGGAAGGAGGAGAGAAAGGTAGAGGGAAGGAGAGAAAGGTAGAGGGAAGGAGAGAAAGGTAGAGGGATGGAGAGAAAGGTAGAGGGAAGGAGAGAAAGGTAGAGGGAAGGAGAGAAAGGTAGAGGGATGGAGAGAAAGGTAGAGGGATGGAGAGAAAGGTACCAGTGTGAGAAGTGCAGTAGTGAAAGTAAAAGAGGAGAGAGGGAAGGAGAAAGAGAGGGATATATTTATCTCCTGTGAGGTGGATGAAGGGAATGGTGAAGTGGCAGTGAGACTGAATCAGACTGTTCCCTTGAGTGTCTAATAGAGAGAGAGAGATATATAACCCTGCATGGTACAGCCTGGGAGATGGGAGGGAGGGAGGAGATAGATGGTCCTATAGCAGCACAGTATGGCCTCTCTGATACTACTAGGGAGAAGGAGGGAGGGAGGGAGGGAGGGAGGGGAGATATGGCCCTACAGTAGCACATTATGCCCTCCCAGAGAGTACAGCAGAGAAAGAGAGAGGAGGATGGGGAGTAATGAGGGGATATGACTGGGGCAGAGGAGGAGGAGAGGGAGGAGAGGTGTACAGTAGGTAAGAGGGGAGGAGGAGGAGGAGAAGGAGGAGGAGAGGGAGGTGTACAGTAGGGGAGAGAGGTGGAGGAGGAGAGGGAGGAGAGGTGTACAGTAGGTGGAGGAGGAGAGGAGGAGGAGGAGGAGAAGGAGAGGGGTACAGTAGGTTAGAGAGGAGGAGGAGGAGGAGGAGGAGAGGGAGGTGTACAGTAGGTAAGAGGGAGGAGGAGGAGGAGGAGGAGAGGGAGGTGTACAGTAGGTAAGAGGGGAGGAGGAGGAGGAGGAGGAGGAGAGGGAGGTGTACAGTAGGTAAGAGGGGAGGAGGAGGAGGAGGAGAGGGAGGTGGTCAGTAGGTACAGTAGGGGAGGAGGAGGAGGAGGAGAGAGGGTACAGGAGGAGGAGGAGGAGGAGGAGGAGAGGTGTACAGTAGGTAAGAGGGGAGGAGGAGGAGGAGGAGAGGTGTACGGAGGTAGGAGGGGGAGGAGGAGGAGGAGGAGGAGAGGAGAGGTACAGTAGGTAAGAGGGGAGGAGGAGGAGGAGGAGGAGAACAGTAGGTAAGAGGGGAGGAGGAGGAGGAGGAGGAGGAGAGGAGAGGTGTACAGTAGGTAGAGGGGAGGAGGAGGAGGAGGAGGAGGGGAGAGAGGAGGAGTACAGTAGGTAAGAGGGGAGGAGGAGGAGGAGGAGGAGGAGGAGGAGAGGGAGGTGTACAGTAGGTAAAAGGGGAGGGGAGGAGGAGGAGGAGGAGGAGGAGGAGAGGGAGGTGTACAGTAGGTAAGAGGGAGGAGGAGGAGGAGGAGGAGGAGGGAGGTGTACAGTAGGTAAGAGGGGAGGAGGAGGAGGAGAGGGAGGTGTACAGTAGGTAAGAGGGGAGGAGGAGGAGGAGGAGGAGAGGGAGGTGTACAGTAGGTAAAAGGGGAGGAGGAGGAGGAGGAGGAGGAGGAGGAGGAGAGGGAGGTGTACAGTAGGTAAGAGGGGAGGAGGAGGAGGAGGAGGGGAGGTGTACAGTAGGTAAGAGGGGGGAGGAGGAGGAGGAGGAGGAGAGGGAGGTGTACAGTAGGTAAGAGGGGAGGAGGAGGAGGAGGAGAGGGAGGTGTACAGTAGGTAAGAGGGGAGGAGGAGGAGGAGAGGGAGGTGTACAGTAGGTAAGAGGGGAGGAGGAGGAGGAGAGGTGTACAGTAAAAGATCAAGAAGAAAAGGAGCAGTCAGAATAAAGAAAGGAGGAAGGATTCAGACAGGGAGAATAGGAGGAGGGAGAGAAATGAAGAGGTGGAGTAGTGAGGGATGGATGGGCTGATTGAGGGAGAGAGATGAAGAGGTGGAGTAGTGAGGGATGGATGGGCTGATTGAGGGAGAGAGATGAAGAGGTGGAGTAGTGAGGGATGGATGGATGGGCTGATTGAGGGAAGAAGATAGGAGGAGGGAGGGAGAGATACTGTAAGTGAAGAGGGAGAATAGCTATCGACTTGAGTGATTGAGCGACTGAGGGAGGGAGGGAGCGAGGGATTGATGAAGTGAGAGAATAAAGGAGGGAGGGAGGGAGGGAGGGGTGGATGGATGGTGCTGCCACTCCCCTCCGTTAACAGCCGTGTAATAGCCCTGATTTCTACTCTCTGAATTATTAACACACTCCCATCAGGAATACTCTTTCTCTCTCCTCCCTCTCTTTCTCTCTCTCCCTCTCTCTCCTCCCTCTCTTTCTCTCTCCTCCCTCTCTTTCTCTCTCTCTCTCTCTCTCTCTGCAGGAAGAGACCATCACCAGAGCAACGAGATAACCACCTGCACACATGCCTGACATTCACACACACACACACACACACACACACACACACACTGACACTAGGGATATATTGAAGAGCTCTGGGAACCCCCCCCCCCCCCTCCCCCACACCTAATACCCAGTTTGATACCCCCCCTCCCCCACCTAATACCCAGTTTGATACCCCCCCTCCCCCACCTAATACCCAGTTTGATACCCCCCTCCCCCACATAATACCCAGTTTGATACCCCCCCTCCCCCACATAATACCCAGTTTGATACCCCCCACCCTCTCGTTTAATGCTGTCCGATATGGAAATGTCTGCTCTATCCAAAATTACAACCAACTGATTGCAGCGTTACCACAAATATGGAAGAGGCAAGTGGAAGGGGGAGAAAGTAAGAAACTTGTTTGTCGGCCCTGCATTAAAGACCTAAATTAGTTAAAGAAAATTGTGATACTAAAAAAAGTATACCAGTTTCATTTAAGGACCAAAACATTTACAGCTATGCCATATAGATTGCAAAATAGATGTGAAGAGATTTTCGATGTGCCGATTCCATGGCACATGGTTTATGAACTGATACACAAAACAACGCCGCATTCAAAACGTAAGAGTTTTTCTATTTAAATGATTATACAAAGTTCTTGCAACCAATAGAATGTTATGTATATGGGGGATACAACCATCCCAGCTCTGCAGATTTTGCAGCGAAGAGCCAGAATCCTTAGATCACTTGTTTTGGTACTGTCCATATGTAGCTTGTTTTTAGTTGCAGGTGCAGGAATGGCTGAAGAATTGCAACATTTACCTGGAGCTAACTCTGCAAAAAGCACTGCTGGGTGACTTGAAAAGCCGTAGTCAGTCAATCAATAATACAATAATACTTTTTAGTAAAAATATTCATCTTTAATTTACAATCTGTAGAAACTATGAGAATAGAAAGGTTCAGAACGTCTGTGAAACATTACAGCACAGTTGAAAAATATATGACAATTAGAAATCAAAACTGGATGGTCTTCAGGGATAGATGGGAGGGGTTGAGGGGAGCTGAAGGGTGGGACTGGATGGTCTTCAGAGATAGATGGGAGGGGTTGAGGGGAGCTGAAGGGTGGGACTAAAAACAAATAAGATAACTAATGTCAAATATACTGTGTCTGTAAAATGGACCTCTGGAATGAAAACAGCCCCAAATCATCACTGACCCACCACCATATTTCACTGTGGGTCTGAGGTGCCTCTCCTTGTTTGCATCTCTGTTTCGACGCCAAATATGCCGATGATGTATCTGACCAAAACGTTCAATTTTGGTCTCATCTGACCAGAGCACCTTCTTCCAGTCATCATTTAAATGACGTTTGGCAAACTCCAAGTGCTTCCATCTGTGTCTTGGGGTCAGAAAGGGCTTTCTTCTGGCAACCCTTCCAAAGAGCGTGTGGTTGTGGAGGTGGTGCTTTTGTCTGATAGTGCTTTTTGAAACCTGGTGACCCCAAGACGCCACCAAGGCCTGCAATTCTTTCACAGTGATTCTTGGGGATTTTGTTGCTTCTCTCACCATCCTCCTCCCTATCCTGGGGGGCAAAATGCATTTGCGTCCTCTACCCGTGAGGTTTTCAACTGTTCATATCCTTTAAATGTTTTAATAATTGCCCTGACAGTGCTCAGTGGTATATTCAATCATTTGTGGATCTTCTTGCAGCCATTACCAGATTTATGAAGGTCTACGACCATCTGTCTCTTTTGAACTGCCAGTTCTTTTGTTTTCTTCATGGTGTTGGATGACAAAGGGATATTGTATGCGTGTTACCTAATTTTTATACCCTAGTGAAACAGGAATGGCTCAATATACACTGCTCAAAAAAATAAAGGGAACACTTAAACAACACAATGTAACTCCAAGTCAATCACACTTCTGTGAAATCAAACTGTCTACTTAGGAAGCAACACTGATTGACAATACATTTCACATGCTGTTGTGCAAATGGAATAGACAACAGGTGGAAATTATAGGCAATTAGCAAGACACCCCCAATAAAGGACTGGTTTTGCAGGTGGTGACCACAGACCACTTTTCAGTTCCTATGCTTCCTGGCTGATGTTTTGGTCACTTTTGAATGCTGGTGGTACTTTCACTCTAGTGGTAGCATGAGACGGAGTTTACAACCCACAGAAGTGGCTCAGGTAGTGCAGCTCATCCAGGATGGCACATCAATGCGAGCTGTGGCAAGAAGGTTTGCTGTGTCTGTCAGCGTAGTGTCCAGAGCATGGAGGCGCTACCAGGAGACAGGCCAGTACATCAGGAGACGTGGAGGAGGCCGTAGGAGGGCAACAACCCAGCAGCAGGACCGCTACCTCCGCCTTTGTGCAAGGAGGAGCAGGAGGAGCACTGCCAGAGCCCTGCAAAATGACCTCCAGCAGGCCACAAATGTGCATGTGTCTGCTCAAACGGTCAGAAACAGACTCCATGAGGGTGGTATGAGGGCCCGACGTCCACAGGTGGGGGTTGTGCTTACAGCCCAACACCGTGCAGAACGTTTGGCATTTGCCAGAGAACACCAAGATTGGCAAATTCGCCACTGGCGCCCTGTGCTCTTCACAGATGAAAGCAGGTTCACACTGAGCACATGTGACAGAGTCTGGAGACGCGGTGGAGAACGTTCTGCTGCCTGCAACATCCTCCAGCATGACCGGTTTGGCGGTGGGTCAGTCATGGTGTAGTGTGGCATTTCTTTGGGGGGCCGCACAGCCCTCCATGTGCTCACCAGAGGTAGCCTGACTGCCATTAGGTACCGAGATGAGATCCTCAGACCCCTTGTGAGACCATATGCTGGTGCAGTTGGCCCTGGGTTCCTCCTAATGCAAGACAATGCTAGACCTCATGTGGCTGGAGTTTGTCAGCAGTTCCTGCAAGAGGAAGGCATTGATGCTATGGACTGGCCCGCCCGTTCCCCAGACCTGAATCCAATTGAGCACATCTGGGACATCATGTCTCGCTCCATCCACCAACGCCACGTTGCACCACAGACTGTCCAGGAGTTGGTGGATGCTTTAGTCCAGGTCTGGGAGGAGATCCCTCAGGAGACCATCCGCCACCTCATCAGGAGCATGCCCAGGCGTTGTAGGGAGGTCATACAGGCACGTAGAGGCCACACACACACTACTGAGCCTCATTTTGACTTGTTTTAAGGACATTACATCAAAGTTGGATCAGCCTGTAGTGTGGTTTTCCACTTTAATTTTGAGGGTGACTCCAAATCCAGACCTCCATGGGTTGATAAATTTGATTTCCATTGATAATTTGTGTGTGATTTTGTTGTCAGCACATTCAACTATGTAAAGAAAAAAGTATTTAATAAGATGATTTCATTCATTCAGATCTAGGATGCGTTATTTTAGTGTTCCCTTAATTTTTTTGAGCAGTGTAGTATGTATAAGCTGGAAGTAGAAGCCTAAGTGTTGTTGTCCATTAGTTTACTCCAAATAGGGAAGGGCTGGTAGGGTTAGGGTAAAATAATAAAGAAGAGAAATATCTAAATATATGGGGGATTGGAAATGTTGCAGACAATTACATTGATAGAACCCACAATCTATCTGCAATATTAAAGCTGATCCACCCCTATTTTTTTTCATTACTTTGTATTATAATAAATATTCTCAATTTTAATATGGAAAACAGAGGAGAAAGACATAACCACTGGCTACTGAGGAAGCGTATATGTGTTTTATGTGGAGTGTTTACAGAAAATAGTTGTGCATGCGTTGTATGTGCTCCATCCATTCAGCTGCTGTAGTGTGTGTGTGTGTGTGTGTGTGTGTGTGTGTGTGTGTGTATGATGTAATCTAATCAGGGAGGCTGAGAACAGTACATCTGACTGACGGATAGGAAACACAGCAGGTGACTCACATGCACAGCACTCGGTGTGTGTGTGTGTGTCTTTAAGGTTTCCACGGTAACAGGTTAACAGTCTCATATACTGTAACCCCTGGCCTCTCTCAGGGTGGTGCC
>CM072220.1:11448006-11578006 GCA_036851935.1 Coregonus suidteri
AAACCAACCCTCTTCTCCCTCTACAACACTTTAAATAGAGCCCTCCCTCCCTACAGATGAAACAAACCAACCCTCTTCTCCCTCTACAACACTTTTAAATAGAGCCCTCCCTCCCTACATATGAAACAAACCAACCCTCTTCTCCCTCTACAACACTTTAAATAGAGCCCTCCCTCCCTACAGATGAAACAGACCAACCCTCTTCTCCCTCTACAACACTTTAAATAGAGCCCTCCCTCCCTACAGATGAAACAGACCAACCCTCTTCTCCCTCTACAACACTTTAAATAGAGCACTCCCTCCCTACAGATGAAACAAACCAACCCTCTTCTCCCTCTACAACACTTTAAATAGAGCCCTCCCTCCCTACAGATGAAACAAACCAACCCTCTTCTCCCTCTACAACACTTTAAATAGAGCCCTCCCTCCCTACAGATGAAACAAACCAACCCTCTTCTCCCTCTACAACACTTTAAATAGAGCCCTCCCTCCCTACAGATGAAACAGACCAACCCTCTTCTCCCTCTACAACACTTTAAATAGAGCCCTCCCTCCCTACAGATGAAACAGCATAAGAGGGGACTAGTGTATGAGTGCAGGGACGGAACTGTGTGTTGATAGTTGCTGTAACTTGGGAGGATTTGTGTTAATGTTGGAATGTATTAGTGGAAGGGTGTGTGTACATTGTAATGGTTGTATTTACTGTTGGTGTATAGACTGTATGTCAGTGGGGTTTGAATATCAATGTGTGTGTACATGTGTCAGTGTGTGTGTGTGTGTGTGTTGTAGTGTGTGTGTGTTGGAGTGTGATAGTTTAATGAAGCCGTGAGGTCTGGCTTCACCATCTGCTCGAGGTTGCTGTGTGTCAGTGTGTGTGTGTGTGTGCCAGTGTGTGTGTGTGTGCCAGTGTGTGTGTGTGTGTGTGTGTGTCAGTGTGTCCGTGTGTGTGTTGCGTAATACCCATGTTAGACAATGTGTTTTAATACACAATCAGTATCACAGAGTATCACACACACACACATCCTTCAAGATGTGTACAGTAATGTATTTAACAGAAAGGCAGAAAGTACATGTTTTATGTATACACACACACAGATATACACACACCTCTCCTTGTACTGTTTGTGTATTTTGATCAGGCAGGGCTGTCCGGAGACTTGTGCTGCTCTTTAGGGGTCCTGACAGTTAGGACCCCATATTAATGGGCTGATCACTGCTGATCAATCACTACAATATCCTCTCTCTCTCTCTCTCTACCTACCTCTCTCTCTCTCTCTACCTCTCTCTGGCTCTCGCTCGCTCTCTCTCTCTACCTCTCTCTGTACCGCTCTCTCTCTCTCTACCTCTCTTGCTCTCTCTCTACCTCTCGCTGTAACTCTCTCGTTCGCTCTACCTCTCTCTCTCTCTACCTCTCTCTGGATCTCTCTCTCTCTCTCTCGCTCTCTCTTCTTTCTTGGTGTGTTTGGACCATGATAGTTTGTTGGTGGTGTGGACACCAAGGAACTTAAACTCTCGACCCGCTCCACTACAACCCCGTCGATGTGAATGGGGGCGTGTTCGGCCCTCCTTTTCCAGTAGTCCACGATCAGCTCCTTTGTCTTGCTGATGTTGAGGGAGAGGTTGTTATCCTGGCACCACCTTTCCAGGTCTCTGACTTCCTCCCTATAGGCTGTCTCATCGTTGTCGGTGATCAGGCCTACCACCGTTGTGTCGTCAGCAAACTTAATGATTACATTTACATTTACATCATTTAGCAGACGCTCTTATCCAGTTAGTGAGTGCATACATTATTTTATTGTTCATACTGGCCCCCCGTGGGAATTGAACCCACTGAGCTACATCCCTGCCGGCCATTCCCTCCCCTACCCTGGACGACGCAGGGCCAATTATGCGCCGCCCCATGGGTCTCCCGGTCGCGGCCGGCTACGACAGAGCCTGGATTCGAACCAGGATCTCTAGTGGCACAGCTAGCACTGCGATGCAGTGCCTTAGACCACTGCGCCACTCGGGAGGCTTAACACATAATGATGGTGTTGGAGTCGTGCCTGGCCATGCAGTCGTGGGTGAACAGGGAGTACAGGAGGGGACTGAGCACGCACCCCTGAGGGGCCCCCGTGTTGAGGATCAGCGTGGCAGATGTGTTGTTGCCTACCCTTACCACCTGGGGGCGGCCCGTCAGGAAGTCCAGGATCCAATTGCAGAGGGAGGTGTTTAGTCTCAGGGTCCTTAGCTTAGTGATGAGCTTTGTGAGCAATATGGTGTTGAACGCTGAGCTGTAGTCAATGAACAGCATTCTCACATACACACTACCGTTCAAAAGTTTGGGGTCACTTAGAAAGGTACTTGTTTTCGAAAGAAAAGCATTTTTTCCCCCATTAAAATAACAGCAAATTGATCAGAAATACAGTGTAGACATTGTTAATGTTGTAAATGGCTATTGTAGCTGGGAACGGCTGATTTTTTAAAATGGAATATCTACATAGGCGTACAGAGGCCCATTATCAGCAACCATCAGTCCTGTGTTCCAATGGAACGTTGTGTTTGCTAATCCAAGTTTATCATTTCAAAAGGCTAATTGATAATTAGAAAACCCTTTTGCAATTATGTTAGCACAGCTGAAAACTGTTGTGCTGAATAAAGAAGCAATAAAACTGGCCTTCTTGAGACTAGTTGAGTATCTGGAGCATTGGCAATTGTGGGTTTGATTACAGGCTCAAAATGGCCAGAAACAAATAACTTTCTTCTGAAACTCATCAGTCTATTCTTGTTCTGAGAAATGAAGGCTATTCCATGCGAGAAATTGCCAAGAAACTGAAGATCTCGTACAACGCTGTGTACTACTCCCTTCACAGAACATCGCAAACTGGCTCTAACCAGAATAGAAAGAGGAGTGGGAGGCCCTGGTGCACAACTGAGCAAGAGGACAAATACATTAGAGTGTCTAGTTTGAGAAACAGACGCCTCACATGTCCTCAACTGGCAGCTTCATTAAATAATACCCGCAAAACACCAGCCTCAACGTCAACAGTGAAGAGGCGACTCCGGGATGCTGACCTTCTAGGCAGAGTTGCAAAGAAAAAGCCATATCTCAGACTGGCCAATAAAAAGAAAAGATTAAGATGGGCAAAAGAACACAGACACTGGACAGAGGAAGATTGGAAAAAAAGTGTTATGGACAGACGAATCGAAGTTTGAGCTGTTCGGATCACAAAGAAGAAAATTTGAGACAGACCAAATGAAAAGATGCTGGAGGAGTGCTTGATGCCATCTGTCAAGCATGGTGGATGCAATGTGATGGTCTGGGGGTGCTTTGGTGGTGGTAAAGTGGGAGATTTGTACAGGGTAAAAGGGATCTTGAAGAAGGAAGGCTATCACTCCATTTTGCAACGCCATGCCATACCCTGTGGACGGCGCTTGATTGGAGCCAATTTCCTCCTACAACAGGACAATGACTCAAAGCACAGCTCCAAACTATGCAAGAACTATTTAGGGAAGAAGCAGTCAGCTGGTATTCTGTCTATAATGGAGTGGCCAGCACAGTCACCGGATCTCAACCCTATTGAGCTGTTGTGGGTGCAGCTTGACCGTATGGTACGTAAGAAGTGCCCATCAAGCCAATCCAACTTGTGGGAGGTGCTTCAGGAAGCATGGGGTGAAATCTCTTCAGATTACCTAAACAAATTGACAACTAGAATGCCAAAGGTCTGCAAGGCTGTAATTGCTGCAAATGGAGGATTCTTTGACGAAAGCAAAGTTTGAAGGACACACTTATTATTTCAATTAAAAATCAATGACTACATTGGAGTGGGTCTAGGGTTTCCAGGGATGATGGTGTTGATGTGAGCAATGACCAGCCTTTCACTCACTCTACCTTTCTCTCTCTATATCTCTCTCTCTCAATACCTCAGTATCTCCTCCTCCTTATATTCTTGGTCCCCCCCCCCCCCTTCTTCCTCTCTCTCTCCTATTGAAGTGTGTGACAGATGTGTTACTACTGCAGAAAGCACCCAGACACTGTGTGCTCCACCACCACTATGAGAGGCTTATTGTTTGTGCATGAGGTACAGAGTGTAATGTAGTGTGCGGTGCTGCGTGAGGTACAGAGTGTAATGTAGTGTGCGGTGCTGCGTGAGGTCCAGAGTGTAATGTAGTGTGCGGTGCTGCGTGAGGTACAGAGTGTAATGTAGTGTGCGGTGCTGCGTGAGGTCCAGAGTGTAATGTAGTGTGCGGTGCTGCGTGAGGTCCAGAGTGTAATGTAGTGTGCGGTGCTGCGTGAGGTACAGAGTGTAATGTAGTGTGCGGTGCTGCGTGAGGTACAGAGTGTAATGTAGTGTGCGGTGCTGCGTGAGGTCCAGAGTGTAATGTAGTGTGCGGTGCTGCGTGAGGTCCAGAGTGTAATGTAGTGTGCGGTGCTGCGTGAGGTCCAGAGTGTAATGTAGTGTGCGGTGCTGCGTGAGGTACAGAGTGTAATGTAGTGTGCGGTGCTGCGTGAGGTACAGAGTGTAATGTAGTGTGCGGTGCTGCGTGAGGTCCAGAGTGTAATGTAGTGTGCGGTGCTGCGTGAGGTCCAGAGTGTAATGTAGTGTGCGGTGCTGCGTGAGGTACAGAGTGTAATGTAGTGTGCGGTGCTGCGTGAGGTCCAGAGTGTAATGTAGTGTGCGGTGCTGCGTGAGGTCCAGAGTGTAATGTAGTGTGCGGTGCTGCGTGAGGTCCAGAGTGTAATGTAGTGTGCGGTGCTGTGTGAGGTCCAGAGTGTAATGTAGTGTGCGGTGCTGCGTGAGGTCCAGAGTGTAATGTAGTGTGTGGTGCTGCGTGAGGTCCAGAGTGTAATGTAGTGTGCGGTGCTGCGTGAGGTCCAGAGTGTAATGTAGTGTGCGGTGCTGCGTGAGGTCCAGAGTGTAATGTAGTGTGCGGTGCTGCGTGAGGTCCAGAGTGTAATGTAGTGTGCGGTGCTGCGTGAGGTCCAGAGTGTAATGTAGTGTGCGGTGCTGCGTGAGGTCCAGAGTGTAATGTAGTGTGCGGTGCTGCGTGAGGTCCAGAGTGTAATGTAGTGTGTGCGGTGCTGCGTGAGGTCCAGAGTGTAATGTAGTGTGCGGTGCTGCGTGAGGTCCAGAGTGTAATGTAGTGTGCGGTGCTGCGTGAGGTCCAGAGTGTAATGTAGTGTGCGGTGCTGCGTGAGGTCCAGAGTGTAATGTAGTGTGCGGTGCTGCGTGAGGTCCAGAGTGTAATGTAGTGTGCGGTGCTGCGTGCGGCCTCAGTGTGTGACAGCAGAACAAAGCCCATAATATTACTGCAGTGTGGTCACCATGGGGACAGGACAAGTGACTTCACCTTGGCTGCAGAGCATACCGAGGTGTACCACACACACACACACTTTGTCTCATATGCAGCCAGCCGCACAATCGTCATCTCTCATACACACACATACACACACACACACACGTATATTTCTGCTGTGTGTGTGTAATGTAATCACTTGTGCTCTCCCTGCCTCCTAACCCAATAAACCTGACAGCCTCTGCTCCCTCCAAAAACACATCCTACCTACCCACCGGAACGACAGATAACTCTTCCTCATCTCCCCTCCCTCTTTATAAGTCATATCATCTATGATCTACCTCTCTGCAGGCGTATTCATGTGACCACCTCTGTCTTTCTATTGTCTATCTCCTTCAGAGTGTGTCTATATGTTGTACTAATAGTCATGGTAGACTGACTGACTGTATGAAGGTACAGTATCATGAATATATATCCTCTATCTACTGGAGTGTCTATAGTCTCCACAGATTTAATGTCGTGACCTGCACACACTGTGTGTGTGTTGACTGTGCATGTGTGTGTTGACTGTGAGTGTGTTGACTGTGAGTGTGTTGACTGTGAGTGTGTTGACTGTGAGTGTGTTGACTGTGAGTGTGTTGACTGTGAGTGTGTTGAGAGAGAGAGAGAGAGAGAGAGAGAGAGAGAGAGAAGAGTGATAGAGAGAAATAGACGGAGAGAGAGAGTGAGAGAGTGTGTGTGGACGGTGTGTCCCGCGGGACTGCCCGGTGTTGTCGGGGGTGACCAGGCACAGCGGCCATTGCGTCTCCTACGAGCACCATCTGCTTCTTGCCACGGATACAGTTGCCAGGCTACCTGCTTTCTTCGCCTCTTTCCTCTCTTTTTCCCTCTTTCCTCTCCTCTTCCCCTCTTTCCTGTCCTCTTTCCTCTCCTCTTCCCCTCTTTCCTCTCCTCTTCCCCTCTTTCCTGTCCTCTTTCCTGTCCTCTTCCCCTCTTTCCTCTCCTCTTCCCCTCTTTCCTCTCCTCTTCCCCTCTTTCCTCTCATCTTTCCTCTTTCCTCTCCTCTTCCCTCTTTCCTCTCCTCTTCCCCTCTTTCCTGTCCTCTTTCCTCTCCTCTTCCCCTCTCCTCTCCTCTTCCCCTCTTCCTCTCCTCTTCCCCTCTTTCCTCTCCTCTTCCCTCCTCTTTCCTCTCCTCTTTCCTCTCCTCTTCCCCTCTTTCCTCTCCTCTTCCCTCTTTCCTCTCCTCTTCCCTCTTCCTCTCCTCTTCCCCTCTTTCCTCTCCTCTTCCCCTCTTTCCTCTCCTCTTTCCTCTTTCCTCTCCTCTTCCCCTCTTTCCTCTCTCTTCCCTCTTTCCTCTCCTCTTCCCCTCTTTCCTCTCCTCTTCCTCTTTCCTCTCCTCTTCCCCTCTTTCCTCTCCTCTTTCTTCTTTCCTCTCCTCTTCCCCTCTTTCCTCTCCTCTTCTCCTCTTTTGGCTCTTCTTTTCCTTTCTCTTTCCTCCTACTTGATACCTGCTCTCCTCTTGTCTTCCCTCATGTTCTCTCCTTTCTTTACCTTTCTCTCTTCCCACTATCTCTCTCCCTTTGCCCTCTCATCCCCTCTGTCTCTCTTTGTCCGCCCACCTCTCTTCCCTTCTTTTTCTCCAATGAGGTTGTTAGGGCACGACACAGGACCAGTTAGAGGAGAGAGAGATGAATCCAATCATAGGAGAGAGGGAGAAGAGAGAGAGAGAATAGGTATAATGCGGGTGAAGATGCGTTCGAAAAATAGGGATGAGAGAGGAGGAGAAGAACAGAGGAAGGGGGAAGAACACAGAGAGAGAGGAGGAGAAGAACAGAGGAAGGGGGAAGAACACAGAGAGAGGAGAAGAACAGAGAGAGAGAACATAGGAAGGGAGGAAGAACACAGAGAGAGAGGAGGAGAAGAACAGAGGAAGGGGGAAGAACACAGAGAGAGAGGAGGAGAAGAACAGAGGAAGGGGGAAGAACACAGAGAGAGAGGAGGAGAAGAACAGAGGAAGGGGGAAGAACACAGAGAGAGAGGAGAAGAGAAGAAACATAGAGAGGGAGAGAGAGGAGAAGAACACAGGGGGAGAACAGAGAGAGAGGAGAGAAGAAGAACAGAGGAAGGGGGAAGAACACACATGAGAGGAGGGAGAAGAACAGAGGAAGGGGAAGAACACAGAGAGAGAGGAGGAGAAGAACAGAGGAAGGGAGAAGAACACAGAGAGAGAGAGAGGAGGAGAAGAATTATGGAGAGAGGGAGCGAGACGAGAAAGACCGAGAGGGAGAAGAGATCGTAGATCAGAGTCGTCATGATTGAGCCATCTGCTGAGAGAGGAGACCAATGAGCCTGTTACACACACACAGAACACCAGTGACCCCTGCAGGCCATACCCCGCTACTGCACCGTGCCACTCACTCCACTCAGGCATCATTTTATTGGCCTGACTGGCTGGCATCATGGTGTGCCAAGCAGGAGATGAGACGGCTCGGAGTATCGACCAGTCTGGTCTGGCTGTCTGGTCTGCTTATTGTGCTTACTGGGAGGAGTCTGTTCACGCTTCTCTCTCTCTCTTTTATCACTCCATCCCTCTGTCTTTCTCTCCATCACTCACTCCCCCTAACATCTTTTATCTCTCCCTCTATTCTTCTCTCTTCACTCTATCTATCTCTCTCTCTCTTTCTCTCCCTCTCTCTCTCTCTCTCTCTCTCTCTCTCTCTCTCTCTCTCTCTCTCTCTCTCTCTCTCTCTCTCTCTTCTCTCTATCTCTCTCTCTCTCTCTCTCTCTCTCTCTCTCTCTCTCTCTCTCTCTCTCTCTCTCTCTCTCTCTCTCTCTCTCTCTCTCTCTCTCTCTCTCTCTCTCTCTCTCTCTCTCTCTCTCTCTCTCTCTCTCTCTCTCTCTCTCTCTCTCTCTCTCTCTCTCTCTCTCTCTCTCTCTCTCTCTCTCTCTCTCTCTCTCTCTCTCTCTCTCTCTCTCTCTCCTCTCTCTCTCTCTCTCTCTCTCTCTCTCTCTCTCTCTCTCTCTCTCTCTCTCTCTCTCTCTCTCTCTCTCTCTCTCTCTCTCTCTCTCTCTCTCTCTCTCTCTCTCTCTCTCTCTCTCTCTCTCTCTCTCTCTCTCTCTCTCTCTCTCTCTCTTCTCTCTCTCTCTCTCTCTCTCTCTCTCTCTCTCTCTCTCTCTTCTCTCTCTCTCTCTCTCTCTCTCTCTCTCTCTCTCTCTCTCTCTCTCTCTCTCTCTCTCTCTCTCTCTCTCTCTCTCTCTCTCTCTCTCTCTCTCTCTCTCTCTCTCTCTCTCTCTCTCTTCTCTCTCTCTCTCTCTCTCTCTCTCTCTCTCTCTCTCTCTCTCTCTCTCTCTCTCTCTCTCTCTCTCTCTCTCTCTCTCTTCTCTCTCTCTCTCTCTCTCTCTCTCTCTCTCTCTCTCTCTCTCTCTCTCTCTCTCTCTCTCTCTCTCTCTCTCTCTCTCTCTCTCTCTCTCTCTCTCTCTCTCTCTCTCTCTCTCTCTCTCTCTCTCTCTCTCTCTCTCTCTCTCTCTCTCTCTCTCTCTCTCTCTCTCTCTCTCTCTCTCTCTCTCTCTCTCTCTCTCTCTCTCTCTCTCTCTCTCTTCTCTCTCTCTCTTACAAAACTAACTGGCACTTAGGACAATATGTATCCAACCTTCCCTAAAACAACAGTGAACAAAATAAAACACCATTCATTCATTCTAGTCCATTGTCGACACCAAGCAGTGCTAAACGATGGGCGCTCTTATCCGAAACAATGTACTGAATTAACCTTTAATAGATTCCTGAGCGGCCTCGTCTAATTGGTCGGTTGGGGCTGTAATGGTGTTCCAGAGTGCTGTTTCATCCTATTAAAGATTAGCATGCGGCTAAGTGGAGGAAGTAGCTCTTTATATGCTAATGAGGGGGTAATGTATGCACAGAGGATCCACAATCCCATGTGCCTAAGGCTAGGACTACCCATACTGCACTGGGAGGGGATGAGAGCGAGGGGTTAGCTGGGAGGAATCTTTGAAACTGTGGTGTTTAGTCTGAAGGAATATCCACTACATGACCAAAGGTATGTGGACACCTGCTCGTCGAACATCTCATTCCAAAATCATGGCCATTAAAATGGAGTTGGTCCCCCCTTTGCAATAACAGCCTCCACTCTTCTGGGAAGGCTTTCCACTAGATGTTGGAACATTGCTGCGGGGACATGCATCCATTCAGCCACAAGAGCATTAGTGAGGACAGTCACTGATGTTGGGCGATTAGGCCTGGCTCGCAGTCGGTTCCAATTCATCCCAAAGGTGTTCGATGGGGTTTAGGTCAGGGTTCTGTGCAGGCCAGTCAAGTTCTTCCACACCGAACTCGACAAACTATTTCTGTATGGACCTCGCTTTGTGCACGGGGGTCATGCTGAAACAGGAAAGGGCCTTCCCCAAACTGTTGCCACAAAGTTGGAAGCACAGAATCGTCTAGAATGTCATTGTATGCTGTAGCGTTAAGATTTCCCTTCACTGGAACTAAGGGGCCTAGCCCGAACCATGAAAAACAGCCCCAGGCCATTATTCCTCCTCCACCAAACTTTACAGTTGGCACTATACATTGGGGCAGATAGCGTTCTCCTGGCATCCGCCAAACCCATATTCATCCGTCGGACTGCCAGATAGTGAATTGTGATTCATCACTCCAGAGAACGCGTTTCCACTGCTTCAGAGTCCAATGGCGGTGAGCTTTACACCACTCCAGCCGACGCTTGGCATTGCGCATGGTGATCTTAGGCTTGTTTGCGGCTGCTCGGCCATTTAAACACATTTCATGAAGCTCCCGACGAACAGTTATTATGCTGACGTTGCTTCCAAAGGCAGTTTGGAACTTGGTAGTGAGTGTTACAACCGAGGGCAGACTATTTTTACGCGCTACATGCTTCAGCACACGGCGTTCCCGTTCTGTGAGCTTGTGTGGCCTACCACTTCACGGTTGAGTCGTTGTTGCTCCAAGACGTTTCCGCTTCACAATAACAGCACTTACAGTTGACCGGGGCAGCTCTAGCAGGACAGAAATTTGACGAACTGACTTGTTGGAAAGGTAGCATCCTATGACGGTGCCACGTTGAAAGTCACTGAGCTCTTCTGTAAGGCCATTCTACTGCAAATGTTTACCTAAGGAGATTGCATGGCTGTGTGCTCGATTTGATACACCTGTCAGCAACTCACTCATTTGAAGGGGTGTCCACATACTTTGGTATATATAGTGTATCCTGCTGAGGCTGTTCACCTTTACTCAGGGTTCCTGGGATAATCCTTTACACAGGGTTCCTGGGATAATCCTTTACACAGGGTTCCTGGGAGGGTTCCTGGGATACACAGGGTTCCTGGGATAATCCTTTACACAGGGTTCCTGGGATAATCCTTTACACAGGGTTCCTGGGATAATCCTTTACACAGGGTTCCTGGGATAATCCTTTACACAGGGTTCCTGGGATAATCCTTTACACAGGGTTCCTGGGATAATTTATGTGTCATTGTATTGTAGGTTTTAAGGTTGCTTCAGTCTTCAGTTGAATGCTCTGTGAAAAGTGCCACACAAACATTTACTCCTTGATTTGATTAATTGCTTGGTCAGCTGATTGATTGATTATCCCACCAATAAGAACTTATCACTGATCTCCCTCCCCCCTCTCTCTCTTTAGGAACAAGGTGTGGTGGGAATGTCGCGGCAGCCCGGTGCCGTCCCGCCCCCTCACCCTGCCGGGGGTGTGGCCTCTGGCGCAGGGCCCAATCAGGGCGCAGGGGCCCCTCCCGGTTACCTGGGCAACCAGCAGCAGGCGGCCATGATGAAACAGATGATGGTGATGGAGCAGGAGAAGAGAGTCCAGCTCCACATGATGGAACAACAGAAACAACAGCTAATGAGAGAGCAGAGACAACAACAACAACAACAACAACAACTACTGGCTGAACAGGTGAGAGGAGGGAGGGAGATGAAGGGACAGACCAGAGAGGGGGAGGAGGAGCAGGTGGATGTGGGGACATGATTACCGCACCGTCTCTCTCTTTCTCCCCCGTCTGTCTGTGTTGCAAATTAATCACCAAAGCGTCTCCTCTCCTCTTTAGCTGTCTATATATATACACACACACACACACAGTCACAGACACATAGTCACAGACACACAGTCACAGACACACAGTCACAGACACACAGTCACAGACACACAGTCACAGACACACAGTCACAGACACAGTCACAGACACACAGTCACACATTTATAATCAGCTCTCACGTTTACTAACATCCCCCTCTACACTAACCCCCTCCCGATGCTTTAGGATTCCTTTGATGTCCTCAGATAGTGTGTGTGTGTGTGTGTGTGTGTGTGTGTGTACACAACACCTGCTGTGATAATTTGGTGTTTTACTTGTATTTTTCCCTCTGTGTGGAAACTGGTGTTAAAGAGTTCTGAACTCCCTAAGTCACACACACACACACACACACACACACACACACACACACACACACACAGCAAGTTGAATGTGATTGGCACAACACAACATGCAGACATGCATACTATTATCTCCTGATTTTCTCTCTATACCTGTTGTGTTCTAAATGAACATTCTAAGTTGTTACTGGGTTACTAGAATTAACCTGCCAGACTATAGCTATATATACTGGGTTACTAGAATTAACCTGACAGACTATAGCTATATATACTGGGTTACTAGAATTAACCTGCCAGACTATAGCTATATATACTGGGTTACTAGAATTAACCTGACAGACTATAGCTATATATACTGGGTTACTAGAATTAACCTGCCAGACTATAGCTATATATACTGGGTTACTAGAATTAACCTGCCAGACTATAGCTATATATACTGGGTTACTAGAATTAACCTGACAGACTATAGCTATATATACTGGGTTACTAGAATTAACCTGCCAGACTATAGCTATATATACTGGGTTACTAGAATTAACCTGACAGACTATAGCTATATATACTGGGTTACTAGAATTAACCTGCCAGACTATAGCTATATATACTGGGTTACTAGAATTAACCTGCCAGACTATAGCTATATATACTGGGTTACTAGAATTAACCTGCCAGACTATAGCTATATATACTGGGTTACTAGAATTAACCTGACAGACTATAGCTATATATACTGGGTTACTAGAATTAACCTGCCAGACTATAGCTATATATACTGGGTTACTAGAATTAACCTGACAGACTATAGCTATATATACTGGGTTACTAGAATTAACCTGCCAGACTATAGCTATATATACTGGGTTTACTAGAATTAACCTGCCAGACTATAGCTATATATACTGGGTTACTAGAATTAACCTGCCAGACTATAGCTATATATACTGGGTTACTAGAATTAACCTGCCAGACTATAGCTATATATACTGGGTTACTAGAATTAACCTGACAGACTATAGCTATATATACTGGGTTACTAGAATTAACCTGACAGACTATAGCTATATATACTGGGTTTACTAGAATTAACCTGACAGACTATAGCTATATATACTGGGTTACTAGAATTAACCTGACAGACTATAGCTATATATACTGGTTACTAGAATTAACCTCACAGACTATAGCTATATATACTGGGTTACTAGAATTAACCTGCCAGACTATAGCTATATATACTGGGTTACTAGAATTAACCTGACAGACTATAGCTATATATACTGGGTTACTAGAATTAACCTGACAGACTATAGCTATATATACTGGGTTACTAGAATTAACCTGCCAGACTATAGCTATATATACTGGGTTACTAGAATTAACCTGACAGACTATAGCTATATATACTGGGTTACTAGAATTAACCTGCCAGACTATAGCTATATATACTGGGTTACTAGAATTAACCTGCCAGACTATAGCTATATATACTGGGTTACTAGAATTAACCTGCCAGACTATAGCTATATATACTGGGTTACTAGAATTAACCTGACAGACTATAGCTATATATACTGGGTTACTAGAATTAACCTGACAGACTATAGCTATATATACTGGGTTACTAGAATTAACCTGCCAGACTATAGCTATATATACTGGGTTACTAGAATTAACCTGACAGACTATAGCTATATATACTGGGTTACTAGAATTAACCTCACAGACTATAGCTATATATACTGGGTTACTAGAATTAACCTGACAGACTATAGCTATATATACTGGGTTACTAGAATTAACCTGACAGACTATAGCTATATATACTGGGTTACTAGAATTAACCTGCCAGACTATAGCTATATATACTGGGTTACTAGAATTAACCTGCCAGACTATAGCTATATATACTGGGTTACTAGAATTAACCTCACAGACTATAGCTATATATACTGGGTTACTAGAATTAACCTGACAGACTATAGCTATATATACTGGGTTACTAGAATTAACCTGACAGACTATAGCTATATATACTGGGTTACTAGAATTAACCTGACAGACTATAGCTATATATACTGGGTTACTAGAATTAACCTGACAGACTATAGCTATATATACTGGGTTACTAGAATTAACCTGACAGACTATAGCGATATATACTGGGTTACTAGAATTAACCTGACAGACTATAGCTATATATACTGGGTTACTAGAATTAACCTGACAGACTATAGCTATATATACTGGGTTACTAGAATTAACCTGACAGACTATAGCTATATATACTGGGTTACTAGAATTAACCTGCCAGACTATAGCTATATATACTGGGTTACTATAATTAACCTGACAGACTATAGCTATATATACTGGGTTACTAGAATTAACCTGACAGACTATAGCTATATATACTGGGTTACTAGAATTAACCTGACAGACTATAGCTATATATACTGGGTTACTAGAATTAACCTGACAGACTATAGCTATATATACTGGGTTACTAGAATTAACCTGACAGACTATAGCTATATATACTGGGTTACTAGAATTAACCTGACAGACTATAGCTATATATACTGGGTTACTAAATTAACCTGCCAGACTATAGCTATATATACTGGGTTACTAGAATTAACCTGACAGACTATAGCTATATATACTGGGTTACTAGAATTAACCTGACAGACTATAGCTATATATACTGGGTTACTAGAATTAACCTGCCAGACTATAGCTATATATACTGGGTTACTAGAATTAACCTGCCAGACTATAGCTATATATACTGGGTTACTAGAATTAACCTGCCAGACTATAGCTATATATACTGGGTTACTAGAATTAACCTGCCAGACTATAGCGATATATACTGGGTTACTAGAATTAACCTGACAGACTATAGCTATATATACTGGGTTACTAGAATTAACCTGCCAGACTATAGCTATATATACTGGGTTACTAGAATTAACCTGCCAGACTATAGCTATATATACTGGGTTACTAGAATTAACCTGACAGACTATAGCTATATATACTGGGTTACTAGAATTAACCTGACAGACTATAGCTATATATACTGGGTTTACTAGAATTAACCTGACAGACTATAGCTATATATACTGGGTTACTAGAATTAACCTGACAGACTATAGCTATATATACTGGGTTACTAGAATTAACCTGACAGACTATAGCTATATATACTGGGTTACTAGAATTAACCTGACAGACTATAGCTATATATACTGGGTTACTAGAATTAACCTGCCAGACTATAGCTATATATACTGGGTTACTAGAATTAACCTGACAGACTATAGCTATATATACTGGGTTACTAGAATTAACCTGCCAGACTATAGCTATATATACTGGGTTACTAGAATTAACCTGACAGACTATAGCTATATATACTGGGTTACTAGAATTAACCTGACAGACTATAGCTATATATACTGGGTTACTAGAATTAACCTGACAGACTATAGCTATATATACTGGGTTACTAGAATTAACCTGCCAGACTATAGCTATATATACTGGGTTACTAGAATTAACCTGCCAGACTATAGCTATATATACTGGGTTACTAGAATTAACCTGACAGACTATAGCTATATATACTGGGTTACTAGAATTAACCTGACAGACTATAGCTATATATACTGGGTTACTAGAATTAACCTGCCAGACTATAGCTATATATACTGGGTTACTAGAATTAACCTGACAGACTATAGCTATATATACTGGGTTACTAGAATTAACCTGCCAGACTATAGCTATATATACTGGGTTACTAGAATTAACCTGCCAGACTATAGCTATATATACTGGGTTACTAGAATTAACCTGCCAGACTATAGCTATATATACTGGGTTACTAGAATTAACCTGCCAGACTATAGCTATATATACTGGGTTACTAGAATTAACCTGACAGACTATAGCTATATATACTGGGTTACTAGAATTAACCTGACAGACTATAGCTATATATACTGGGTTACTAGAATTAACCTGCCAGACTATAGCTATATATACTGGGTTACTAGAATTAACCTGACAGACTATAGCTATATATACTGGGTTACTAGAATTAACCTCACAGACTATAGCTATATATACTGGGTTACTAGAATTAACCTGACAGACTATAGCTATATATACTGGGTTACTAGAATTAACCTGACAGACTATAGCTATATATACTGGGTTACTAGAATTAACCTGCCAGACTATAGCTATATATACTGGGTTACTAGAATTAACCTGCCAGACTATAGCCATATATACTGGGTTACTAGAATTAACCTCACAGACTATAGCTATATATACTGGGTTACTAGAATTAACCTGACAGACTATAGCTATATATACTGGGTTACTAGAATTAACCTGACAGACTATAGCTATATATACTGGGTTACTAGAATTAACCTGACAGACTATAGCTATATATACTGGGTTACTAGAATTAACCCCTGACAGACTATAGCTATATATACTGGGTTACTAGAATTAACCTGACAGACTATAGCGATATATACTGGGTTACTAGAATTAACCTGACAGACTATAGCTATATATATACTGGGTTACTAGAATTAACCTGACAGACTATAGCTATATATACTGGGTTACTAGAATTAACCTGACAGACTATAGCTATATATACTGGGTTACTAGAATTAACCTGCCAGACTATAGCTATATATACTGGGTTACTATAATTAACCTGACAGACTATAGGTATATATACTGGGTTACTAGAATTAACCTGACAGACTATAGCTATATATACTGGGTTACTAGAATTAACCTGACAGACTATAGCTATATATACTGGGTTACTAGAATTAACCTGACAGACTATAGCTATACCCCTGGGTTACTAGAATTAACCTGACAGACTATAGCTATATATACCCTGGGTTACAGAATTAACCTGACAGACTATAGCTATATACCCCTGGGTTACTAGAATTAACCTGCCAGACTATAGCTATATATACTGGGTTACCCACAATTAACCTGACAGACTATACCCCTACCCACAGGTCAACCAGAATTAACACCCCTACAGGTCACTATACCTATACACATATACTGGGTTACTAGAATTATACACCCCTACCCTATAGGTCATACCAGGTACTATATATACCCCTACCCCTGCCAGACTATAGTCATATATACACTGGGTACTAGAATTATTACCCCTACCCACAGGTCAACCAGTACCAAGGGTTACATAGAATACACCCCCACCCTATAGCGATATATACATGGGTTACTAGAATTAACCTGACACCCTACCCTATAGCTCAATAGTACCATTATTACTACCCCTACCCCTGGTCAGACTATAGCTATATATACTGGGTTACTAGAATTACCCACAGGTCAACCAGACTATAGCTATACCCCCACTGGTTACCAGAATTATACACCCCTACCCCTAGGTCAACCAGGTTACCAAATTAACCTGATTATACAGCCCTACCCCCAGGTCAACCAGTACCAACCTGACATACTATAGCCCCTATATACAGGTCAACCATTAACAAGCCAGACTATAGCTATATATACTGGGTTACTAGAATTAACCACCCCTACCCAGACTATAGCTATATAAGGTAACATAATTATACCCCCTACCCCCCAGGTTACTAGAATTAACCTGACAGACTATAGCTCAATATACTGGGTAACTAGAATATACACCTGCCACACTATAGTACTATATACCCCTACCCACAGGTCAACCAGACCAGACTATAGCTATATATACACCCCTACCCACAGGTCAACCAGACCAATAGCTATATATACACCCCTACTAGAATTCAACCAGTACAAGACTATACCCCTACCCACAGGTCAACCAGAATTAACCCCCTGACAGACTATAGCTATATACACCCCTACCCACAGGTCAACTAGAATTAACCTGACCCACACTATAACTATATATACACCCCTACCCACAGGTTAACCAGTACCAGACTATAGCAACCAGTATATATACTGGGTTACTACAATTAACCTGCCAGACTATAGCTATATATACTGGTCACTACCATTACCTGCCAGACTAACTATATATACTGGGTTACCCACAGGTAACCAGTACAGACTATAGCTATATACACTGGGTTCCCAGAATTAACAACAGACTATAGCTAGCATATATATACTGGGTTACTAGAATTCAACCTGTACAGACTATAACATATATACCCTGGGTTACTAGAATTAACCTACAGACTATAGCTATATACACCCCTACCACAGGTACTAGAATTAACCTGACCCTATAGCTAGGTCAACTGGGTTACTAGAATTAACCTGACAGACTATAGCTATATACCAAGGGTTACAGAATTACCCCTGACCCACTAGGTCTATATATACCAAGGTAACAGAATTAACCTACACAGGTCACTATAGCTATATTATACTGGTCAACTAGAACCAAGGTGACAGACTATACACCCCTATACACAGGTTACCAGAATTATACACCCCAGACCCATAGGTCAATATACCAAGTAACTATATTATAACCCCTACCCTACAGGTAATATACCAAGTTACTATTATACACCCCTACCCCTAGGTCAATATATACCAAGGTTACTATTATTAACCCCTACCCACAGGTCACTGTATTCAAGATTGACCCCCAGGTCAACAGTACCAAGATAAATATTATACACCCCTAATGAACATTCTTAATTGAGTAACATTATACACACTCCAGACTACCTATTTATAACAGGTTCGTAACCAGTACCATTGACAACCAATGGTGAAGGGTTAGGCATATTATCACCCATATTGTACTCAACTGTATTGCTAACATTTATACACCCCTACCCCCAGGTGAACCAGTAGCCTGTACGTTTTACACTACCCACATTCAACCAGAATTGACCTTTAATACACCCCTACCCATGGTCAACAGGACCAGGTGACATATTATACACCCCTACCCCCAGGTCAATTGATGTGGTTGTGTCTGTTCTTCTTCTGTGGTCAAACCAGTGTGTGTATAGCTCCAGCAGCAGCAGCAGCAGCAGCAGCAGCAGCCATCAAGACAGATGGTCCAGGGTCATTATACACCCCTACCCCCAGGTCAACCAGTACCAAGGTAACATATTATACACCCCTACCCCCAGGTCAACCAGTACCATTATACACCCCTACCCACAGGTCAACCAGTACCATTATACACCCCTACCCACAGGTCAACCAGTACCATAACATATTATACACCCCTACCCACAGGTCAACCAGTACCATTATACACCCCTACCCACAGGTCAACCAGTACCATTATACACCCTTACCCCCAGGTCAACCAGTACCATTATACACCCCTACCCCCAGGTCAACCAGTACCATTATACACCCCTACCCACAGGTCAACCAGTACCATTATACACCCCTACCCACAGGTCAACCAGTACCAAGGTAACATATTATACACACGGTATTCAAGTGTGATGAAACGTACGTACTTTTAGTGGGCTGCAGGGCAGAAAATAGTTGGTCTAAAATAAATCGAACCCACACACTCCACCACGTCCTTTATTCACTAACATACAACCATCCTGACCAAGATCCACCACGTCCTTTATTCACTAACATACAACCATCCTGACCAAGATCCACCACGTCCCTTTATTCACTCACTAACAACCATACAACCATCCTGACCAAGATCCACCACGTCCCTTTATTCACTAACATACAACCATCCTGACCAAGATCCACCACGTCCCTTTATTCACTAACATACAACCATCCTGACCAAGATCCACCACGTCCCTTTATTCACTAACATACAACCATCCTGACCAAGATCCACCACGTCCTTTATTCACTAACATACAACCATCCTGACCAAGATCCACCACGTCCCTTTATTCACTAACATACAACCATCCTGACCAAGATCCACCACGTCCCTTATTCACTAACATACAACCATCCTGACCAAGATCCACCACGTCCCTTTTATTCACTAACATACAACCATCCTGACCAAGATCCACCACGTCCTTTTATTCACTAACATACAACCAATCCTGACCAAGATCCACCACGTCCTTTATTCACTAACATACAACCCATCCTGACCAAGATCCACCACGTCCCTTTATTCACTAACATACAACGTTTCCATCCTGACCAAGATCCACCACGTCCCTTTATTCACTAACAAACAACGTTTCCATCCTGACCAAGATCCACCACGTCCCTTTATTCACTAACAAACAACGTTTCCATCCTGACCAAGATCCACCACGTCCCTTTATTCACTAACAAACAACGTTTCCATCCTGACCAAGATCCACCACGTCCCTTTATTCACTAACAAACAACGTTTCCATCCTGACCAAGATCCACCACGTCCCTTTATTCACTAACAAACAACGTTTCCATCCTGACCAAGATCCACCACGTCCCTTTATTCACTAACAAACAACGTTTCCATCCTGACCAAGATCCACCACGTCCCTTTATTCACTAACAAACAACGTTTCCATCCTGACCAAGATCCACCACGTCCCTTTATTCACTAACAAACAACGTTTCCATCCTGACCAAGATCCACCACGTCCCTTTATTCACTAACAAACAACGTTTCCATCCTGACCAAGATCCACCACGTCCCTTTATTCACTAACAAACAACGTTTCCATCCTGACCAAGATTCACCACGTTTCACCTGACCAAGATCCCTTTTATTCACTAACAAACAACGTTTCCATCCTGACCAAGATCCTTGCAGGATCCAAACCTGGTTTGTTTGTGAATAAAGGGATGTGGTGAAACGTATAAATGTAAGGGCTCTAAGATACAGTACACACACATACACACAACACATGTACACACACACACACATACACACACGTGCATGCACAAACACAGGCACACACCCACAGGTCAACCAGTACACATACACATACACACACACCTAAACCCTGACATACCCACAAACACATGCATGGAAACACATGCACATGTGCATGCACAAACACAAACACAGACACACATGCACACATCCTTACATGCCCCACGCGTGCTCATAAACCTTACACACACACACACACACACACACACACACACACACACACACACACACACACACACACACACACACACACACACACACACACATGAGATCATCTCTGACCCACATCAGATCATCCTCTGACCAGTCCCTTCTCTCTCGTATTCTCTCTCTCTCTCTCTCTCTCCCCCCGTCGGAGGCGTTCCATATCGTTCCGCTACTCCTCATCGGTAATTTCCTCCGGAAAAATATTCTGGCTCTGCCTGTTACCTTGGCAACCTGTCCCGGATCCCCCAGGGTTCCGGCGACGCTGTCGGAGAGAGAGACAGATCTGCTCCTCCCTGAGAGAGCGATAGAGGGAGAGAGAGAGAGAGAGAGAGAGAGAGAGAGAGAGAGAGAGAGAGAGAGAGAGAGAGAGAGAGGGAGAGAGAGAGAGCGATAGAGGGAGAGAGGAAGAGAGAGAGAGACGAAGAGGGAGAGAGAGAGAGGGAGAGAGAGTGTGACAGAGAGAAACAGAGGCGGGGGAGGCAGAAGAAGATAAAGAGACATTTGCAGCTATTAAATATAGTCTTTCTAACAGAGGGAGGAAAGTGATAACTAGAGAGAGAAGAGAGGAGACAGAGGGAAGAGGAGTCAGTATGCAGGTTTCCATTGACCAGGTTTAGTAGACAAAAGCAATGTCGCAAAAAAATAAGTGTGACGTGTGATGGAAATGGCAGATATAGGACACGTTTTGTAAAGATTGACAACATTTTTATCCGTTGGACAGGGGTGGAGTTTTCTTTTGTCTAACTTTATTTATTGCGACAAATGATGATGGAAACAGTGTTTTTCAGAATAAATGATGATGGAAACAGTTTTTTTTTTAAATAAATGATGATTGACGAATACTTTTGAAGGTATGTGGGGCACGTGATGTCATCACGTAACTATAAAGCTCCACTAGGCTACACAGGTCATTCTAAATGCCTACTGCTTGCCAAATCCATTTTTTCAACAAAAAATTATGTTTCAAGAATGCCTGAATTGCTCCGCCTTGCTTTTCTGGTTGGATGGCAAGTTTCATCGTATTATTTCAGATCTACAGGAGTGAAAGTTTCACCATGGCACGGACCGTGGCGATACGTTGGCACAATGAAAATTATTAGAATAGGGCAAATAGGCCTTTTAGTCAATTATTGCATTCTATCCATGCTGGCTTTCACCGGCTACCTGAAACATTAAACATATAGATGGGAGGTCATACAGGCTCTCGCAATTTATTAATGCGCAGTTTGCCTAAATGGGTAATAGAAACACTTCAACACCCATTTTTAATTTAATTTTTATGTTTCATCATTACATCCAGCTGTTTTTATTCACACAGGATGGTTAAATGGAAAGGCACCCTAGCAGGCAATTGTCGCATCTATTTTCTATGCTAACTTTCTAAATGTGGACAAAAAATCATTGGACAAGTTAATGGAAACATAGCTAGTGTGGTCTTGTCAGGTCTCGTTTGTAGAGATTTAGGTCCAACTTGAGTTCCTTTAAGACGTGGGAGTTAGCAGAAATCACTCTGTCAGTCAGAACATTGCTTGTTTGTAGAGATGGGTATCAGATGAAGGTCCAACTTGAGTTCCTTTAAGATGTGCTAGTTAGCAGATATCACTCTGTCAGTCAGAACATTGGCTCCAGTGGGAATGGCCTTTCTTCTCTTCCATAAATAAACCAGATAAAAATCAATGCCAAATTTTAGCAGACAAGGCTTTTAACCCAAAGCGGACTTACAGTCATTGCGAGCAGGCAACAACTTTTGGTGTAATTATTAGTCCCAGAAGAAGTTCAAGAACGGTCAATCACCCTCGGTCTGGGGCTCCATGCAAGATCTCACCCAGCTGGGCATCAATGGACCATGAGGATGGAATGTTCAGCACATTACTACTGGTACCAGGCCTATATAATCCCCTATATATGTACACTGGGACAAAAAAAATAAAGGGAACACTTAAACAACACATCCTAGATCTGAATGAATGAAATATCCTTATTAAATACTTTTTTTCTTTACATAGTTGAATGTGCTGACAACAAAATCACACAAAAATTATCAATGGAAATCAAATGATATCAACCCATGGAGGTCTGGATTTGGAGTCACCCTCAAAATTAAAGTGGAAAACCACACTACAGGCTGATTTGGACTTTGATGTAATGTCCTACAACCCCAAGTCAAAATGATCCTCAGTAGTGTGTGTGGCCTCCACGTTCTGTATGACCTCTCTACAATCTGCATGAGGTGGCGGATGGTCTCCTGAGGATCTCCTGCCAGACCTGGACTAAAGCATCCGCCAACTCCTGGACAGTCTGTGGTACAACGTGGCGTTGGTGGATGGAGCGAGACATGATGTCCGCAGATGCGAGATCTTGGTCCATAGCATCAATGCCTTCCTCTTGCAGCAACCTCCTTCTCTCAGTAAGAGCTGACACACTCCAGCCATGAGGTCGTGCATTGTCTTGCCATTAGGAGGAACCCAGGGAAAACCGCACAGCCAGGGTCTCACAAGGAGTGGCTGAGGATCTCATCTCAAGGGTACCTAATGGCAGTCAGGCTCCTCTGGTGAGCCCAATGGAAAATCTTTGGAGGGAGCCCAAAGAAATGGAACCCAGCGACAGCCCCACCGCCAATGGTCTGCTGAAGGATGTTGCAGGCAGCAGAACGGTTCTCCACTGCGTCTCAGTGTCTGCAACCTCTGTCAAGTGCACAGGAAACGTGTGATCATCTGTGAAGCCAACAAAGGTTTCTGTACCAGTGGCGAATTCTGCCAATCTGATGTGGTGTTACTCTGGTCAATGCAATAAACGTCCTGCACGGTGTCTTGAAAACTCTGTAAGCACAACCCCCACCTGGATTTTGGGCCTTAGATTGTGACCACCCTCATGGAGTTGAAGTGGCACCTAAACGTGATAACGGTGTTACAGCACAACTCTACATGCTTTGGTAAGTAGGAAAACCTGCAAAATCGGCAGTGTATCAAATACTTGTTCTCCCCACTGCACATGGGAGGTCATACAGGCTGTCGCAATTTTGTTAATGCAGCAGTTTGCCTATGTCTGGGCCTGTACTGGAAACACTTCTGGTAGCGCCTCCATTATCTGGACACTATGCTTCATCATTGCATCCAGCAAACCTTATTCACACAGCTCGGGTTAAATGGAAATGAGCTGCCTAGCTCCAATTGTGTGGGTTGTAGACTCCTATAGCTAACTTTCTAAACTGTGAGACAAAGCAAATCATCATTCCAAAGTTCGCATGGAAACATCAGCTAGTGAGCATAGGAACAGAGCCAGTGGTGTGTTGTAGATTTAGGTCCAACTTGACTTCTTTTAAGACGTGGGAGTTTGCAGAATTGCCTCTGTCAGAACATTGCTTGTCTGTAGAGATGGGTATCAGACAGCATCTGCCAACCTGAGTTCCTTATAAGATGTGCTAGTTGCCTAATAATCACTATTGTCATTCAGAACAGTGTTCTGATGCACACAGCATGGCTCCAGTGGGAATGTTTACAGTTTCTTTCTTCAGAATTGTGATTGACTTGCAGTTACATTGTGTGTTTAAGTGTTCTATATATTTTTTTATATATGTATATATATATATTCCCCTATATAGTGCACTACTTATGGGCAACAAGATGGCACCCCGATATTCCCTAGCCTGAAATCCACACCTGTTTTGTGCAGTTTGACGTACGACACAGAGTGCAAGGAGTGGAATGTTAGCACAAACAGACTGGTACCCAGACTATATATATTCCCCTTTTATAGTGCACTACTTATGGGCAGATCGTTTATGTAGCTAACCCTGGCCAAAGGTAGTGCACTACGTAGGGAATAGGGTGTCAATTGAGACACAGTCTAATGTTCCTGTCGGGCACTAAACGTCATTTAGAGAGGAGAGAGGGAGAGAGGGTGTTAGAGGGAGAGAACAGATTAGTGAAATGGTGTCAGAAGAGGTTTATTGGGGGATTTAAAACCATTTCCACGCTATGCTATGCATTCCTCCTCCTCTCATCTCCTCTGCTCGACCTGTTAAAGCCAAGGTTCTGTTACTAATAGAGGGAAGGAGGGAGGGAGGGAGGAGGAAGAGAGGGATGGAGATATCCTTCTTTCCGGTTGATTTAGTTCTATTTTTTTACTTTGGTTTGGCACGTAACACTCAGCACTTAATCGTCAGAAGTGGATACCTTTCCAGAGTTAAAGAGGCTCTCTCACGTCATCTCAGTTTCTAGTTCTCTGTACTTGTTTGACTTTCCATTCTTCATTCTGGCTAACAAGATCATGTACTTCACATGTGGAATATTGTTGACCTTATAAGAAGTAAACAAACTATGAATAAAATGACATCTTGATAAAAGAAACCTCAGTGACCCCTTTGTTCCTCTTTAACACTCCTATAACCCCTCCCCTCCTGTCCTCTCTCTCTCCACCGCTCTTCTTCTCTCTTTCTGACCTCTAACCTCTCCTGTCTCCTTTCTGTCCCACCAGGAGCGCCCCAGGAGATGGCGGCTAGGAGCCATGCTCTCCAGAACATCCGCGCCGCCCGCCTCCTCCTCCAACAACAACAACAACAACAACAACAACAACAACAGAACCAGCAGATGGTCCAGATGAACCAGGGCGTCCCAGGGGGCTCGGTGGGTCCCCAACCTGACATGAGCCTCCCCTACAGCGGGCAGGGAGCCGGCCAGCAGTCCCTCTACAGCCTCAACCCCTCCATGAGCCAAATGATGCAGCAGCAGCACCAACAGAACCAAAGCGTCCAGACCTCCATGGGGCTACCACCAGGACACAACCCAGCGGCGCAGGCCCAGAGGCAGGCAGGAGGAGGTCCCGGGGTTGGAGGTGGAGGAGGATACGGAGGACCACAGGGGATGATGATGAACTCCATGTCCCAGCAGCCCCTCAAGGGCCCGCCCAACGCCAAAGCCCAGGCCAGAGGCTGCAAGGCATGCTGGGAATTGTAGGCGGAGGAGGAGGACCGGGAGGAGGAGGACCACAGGGAGGGATGGGGAGGGTGGCCACCCCAGCAGGGGCAGTCCCTCCAGGGGATGGGAGGGCCAGGAGGGGTTGGAGGACCAGGCAGGACTACAGGCGATATGGTGAGCTTTGGCTCAGCCCAGGGGGGCTACGGTTCCATGCAGCCTGGACCGGGACAACAGCCTCCACACCCACGCCTGGCCAAGCAGCACTTCCCTGGGCACCCACAGGGCCACCCCCACCCCCAGGCTATGGGTCAGGGACAGCCCATGGACCCCAGGGCTATGAACCCTGCTGCGGGCATGGCCGGGCCCATGATTGCCCCTCACATGGCTGGACCAGGCCAGCCCAGGACCAACCAGCCCAGACCCATGGTAATGCCGGGACAGGGGGTGATGGGCCAGGGCGTGCCCAACATGGGGGCCTTCGGACAGGGGCCGGCGATGGGGGTGGGCCCTGGAGGTGGAGGGGGGTATGTCGGACAAGGAGGGGTAGGGGTCGGAGGTCAGCCCCAGGGCTACCAGAGGACATCTAGTCAGGACCTGTCATCTTACGGATACGGGGGCGGGCAGGGGGCGCCGTCGGGTGGGGGGTTCGGATTGGCTGATGGGACGGGGGCGGACTTGGACACGAGTGACGGTTGGATGGAGGAGTTCTTCCCCAACCAATAGCAGAGCTGGAAATGTACTGTGGAGTTTTTACTGGACGGACTAACGACAAACTGGGGAAAACTTTATCGAGACAAGAGAACTGGACAGACAGACGGACAGTCGCCATATTTTGTTTTGTAAAGCATGAACGGACGAGAAGAAGAGTTCTGTGTCGTGTATTTATGTGTGTGTGTGTGTGTGTGTGTGTGCGGTCACGGTATTTATAAGGCCTCTAACAGTAAACGCGTTCTGGTGGTTGTGAAATATCATTCGAGATAGAGAAGAGTTAGGTTTTGCTGTCCTATTTGGCCATGTTTTAAACCCATCCCTTTAGCAGTGTGTCATAACTGGGCTGATAGCTTAAGACAGGAGAGAGAGGAGACTGACTACAAGACAGGAGAGATGGGAGACTGACTACAGGACAGGAGAGAGAAGAGACTGACTACAAGACAGGAGAGATGGGAGACTGACTACAGGACAGGAGAGAGAAGAGACTGACTACAAGACAGGAGAGATGGGAGACTGACTACAAGACAGGAGAGATGGGAGACTGACTACAAGACAGGAGAGAGAGGAGACTGACTACTGACTACAAGACAGGAGAGACAGGAGACTGACTACAAGACAGGAGAGAGAGACTGACTACAAGACAGGAGAGATGGGAGACTGACAACAAGACAGGAGAGAGAGGAGACTGACTACAAGACAGGAGAGAGAGGAGACTGACTACAAGACAGGAGAGACTGACTACAAGACAGGGGAGATGGGAGACTGACTCCAAGCTCTCAAAACGGTGGAGAATCTTTTTAATATTTGTTTTTCAATATGAGTTTTTCTTCGATACCTGGGTTATTGGATTGTGTCTGACAGGTTTCACATCAATCCCATCCATGTTATATTCATGCTGTGTGTGATGGATCGTAGCATTTATACACATGCAGGTCCTTTTAAAGACAGAAGAGAGACAGTCAAACGAGCAGACATACAGACAGACCAGGAGATAAACACACACAGACACACACCGTCACGTCAACCCATTTCTGTGACAGCCATCAGTGCTCAGAAGAGAGCTATCAGCTCACTGCTCCCATTTCTGAGAGAGGTGGTTGAGATCACTTATCTCACTGCTCCCTTTCCCCTGTTTCACATTTCTATTCACCCTCTCTCTCCTCTCTCTCCCCTCTCTCCCCCCCTCCTCTCTCCCCCCTCTCCATCCTCCCCCCTCTCTCTCCATCCCTCCCCACTTTCCTCCTCTCTCCCTTCCTCCCCACTTTCCTCCTCTCCCTCCCTCCTTCCCTCTCTTCCTCCCCTCTCTCCCTCCCTCCCTCCATCCCTCCCCTCTCTCCCTCCCTCCCACTTTCCTCCTCTCTCTCCCTCCCTCTCTCCCCTCCCTCCTCTGTCTCTCTCCCTCTCTCCTCTCTAGAGACTTGTTTTTTGTCTGCGTTTGTTGGTTTGTTCGTCTGGCTGTGTGTACTGTGAAAACATCAGAACAAAACAAATCGTGTTCCTCTTCTGTAGCGGTATTCAGCGCAAACGCCGCGCGGTCGCCCCACGGTCCTGTTGCTAAGCAACCGGCCTGCTCTCTCTCTCTCTCTGAGCCGAGAACTTGAGCTCCTCTTCATTTCCTGTTCGCTGGTAGCTGTTACACACCACACACACACTACTCCCCAACGGCTGAGAGGAGAAGTAGATTATTGTCAGCCAGTCGTTTCAGCCAGCCAGTCGTTCAGTCGTTCAGTCAGCCAGTCGATCAGTCAGCCAGTCAGACAGTTGTTCAGTCAGCCAGTCGTTCAGTCAGCCAGTCAGCCAGTCGTTCAGTCAGGCAGTCAGCCAGTCAGCCAGTCGTTCAGCCAGTCAGCCAGTTGTTCAGTCAGCCAGTCAGAAGGCAGTTAAGGGAGTAGTGGCAACAATGTAACATCATCATCTGTCTGTGTTATTATCAAATATATATAGAAATTGACTAAACAGACTAGCTAGGTATTGAATGTATTCAAGCACCACAAGTGACTTCATTTGAAATAGAAACTAAAAACCATTGTCGGACATCTTTGAGCCCCCTCGGACATGTTATTATCATTTTTTAGTGCTTTTTTAAATAAATAAAAATTGATGTATTTATAGATTTTTTTTAAATTATAATTTTCTCCCGAATTGGTCTGAAATGAAATGTTATTTTGACAGTGAACTTAACTTTCAACACAATTCCTACTATCTCTCTCTGTTCTTTTCTCTTTTGCTCTAGTCTAGTAGGGTCTACATGCAAAAAGCTGTGGATGAATTAGCCAATCTGAGCTCTGTTGTGTTGATTGGATGTGTTGCAACCATGAACTGTTTGGCTGTGAAGAGGGAAACATACAGGCCTCCAACCCTAACAAGGTGGAAAGGTTAAAACAATGAGCTAGTACAATTATACTATTACCAGTGCTTCCATTGAAGTCAGTGTCTCCCTCCTTTTTATCCCCCAATGGTGAGATGTTGGACGGGGAAAGAGGTACGTTTAACCCCAGGCTTCTATAAACGTCAATGTAATGAGAACATGAGAATTCTGTCATGTCAACAAACCAGCCAAAAAGCCTTCTCTAGTCTTACACCATGTTTAGTTCACTTCCTCGTTATAGCAAACACACAAATATTGTTGATTTATATTCTGTCAAATATACACATCGTTTTTGTGTATCGAAGTCTGAGTTTAAAGTTAAAAGACCTCTCTGCAAAGCACAGCTACGGTTGGTAAAATGCCCATGAAATTGTAAAGCGCCCATGAAATTGTTTTGATAAATGTTTCGTTTTATTTTCTTTTATATTTTGGGAATGTAGGCTATCCTCTGTGGTTCTGTAGTGTTGTGAGAAAGACATGCTCCAGCTCAAAGTATCCCTTAAAGGGAGATTTAGGATCGGTTTCCCATCCTCAAACCCTAACCTTTACTGTTGGGAGAGGACAAACACAAAACTGATCTTAGATCAGTGTCTAGGGGGGTAACTTCGTCCTACTCCGAGGGGGGCTGCTGTCGAGTGTGAAGGGTGAGAATTAAACACTTCCTGGTCAGTGTTATGGATCCTAAAGGTCACGAAATGTCGCGACCCTTGACTTTTGATCCTCTTTGTCAAAGTGAAGGATTTCCCTTCCAAAAAAAAAAAAAAATAGCTTCCTCCAAATATCATTGACTGCATCCCAAATGGCACCATATAACTATGGGTCATGGTTGAAAGTAGTGCACTAGATAGGGAATAGGGTGGCATTAGTGGTGCCGTCATTATTTCCGGGACCAAGTCAAACGTAGACGTCATTTTTCTATATCATTTATTGTCGTCAACTGTTGTCATTTCTCTTTCTTTTAGTTTTACTTTTACTTTTTTTTATTTCTACTGGTGCTGATGTACATGTGGTGACGATGAGAAAGAAATATATCAAATAAATAATGGCTATTTGTAAATATGTTTTTACAAGGTTGAAGTCCATCAGATAATACTGTCTCTACTCTGTAAAGAAATGTGTTTGTTTTTATTAAAAATAGAGAAGTATTTTTATTTCCGAATTTTTTCCCCCACTCTTAACCCATCAGAGCTATGCCATTGCACTTCTGACAATGTCTTACTACTAATTTCTATTGTAAACTTCTTCTAATGTTGATTTTGAAGTTATTTTTTTCTAGTTTGATTTTTTGACTCTGTACCTAAAGCAGTGATTATTTCTTTTTATCCTGTACAGAATTCTGAAAATGTTAACACAAGACAATTACAAAAAAATAAAACAAAACACTTGTTTTTCAAAAAAGATACAAATAAAGAGAGAATGTTCTCGCTGATCATATTAAATGAAATGCCTTCCGTCTGGTGGTTTATGTGTGCGTGAGTACATATACTTAAGTCATGTAGCAGACGCTCTTATCCAGAGCGACTTACAGTAGTGAGTGGATGCATTTTTGTAGTTTTTCCCCCCGTGGGAATCGAACCCACAACCTCGGCGTTGCAAGTGCCATGTTCTACCAACTGAGCCACACGGGAGCCGTGTGTGTGTGTGTGTGTGTGTGTGTGTGTGTGTGTGTGTGTGTGTGTGTGTGTGTGTGTGTGTGTGTGTGTGTGTGTGTGTGTGTGTGTGTGTGTGTGTGTGTGTGTGTGTGTGTGTGTGTGTGTGTGTGTGTGTGTGTGTGTGTGTGTGTGTGTGTGTGTGTGTGTGTGTGTGTGTGTGTGTGTGTGTATGAACCCTTCGTTCATTGCTAGCACGCATAACAAAAACACTTTCTGTTAGAACCAAGACACACAACCAACTAAACTATCAGAGATTCAAAGCAAACTTTCATTTTGTTCCATATTCACATACTCTAAAATGAATTACGTACACATACAAATGCTTAGGCTACACAATCATGCTTTTTCCCGGAATTAAATACTAGTATTCTGAGCGAGAAGTAATTTACATAATTTAAATTAGATCTGCTAAAGAGCAGCGCTGCCTTAATTCAGTCTGGAGATTATAATAATAATGAATCATACTCGCTGGGTGTGTCACTGTCCTACTGGAGGGATAGAGAGAAACCATACTGATGCGCCTTCTCTATCAATCATTCACTTCCTCTTTCTCTCTCACGCTCCCTTTTTTTCTCTCGCTCTTGTTCACTTCCTGTTTCTCTCTCCCACCTTGTATTTGCATGTACAGTTGAAGTCGGAAGTTTACATACACATTAGACAAATACATTTAAACTCAGTTTTTCACAATTCCTGACATTTAATCCTAGTAAAAATTCCCTGTCTTAGGTCAGTTAGGATGACCACTTTATTTTAAGAATGTGAAATGTCAGAATAATAGTAGAGAGAATTATTTATTTCAGCTTTTATTTATTTCATCACATTCCCAGTGGGTCAGAAGTTTACATACACTCAATTAGTATTTGGTAGCGTTGCCTTTAAATTGTTTAACTTGGGTCAAACGTTTCGGGTAGCCTTCCACAAGCTTCCCACAATAAGTTGGGTGATTTTTGGCCCATTCCTCCTGACAGAGCTGGTGTAACTGAGTCAGGTTTGTAGGCCTCCTTGCTCGCACACGCTTTTTCAGTTCTGCCCACAAATGTTCTATAGGATTGAGGTCAGGGCTTTGTGATGGCCACTCCAATATCTTGACTTTGTTGTCCTTAAGCCATTTTGCCACAACTTTGGAAGTATGCTTGGGGTCATTGTCCATTGAGAAGACCCATTTGCGACCAAGCTTTAACTTCCTAACTGATGTCTTGAGATGTTGCTTCAATATATCCACATAATTTTCCTTCCTCATGATGCCATCTACTTTGTGAAGTGCACCAGTCCCTCTTGCAGCAAAGCACCCCCACAGCATGATGCTGCCACCCCTGTGCTTCACGGTTGGGATGGTGTTCTTCGGCTTGCAAGCCACCCCCTTTTTCCTCCAAACATATCGATGGTCATTATGGCTAAACAGTTCTATTTTTGATTCATCAGACCAGAGGACATTTCTCCAAAAAGTATGATCTTTGTCCCCATGTGCAGTTGCAAACCGTAGTCTGGCTTTTTTATGGCGGTTTTGGAGCAGTGGCTTCTTCCTTGCTGAGCGGCCTTTCAGGTTATGTCGATATAGGACTCGTTTTACTGTGGATATAGATACTTTTGTACCTGTTTCCTCCAGCATCTTCACAAGGTCCTTTGCTGTTGTTCTGGGATTGATTTGCACTTTTCGCACCAAAGTACGTTCATCTCTAGGAGACAGAACTCCTTCCTGAGCGGTATGACGGCTGCGTTGTCCCATGGTGTTTATACTTGCGTACTATTGTTTGTACAGATGAACGTGGTACCTTCAGGCATTTGGAAATTGCTCCCAAGGATGAACCAGACTTGTGGAGGTCTACAATACTTTTTCTGAGGTCTTGGCTGATTTCTTTTGATTTTCCCTTGATGTCAAGCAAAGAGGCACTGAGTTTGAAGGTAGGCCTTGAAATACATCCACAGGTACACCTCCAATTGACTCAAATGATGTCAATTAGCCTATCAGACTTCAAAAACCATGACATAATTTTCTGGAATTTTCCAAGCTGTTTAAAGGTACAGTCAACTTAGTGTATGTAAACTTCTGATCCACTGGAATTGTGATACAGTGAATTATAAGTGAAATAATCTGTCTGTAAACAATTGTTGGAAAAATTACTTGTGTCATGCACAAAGTAGATGTCCTAACTGACTTGCCAAAACTATAGTTTGTTATCAAGAAATTTGTGGAGTGGTTGAAAAAAACGAGTTTTAAAAACTCCAACCTAAGTGTATGTAAACTTCCGACTTCAACTGTATTTCTCTCATTTGCTCACTCTTCTTCTCTCTTTCCATTCCTCTTTCTCTCTCTCTATACACTATATTCTCTTTCTCTCTCTCTATACACTATATTCTCTTTCTTTCTTTACTTATTCTTTCTCTCCCTCTCTGTCTTTCTACAGTATACCCCCTCTCTCTTTCTCCATCTTGACGTTGATGAATGGAAAATCATGGAGATGACAACATCATTACTCATCCTCAGGACAGACAGACACACCGCCTAGAAGAGAGAGGGGAGAGGAGGATGGACACACCACCTAGAAGAGAGAGGGGAGTGGGAGGACTGCATCACAGTGCTAGTTGTGCCACTAGACCTAGATCCAGAGCTCTGTCGGGGGAGGGGAGGATGGACACACAGGTGTCGTCCTAGAAGAGAGAGAGGGCGTTTGCAAGGAGGATGGACACACCACCTAGAAGAGAGAGAGGGGAGAGGAGGGATGGACACACCTTTATTTCTCTCGCTCCGTCTCCCTCTCCTTCACACAGTCACCCTGTTCCAGTCACACACACACTCTCTCCCTCCGCCTGGGTTCGGTACATCAGTGATGTAGGGATATCAGCCTCCTCCGGTCCTATTCAGTATAATAAGCCTCAGCACAGCCAGACAGTCTTCGTACACTTTAATCAGCGGAATCAACCATGTTTGCTTCCCAAATAGCGCCCTATTCCCTACGTAGTGCACTACTTTTGTTCAGAACCCATCAAAAGTAGTGCACGGCAAAGGTATTAGGGTGTCATTTGGGATGTATCCCCATAATAAATGATGTGTCACGTATAGGGGGAGTGATGGAGGAGACTGTTTAGACTGCATGTGGCGCAAGAGACAGAGTGGGAGAAAATATATGGCATTTATATATTATATATGACTGTATATTATATTATAATATTGTTATATTATTATTATATTGTTATATTATATTATATTGAATATTATTATTATATTGTTGTATATTATATTGTATATTATTATTCTATATTAAGAGAGGGGGAGGAGGAAAGAATAGTTGGAGGGAAGAAAGAGAGGGAAAGAGAGTGAGCTCTTCAGGAGTGAGGAAAAGAGAGTGAGTGTGAGAGAAGAGGGACAGGAGAGAAAGACTACAGGAGGAGGAAGAGAGAGTGTGTGTAGAGTCCTGTCTGTAGTGCGTATCAGTAGCAGTATGATTAATGCAGAAGCACCAGTGTGAGCTGTAGAGGAGGAGGAGGCCACCAGATAACCCTACAGAACACGGGAGATGTGACTAGCCCTCTGCACAGCCAATAAATAACACAGACACACACACACACAGAGAAACACACACACACACACACACACAGAGAGAGTATCGCTTTCAGTCGTTCTCTCTTTTCCACTTCCTCTTCTCTCTAAACTCAAACAAACTCTCCTGGTCAAGTAGCTTGCTCAGTGCTCACGCACTCAGTACAGTCTGATGGTTTCTCCCGTCACTTCACGGGTGCAGGGGTAAGGTTTTTCTTGTTTTGTACTGCTATTGTGCCCTCTTGTGTCAAGTTATTGAAACTGTACAAAATGTCAGGTAGGCAAACTAGTCTGTCTGAACCGATCAGATATACAGCCTATTTAACAAATTAGGTGATCAAATGTGTTCATTGTTGGCTATATTTATTTTTTGGGATGGTGGTGTTTTTACATCCTACATCAAAATAGGCCTACTTGATAATGGTTTGTTGTGCATGTTTGAATGGTTAGTATTAGGGGAAAAGTATACCTATTCTTTGATTTAGGATGGAATAACAACTTGAGGCTTACTTGCCAGTCCCCTACCCATTCAAACATGCACAACAAATCCTCATCAGCAAGTAGGCCTATTGCTGCTGCACATAGTCAGACAACAACCCAAACATTTACTGTTCCATTGTTGACATTATCAATATTAGTGTACATTTAGCCCTCTGAAATGTACGCTCTAAAGCGTCCTCGAACGAACACACACGGCGCACACAGACCAGATGCACCGGTCTCGTTCGACCGGGAGGAGAAGCTAGTCTGCCATTTTGGGTTGTGAAGGGGGCCTACCCCTTCTTTTCTGTCTGCGACCACGTGAGAGAGGAGAGCCCGAAAACAGAGCAATCGAGCTGAGAGTGACTCGGAGTGAACAAGGAGGAGAGAGAATCCAGCGACACATTTAGCTAAATCACTCTTTGTTTCCATGTGCTGAATCCGAGGGGAATTTAAATTGCATCCGCAACAATGCCGACAATAACCCTGCCGCCGAAAGAGAACGCACTCTTCAAAAGAATTTTGGTGAGTTTATTGTTGTTGTTTTTGCAACAGTAGCTATCTTTTTAATTTGTATATATCACCGGCACCTTCATATTCCTTGCATGGTGCTTGGTTCCTCCATCAGGACGAATACAACTGCAATCGACCTCGCCTGTTTAGTAAGCCGGCTAGCTAGTTGGCAATCATCGATTGAATGAGGGCAGAGCTCAACCAAACGCTGTCAGTCAGACCTTTTGTTGGGGTGTTTTATTATGTGGATTGTGGTGTCCCAAAAGCACGGTGCTACATTGTGTGTTGTCAGCGCTCTCCTTTGATACAAGCTAGCTACAGTAGGTAGCCATAGCAGCTTAAACGATTGTTATCTAGCAGCACTAACGTTAGTTAACTAACTACCAGGAATCCTTGGTCTAGTAAACAGCTTGTCGTTAACATCATGAAACGTTCCCCAAGACCCGTTTCTTCATTCAACAACTGTTTGGTAACGTTCGTCTGCCGTTTGTGTTGGTTTGATTTGTTATATATTACATTTTTGGACGAGTGAGTTGTGGCCCTGTAAATCTATACATTTGACGACACCTATCCGGTGTATGTGACAATAAAACATCTAACTTAACTAATATCAGGGGTACATTAGTTTACTAGCTAGTTAGCTACTGTTACTCAGCACCATAACGGTCAACTTCAAATTGGGCATAGTTAGTTAGTTAGTAACAAGTTGTCTTGGCTAACTACGTTAGTTACTGTAGATATCTAGCTAACTAAGTAGCTAGCTAGGTAACTAAGTAAAATAAAATATGATATGTTTTAGCTAGATGGCTAGCTATATGTGTTGGCTAAATAGGCATACATAGGCTTTCCATACAAACAATGAAGCATTGTCCAATGTCAGCGATTCTAACTAGCCAGCTAACGTTAGCTACTTGTGCTAGCATAGCTGGATAGACTGTTTGGCGCTTGCTTTTGTGATTGCTAGCTAACTGTGTTTGTAAAGTTGGTACACATATTGATCAGCCCTTGCCAATAGCATGTTATATTATGTATGGATGGTGTGGTCAGTTTGGCTTTCTCAGTATAAATCCTGGAAGAGGGGTTACATTTGCTTTTCAGCTACTTACTTAATCCTCTAGCAACTGCTTTTGGTTTTAGGGAACTCAGTCGGGGTCTCAATTTACTGTTACAAGTTAGAATAGTAGAATACACAAGGTGCAATATCGAAATTTGGTTGTGCATCAGCATTTTTTCTCTTGTAATGTCAGTCACCTGATAGTCAGTAAATTAGGCCATGTAAGCAAAAAAATGTAGATTGCTAAATTCGTTTGGTGGCCAGCTAGCTAAACTTGTTATGGGGGCCCCCCATTGATTGTGTTAGTCGGTCTCACTCAGATATCATATTAAAAACCGCAAACATTTCTCTCCACCCTATGGCAAAATGTGTAAAATTGAAATTAGTAAAAAACTGCAAAATCGGCTCTCCGCCTCATCACATAATGTGTAGAATTGCAGCAAACTTGCTTTAAAACTGCAACATTTTCTCTACACCCCATGGCAAAATGTGTAGAATTGCACAAAATTAACTTTAAATCATTTCATCTCCACTGTCAAGAGGGTGGGGGTTGGATGTGGGTACCAGGACCCATGAGCAACTGCAGCCCCTCATGATGAGCTATGATCTTTTGTGGCCCCCACCCCCATCAAAGTTGCCCCTCGATGCACTAGAGTGGTTTACTGTGACACACACAGTGGTCAAATAAGTACTTCCTGGTCTGAGTCTGGTGGCATCCTGCTGTGGTTAACACCTGTCTGGGGTCACCGGGGGGTTCAACTAATCACCAGGTGCAAGAGATGTCTGGATAACCCACCACACATAGCGTGGGTTCTGATTCTATTTCTATGGCCAAATTCCCTTCCGGAGAGCTACTGGGTCGGTACGGTGCAGGTCTTTGTTACGGCCCAGCACTGTACTAAAACACACCTGATGCATCTAGGCCTATTCATGGTCCTGATTAATCAAATCAAATCAAATTGTATTTGTCACATACACGTGTTTAGCAAATGTTATAGCGGGTGTAGCCAAATGCTTGTGCTTCTAGCTCCGACAGTGCAGTAATATCTAACAAGTAATATCTAACAATTTCACAACATATACCCAATACACACAAAACTAGTAAGGAATGGGATTTAAGAATATATACATATACAGACAAGCAATGACAGAGCAGCCTGGACTAAGATACAGTAGAATAGAATGCAGTATATACATATGTGATGAGTAGTGCAAGATATGTAAACATTATTAAAGTGACTAGTGTTCCATTTCTTAAAGTGGCCAGTGATTTCAATAGGCAGCAGCAGCCTTTTATGTGCTAGTGATGGCCATTTAACAGTCTGATAGCCTTGAGATAGAAGCTGTGAGATGAAATGAGATGAGCCTTGAGATGAGCAGCTGATTAGCTGATCAGTTGAGTGTATTAGAGCAGGGCTGGAGCAAAAGCCTGCAGACTTGAAGGGTGAGAGGGTTGAGAGAGAGAAGACTAGGACTGTATGGAGGGTGAGAGGAGGATTCTGTGTAGGGATATGTGGTTAAACAGTGTTGCAGTAAAAACCATCCAGGAGTATAGCCTAGTAGTTTGTGCGTATACTGTGAGTGTCTGGCGTGGCGTGTGCCCCAGCCTCAGCACAGGGTTGTCTCTCTGCCGGTCTCTCACCCTGCTCTGCTCTGCACCGTCACAGCACCGCGGGGAGAGTTATTTTAGGGATTAGGCAGGCTAAGTGTTGAAGGTGTCGGATAAGCGTTGCCTGGGGTTACTAGCGTTACGTTAAAGCTACAAGGGAATTCTGGATCCAAATGTGTCTTGACACATCATGGGTCTGTCTCACTTTGTGTTACTATAGACTACTACTACTACTACTACTACTACTACTAGGCCGAGAGACGGGCCGAGAGACGGGCCTAGCTAGCCTGGTCCCAGATCTGTTTGTGCTTTTGTCTACTCCATATTGTCATTGTCAAGCTAAAGAAACAATCTGGCACCCAGGCTAAGACCTAGCCACAACATGCTTTAATCCACTGACTAAGACCTAGCTACAACATGCTTTAATCCACTGACTAAGACCTAGCCACAACATGCTTTAATCCACTGACTAAGACCTAGCCACAACATGCTTTAATCCACTGACTAAGACCTAGCCACAACATGCTTTAATCCACTGACTAAGACCTAGCCACAACATGCTTTAATCCACTGACTAAGACCTAGCCACAACATGCTTTAATCCACTGACTAAGACCTAGCCACAACATGCTTTAATCCACTGACTAAGACCTAGCCACAACATGCTTTAATCCACTGACTAAGACCTAGCCACAACATGCTTTAATCCACTGACTAAGACCTAGCCACAACATGCTTTAATCCACTGACTAAGACCTAGCTACAACATGCTTTAATCCACTGACTAAGACCTAGCCACAACATGCTTTAATCCACTGACTAAGACCTAGCCACAACATGCTTTAATCCACTGACTAAGACCTAGCACACAACATGCTTTAATCCACTGACTAAGACCTAGCCACAACATGCTTTAATCCACTGACTAAGACCTAGCCACAACATGCTTTAATCCACTGACTAAGACCTAGCCACAACATGCTTTAATCCACTGACTAAGACCTAGCCACAACATGCTTTAATCCACTGACTAAGACCTAGCCACAACATGCTTTAATCCACTGACTAAGACCTAGCCACAAACATGCTTTAATCCACTGACTAAGACCTAGCCACAACATGCTTTAATCCACTGACTAAGACCTAGCCACAACATGCTTTAATCCACTGACTAAGACCTAGCCACAACATGCTTTAATCCACTGACTAAGACCTAGCCACAACATGCTTTAATCCACTGACTAAGACCTAGCCACAACATGCTTTAATCCACTGACTAAAACCTAGCCACAACATGCTTTAATCCACTGACTAAGACCTAGCCACAACATGCTTTAATCCACTGACTAAGACCTAGCTACAACATGCTTTAATCCACTGACTAAGACCTAGCCACAACATGCTTTAATCCACTGACTAAGACCTAGCCACAACATGCTTTAATCCACTGACTAAGACCTAGCCACAACATGCTTTAATCCACTGACTGAGACATGATATTTGACAGAACACGTTGGTTACTGTTAGATGTTAAGCCCCCTATAAGACCAGACAGACAGTTCATTCTGGAATGTAGTCTCAACATATTTTTAGGAGCTCAAATTGGATAACCAGTTGACTGACTGACTGACCTAAAAATTGTCATGGACTGACAAGACCCTAGTCATAGACTGTTCTCCACTGACTAAGACTAGCGCACGGCAAGCTGTACCACTGCGCCAAGTCTAGGTCCAAAAGGCTTTCTCATCAGCTGACTACCGCCATAAGACTCCAACAGCTTTAACAGCTAATCATGGCTACCCGGACTATTTGCATTTCACTGTAAGGTCTACATGTGGCAAATAAACATTTGATTTGTACCTAGTTCAACAGCTCCACTGACTTCATCCCATGCTTTTCCAGTTTACTGACTAGCAGAGGTGCCCTGTCTTTTCGCCTAAACTTAAACATGCTTTTGTCCTTGATTTGGTACCAGCAGTTTCTTTAAATCTTAGCTTGTGGTAGGTTCGATCAGTTTATTAGATCAATCAAATAGGTGCCTACTTTTGACTGAAATAGCCTACTGACTGAAGAGACTTCTCTCTCTCAGATTGTGTGTGCGTATGTGTGTGTGATCTGTGCTTAGTGGCCTCTTCTACTTTGATCGTAGCTAATGTGAGCAGAATATGTGAAAGGTTTCAGTGTTGTCACCATTAGTGATATTAACAGAGGGCAGCCACAGAAGCGCCATCTGTTATCCCCCCACCTCTCTCCCCCCTCAACTCCCCTGCCTCCCTCCATTCTTTAATCCACCTCCTTTACCACTCTTGCCCACTGACTAAGTTCTTCCACCCTGCTCTCTGACTAGTAGCTCCCAACATGTTTTAATCCACCCTCTCTAAGCTAGTACTCCCAGTCTGTTCTTCCACTGACCCTAGCCACTCTATAGTAGCTCCCATCTGTTCTTCCACCCATAAGACAGCTCCCAGTCTGTTATCCACCCTCTCTAGACTAGCAGCTCCCATGCTGTTAATCCACCCTCTCTCTGCTAGTAGCTCCACAGTCTGTTCTTCCACCCTCTCTCTGCTAGTAGCTTTAATCCCTGAGTCTGTTCTTCCACCCTCTCTCTGCTACATGCTAGCTCCCAGTCTAGCACAACATCTTCCACCCTCTCTCTGCTAGTAGCATAGCCAGTCTGTTCTTCCACCCTCTCTCACTCTACTAGTAGCTCCCAGTCTGTTCTTCCACCCTCTCTCTGACTAGCCTAGCTCCCAGTCTGTTCCACTTAAGACCACCCTCTCTCTGCCACTGACTAGACTCCCAGTCTGTTTTTCCACCCTCCTAGCTACTGCTTTAGCTCCACAGTCTAAGTTCTTAGCCACCCTGCTCTCTCCTAGTAAGCTCCCAGTTGTTCTTCCCTGACCCTCTCTCTGCTTTAGCTCCCAGTCTGTTCTTCCACCCTTGACTAGCAGCTTTGTTCTTCCACCCTCTAAAGTAGCTCCCATTGTGTTCTTCCACCCTCTCTCTGCTAGTAGCTCCCAGTCTGTTTTCCACCCTCTCTCTGACTAGTAGCTCCCAGTCTGTTCTTCCACTAAGACCTCTCTCTGCTAGCAGCTCCCAGTCTGTTCTTCCACCCTCTCTCTGCTAGCAGCACCCAGTCTGTTCTTCCACCCTCTCTCTGCTAGTAGCTCCAGTCTTTTCTTCCACCCTCTCTCTGCTAGTAGCTCCCAGTCCTGTTCTTCCCCTAAGACCCTGCTCTCTGCTAGCTAGCTCCCAGTCTGTTTCTTCCACCCTCTCTCTGCTAGTAGCTCCCAGTCTGATTTCTTCCACCCTCTCTCTCTGACTGAAGAGTAGCTCCCAGTCTGTTCTTCCAGATTGTAGTAGCTCCCATAAGACTGTTCTTCCACCCTCTCTCTGTAGCGCTCCCATCTGTTAACTTTTGACACCCTCTCTCTGCTAGTAGCTCCCAGTCTGTGCTATCTGTCTGCTTCTTCCAGCTGGCCCCAGTCTTTTCTACTTTCTGCTTGTAGCTCCCAATGTGAGCCAGAGCATAGTCTGTTCTTCCACCCTCTCTCTGCTAGCAGCTCCCAGTCTGTTCTTCCACCCTTCTCTGTAGTAGCTCCCAGTCTGTTCTTTGTACCCTCCCCCCCCCTGTCTCTCTAGCTAGTAGCTCCCAGTCTTTTACTAGTCTTCCACCCTCTCTCTGCTAGCAGCTCCCAGCTGTTCTTCCCACCCTCTCTCTGCTAGTAGCTCCCAGTCTGTTCTTCCCCCTCTCTCTGCTAGTAGCTCCCAGTCTGTGCTGTTCCACCCTCCTCTGCTAGTAGCTCCCAGCCTCTTCCACCCTCTCTCTGCTAGCAGCTCCCACCTTCCTCTCTCTGCTAGCAGCTCCCAGTCTTTCCTCTGATCTGCTAGTAGCTTCTCTTTATTCCACCCTCTCTCTGCTAGCAGCTCCCTCCAGTCTGTTCTTCCACCCCTCTCTCTCTTCTAGCAGCTCCCAGTCTCTCTCCCTCCCTCTCTCCCTCCCTCTCTCCCTCCCTCCCCTGTAGCTGTGGAGATTAAGCAACACAACGTGATGCTAAGTATAGCTTCTATTTGGGAGGAAAGCGGTGGTAATTTAGCTGTGTTTTAGACTGACACACACACACACACGAGAGGCCAGTCCGCAGTAGCAGCATAATGGATTAGAAATGAGTTGAATAGTCACATGTACAGGGTTGCAGGTGGAATTACAGGGTCCAGTGATATTCTTCATCTCCAACAGGACAAAGGGAAAGAAAACTATGCAAATATATATATAATCATAAAATAGAAATAACAATATATACATTACCAGTCAAACGTTTAGACACACCCACTCATTCCAGGGTTTTTCTTAATTTTTTACTAGTTTCTACATTGTAGAGTAATAGTGAAGATATCAAAACTATGAAATAACACATATGGAATCATGTAGTAACCAAGAAAGTGTAAACCAAATCTCCCGAGTGGCGCAGTGGTCTAAGGCGCTGCATCGCAGTACTAGCTGTGCCACTAGAGATCCTGGTTCGAATCAAGGCTCTGTCGTAGCCGGCCACGATTGGGAGACCCATGGGGCGGCGCACAATTGGCCCAGTGTCATCCAGGGTAGGGGAGGGAATGGCCGGCAGGGATGTAGCTCAGTTGGTAGAGCATGGCGTTTGCAACGCCAGGGTTGTGGGTTCGATTCCCACGGGGGGACAGTATGATAAAAAAAAAAAAAATAAAAAAATATGAATGCACTCACTAACTGTAAGTCGCTCTGGATAAGAGCGTCTGCTAAATGATGTAAATGTAAATCAAAATATATTTTACATTTGACATTCTTCAAAGTATCCACCCTTTGCCTAGATGACAGCTTTGCACACTCTTGAACTTCTCTCAACCAGCTTCACCTGGAATGCTTTTCCAACAGTCTTGAAGGAGTTCCCACATATGCTGAGCACTTGTTGGCTGCTTTTCCTTCACTCTGCGGTCCAACTCATCCCAAACCATCTCAATTGGGTTGAGGTCAGGTGATTGTGGAGGCCAGGTCATCTGATACAGCACTCCATCACTCTCCTCCTTGGTCAAATAGCCCTTACACAGCCTGGAGGTGTGTTGGGTCATTGTCCTGAAGAAAAACAAATGATAGTCACACTAAGTGCAAACCAGATGGGATGGCGTATCGCTGCAGAATGCTGTGTTAGCCATGCTGGTTAAGTGTGCCTTGAATTCTAAATAAATCACAGACAGTGTCACCAGCAAAGCACCCCCATACCATCACACCTCCTCCTCCATGCTTCATGGTGGGAACCACACATGCAGAGATCATCCGTTCACCTACTCTGCGTCTCACAAAGACACTGCGGTTGGAACCAAAAATCTCACATTTGGACTCATCAGACCAAAGGACAGATTTCCACTGGTCTAATGTCCATTGCTCGTGTTTCTTGGCCCAAGCAAGTCTCTTCTTATTATTGGTGTCCTTTAGTAGTGGTTTCTTTGCAGCAATTCAACCATGAAGGCCTGATTCACGCAGTCTCCTCTGAACAGTTGACGTTGAGATGTGTCTGTTATTTGAACTTTGTGAAGCATTTATTTGGGCTGCAATTTCTGAGGCTGGTAACTCTAATGAACTTATCCTATGCAGCAGAGGTAACTCTGGGTCTTCCTTTCCTGTGGCGGTCCTCATGAGAGCCAGTTTCATCGTAGCGCTTGATGGTTTTTGCGAATGCACTTGAAGAAACTTTCAAAGTGCTTTACATTTTCCGTATTGACTGATCTTCATGTCTTAAAGTAATGATGGACTGTTGTTTCTCTTTGCTTATTTGTTGTAGTAGTCGTTGTTGGAGATCAAGTATTTTCTCTGTCTCTCTCTCTCCCCAGCGATGTTACGAACACAAGCAGTACAGAAACGGACTCAAGTTCTGCAAACAGATCCTGTCCAACCCCAAGTTCACAGAACATGGAGGTAGGGGGGATGGATGGAGGAGGGATAGAGGGATGGGAGGAGGAGTGTCCCTCTAAATGTATCATTGATTGATGACTGAGTGAGATGTAGACCCCTTTATTAAGCCTCTCATTGTCTCTCTCTCTCTCTCTCTCTCTCTCTCTCTCCTACCCTCCCTACAGAGACCCTGGCGATGAAGGGTTTAACCTTGAACTGTCTGGGGAAGAAGGAGGAGGCTTACGACCTGGTCAGACGAGGCCTCCGCAACGACCTCAAGAGTCATGTCTGTATCCTTTAAAACACGCCTGTAAAATAGTGTGGATGTGTGATTGAAACTGGATGCCTACCTGGACACACACCCCAGGGCTTGACATTCACTTTTTAGCCACAATTAGGACAAAACATTTTTTTTACTTGTCTGAAAGATCAAGTCACTTGTCTCCTCCAGAAAAGGTCTGTAAAACCATTTTTACATCATTGTATGTTGCAAGGAACCACTTTTCAAAATATAATTCATTATTATTACCATAGAGAATCAGACAGAAATGTAGTCTATCCTCTGTCTATTGGCTTTTCTGCATAGTCAAGCCCGTCTCGAAATACGACACTGCCCCTTTAAGGCTCTCCTGGAGGATGATTGGTCACACTTAGTAGACTATAAAATATTGCAACATTACAATTACGACCAAATACTTTCAAATGGCTAAGGTAGGCTACTTCAAAGCCAGGTAACTAGCAAATAAATGTTTATCAATATAACCTTATATGGTTAAAATATACAGGTTTCAGATTTGTTGACAGCACGGGAGTTAGTTGTCTATTAGGCTATTCTAAAAATATTTGTAACGTTGTCAGAATTACATGGCCCAATTTTGAGCGCGTGAGAGGCAGTTTTACTGCAGGAGTATGTAGCGTTGGTTGAGTAACTCACCCGTTCATGCATGTCGGCCGTTTGCGGTTATGAGACACTTGAAACCCTCTTTAAGGAATACCTGGAATAGTATAATAGTAATCCTTCTACCCTCCCTTTACTACCACTGTCTTTTGTCTAAACTAACACCTGACTTATTTCACCTGCTAGCACTGACTTGTTTAAAGGAATGTACTTATTGTGATCGAGATGTAGTTGTCCCTGATTGCACTGACTTTGCTCACAGCTGCTTGTTTGAAGAAGTGTACTTACTGTGATCAAGATGTGGTTGTCCCACTGGCTATCCTAAGTTGAATGCACCAATTTGTAAGTCGCTCTGGATAAGAGCGTCTGCTAAATGACTTAAATGTAAAATGTAAATGAGTGCGAGTGAAATAGTTAACTACCAAGATAACTAGCCAGGCTACACAATATGTTTTGAATTGACTGTGTAGTTAGTCTGCTGCAATCTCTCTCTCTCTCGCTCTCTCTCTCCACAATTTCCCAGAACCCTGTTTGATGACCAGAAATCACCTATAACTGGCCAACTACTCACAAACTAGCAAGGGATATCAACAAAAGACCGCTCGTGCCTGTCAATGCAATACAATTCTATTCCGATGCGCGCTGCATAAATTGGGAGAAAAGTGTGAAAAAAAAATGTGCATCCAGAAGGCACTGATCCAATTCTGATCTGAGTAATTGTTTGATATTGGTTTTTTTGTGTAATCATTTTTTTACATGTCCATTCGGACAATTACATCTATATTCTGCTTGCCTGACTATTTGTTGTTACTTGTCCCGGACAAGCTTTAATGTTGTGACCTGCACACACTGTGTGTGTGTTGACTGTGCATGTGTGTGTTGACTGTGCATGTGTTGACTGTGAGCGTGTTGACTGCGATGTGTTGACTGTGAGTGTGTTGACTGTGTGAGAGAGAGAGAGAGAGGGAGGTGAAGAGAGGAGGGAAGAGGATGGTGTATACATAGAGGCATTAGGGGTTTCCTGTTTCACCACACACACTCACTCACACACACACTCTCTCACCCGTTTGACATTGCGTAGCAGAGCTCTTGTCTCTCTAAAACAGGGCCGTGACTGGCTCCCACGAACACACACACACACACACACACACACACACACACACACAGACGCATGACTGAAATCTGTGCTGACATTTCCAACTGATAAGGCCCTGCACTGATAAGTGTTATTTCAGGCTAGACCCAGCCTCCAGTCAGTACACACAGTGCCACACACACTACAACAGACACACTACAACACACTCTACAACAGACACACTACAACAGACACACTACAACAGACACACTACAACACACTCCACAACAGACACACTACAACAGACACACTACAACAGACACACTACAACACACTCTACAACAGACACACCACAACAGACACACCACAACAGACACACTACAACACACTCCACAACAGACACACTACAACACACACACTACAACACACTCCAACAGACACAACAGACACACTACAACAGACACTCCACAACAGACACACTACAACACACTCCACAACAGACACACTACAACACACTCTACAACAGACACACTACAACAGACACATACATACATACACACACACATATATCCTTTAAAAAAAAAAGATTCCCATTTATTACTTTCCAACCCCACCACCCTTTCCCTAATTGGAGTAAACTAGTGAACAACAACGCTTAGGCCTCTACTTCCAGCTTATACATACTATATACATTTTATGGACACAGTCAATTTTACAATAATTCTATTTTGTTTGTTTTTACTCCTGAACTTCCTGTACCCTCAACCTCTCCGATCATTTTCATGATGTCCATCCGGTTTGCTTCTATATGCCATATCTTTCTAACTGTGCTCTTTCACGAAAGCTCTCAACCTATAACCTATATACTTATTATGGACACAGTATGCTTTACATTAGTTATCTTGTTGTTATTAGTTGTTGTTAGTTGTTATTAGTCCCGTCCTTCAGCTCCATTCAACACCTCTCATTTATCTCTTAACACCATCCATATTGGATTTCTATTTGCCATATATTTTTCAACTGTAATGTTTCACAAAAGTTCTGAACACTTCTATTCTCATTGTTTCTACAGATTGTAAATTGAAAATAAACATTTTTGCTAAAAGTGTTATTATATTATTGATCAATTGACTATGACTTTTCAGATCACCCAGTAGTGCTACAGTGGGGAAAAAAAGTATTTAGTCAGCCGCCAATTGTGCAAGTTCTCCCACTTAAAAAGATGAGAGAGGCCTGTAATTTTCATCATAGGTACACGTCAACTATGACAGACAAATTGAGAAGAAAAAAAATCCAGAAAATCACATTGTAGGATTTCTTTATGAATTTATTTGCAAATTATGGTGGAAAATAATTATTTGGTCACCTACAAACAAACAAGATTTCTGGCTCTCACAGACCTGTAACTTCTTCTTTAAGAGGCTCCTCTGTCCTCCACTCGTTACCTGTATTAATGGCACCTGTTTGAACTTGTTATCAGTATAAAAAGACACCTGTCCACAACCTCAGTCAGTCACACTCCAAACTCCACTATGGCCAAGACCAAAGAGCTGTCAAAGGACACCAGAAACAAAATTGTAGACCTGCACCAGGCTGGGAAGACTGAATCTGCAATAGGTAAGCAGCTTGGTTTGAAGAAATCAACTGTGGGAGCAATTATTAGGAAATGGAAGACATACAAGACCACTGATAATCTCCCTCGATCTGGGGCTCCACGCACGCAAGATCTCACCCCGTGGGGTCAAAATGATCACAAGAACGGTGAGCAAAAATCCCAGAACCACACGGGGGGACCTAGTGAATGACCTGCAGAGAGCTGGGACCAAAGTAACAAAGCCTACCATCTGTAACACACTACGCTGCCAGGGACTCAAATCCTGCAGTGCCAGACGTGTGTCCCCCTGCTTAAGCCAGTACATGTCCAGGCCCGTCTGAAGTTTGCTATTAAAAAGTAGTGCATTTGGATGATCCAGAAGAGGATTGGGAGAGTCATATGGTCAGATGAAACCAAAATATAACTTTTTGGTAAAAAACTCAACTCGTCGTGTTTGGAGGACAAAGAATGCTGAGTTGCATCCAAAGAACACCATACCTACTGTGAAGCATGGGGGTGGAAACATCATGCTTTGGGGCTGTTTTTCTGCAAAGGGACCAGGACGACTGATCCGTGTAAAGGAAATTGAATGGGGCCACGTATCGTGAGATTTTGAGTGAAAATTTCCATCAGCAAGGGCATTGAAGATGAAACGTGGCTGGGTCTTTCAGCATGACAATGATCCCAAACACACCGCCCGGGCAACGAAAATGGCTTCGTAAGAAGCATTTCAAGGTCCTGGAGTGGCCTAGCCAGTCTCCAGATCTCAACCCCATAGAAAATCTTTGGAGGGAGTTGAAAGTCTGTGTTGCCCAGCGACAGCCCCAAAACATCACTGCTCTAGAGGAGATCTGCATGGCGGAATGGGCCAAAATACCAGCAACAGTGTGTGAAAACCTTGTGAAGACTTACAGAAAACGTTTGACCTGTGTTCATTGCCAACAAAGGGTATATAACAAAGTATTGAGAAACTTTTGTTATTGACCAAATACTTATTTTTCCACCATAATTTGCAAATAAATTCATTAAAAATCCTACAATGTGATTTTCTGGATTTTTTTTTCTCATTTTGTCTGTCATAGTTGACGTGTACCTATGATGAAAATTACAGGCCTCTCTCATCTTTTTAAGTGGGAGAACTTGCACAATTGGTGGCTGACTAAATACTTTTTTCCCCCACTGTATCTGCAGGGTTAGCTCCAAGTAAATATTGCAATCCTTCAGCCATTCCTGGACCTGTGTCCAAAAACAAGCTACACGTGGACAGTACCAAAACAAATGATCGAATGATTCTGTCTCTTCGCAGCAAAATCTGCAGACCTTGGAAGATTGTATCCCCAATATAAATAACATTCTATTGGTAGCAAGAATTTGGTATAATAATTTAAATTGAACAATTCTAAGTTTTGAATCCGGCGTCGTTTTCCGTATCAGTTCATAAACACTATGCCATGGAATCGGTACGTCAACAATCTCTTCCCAACTATTTTGCAATCTATATGGGATGGCTGTCAATCCTTTGGTCCTTAAATGTAACTGGTATACTTTTTTATTTATCACAATTTTCTTTAACCAATTATGATCTTTAATGCAGGGCCGACAGACAAGTTCCTTACTTTTTCCCCCTTCCACTTTCCTCTTCCATTTTTGCAGTAATGCTGCAATTATTTGGTTGTGATTTTGGGTAGAGCAGACATTTCCATATGTTTTTGTTAGCTGCATGTGCGACATAACTCCACCAGTCCTACCTATGATATCATTTACGAAGATTGAACGATATGTTTATAACATTAATGTGCACCAGTAAATGTTTTATTTTAAAACTACTACTACTTAGAATGTTGTCGCTATCAATTGTCCTGTTAGCAGACTTAATTCATTTAAAACTTCACGTCTTTCACTTATCAGTAAAATGTCCTCTATATGGTTGGTCGGTGTACATTTTTCCGGTTTATCGCCCCAGCTCTGCACCACGCACACATGGGAGCCCGACAGCCTGTTATCAACACACTGGTGTTTCTGTGTCAAGGTCAACACCTGAGTGTTCAAGCAAAACACCAGACCTGGGTTCAAATACTATTTGAAATCATGTATAATACTTTGTCTGTGATTTGATTGAGCTTGCTTGGTTTAATGGACCAATAGAATAGTCGCAAAACTACAAACCCGCCCATCTGGCACCCTAGGCATGCTAGAACAGACACTCAAAAGTATTTGAAAGATTTTAAATAGTATTTCAACCCAGGTCTGAGAAACACACCCCCCACGCGGGAAGCTGAAGGACAAAGCATTATAGCAACTATTATAATCTAGTCTATAAATAATTATCTTTCTGGTACTTATGGAATGATAATATACAGTGGGGAAAAAAAGTATTTAGTCAGCCACCAATTGTGCAAGTTCTCCCACTTAAAAAAGATGAGAGAGGCCTGTAATTTTCATCATAGGTACACGTCAACTATGACAGACAAATTGAGAAAAAGAAATCCAGAAAATCACATTGTAGGATTTTTAATGAATTTATTTGCAAATGATGGTGGAAAATAAGTATTTGGTCACCTACAAACAAGCAAGATTTCTGGCTTTCACAGACCTGTAACTTCTTCTTTAAGAGGCTCCTCTGTCCTCCACTCGTTACCTGTATTAATGGCACCTGTTTGAACTTGTTATCAGTATAAAAGAACACCTGTCCACAACCTCAAAACAGTCACACTCCAAACTCCACTATGGCCAAGACCAAAGAGCTGTCAAAGGACACCAGAAACAAAATTGTAGACCTGCACCAGGCAGGGGAAGACTGAATCTGCAATAGGTAAGCAGCAGCTTGGTTTGAAGAAATCAACTGTGGGAGCAATTATTAGGAAATGGAAGACATACAAGACCACTGATCATCTCCCTCGATCTGGGGCTCCACGCAAGATCTCACCCAGTGGGGTCAAAATGATCACAAGAACGGTGAGCAAAAATCCCAGAACCACACGGGGGGACCTAGTGAATGACCTGCAGAGAGCTGGGACCAAAGTAACAAAGCCTACCATCAGTAACACACTACGCCGCCAGGGACTCAAATCCAGACGTGTCCCCCTGCTTAAGCCAGTACATGTCCAGGCCCGTCTGAAGTTTGCTAGAGTGCATTTGGATGATCCAGAAGAGGATTGGGAGAATGTGTCATATGGTCAGATGAAACCAAAATATAACTTTTTGGTAAAAAACTCAACTCGTCGTGTTTGGAGGACAAAGAATGCTGAGTTGCATCCAAAGAACACCATACCTACTGTGAAGCATGGGGGTGGAAACATCATGCTTTGGGCTGTTTTTTTGCAAAGGGACCAGGACGACTGATCCGTGTAAAGGAAAGAATGAATGGGGCCATGTATCGTGAGATTTTTGAGTGAAAACCCTCCTTCCATCAGCAAGGGCATTGAAGATGAAACGTGGCTGGGTCTTTCAGCATGACAATGATCCCAAACACACCGCCCGGGCAACGAAGGAGTGGCTTCGTAAGAAGCATTTCAAGGTCCTGGAGTGGCCTAGCCAGTCTCCAGATCTCAACCCCATAGAAAATCTTTGGAGGGAGTTGAAAGTCCGTGTTGCCCAGCGACAGCCCCAAAACATCACTGCTCTAGAGCAGATCTGCATGGAGGAATGGGCCAAAATACCAGCAACAGTGTGTGAAAACCTTGTGAAAACTTACAGAAAACGTTTGACCTGTGTCATTGCCAACAAAGGGTATATAACAAAGTATTGAGAAACTTTTGTTATTGACCAAATACTTATTTTCCACCATAATTTGCAAATAAATTCATGAAAAATCCTACAATGTGATTTTCTGGATTTTTTTTTCTCATTTTGTCTGTCATAGTTGACGTGTACCTATGATGAAAATTACAGGCCTCTCTCATCTTTTTAAGTGGGAGAACTTGCACAATTGGTGGCTGACTAAATACTTTTTTTCCCCACTGTATAGATTGCATTTTCAACGTGTATGTGTGTGGTGTTAGTGCATACATACGTGTGTGTGTGTGTGTGTGTGTGTGTGGTGTGTGTGTGTGTGTGTGTGTTGGTGGGTCTATCCTGTGTTGTGCGTCCATGTGTCTCCTTAACCCCTGGTCTCCCAGGCTGGCATGTGTACGGTCTGCTGCAGCGCTCTGATAAGAAGTACGACGAGGCCATCAAGTGTTACAGGAACGCCCTGAAGTGGGACAAAGAAAACCTGCAGATCCTACGAGACCTGTCACTACTACAGATCCAGATGAGAGACCTGGAGGGCTACAGGGTGAGGAGGGAGGGAGGGAGGAGGGTGAGGGAAGGAGAAACCTGTCCCTACTGCCTCAGGAGATCCATTCATTAAGAACACGCTGTGTCACAGACATCAGGTCCTAGTTAACTACCTTGATTTACACCAGGTCTCTTGGAAGGCAATGTAGCTCTTTAGTTATCCATGTGACACATAAAATACCAAGCAAGCACAGAGTGTGGCAGAGCAGAAGTGTGCCGAGCAGAGTCTAGCATTGGCAACATGACTCAGCAGAAACATAAACCTGCTTCCTCCTCTGTCAACTTCTCTTTTTATTCTGTCTCTTTCTGCTCCCTGTGTTTTCTCGTTGGTGTGATCAGGTTACTTCACGGAGGGGAGAAAAGAAGAATCCATTTTTAAAGTATAGGAACAGGAACTTGATGCTAAGCTAACCGCTAAATTGCTAGCCCCTCTCTCATTGTGTCCCTATGGGCGACTAGCGCACTATGCTAAGCTAACGGCTAACTTTTCCTTGTCCCCCTATAGGAGACGAGGTACCAGCTGCTGCAGCTGCGGCCGGCCCAGAGGGCCTCGTGGATCGGCTACGCCATCGCCTATCACCTCCTAGAGGACTACGAGATGGCCGCCAAGATAGTGGAGGAGTTCAGGAAAACACAACAGGTACAGTATGTCCAGTGACAAGCCAACCTATGGGCTGAGTCTGTCTGTCCTTGGTGCACACTGGGTTCACCGTTCACACCACTAATCCAAAATGGCTTCCTCTCCTTGTTTCTGAAAACATCATTTATTTTGGCTTTATTTAACCAGGTAAGTCATTGAGAACGTATTCTCTTTTACAATAACGACGTGAACGTAGTAAAGGTGGCAGTAATATCCTGCATGCCTTTACCAGGCATAGTGTTTCATTGATCAGTTCAGTTCTATCTGATCAGTAGAGAGCAAGGAAAGGAGACAAGGGGAGGAAGCCACTGCTCTAGTACAACAGTAGGAGCATTCAGCACAATTCATGACTACAACTCACAACAAAGTGTTTTCCCTCAGCAGTTCAGGGTCTGGGTGTGTCTGAGTTACAGTAAAGCTAGCTAACGGTACGACACAGTAAAGCTAGCTAACGGTACGACACAGTAAAGCTAGCTAACGGTACGACACAGTAAAGCTAGCTAACGGTACGACACAGTAAAGCTAGCTAACGGTACGACACAGTAAAGCTAGGTAACGGTACGACACAGTAAAGCTAGCTAACGGTACGACACAATAAAGCTAGCAAAAGCTGTACGACACAGTAAAGCTAGCAAACTGTACGACACAGTAAAGCTAGCTAACGGTACGACACAGTAAAGCTAGCTAACGGTATGACACTAGGTCGCGGTAACGACACAGTAAAGCTAGCTAACGGTACGACACAGTAAAGCTAGGTCGCGGTACGACACAGTAAAGCTAGGTCGCGGTACGACACAGTAAAGCTAGGTCGCGGTACGACACAGTAAGGCTAGGTCGCGCAACGACACAGTAAAGCTAGGTCGCGGTACGACACAGTAAGGCTAGGTCGCGGTACGACACAGTAAAGCTAGGTCGCGGTACGACACAGTAAAGCTAGGTCGCGCAACGACACAGTAAGGCTAGGTAGCGGTACGACACAGTAATGCTAGGTAGCGGTACGACACAGTAAAGCTAGGTAGCGGTACGACACAGTAAAGCTAGGTCGCGGTACGACACAGTATAGTCAGTCAGCCTGTGCCTCTAAGGTGACGTAAATCTGGGTGGTGTGTCTGTCAGGACCACAATGGAGCGTGCTCACTGGGCCTCCTGATAAGACCAACCCGCTTCCTGCCTTTGTCCCGGCGTGCATTTCTACTGAGGTGGTGCCCTATGTAAAGATGTATCACTCTCCTCTCCTCCCCTCTCTTTCTCCATCTCTCTCCTATTTTATTTGACCTCCCCCCCCATGAGGACAGCAAGCTGCTGCTCTATCAGAACCATAGACGCTACGTTACCCTGTTACAACCTCTCTCTCCTAGACGTCTCCAGACAAGGTGGACTATGAGTACAGTGAGCTCCTGTTGTACCAGAACCAGGTGCTGAGGGAGGCTGGTTTCTACAGGGAAGCTCTGGACCACCTCACCACCTACGAGAAACAGATCTGTGACAAACTGGCTGTCGAGGAGACACGAGGTGTGTGTTTGTGTGTGTCTGCAACCATCACACACATTTGATTTCTGTATTTGGATCCACAAAGAAACCAAGACAGAAGCCTCTCACTATCTCTGTCTCTCACTCACACCACGGACACACACACAGAGATCTCTAACAGTGTATTCCCCCTGTAGGAGAGTTGTTTTTGAAACTGGATCGTCTGGATGAAGCTACAGAGGTCTACCGCCGTCTACAGGAGAGAAACCCTGAGAACTGGTCCTACTACCACGGCCTGGAGAAGGCCCTGAAGCCTGGTACGCTACATATACCCTACATAACACTGTTATAACTGGTCCTACTACCACGGCCTGGAGAAGGCCCTGAAGCCTGGTACGCTACATATACCCTACATAACACTGTTATAACTGGTCCTACTACCACGGCCTGGAGAAGGCCCTGAAGCCTGGTACGCTACATATACCCTACATAACACTGTTATAACTGGTCCTACTACCACGGCCTGGAGAAGGCCCTGAAGCCTGGTACGCTACATATACCCTACATAACACTGTTATAACTGGTCCTACTACCACGGCCTGGAGAAGGCCCTGAAGCCTGGTACGCTACATATACCCTACATAACACTGGTCCTACTACCACGGCCTGGAGAAGGCCCTGAAGCCTGGTACGCTACATATACCCTACATAACACTGTTATAACTGGTCCTACTACCACGGCCTGGAGAAGGTCCTGAAGCCTGGTACGCTTCATATACCCTACATAACACTGTTATAACTGGTCCTACTACCACGGCCTGGAGAAGGCCCTGAAGCCTGGTACGCTACATATACCCTACATAACACTGTTATAACTGGTCCTACTACCACGGCCTGGAGAAGGCCCTGAAGCCTGGTACGCTACATATACCCTACATAACACTGTTATAACTGGTCCTACTACCACAGCCTGGAGAAGGCCCTGAAGCCTGGTACGCTTCATATACTCTGCATTAGGGGTTCTCACTGTTATAACCAGCCCTACATAACACTGTTATAACCAGTGATGGGCTACATAATTCAGTCTATTAATGCAGTCTCCGTTTTAGACTCAGAGATCATATTAAAATAGGCAAACCACTTTCCCCTGTTTTCCTGATGATCATAATTGTTTGTTTTCTCTGTCTGTGTGATCCAGGCAGTGTAGAGGATCGGCAGAAGATCTATGAGGACGCCTGGGTGAAGTATCCTAAAGGACTGGTGCCCAGACGACTACCCCTCACCTTCCTCTCTGGTACCAACAACCACACCAACTCAGAAATGTATTGTTTTCTTACCTCAGAAAATCTGAAATACACTTTAGCCTCTTCTTATCTCTTCTCTTTATCCTTCAAATCAGACCACCAAAATCATTATCGTTCAATCACAATATGTTCTCTTAATGTTCTGTCTCTGTCTCTAGGGGAGAAGTAGTAACCACAATATGTTCTGTCTCTAGGGGAGAAGTAGTAACCACAATATGTTCTGTCTCTAGGGGAGAAGTAGTAACCACAATATGTTCTGTCTCTAGGGGAGAAGTTCAGGGAGTGTCTGGACAGGTATCTGAGGATGAACTTCAGTAAAGGCTGTCCGCCCACCTTCACCACTGTCAAGTCACTCTACCATGACAAAGTAAAGGTGAGGAGAAACAACATAGAAACAGAGTATATGACCACTGAGAACCAACTTAATAAATAGAGTTTGTATCTCACACAGCAGCAGGTTGAATAATTACTACTGTTTGTCTGTATTTTCTTTGTAGGTATCAATAATTGAGGAGTTAGTAGTTGGATATGAAACATCGTTAAATAGCTGCAGAATGTTCAATCAGAATGGTGAGTATTCAAGTAGTCTTTGTTTCATTAAAATATAACTTTAGTAACACTTTGAGTGAATGATATGAAAAGTGATTGTTATTGTGAGGCGACTGAATGATAAGACGATCTGATTGGTTGCCTCAGATGATGGTAAGGAGGAGCCTCCCACCACATTGCTATGGGTACAGTACTTCCTGGCGCAGCACTACAATATGATTGGCCAGCAGACACTGGCTCTGGAGTACATCAACACGGCCATCGAGAGCACGCCCACTCTCATAGAACTATTCCTTATCAAGGCCAAGATATACAAGGTAGGTAACACACACACACACACAGATTGTCTAACATTCTACATTCCTCCTAACATTCTACATTATTCCTCCTAACATTCTAGACTCCTCCTAACATTCTAGATTCCTCCTAACATTCTAGGACCCTCCTAACATTCTAGGACCCTCCTAACATTCTCGAATCTGCTGAACATTTTAGAACCTTCCTAACATTATATAGAACCCTTTTCACATTCTAGATCCCTCCTGACATCAGGGTTTCTGTTAGCAGGTAATAGCCGGCTTTTGGCTCCAAAAAATATATAAAGCAGATAAATAAAATTGTCTCCGGTCAATTGTCCGGCATTTTAGCATATTCATTGATGAAAATACCAGTCGATGGAAATACATTTGACTCGTCATGCTTAGCCGTCTATAGGTCCATTTACATAATTTAGTGGAATTAAATTGGCGTGTGTGTTCAGTATATTTGTAATGTATCGTATTTATCACACGCGTGTATCATACAGATGGAGAGCCTTTGAGCGGAATATTTGTCAGACAGCATCTCAAACAGCAAATGCGTAGTCAGGCTTCATCAGCGCGTCACACACCACTTTGCAATGAGCTGGAGACAGTATGCATTTTTAAAACATATTTTAAAGAGGCTCTGACTTTGCTGATAACTACTTTGAGGAAAATGTACTTACTATGACTGAGATATGTGGTGGTCCCAGCTAGCTATCTTAAGATGAACGCACTAACTTTAAGTCTCTCTGGATAAGAGCGTCTGCTAAATGACATAAATGAAACCTGAATGTTTTACTACATATTATCAGGCATGTTTTACCTTGCTTCAAAGTAGCCTAGCCAAAATCAGACCATGTCCGCGGAGGCAATTATTTTATATCAACTTTCTTGCATTGTCCAGTAGCCAAAGGCACAATCCTAGTCATGTTAGCAACCCATGCTAGATGTTGCATATTAGATCTCCCCTCTTTCTTAATTTCTAACAGATATTTTCATCTCTGTCATATGAAACCGCTCGCATGTGCAGTGCGCTTTTGACAAGTGTGTTTTCCTGCTAAATGCATTATGGAAGGAACATTCACATGTAGCCTACTGCCCTGTGCACATTGCTGTGCTTATAATGTGAAGAAATAATAGTTAATCAACATTTTAAGCTAAAGGTTCTGATCTGTTGCATCAGACTCAATGGTTTTTAACAGGTTTTTTTGTGTAGCATTTGCCTACTGGTTGTATGAATTTGGGATCTTTCAACCCACAACTGTCCCAGAGTCTGTTTGGAATAGGCTAATCCTCAGAACATTCTAGAGCCCCAGTCTCCATTCTTACCTTTTAGAACCCTCATCTCCACTAACATTCTAGAACCCCAGTCTCCATTCTTACCTTTTAGAACCCTCATCTCCACTAACATTCTAGAACCCCAGTCTCCATTCTTACTTTTTAGAACCCTCATCTCCACTAACATTCTAGAACCCCAGTCTCCATTCTTACCTTTTAGAACCCTCATCTCCACTAACATTCTAGAACCCCAGTCTCCATTCTTACCTTTTAGAACCCTCATCTCCACTAACATTCTAGAACCCCAGTCTCCATTCTTACCTTTTAGAACCCTCATCTCCACTAACATTCTAGAACCCCAGTCTCCATTCTTACCTTTTAGAACCCTCATCTCCACTAACATTCTAGAACCTACATGTCCATTGTACCATACCAACTGTAATGATGTTGTTTGACCTTTGCCCCCCTGTGTCTCATCTGCAGCATGCAGGGAACATAAAGGAGGCAGCCCAGTGGATGGATGAGGCCCAGGCTCTAGACACGGCTGACCGATTCATCAACTCTAAATGTGCCAAGTACATGCTGAAGGCCGGCCTGGTCAAAGAGGCTGAGGAGATGTGCTCCAAGTTCACACGGGTCAGTGTTCTGTGTGTCTGTCTGTCTGTCTGTCTGTCTGTGCTACTGTACGTGTATTCTAACCCCCAGTCTCTCTCTCTCTCTCTCTCTGCGCTCTCTCTCTGTCTCTGTCTCTGTCTCTCTCTGTCTCTGTCTCTGTCTCTCTCTCTCTCTGTTTCTCTCTCTCTCTCTCTCTCTCGCTCTCTCTCTCTCTCTCTCTCTGTCTCTGTCTCTGTCTCTGTCTCTGTCTCTGTCTCTCTCTCTCTCTCTCTCTCTCTGTCTCTCTCTCTCTCTCTCTCTCTCTCTCTCTCTCTCTCTCTCTCTCTCTCTCTATCTACAGTGTCTGTCTCTGTGTCTCTGTCTCTGTCTCTCTCTCTGTCTCTCTCTCTCTCTCTCTGTCTCTCTCTGTCTCTGTCTCTCTCTCTCTCTCTCTGTCTCTCTCTCTCTCTCTCTCTCTCTCTCTCTCTCTCTGTCTCTCTCTCTCTCTCTCTCTCTCTCTCTCTCTCTCTCTCTCTCTCTCTCTCTCTCTCTCTCTCTCTCTGTCTCTGTCTCTCTCTCTGTAGGAGGGTGCGTCTGCGGTAGAGAACCTGAATGAGATGCAGTGTATGTGGTACCAGACTGAGTGTGCTCTGGCCTACAAGTCCATGAACAAATACGGAGACGCGCTCAAGAAGTGCCACGAGATCGAGAGGGTGAGTACCTACCGTGCATTCACTGAAGGACCAGTCTTCCTTCTGATGACCTCACCCTAACCCCCCCTCCTCTTCTGATGTCCTCACCCTAACCCCCCCTCCTCTTCTGATGTCCTCACCCTAACCCCCCCTCCTCTTCTGATGTCCTCACCCTAACCCCCCCTCCTCTTCTGATGTCCTCACCCTAACCCCCCCTCCTCTTCTGATGTCCTCACCCTAACCCCCCTCTCCTCTTCTGATGTCCTCACCCTAACCCCCCCTCCTCTTCTGATGTCCTCACCCCAACCCCCCTCCTCTTCTGATGTCCTCACCCTAACCCCCCCTCCTCTTCTGATGTCCTCACCCTAACCCCCCCCCTCCTCTTCTGATGTCCTCACCCTAACCCCCTCTCCTCTTCTGATGACCTCACCCTAACCCCCCCTCCTCTTCTGATGTCCTCACCCTAACCCCCCCTCCTCTTCTGATGTCCTCACCCTAACCCCCCCTCCTCTTCTGATGGCCTCACCCTAACCCCCCCTCCTCTTCTGATGTCCTCACCCCAACCCCCCCTCCTCTTCTGATGTCCTCACCCCACCCCCCCCTCCTCTTCTGATGTCCTCACCCTAACCCCCCCTCCTCTTCTGATGACCTCACCCCAACCCCCCCTCCTCTTCTGATGTCCTCACCCTAACCCCCCCTCCTCTTCTGTCCGTCCCATCAGTATTTTGTGGAGATCAGTTTCACTTTCACACATACAGTTCACTCAGTTTATTAGGTACACCCAGTTAGTACCAGGTCGGACCACCCTTTGCCTCAAGAACAGCCTTAATTCTTCGGGGCATTTTACAAGGTGTCGGAAACGATCCACAAGGATGTTGGTCCATGCTGACGCGATGGCATCACGCAGTTTCTGCTGATTGGACGGCGGTTCACTCAAGTAAACTGAACTCGCTGTCATGTTCCAGACAATGTTTTTCCACTCCTCAATTGTCCAGTGTTGGTGATGGCGTGCCCACTGGAGTGGCTTCTTCTTGTTTTTAGCTGATAGGAGTGGAGCCCGGTGTGGTCGTCTGCTGCAGTAGCCCATCCGTGACAAGGATCGACGAGTTGTGCGCTCCGAGACGCCGTTCTGCTCCGTTATTTGCCTGTTTGTGGCCCGCCTGTTAGCTTACACGATTCTTGCCATTCTCCTTCGACCTCTCACCTTTCGCCCACAGGACTGCCGCTGACTGGATGTTTTTTGTTTGTCGCACCATTCTCGGTAAACTCTAGACACTGTCGTGTGTGAAAAGTCCAGGAGGCCGGACGTTTCTGAGATACTGGAACCGGCACGCCTGGTACCGACGATCATACCACGCTCAAAGTCGCTTAGGTTGCCCATTCTAACGTTCAATCCAGCAGTAACTGGATGCCTGTCTGCCTGCTTTATATAGCAAGCCACGTGACTCACTCTGTAGGAGTGATCCATTTTCGTGAACGGGGTGGTGTATCTGTTTTAATATATATATATAACCGATCTCACATTCAGTGGATATCCTGACTTACCCTTGTGTTGTATACCTCTGTGTCCCATCAGCATTTTGTGGAGATCACAGACGACCAGTTTGACTTCCACACATACTGTATGAGGAAGATGACGCTGTGTTCCTACGTGGACCTGCTGAAGCTGGAGGATGTTCTCCGGATGCATCCCTTCTACAGCAAGGCTGCCCACACTGCCATCACTATATACCTCAGTCTACACGACAACCCCCTGACTGACCACAGCCAGGGACTACAGGCTGAATCAGGTGGGTGGGTGTGGAGACTGTGTTGGGATCACACTGTGTGGGGAGTAAAGAGCGCTCAACTTGGAGATTTTGACCTGTTTGTGAGTGAATCTGGAGTCTGGAGTAAGGCTTGTGTCAGGAGCGTATGTCGAAGTTCACCAGTCAACAACAACAACATGTATTCTTTCTGTTCTGTGGATGTGTTGATTTCTCATGTCTTCATCTAATGTTTGATCCTCTGTTCTCCAGCCAACCTGTCAATAGAACTCTACTCTACTAAAACTCTATTCTAAAACTCTATTCTCATTCTCTGTTCTACAGCCAACCTGTCAATAGAACTTACTAAAACTCTATTCTAAAACTCTATTCTCATCCTCTGTTCTACAGCCAACCTGTCAATAGAACTCTACTCTACTAAAACTCTATTCTAAAACTCTATTCTCATCCTCTGTTCTACAGCCAACCTGTCAATAAAACTCTATTCTACTAAAACTCTATTCTAAAACTCTATTCTCATTCTCTGTTCTACAGCCAACCTGTCAATAGAACTCTATTCTACTAAAACTCTATTCTAAAACTCTATTCTCATTCTCTGTTCTACAGCCAACCTGTCAGACAAGGATCTGAAGAAGTTGAAGAACAAGCAGAGGAGAGCTCAGAAGAAAGCCCAGCTAGAGGAGGAGAAGAAGAATGCAGAGAAGGAGAAACAACTGAAGAACCAGAAGAAGAAGAAAGAGGAGGATGATGAGGAGATCGGGGGACCTAAGGAGGAGCTGGTACCAGAGCAACTGGCCAAGGTAGGGCCCTGTGTAAGAGAGGGGGAGAAACTGGCGCTGTGTGTGGTCCCCACCAGGTCAAATGCTATTTCTAGGGGGTTTAGGGTTAAGGTTAGAATTAGTGTTTAGGGTTAGAGAAAATAGGATTTTGAATGGGACTGAATTGTGTGTCCCCACAAGGTGTAGCTGTACAATGTGTGTGTGTGTGTCCCTGTGTGTGTGTGTTTTCCCTGTGTGTGTGTGTGTGTGTGTGTCCCTGTGTGTGTGTGTCTCTGTGTGTGTGTGTCCCTGTGTGTGTCCCTGTGTGTGTGTCCCTGTGTGTGTGTCCCTGTGTGTGTGTGTCCTGTGTGTGTGTGTCCCTGTGTGTGTGTCCCTGTGTGTGTGTTTTTCCCTGTGTGTGTGTGTGTGTGTGTGTGTGTGTGTGTGTGTGTGTGTGTGTGTCTGTGTGTAACATCTAGTTCTTTCTCCTCTCAGGTAGAAAACCCACTGGAGGAGGCAGTCAAGTTCCTGACCCCACTAAAGAACCTCGTTAAAGACAGGATCGATACACATCTACTGGCCTTCGAGATTTACTTCAGGAAAGGTACCACAAACCAACAGGGTAGTAATCTTCCCAGGGCTTACAGGAAAACTAAATGCTTTGCTCAGACATCATATGATAATAAAGACAGTTTGATCCCTCTGGATTTGACCGTGTTTATTGTCTCCATGTAAATGCTCTGTCCCTCTCCTCTCTGTAGCCAAGTACCTGTTGATGCTTCAGTCAGTGAAGAGAGCGTTGTCCATAGATCCACACCATCCCTGGCTGCACCAGTGTTTAGTACGCTTCTTCAAGGGAGGTGAGGAGTGAACACTTAGCCCAAACTAACCCAGTTATACTAATAGACATTTTAGTGGAGTAGATTTTTATTGATGATGTGAACAGAGTTAGTGGAATAAGGCCTTGGGGAAGAAACAATGGTTAAAGTGATAAAGAATACACAATATTCTCTCTCTCTCTCTCTGTCTCGGTCTCTCTCTGTCTCTCTCTCTCTCTCTCTCTCTCTCTCTCTCTCTCTCTCTCTCTCTCTCTCTCTCTCTCTCTCTCTCTCTCTCTATCGCTGTCTCTGTCTCTGTCTGTCTGTCTGTCTGTCTGTCTGTCTGTCTGTCTGTCTGTCTGTCTGTCTGTCTGTCTCTCTGTCTCTCTCTCTCTCTCTCTCTCTCTCTGTCTCTCTCTCTCTCTCTCTCTCTCTCTCTCTCTCTCTCCCCTCTCCTCTCTCCAGTCTCTGAGTCTAAAGACCTAGCGGAGGCAGTGCGTACGGTACTGAAGCAGGAGATCACTAGGCTGTTTGGAGACAGCAACGCTAGCACCTATAACCAGGTCTTCCTCTCCAAGCACTCTGACTCCGTACCACACAGAGTGGCAGGTAGGGGGAACACACAAACTCAGTTGCCAAACGTTGTTGAACGTTGCAGAGAGAAATGCCATGAATAGAACCGACAAGATTCCTTGTTCTACATGTCGGAGAGGCATGTTTGTTCTACGTAACATATTTATATCTGAACGTTCCAAAACGTTTTGTCCTGCTGAATGCGCCCCAGGCCTCACTCTTCCTCCTCTCTCTCTCTCTCTCTCTCTCTCTCCCCCCTCTTCTCCTGCAGCGGCCAAAATGATGGTGTGTCTGGACTCTTCTACAGAAACCAAAGCTGTGGAGCTGGCCACGTCACTAGACGAGTCACTCAGCAACAGGAGTATCACGGTACGTGTGTGTGATTGTTTGGTCTTTGTGTGGCTTGGTTTTGTGAATGGCAATCTGTCAAAATAAATACGTTGTTTTGCTGTCATCTAGTGGGTTGGGTTGTTAATTTACGTTGCTAGCGAACAACCAGACGTTTTCATATCATATTTAACGATGCAGAGTTTTTCTATAATGAATCCTTCTTTTGATAACATTATTTGTAATGAGATTTTCTGAATATAAAAACAGAGCATCAGAACAGAAATGTAGAAACGATAACCAAAACCATTGATGACATAATTGACCTATAATGCCTTTCTCGCTCCTCATCCTCCTATCAGATCTGCACAGAGGTGCTAGAGGCGCTACGGAATGGCGGATTGGGCGAGTCAAAAGAGCGGGCGGAGTCTTACCGCGCGGAGTGTCACAGGCTCTTCCCATACACGCTAGCCTTCATGCCCGCGGGCTACGAGGAGAACACCAAGATCGCCAATGGCGACGTCTCCACAGAGACCGAGGAGCTGGCCAATGACATGTGAGCTGCCTTGCGGTTGGTGGAGAAACAGAAGGTGCCAAGCACCGAGCCTCGGGGGACACCAAGTCGACCGGACGCCATTTAGTAGTGGAAGAGATGGAGGGGTTTGTTTCTCCTTTGCTTGGGCTTTGGCTCGGTTCGGTTCGTCTCTCTCTGTCTCCGATGTGGCGAACTAGGACTGTGTGTGGAGGAGGAGGAGGAGGAGGAAGAGGGGAATAAAAGAGGAAGAGGATGAAATTGCCATTTTATTTTTTTATCTTGCTGACTGACTGCTCTCTAACTCTTAACTGAAAATACAGCATCAACAAACACTATCATCAACTGTTATCAAAGAGTTTTGTAAAAAAAAAAACAAGACCGACAGACAGAGAACTGTGTTCCTGACAGATGAGACTATGACAAACAACATGGTGGTCCTCTGTAGCTCAGCTGGTAGAGCACGGCGCTTGTAACGCCAAGGTAGTGGGTTCGATCCCTGGGACCACCCATACACAAAAATGTATGCACGCATGACTGTAAGTCGCTTTGGATAAAAGCGTCTGCTAAATGGCATATTATTATTATTATAACATAGGGACTGTCCCAAATTGCACCCTATTCCCTATGTAGACTATTTCAGTGCACTGCGAAGGGAAATGGAGTGCCATTTGAGACGCAGTGCTTGGTCTGTTTCTGTGAGAGGAGAGTGAGAGAGTGTTTCCAGGCTGCTGTGATGAAGTTCTGACTGACTGGTACACCCTGGATCCACTGATCTCCCATCAGGTTTAAAAAAAAAAAATAACTCATTTAGAAGAACAATTACACAAATGTATTAAAGATAAGGTATGAGGGGCTGTGGGATCGGCTGGATGACTGGGTACAGTAGTCCTATGTCTGTCCTAAATGGGACCCTGTTCCCTATATAGTGCTCTAGGGCCCATAGGGTTCTGGTCAGAAGTAGTGCACTACATAGGGAATAGGGTACAATTTGGGACGCCGCCTATGGATACACTTGGGTGCTTTCCTTTAGCCACAGATTTGGGGTCAGATCATGTTTTATATAACGTTACTGGTTAAAAGTTTGAACGTCGGGCCTGGTAAGCTGATCTGGGACCTGTGCTTAGAGGGGCAGCTTGGACCCAAACAGGACCGTTACTGTTACTGGCAAACTTGTGTTAAGTGTGTGACAGAGCAACCTGGGCGAAAACTGTAATGCTTGTCTAGTATTTGCCCCCCCCCCAACTGTTATTTGACCCACAGTCCCTGACCCCTAGGCACTCAAAGGTGTTGATGGGAATAAACTAATGGTACTAATTCCAGCAGGTTTATGAGATGGTAAGATGGAACTACTACCATATTGCTTTTACCTATCCAATCCTTTCAGATCTACATGAAGTGCCTAGGGGCTAGGGACAGTTGGTAGAGCATGGCGTTTGCGACGCCAGGGTTGTGGGTTCGTTTCCCACGGGGGGGGGGCCAGTATGAAAATGTATGTACTCACTAACTGTAAGTCGCTCTGGATAAGAGCGTCTGCTAAATGACTAAAATGTTAAATGGAGGCTCATTTGGAATTGGTCAATACTCCCTTAAAGGTCAGATGAAGACTGTTGCCCACGGTGACATGAGGTCAAAAGGTTACCAGGAGTGCAGTATGAGTGACAGATGTTTTCAGTTTGTTTTTCTTTATTTTTCCTTCTTTACTCCTGTTTTTCTTCTTCTCTTATTTGGGTTCTAATGTGAAAGCTGAGATGAGCTGTATGATATCTCAGGAGGTTTTTATTTAAAAAAACTAACAAAATAAACTTTTTGTTATCGGTGTATTCTGTTTTATTTCTCCTGTGTAGGTCAGACGTTGCCCTGACTCACTCACTCCCAAATGATCATCAAGAAAAATTCTGTCTTGAGCAAGCCTGCTCTACACTTACAATAAGTATCCATGTTGTCAAAACAACCAAGAGGTGTTTTTGTGTAACATTTTAGAATTTTGGGAAAGTTACCAGACTTCTGCAATTCTAAATACAATATTTATTTACATAACTTATTGAGTGATTGGTTGGTTGAATTATTTAATTATTACATATGCGCACAGCATTTCCACACAATCTATTGTATATCAGACCTGTACTAAGTACTATACTTTCTCTGTAACCCACAGATCATAAGAGAATAACATCATTATCTCTATATACTACTAACAACATAACAATAATCTACATCATAATCAATATCATAACATTTATAATCAATAACATTATCTATATACTACTAACAACAATCTACATCAATCAATATAACATTTATAATAAATAACAATCTATATACTACTAACAACATAACAATAATCTACATCCTAATCAATATCATAACATTTATAATCAACATCATTATCTCTATACTACTAACAACATCATAACAATAATCTACATCATAATCAATATAACATTTATAATCAATAACAACAACACAAGGGCAAATCTACAGTGGCTTGCGCAAGTATTCACCCCCTTGGCATTTTTCCTATTTTGTTGCCTTACAACCTGGAATGAAAATTGATTTTTGGGGGGTTTGTATCATTTGATTTATACAACATACCTACCACTTTGAAGATGCAAAATATGTTGTTTTCTTGTGAAACAAACAAGAAATAAGACACAAAAAACAGAACTTGAGCATGCATAACTATTCACCCCCCCGAAGTCAATATTTTGTAGCGACAACCTTTGCAGCAATTACAGCTGCAGGTCTCTTGGGGTATGTCTCTATAAGCTTAAACCACTCGAGTGTTGCTTTAGCAGTATGCTTAGGGTCATTGTCCTGCTGGAAGGTGAACCTCCGTCCCAGTCTCAAAACTCTGGAAGACTGAAACAGGTTTCCCTCAAGAATTTCCCTGTATTTAGCGCCATCCATCATTCCTATAATTCTGACCAGTTTCCCAGTCCCTGCCGATAAAAAACATCCCCACAGCATGATGCTGCCACCACCATGCTTCACTGTGGGGATGGTGTTCTCGGGGTGATGAGGTGTTGGGTTTGCACCAGCCATAGCGTTTTTGGTCTCGGATTATGGCCAAAAAGCTCAATTTTAGTCTCATCTGACCAGAGTACCTTCTTCCATATGTTTGGGGGGTCTCCCACATGCCTTTTGGCGGGCACCAAACGTGTTTGCTTATTTGTTTCTTTAAGCAATGGCTTTTTTTCTGGCCACTCTTCCGTTAAGCCCAGCTCTGTGGAGTGTACGGCTTAAAGTGGTCCGATGGACAGATACTCCAATCTCCGCTGTGGATCTTTACAGCTCCTTCAGGGTTATCTTTGGTCTCTTTGTTGCCTCTCGGATTAATGCCCTCCTTGCCTGGTCCGTGAGTTTTGGTGGGCGGCCCTCTCTTGGCAGGTTTGTTGTGGTGCCATATTTGTTCCATTTTTTAACAATGGATTTAATGGTGCTCCGTGGGATGTTCAAAGTTTCTGATATTTTTTTATATCCCAACCCTTATCTGTACTTCTCCACAACTTTGTCCCTGACCTGTTTGGAGAGCTCCTTGGTCCTCATGGTGCCGCTTGCTTGGTGGTGCCCCTTGCTTAGTGGTGTTGCAGACTCTGGGGCCTTTCAGAACAGGTGTGTATATATACTGAGATCATGTGACAGATCATGTGACACTTAGATTGCACACAGGTGGACTTTATTTAACTAATTATGTGACTTCCGAAGGTAATTGGTTGCACCAGATCTTATTTAGGGGCTTCATAGCAAAGGGGGTGAATACATATGCACGCACCACTTTTCCGTAAATTATTTTTTAGAATTTTTTTAAACAAGTTATTTTTTTCATTTCACTTCACCAATTTGGACTATTTTGTGTATGTCCATTACATGAAATCCAAATAAAAATCTATTGAAATTACAGGTTCTAATGCAACAAAATAGGAAAAACACCAAGGGGGATGAATACTTTTGGAGTCGCTTACCAAGAAAACGGAATGTTCCTGAGTGGCCGAGTTTTGACTTAAATCTGCTTGAAAATCTATGGCATGTCTAGCAATGATCAACTACTAAGTTGATAGAGCTTGAATCATTTTTAAAAGAATAATGGGCAAATGTTGCACATTCCAGGTGTGTAGAGACTTACCCAGCAAGACTCACAGCTGTAATCGCTACCAAAGGTGTTTCTAACATGTATTGACTCAGAGGGTTGTATACATATCTAATCAAGATATGTTTGTGTTGTATTTTTCATATTTGTTTTAACAAATGTAAGAATTTTTCTTACAATTTGACATTACAGAGTATTTTGTGTAGATCGTTGACCACAAAATGACAATTAAATCCATTTTAATCCCATTTTGTAACAACAAAATGTGGAAAAAGTAAAGGGGTGTGAATACTTTCTGAAGGCACTGTACAACAACATTTCCAATCAATAACATGAGAGATTTCAAAAAATCAACAACGAAAATAAACCCCAACAATAAACCAAATTGACTTGTGAAAAAGATGTCCTATTTTATTCAAATGTTTCAAAATACAAAGAATGAACAGATGATTATAATAATACATGTACTAATAATGGAAACACTTCAAGATAAAGAATATAAGAGAACACTAAATAAGATGAAGACAAAAGCAAAAAATAATGTATAGAATGCTGGAATGTATAGAATGCAGTGGAGGCTGGTGGGAGGAGCTATAGGAGGACTGGCTCATTGTAATGGCTGGAAGGGAATTAATGGAACGGTATCAAACAGATCAAATATGGAAACCACATGTTGGACTCTGTTCCATTTATTCCATTCCAGCCATTACAATGAGCCCGTCTTCCTCCTCCCACCAGCCTCCACTGATAGAATGCAAAACAGACCTAATTGAGCTAGTCTCTTAAATTAAACAAAACCCCATGTTACCCTGGTGGCAAAAATCAAAATGAATAATGGTGGTTGCAGTCACTCCTTTTAGATTTCTTCCAAGGTTCTAGAAAGATAAACTAATTCTGTTATTAAAATTAGAACCACTTAAGGTTTGTCACCACATTTTAAACACCAGTCCACTGCTGACCATAGATTTAAAACACAAAACTGACCTAAGATCAGCATGTAGGGTCAGCATCATTCTACTCCTACTCAGTCCCCTGGGCTGCTCTCTCCTCTCCCGGTCCAGCTTCAGCTCTGGAGCTCAGAGAGACCATCTCCATGGCATTGGCATCAACATAAAGATCCATGCTGCTCACCCTGTTCACTCTCTTCTGCCTCCTGGTGGTCTAGGGAGACACAGCACCAAGAGTCAGACATTTACGCTCTCTCTCTCTCTCCCTCTTTTCATATAATCAGTACAGTACTGAAAAACAAACACAAGTCAAAGATACACACCTGGTTAATCATATAGATACAGACAATGTAGAATCTGAACCCTGCTCAAACACACAAACATTTAAATGACTTGTAACGTCTGAGTAAATGTCTTTACCTTGTAGTACAGGTAGATGGTGGTGATGGCTGTCAGTAGGATCAGCAGCACTACAACGTGTCTGATGATGAAGGCTGGCAGAGGAGAGGCTGCAAACAGAAACACCTTTGATGAGGGGACTGGTCATCATCACATAGATCTGTGGGAAATCTGTCAATGACAAAGTTATAAGTCTGGTTCATGTTCAGTTACCTGTGACGGTGAGGGTGAGGAGCTCACTCTCAGAGGAGAAGTTATGAGAGAAAACATAATTGTCATAAACACAGCTGTAGTTCCCTTGGTGGGAGTCATCTGCAGCAGGGAAGAGGAAGGCAGCAGAGTGATTGACAGCTGGCTGGGTCTGGGTTCTATTGGAGCCGGTGAACGTGAGGAGGAAGGAGCCTCCTGGGTACTGTGGCTGAGTGGAGCAGGTGATGGTGAAGCTGTGGCCCCTAAACACCTCGGGCCCCTCATGGCCCCTGGAGACCCCTCCCATTGAGTCAGTCAGGGAGATATCAGGCTGGACCGGGAGATCTGTAACAAGAAAAGAGAAGAAGAAAAACCTCTTCAACTAGTTTCCTGTAGATATGACAATAACATCAGCATGTAACAGTGCTAGCCACCCTCCCTCACAGGGCAACATGAGTAGTGGGCCTACAGTCACTGAGACAACATATGTTGATATCAGGCTGAAGCAGGACATCTGGAACAAGAGGAGAGAAAAAGAAAACGTGGCTCCTCAACTACTTTCCTCATTTAGATATGACAATAACATGACATGTGACAGTGGCAGTGAGTAGAGACGTTCACTGAGATAACACTCAAATACAAAAGCATTCTGGGATATTTAAGTTGTATTTGATTTTGGGACTCCTGTTGAACAGGTAAGTGGGGTATATAGTCACCCTGTGATGGGGTTGATTGGGTTGTTGTGGTAGGTCGACTTGAGGTGTTGATGGTAACATCAGAGGTGGTGTCACCCTCTTGGAGTCCGGCTGAGGTGTTGATGGTGGGATCAGAGGTGGTGTCACCCTCTTGGAGTCCGGCTGAGGTGTCTGAAACCCGGCTGGTCAGACTACTGCTGGTGTCCTGGGTGGAAGTAGCCAAGCTGGGTTTAACAGAGGCGGGGGTAGATGGGATATCTGGGTTCCATGCCTTAACATTGATGTAGTCATTCTGAGTAGCTGTAGCATGGGTTGGAGAGATAGCTGTAATTAAAGAGGGAAGACAGTTAAAGGGGAATTTTTTCAACTTCATATTCATCATCTCCAGCACCACCCCAACATCAACACCTGGGAAAATGGCACGTTTCTATCTATCTGTCGTAGTGAACATGATTTCGAAGTTTCGGCTTAAAGTGACAGAGAGTCAGAGGTGAAATGAACAACATTTACATTTTAGCAGACGCTCTTATCCAGAGCGACTTACAGGAGCAATTTGGGTTACGTGCCTTGCTCAAGGGCACATCGACAGATTTTTCACCTAGTTGGCTCGGGGATTAGAACCAGCGACCTTTCGGTTACTGGCACAACGCTCTTAACCACTAAGCTACCTGCTGCCCCACTGTCCTTCATAAAATATTTCCACAGTCCCAGAACAGGAACTGGTCCCATTCACCAGTCTGACTGAGAGTTCAGCTGTAAACAGCAGAGAGGAAAACACAGTGGTGAGGACAGATTATGACAGGGCTTCTGTTATTCTAACAGCAGTAATGCTTTGTGGTTGACAAGTATTAGTAGTGCCATAAAACAGTACTTGTTATTGGGTTTTAGAATGGTGTGTATGGACACATGAATTTCTCCATGTGGGATAATAAAGTTGACTAATATTGAACTGCTATAATCACTGTAGATTTATACTCTACCTACCTGATGGACTGACACTTTGAGCCTGGAGATGTGCCAAGCTTATAGAAACATACCCCAAGAGACTTGCAGCTGTAATTGCTGCAAAAGGTGGCTCTACAAAGTATTGACTTTGGGGGGGGGGGGGGGTGAATAGTTATGCACGCTCAAGTTTTCTGTTTTTTTTGTCTTATTTCTTGTTTGTTTCACAATAAAAAATATTTTGCATCTTGAAAGTGGTAGGCATTTTGTGTAAATCAAATGATACAAACCCCCAAAAAATCCATTTTAATTCCAGGTTGTAAGGCAACAAAATAGGAAAAATGCCAAAAGGGGGTGAATACTTTCGCAAACCACTGTATGTTGATGTTGGGGTGGTGCTGGAGATGATGAATAATTCCCTTTAACACATTCTAAATGATGACACACCCCTTTAAATCATATCTTGTGTCAGTAGTGTGTGGTCCCATTGTATAGTAAGGCAGTTCACCACACAACACAGGCTATCTATAACCATAAAAGATATCAAGAAAAACCTACTTTCTAGTAATAAAATAAAAACATAAAAACATGATACATGTGATATAATGTACAAATACATCTCTCAATATTACCAGTGTCTTACCTGAGCACATCACATTATGATAATATTCACCATTACAGACACCAGGTCCTCCACTGATGTCACACCTTGTAATAGTAGACTCATCTCCATTGCAACTCTCTACCATGACTCCTCCTCTTCCCTCTTCAACCATAGGTCCTCCAGATTCAGCTGTAGCATTCCCACAGCCCATCTGTCTACACACAACCTTAGCCTCTATCATGCTCCACCACCCAGTACATAGAACTAACCACTCTCCTCTGTAGAAGACTTCCACTGTCCCAGAACAGGAAGTGGTCCCATTCACCAGTCTGACTGAGTATTCAGCTGTAAACAGCAGAGAGGAAAACACAGTGGTGAGGACAGATTATGACAGGGCTTCTGTTATTCTAACAGCAGTAATGCTTTGTGGTTGACAAGTATTAGTAGTGCCATAAAACAGTACTTGTTATTGGGTTTTAGAATGGTGTGTATGGACACATGAATTTCTCCATGTGGGATAATAAAGTTGACTAATATTGAACTGCTATAATCACTGTAGATTTATACTCTACCTACCTGGTGGACTGACGCTTTGAGCCTGGAGATCTGAGAGAGAGAGAGAGAGAGAGAGAGAGAGAGAGAGAGAGAGAGAGAGAGAGAGAGAGAGAGAGAGAGAGAGAGAGAGAGAGAGAGAGAGAGAGAGAGAGAGAGAGAGAGAGAGAGAGAGAGAGAGAGAGAGAGAGAGAGAGAGAGAGAGAGAGAGAGAGAGAGAGAGAGAGAGAGAGAGAGAGAGAGAGAGAGAGAGAGAGAGAGAGAGAGAGAGAGAGAGAGAGAGAGAGAGAGAGAGAGAGAGAGAGAGAGAGAGAGAGAGAGAGAGAGAGAGAGAGAGAGAGAGAGAGAGAGAGAGAGAGAGAGAGAGATTAAATGAACATCAACATGATGTGATGGGGAAGATAGGCTTATAGTTGGTGTGGTGCAACAACACACGTGATATGATGGGGAAGATAGGCTTATCGTTGGTATGGCGCAACAACACCAACGTGTACACACATTCCCCTTCCATGGAAATGTGAGCATCACTTTGCAGATTAGTTCATATTTAATATAATGCATTTGCTTTCGTCAGTTTTTTTCAATCGTTCATTTACATAGGTCAGAGGTCAAGCTGAGCCGGACCAAGAGTGAAAGAGTGGAAAAGGTTACTGGTTATGATGACATCACAGGTGAGAAGTCAGTTCTGAAAAGATATTCAGCTGATGTACAGTACACGTTACTCAAGGGATGGGCAACTTTGATGTGGGTGGGGATCACAACAAATTTGAACTCATCATGAGGGTCCTCTGTGTCTCACGGCTCTGCTTACCCACATCCATAACCACACATGCAGTCAGAGCCGACCCTAGCCTTTTCGGGGCCCTAAGTGGTCTAAGGCACTGCATCTCAGTGCTCGAGGCGTCACTACAGACCCCCTGGTTCGATTCCAGGCTGTATCACAACCGGCCGTGATTGGGAGTCCCATAGGGCGGCGCACAATTTGCCCAGTGTCGTCCGGGTTTGGCCGGTGTAGGCCGTCATTGTAAATAAGAATTTGTTCTTAACTGACTTGCCTAGTTAAATAAAGGTTAAAAAAAAGTGACATTTGGAGAGAACATTTTTCATTTTAGAGTTCATTTCCTGCAATTCTACACATTTTGCCAAGGGGAGGAGAGAAGATTTAGCAATTTTATAACTCATTTCATGCAATTCTACTCATTTTGCCATATGAGGAGAGAAAACGTTCCCTTTTTTAAGATGACATCTGAGTGAGTGACTAACACCTGGTCGGTAATTTGACCATGATTACTAAGAGTTTAGATAGCTGGCCGCTAGCCTAATTTACCAATCTAAAAAATGTTAGCTGACATGGGCTAATTGAGTGACAGTGAGTGACCTGACATAACAATGCACCATCAAATTTCAAATTTGCACCTTGTGTATTCTACTATTCTAACTCTCAACATAAAGTTGAAACCCCAGAAAATTAAATAAATTGGGAAATTGATCCGAGGGACTACAAAAGGCGACCGCCAGTGGCCCATCACTGTCTGTCAGCCCTATCTCTTTTGACATCTCCCCTTCTCTGCCATATATATATTTATTCTCTCTCTCTCTCTCTCTCTCTCTCTCTCTCTCTCTCTCTCTCTCTCTCGATGGACAGTTAGGCTACAATAAAGTACATTTACAGGTCATCACATCATGCTGCATGTTCGTTCTCTAGCCCTGCTAAATTAAAACATATCTCAGTAACTGTCACAAGTGTATATCAGCATAACAGCATCCTACCTGTGCTCCAGAACAGGATCATCAATATCACTGCAGGTATCATATCTGTCTCTAACTGGGGCTCCACTGAGCTATACAAGTCTGCTGTCATGAAGAGTGGACTGAAGAGTGGACAAATACTGCTAGGCTATATGACTTCTATGTCAATAGTTCATTAGGTCTTTGATGTGAGATAAACTTCTTAGCAACTTATCTTGGATCACTGGTTGAACTCAGCTAAATACAGCAAACTGATCTGTTTTGAAAACCCCCACAGGAAACTGCTGACAGAGCAGCAAAGTTGTACATAGTGTGTGCTATAATATCTTAAATTATCATCAGTTGTTGACTTGGGAAAGTCACATCAAACTTTCTACTGCTTGAGTTCACCTCTTATAGAATATTGGTTAATGTTCCAGCACCTAAATATAAACAGTACCAGCACCCAAAATGAGTACTGATGAGGTCTCATGTTAGAGCAGGAGAAGGGGGGATGTGGTGTAGAAGCTAGAGGTCTGTTACCCAAGTCAACTCAACAGGCCTGATGCTATATGTCAGGGTCAGGCTGGGCTGGGCCAAGAGTGGAAAAGGTTACTGGTTATGATGACATCACTGGTGAGAAGTCAGTGATCAAACATATATTCTCTCTCTCTCTCCTCTCTCCCTCCACCTCATCCCTCCCCTCTCTGTCTCCCCCAGTACTCTCTTCCTCCTCTCTCCCTCCCTCTCTCTCCCCTCCTCTAATTTATAGTAAATAGAGAACAAGAGAGGGGGAGAAGAAGCGAGGGGAGAAGAGGAGAGGGGGAGAAGAGGAGGGAGAAGGGGGGAGAGGGGGAGGGGGAAGGGGTACTGGTACCACTACATGACCAAAAGTATGTGGACACCTGCTCGTCGAACCTCTGATTCCAAAATCATGGGCATTAAAATGGAGTTGGTCCCTTTGTTGCTATGACAGCCTCCACTCTTCTGAGAAGGCTTTCCATTAGGTGTTGTAACATTGCTGCGGGGACTTGCTTCCATTCAGCCACAAGAGCATTAGTGAGGTCGGGCACTGATGTTGGGCGATTAGGCCTGGCTTGCAGTCGGCGTTCCAATTCATCCCGAAGGTGTTCGATGGGGTTGAGGTCAGGGCTCTGTGCAGGCCAGTCAAGTTCTTCTACGCCGATCTCGACAAACCATTTCTGTATGGACCTCGTTTTGTGCACGGGGGCATTGTCATGCTGATACAGGAAAGGGCCTTCACCAAACTGTTGCCACAAAGTTGGAAGCACAGAATCGTCTAGAATGTCATATGATGTAGCGTTAAGATTTCCCTTCACTGGAACAAAGGCGCCTAACCCGAACCATGAAAAACAGCCACAGACCATTGATCCTCCGCCCCCAAACTTTACAGTTGGCACTTTGTACTAAAGAAGATATACTAAATAAGATACACTAAATAAGACATACAGTGCATTCGGAAAGTATTCAGACCCCTTGACTTTTTCCACATTGTTACATTACAGCCTTGTTCTAAAATGTATTAGATACAAAAAAAAAGTATATCTACACACAATACCCCATAATGACAAAGCGAAAACAGGTTTTTAGAAATTGTTGCAAATTTAAAAGTAAAAAAACAGAAATACCTTATTTACAAAAATATTCAGACCCTTTGCTATGAGACTCGAAATTGAGCTCAGCTGTATTCTGTTTCGATTGATCATCCTTGAGATGTTTCTACAACTTGATTGGAGTCCACCTGTGGTACATTCAATTGACTGGACAGGATTTGGAAAGTCACACACCTGTTTTGCTCGCCTGAGGTAGAGTATCTCATGATAAGCTGTAGACCACACTATTTACCAAGAGAGTTTTCATCTATATTTTTCGTAGCTGTCTATTTACCACCACAAACCGATGCTGGCACTCAGATCACACTCAACGAGCTGTATAAGGCCATAAGCAAACAAGAAAATGCTCATCCAGAGGCGGCGCTCCTAGTGGCCGGGGACTTTAATGCAGGGAAACTTAAATCTGTTTTACCTCATTTCTACCAGCATGTCAAATGTGCAACCAGAGGAAAAAAACTCTAGACCACCTTTACTCCACACACAGAGACGCGCAGATACTAAAGCAGGAAGCACCAGTGACTCGCTCAATACAGAAGTGGTCAGATGACGCAGATGCTAAGTTACAAGACTGTTTAGCTAGCACAGACTGGAATATGTTCCGGGATTCTTCCGATGGCATTGAAGAGAACACCACATCAGTCACTGGCTTCATCAATAAGTGCATTGACGACGTTGTCCCCACAGTGACCATACGTACCCCAACCTGAAGCCATGGATTACAGGCAACATCCGCACTGAGCTAAAGGGTAGAGCTGCCGCTTTCAAAGAGTGGGACTCTAACCCGGACGCTTATAAGAAATCCTGCTATGCCCTCCGACAAACCATCAACCAGGCAAAGCGTCAATACAGGACTAAGATTGAATCGTACTACACCGGCTCTGACGCTCGTCGGATGTGGCAGGGCTTGCAAACTATTACGGACTACAAAGGGAAGCACAGCCGCAAGCTACCCAGTGACATGAGCCTACCAGACCAGCTAAATCACTTCTATGCTCGCTTCGAGGCAAGCAACACTGAAGCATGCATGAGAGCATCAGCTGTTCACGACGACTGTGTGATCATACTCTCCATAGCCGATGTGAGTAAGACCTTTAAACAGGTTAACATTCACAAGGCCGCAGGGTCAGGCGGATTACCAGGACGTGTACTCCGAGCATGCGCTGACCGACTGGCAAGTGTCTTCACTGACATTTTCAACCTGTCCCTAACTGAGTCTGTAATACCAACATGTGTCAAGCAGACCACCATAGTCCCTGTGCCCAAGAACACTAAGGTAACCTGCCTAAATGACTACAGACCCGTAGCACTCACGTCTGTAGCCATGTAGTGCTTTGAAAGGCTGGTTATGGCTCACATCAACACCATTATCCCAGAAACCCTAGACCCACTCCAATTTGCATACCGCCCCAACAGATCCACAGATTATGCAATCTCTATTGCACTCCACACTGCCCTTTCCCACCTGGACAAAAGGAACACCTACGTGAGAATGCTATTCATTGACTACAGCTCAGCGTTCAACACCATAGTGCCCTCAAAGCTCATCACTAAGCTAAGGACCCTGGGACTAAACACCTCCCTCTGCAACTGGATCTTGGATTTCCTGACAGGCCTCCCCCAGGTGGTAAGGGTAGGTAACAACACATCTGCCACGCTGATCCTCAACACTGGGGCCCCTCAGGGGTGCATGCTCAGTCCCCTCCTGTACTCCCAGTTCACCCATGACTGAATGGCCAAGCACGACTCCAACACCATCATTAAGTTTGCCGACGACACAACAGTGGTAGGCCTGATCACCGACAACGATGAGACAGCCTATAGGGAGGAGGTCAGAGACCTGGCCGTGTGGTGCCAGGATATCAACCTCTCCCTCAACGTGATCAAGACAAAGGAGATGATCGTGGACTACAGGAAAAGGAGGACCGAGCACACCCCCACTCTCATCGACGGGGCTGTAGTGGAGCAGGATGAGAGCTTCAAGTTCCTTGGAGTCCGCATCACCAACAATCTATCATGGTTCAAACACACCAAGACAGTGGTGAAGAGGGCACGACAAAGCCTATTCCCCCTCAGGAGACTGAAAAGATTTGGCATGGGTCCTCAGATACTCAAGAAATTATACATCTGCACCATCGAGAGCATCCTGACTGGTTGCATCACCGCCTGGTATGGCAACTGCTCGGCCTCCGACCGCAAGGCACTACAGAGGGTAGTGTGTACGGCCCAGTACATCGCTGGGGCCAAGCTTCCTGCCATCCAGGACCTCTATACCAGGCGGTGTCAGAGGAAGGCCCTAAAAATGGTCAAAGACTCCAGCCACCCTAGTCATAGACTGTTCTCTCTGATAGCGCACGGCAAGCGGTACCGGAGCGCCAAGTCTAGGTCCAAAAGGCTTCTTAACAGCTTCTACCCCCAAGCCATAAGACTCCTGAACAGCTAATCATGGCTACCCAGACTATTTGCATTGTCCCCACCCCCTCTTTTATGCTGCTGCTACTCTCTGTTTATTATCTATGCATAGTCACTTTATCTCTACTTACATGTACATATTACCTCAATTACTTCGACCAACCTGTGCCCCCGCACGTTGACTCGGTACCAGTACCCCCTGAAATAGCCTCGCTACTGTTATTTTACTGCTGCTCTTTAACTTTTTTTTATTTATTTTTTACTTATCCACTTTTTTTCTTTCTTAAAACTGCATTGTTGGTTAAAGGCTTGTAAGTAAACATTTCACTGTAGGGTCTGTTGTATTCGATCTGCAGAGAAGAATGGGAGAAACTCCGCCAAATACAGGTGTGCTAAGCTTGTAGCGTCATACCCAAGAAGACTCGTGGCTGCTTTCAGTTTTTTATTTTTAATACATTTGCAAACATTTCTAAAAACATGTTTTTGCTTCGTCATTATGGGGAATTGTGTGTTGATTGATAAGGGGGAAAAAAAAAACGATTTACTCCATTTTAGAATAAGGCTGTAACGTAACAAAATGTGGAAGAAGTCAAGGGGTCTGAATACTTACCGAATGCACTGTACATAATAAGATATACTAAATAAAATATACTAAATAAGAAATACATAATAAGATATACTAAATAAAGACAAAGGCTACAAACCAATAAATGAGGATCAGAATCTAATTGGTCAGTTTTGAAAAACCCAATTCCAACATTTAATATATTTTTTATACAAAGAATGAACAGAGAATTAATAATACATGGTGAGACTTCTAAAAGTACAAAAAATAGCAGAAAGACAGAAAAAAAAAGCAATAGATGCTGGAATGCAATGTATAGAACACAACAATGGAGTAATTGAACTTGTCTCTTAAAAACCCCACGTTACCCAAAACCTCATGTTACCAAAACCAAAACCCCATGTTACCAAAACCCCATGTTACCAAAACCAAAACCCCTTGTTACCAAAAACCCCATGTTACCCAAAACCCCATGTTACCAAAACCCCATGTTACCAAAACCAAAAGTTACCCAAACCCCATGTTACCAAAACCCAAACCCCATGTTACCAAAACCCCATGTTACCCAAAACCCCATGGTACCATGGTGACAAAAAACAAACACTAAAAGGAATAATGGTGTTTGCAGTCACTCTTTTTAGATTTATTCCAAGGTTCTAGAAAGATAAACTAATTCTGAACGTGTTATTAAAATTAGAACCACTTAAGGTTTGTCACCACATTTTAAACACCAGTCCACTGCTGACAATATATTTTAAAACACAAAACTGACCTAAGATCAGCATGTAGGGTCAGCATCATTCTACTCCTACTCAGTCCCCTGGGCTGCTCTCTCCTCTCCCGGTCCAGCTTCAGCTCTGGAGCTCAGAGAGACCATCTCCATGGCATTGGCATCAACATAAAGATCCATGCTGCTCACCCTGTTCACTCTCTTCTGCCTCCTGGTGGTCTAGGGAGACACAGCACCAAGAGTCAGACATTTCCTGGTTCTGTATCTCTCTCTCTTCTTATACTCAGTACAGTACTGAAAAACAAACAAGATAGTACAACACAAGTCAAAGATACACACCTGGTTAATCATTGATATATATATATATATATATATAGACCAATGTAGAATCTGAATCCTGCTCAAACACACAAACATTTAGTTTAAATGACATGTAATGACTGAGTAAATGTTTATTTTTAAAACTTTTTTTGAATAAATGTCTTTTTTTGATGTAACCTTTATTTAATGGGTCAGTTAAGAACAATTATTTTATTTTATTGTAAATTCTTATTTACAATGACGGCCTACCACGGACGACACTGGGCCAATCATGCGCCGCCCTATGGGACTCCCGATCACGGCCGGATTGTGATACAGCCTGGAATTGAACCAGCGTCTGTGGTGACACCTCCAGCACTGAGATGCAATGCCTTAGACCGCTGCACCACTCAGGAGCCTTTACCTTGTAGTACAGGTAGATGGTGGTGATGGCTGTCAGTAGGATCAGCAGCACTACAACGTGTCTGATGATGAAGGCTGGTAGAGGAGAGGCTGCAAACAGAAACACCTTTGATGAGGGGACTGGTCATCATCATATAGATCTGTGGGAAATCTGTCAATGACAAAGTTATAAGTCTGGTTCATGTTCAGTTACCTGTGACGGTGAGGTTGAGGAGCTCGCTCTCAGAGGAGAAGTTATGAGAGAAAACATAATTGTCATAAACACAGCTGTAGTTCCCTTGGTGGGAGTCATCTGCAGCAGGGAAGAGGAAGGCAGCAGAGTGATTGACAGCTGGCTGGGTCTGGGTTCTGTTGGAGCCGGTGAACGTGAGGAGGAAGGAGCCTCCTGGGTACTGTGGCTGAGCGGAGCAGGTGATGGTGAAGCTGTGGCCCCTGAACACTTCGGGCCCCTGGTGGCCCCTGGAGACCCCTCCCATTGAGCATGGGTTCCAATGCCTTAACATAGTTGTAGTCATTCTGGGTAGCTGTAGCATGGGTCGGAGAGATAGCTGTAATTAAAGAGGGAAGACATCATCTCCAGCACCACCCTAACATCAACATATGTGAAAATTGAGCGTTTCTATGTTTTGTCCTTTTGGAAGGTGAACCTTCGCCCTCAGTCTGAGGTCCTGAGCGCTCCGGAGCAGGTTTTCACCAAGGATCTCTCTGTCAACCTCATGGCTTGGTTTTCGCTCTGACATGCACTGTCAACTGTGGGACCTTTTATATAGACAGGTGTGTGCCTTTCCAAATCATGTCCAATCAATTTAATTTACCCCAGGTGGACTCCAATCAAGTTGTAGAAACATCTCAAGGATGATCAATGGAAACAGGATGCGCTTTAGCTCAATTTCGAGTCTCATAGCAAAGGGTCTGAATACTTAAGTAAATAAGGTAATTCTGTTTTTGCAAAAAAATCTAAAAACCTGTTTTCACTTTGTCATTATGGAGTACTGTGTGTAGATTGTTGAGGGAAAACAATTATTTAGTCACTTTTAGAATAAGGCTGTAACGTAACAAAATGTGGAAAAAGTCAAGGGGTCTGAATACTTTCCGAATGCACTGAAGGTCAGAGGTCAAGCTGGGCCGGACCAAGAGTGGAAGAGTGGAAAGGTTTACTGGTTATGATGACATCACTACTGAGAAATCAGTAATGAAAAGATATTCAGATGACTTACATCCCACTGGGCGAAAACTAGTTGAATCAATATTGTAATCTATGTGATGACATTGAATCAACGTGGAAAACTGATTGGATTTGCAAAAAGTCATCAACGTCGGGGCATTTCGTCTTTTTTTTCAACGTTTGGACACACCCACTCATTCAAGGGTTTTTCTTTATTTTTACAATTTTCTACATTGTAGAATAATAGTGAAGACATCAAAACTATGAAATAACACATATGGAATCATGTAGTAACCCAAAAAGTGTTAAACAAATCAAAATATATTTTAGATTCTTCAAATAGCCACCCTTTGCCTTGATGACAGCTTTGAACACTCTTGGCATTCTCTCAACCAGCTTCACCTGGAATGCTTTTCCAACAGTCTTGAAGGAGGTCCCACATATGCTGAGCACTTGTTGACTGCTTTTCCTTCACTCTGCGGTCCAACTCATCCCAAACCATCTCAATTGGGTTGAGACTCCTTCTCTGTTATCAGGCAAATGAGGTTTACAGAGTGGAATCCCAAAATAAATGCATAAAGTGATTTAAAAAATACCTAATTTAGCTAGTAGTGCAAGACATTTTATAGATTAAAGGATAAGTAGCATATCATTTTAAATGTTTGATTGCTTTTCTCCTTCCAGAAAAACAATAGCTGATTTAAAGGGCTTTTGGCAGATTTCAAAACTCTTCCTTGAAGGACTCAGGTAGGATACACTTGTGCTTCCTCGCCAAAGGGAGGCTATTGAGGAGGGGAGGACCATCTTTCTTTTGCCTAAATCGACCACTTATCGGTTTCCGGATCACAGCGGAGAGAAGATGGAAGAGAGAGGGCAGATGACAGACTTTTTCTCCAAATGAGAAAAGGCCAAAATGTCAGGGAAAAGGTTACTGGTTATGATGACATCACTGGTGAGAAGTCAGCCATAAAAAGATATTCAGTTGATGTACATGTTAGTCTGTCAGTCAGTTAAAGTGGTCCTCATCTGTAGTCCCTTTATGCCTTCTAATGTCAGGGTTCCAGATTGGGAAGAGACAATATTGATGTCATATTGAGTCTATCTATGGCTAGAGACACAAAAATGAGAAATATAATTGAGTTGAAAACCTTTGCCTATACAGAGGAGCCATTCATTAACCATGGTACTTCATAGAAACCCCCGAGCGTTCCATTGACAGTCAATAGATTCCTCCCTTCCTCTCGCGAGCTTTATCAGCATGCTGTCAGATACGTGGCCCCGCGCCAAGCAGTTGCACATTAGCAGCAGGGGAGTTTCTAGACACTCCGCTCCTTACACCGAAAGTGAAAACCATGCGGAGTTTATAGCCTAGTCCGCGAGTTACCATTGACTTTGCGAGGGAGAGCTCTGCCACTTTTATATAACGTCAAAGACATCGATATAACATATTGGCTTTTTGGAGAAGCATAGCTATCACTTTTTAATTTGAGTTTTTAGGCGATATGGAATCATCCCTGGAGTTCTCAAACTCGTTCACCAGTGTGTCTTCGCCCTCCGCGCGGTGTCGGATCTTCAAGATCATCGTGATAGGAGACTCCGGTGTCGGTAAAACCTGTCTCACCTACCGGTTCTGTGCCGGTGAGTTCCCCGACCGAACCGAAGCCACCATCGGTGTCGATTTCCGTGAGAGATTGGTCGAGGTTGAAGGCGAGAAAATCAAGGTAAGAGAAGTATAAAGTTTAAACCATTATTTCAAATATTATGAACGAGTTGGGTCGAAATTAAATTCCGCGTTCCACAATTAATCCATCAGAGAATCACTGCGTAAAAATGTGCCTTTTCAGTTTTATGCATACGCATTTTAAGAAGGTGGTGTTGATTTCATTCAGACTGCACTCATTTATTCTGAACACAGACGCTTAACCAGTAACGCGTACAAAGGGCAAATGTCTATAAAAATGCCTCGAAGTATGGGGATAAACTAGATAGCCTAGGCGTAAGCTGCGCCCACTATTGCGCATGAACAGCAGTATGTGGTGTCATATTTGGTCTACAAGTCTTAATTATGTGCCTTTTGAAATATTGTTTTATTTGTACAGGACTAACAAACATGACTACTGTGTGTTCAAACAAAATGTAATCTAGATAAATGTTCATATTTCGTTTTTGCCTAAACCAGTGTAGGCTATCCAAGTGTCATTTTTAAATGCTCAGTTGAAAGGACTGTGACACAACACAGTGCTTGTTGTTTGGCCTCTTGGATCAACAGTCACTGTTTGGTTAAATAAGTAGGAATACAATGACAGTCTTTGTAACTTTAAACTAGTGCGTTTCAGAGTTACATACAGCAGAACAAACCACATTTGCTTTTATATCCTCATGACACAGATGGAAAAAGGATGATCCCAATTTCACCTCGGCACATAACATATTAACATTAGTAGGTTTATTTAATGTGGTGAAAAAAGTATTGTAACATCAGTGATAGGCTACTTAATGTGATTGGTGTGTGTTTACGGAAACACAGACATGAAAGAGGATATTGGCCAACCCATGTAATCTTTATCAGAGCAGGGCACACTACATGATAGAGGAAGCAAGTCATGGGAATAACAAGGCATTGTTTTGTGTGTGTGTGTGAGAGAGATTTAGCCAGTTAATTTCCCTCTTGCTGTTTCTTCTTTTGCTATCTCTTTTTCTGTCTTGCTCTCTCCTCTCCTGGATGGTCTGTAATTAGTGTTGTGTTGCGTCTTGCCTACAGGTGCCTTTAATTAGACAGAAACATTCAGAGAAAACGTTAATATAAAGTGTCCCCCCCCCACATTGTTTTTGTGTAGGACCAACTCATAGTCACAATCACACACTGTTGATGACTAACACACATCCCTCCTCCACTCATAGCTACACACACACACACACAGTGAAGCCGTCATTTGAATACTGTGAGGTGGGCTCTAGGGAGAGTTTAGCGAGAGTGTGTGACTCATTCTCCCTGGTGGTGTACATGGGCCCACTGCTGATAATGAGCTGAAACAAAAACTCTCTCTCTCACATTCTTTCTTTCTCTCCCATTCTCTGTGATCTCAATCGTTACCTTGGAGTCCAGACATGGGTCTCTGAGAGAGCCCAGACATGGGTCTCTGAGAGAGAGAGAGAGAGAGAGAGAGCCCAGACATGGGTCTCTGAGTGAGTGAGTGAGTGAGTGAGTGAGGACCAGAGTCTCTGGGTTAGCAAGAGGAGCACGGAATAGTTTTTTCACTTTTGGGACTATCCAATTGGTTTCATTGTTCCGGGACAAATTAAATCAAGCATTGCTCAGCTCAAGTATTTGACATCTTGTATTTCTGCCTTTTGGCATTTGTGTATTCTGGTTCTCTCAATTCAATTTAAAATGAAGGGCTTTATTGGCATGGGAAACGTATGTTAACATTGCCAAAGCAAGTGAAGTAGATAGTAAACAAAAGTGAAATAAACAATAAATATTAACAGTAAACATTACACTCAGAAATTCTAAAAGAATAAAGACATTTCAAATGTCATATATATATATATATATATATATACACACACACACACACCAAGTGTTATAACGATGTGCAAATAGTTAAAGTACAAATGGGAAAATAAATAAACATAAATATGGGTTGTATTTACAATGGTGTTTGTTCTTCACTAGTTTCCCTTTTCTTGTGGCAACAGGTCACAAAACTTGCTGCTGTGATGGCACACTGTGGTTTTTCACCCAGTAGATAAGGGAGTTTATCAAAATTGGGTTTGTTTTCAAATTCTTTGTGGATCTCTGTATTCTGAGGGAAATATGTGTCTCTAATATGGTCATACATTTGGCAGGAGGTTAGGAAGTGCAGCTCAGTTTCCACCTCATTTTGTGGGCAGTGTGCACATAGCCTGTCTTCTCTTGAGAGCCAGATCTGCCTACGGCGGCCTTTCTCAATAGCAAGGCTATGCTCACTGAGTCTGTACATAGTCAAAGCTTTCCTTAAGTTTGGGTCAGTCACAGTGGTCAGGTATTCTTTCCAATGTGTCAAGTAATTCTCTTTTTGTTTTCTCATGATTTGGTTGGGTCTCTCTCTCTCTCTCTCTCTCTCTCTCTCTCTCTCTCTCTCTCTCTCTCTCTCTCTCTCTCTCTCTCTCTCTCTCTCTCTCTCTCTCTCTCTCTCTCTCTCTCTCTCTCTCTCTCTCTCTCTCTCTCTCTCTGTGTTTGCAAAGTATGTAGAGCCTTTAGAGAGGCTAAAATGTTACTTGACTTGAGGTTACGATAAGACAGGGTTGACCTTCTGATTGGAAGCAGTTATCATGAGAGAACTGGAGGAGAAATCATTATATTGATGTTGGTCTTCAATCTGGCAGTTTGATATTGATTGTTCAGTCAACTGCTGATGTAAAAAGTGCTATATAAAATACATTGATTGATCGTAGCTAAAAATGGTAGTTTGACCAGTGAGTCGATACGTTGATGGGAAGTAGGCGAACATCATCTGCTGACTAACTGATGTGTGTTTATACAGCTCTCCTGCGCCCTCTCTCCTGCGCCCTCTCTCCTGCGCCCTCTCTCCTGCGCCCTTTCTCCAACGTCCTCTCTTTTGAAATCTGACACACCCCCTTTAAATCAGCTATTGTTTTCTCAAAGGACAAAAGCATTTAAAAATGATATGCTACTTATCCTTCTATCTATGAAATGTTTTGCACAACTAGCTAAATTAGTTTTTTATCACTTTATACATTTATTTTGCGATTCCACCCTGTAAACCTAATTTGCATGATGACGCGCGATTGGAGAAGTCTCATTTCATACAAGCGAATTTTTGTCCACTTTCCCTCTACTCGCCGCCTCTCCTCGATTTTTACCTTGGACCTTTTTCTAAAGGAAGCCAGAGAGGAGAGAGGACGCAGGAGTTGAGCCAATCTAATTGAGAAAAGGCTTCTCATTCCCTCCCTCCCTCCCTCCCTCTCTCTTCTCGTCTTGTCTGCTTCCCCCTCTTTCTCCATCTCTCTCTCTAAAACCCCTTCTCTCACATGTAGAAGTGTTGTAACACCCCAACCATCTCTCTCTTTCCAGCTCCAGCTATGGGACACGGCGGGCCAGGAGCGTTTCAGGAAGTCTATGGTCCAGCAGTACTATCGGAACGTTCATGCTGTTCTCTTCATCTATGATGTCACCAGACCAGACAGCTTCAGAGGCCTGCCAGCCTGGATAGAGGAGTGTAGACGGTATTCACTGGGACAGGAGATACCCAGGTTAGTCATATACACAACCTGGATAGAGGAGTGTAGACGGTATTCACTGGGACAGGAGATACCCAGGTTAGTCATATACACAACCTGGATAGAGGAGTGTAGACGGTATTCACTGGGACAGGAGATACCCAGGTTAGTCATATACACAACCTGGATAGAGGAGTGTAGACGGTATTCACTGGGACAGGAGATACCCAGGTTAGTTATATACACAACCTGGATAGAGAGAGTGTAGACGGTATTCACTGGGACAGGAGATACCCAGGTTAGTCATATACACAAACCTGGATAGAGGAGTGTAGACGGTATTCACTGGGACAGGAGATACCCAGGTTAGTTATATACACAACCTGGATAGAGGAGTGTAGACGGTATTCACTGGGACAGGAGATACCCAGGTTAGTCATATACACAACCTGGATAGAGGAGTGTAGACGGTATTCACTGGGACAGGAGATACCCAGGTTAGTCATATACACAACCTGGATAGAGGAGTGTAGACGGTATTCACTGGGACAGGAGATACCCAGGTTAGTCATATACACAACCTGGATAGAGGAGTGTAGACGGTATTCACTGGGACAGGAGATACCCAGGTTAGTCATATACACAACCTGGATAGAGGAGTGTAGACGGTATTCACTGGGACAGGAGATACCCAGGTTAGTCATATACACAACCTGGATAGAGGAGTGTAGACGGTATTCACTGGGACAGGAGATACCCAGGTTAGTCATATACACAACCTGGATAGAGGAGTGTAGACGGTATTCACTGGGACAGGAGATACCCAGGTTAGTCATATACACAACCTGGATAGAGGAGTGTAGACGGTATTCACTGGGACAGGAGATACCCAGGTTAGTCATATACACAACCTGGATAGAGGAGTGTAGACGGTATTCACTGGGACAGGAGATACCCAGGTTAGTCATATACACAACCTGGATAGAGGAGTGTAGACGGTATTCACTGGGACAGGAGATACCCAGGTTAGTCATATACACAACCTGGATAGAGGAGTGTAGACGGTATTCACTGGGACAGGAGATACCCAGGTTAGTTATATACACAACCTGGATAGAGGAGTGTAGACGGTATTCACTGGGACAGGAGATACCCAGGTTAGTCATATACACAACCTGGATAGAGGAGTGTAGACAGAACTCACAGGGAATGGACATTCCAAGATCAGTAAGTCATATTAGAACCCAATTCCATTTGTCCTTTTTTGTTCATTTGCCCCCTTTACACTTGATCAGTTCCACATGGAGGCCCAGAGGAGCTAGCTCTGTCTCGAGGATCAGATTCAGAAAAGCTGTATTGTGTCAGCATTGGGCAGCTGTGTTACACAGACCTCAACCAACACACAATGTAACAACACACAGTAAACACATTGTTTTGAATACTCTGTTTGGGACAACTTTGCCCTTTCGGTTGTAACCTGTAATGTTTTAAACTCTCCATATGTCTCCCCCTCTGCAGGTTCCTCGTGGGCAACAAGAGCGACCTCCGTGACACCCGCAGCCGTGACCCCCGCGCCATCAAGGTCGAAGGTCAGGTGACACGGGAGCAGGCCCAGAAGTTCGCCGCGGCCCACGGGATGATTCTGTTTGAAACGTCTGCTAAAAGCCTCCCTGGAGGAGGAGGAAGAGGGGGTGGTGTTGGAGGAGAACCAGGAGGGGGGCATCAGGACAGCGTCGAGGATGTGTTTATGGCCCTGGCCTCCAGGCTGAAGAGACAGACCAGACCCCCTCCCCCGGTTCTCAACAACACAGGAGTGTCTGGGTCCTATTGTGGGTCCTATACAGGGACAGCTTCATTCAGACTGCCAGACAAGAAGAACCCTCATAAAGACTTCTGGACATGCACCTGTTGAGGGAGGGAGGGAGGGGGAGAGGGAGGGAGGGAGAGGGGAGGGGAGAGTGAGAGGGGGAGTGAGAGGGAGAGGGAGAGAGGGAGAGAGAGAGAGAGATGAGAGAGAGAGAGAGAGAGAGAGAGAGAGAGAGAGAGATCCTCTCTGATCAAAGCATCTATATCAGGGGAGGACGGCTCATAATAATGGCTGGAATGGAATGGGATGCTACCATTCCATTTACTCCATTCTGGCCATTATTATGAGCCGTCCTCCCCTCAGCAGCCTCCACTGATCCGTAGCCTGCTCCCAGATCTGTTTGTGCTCTTGCCAACTCCATTGCCATTATAATCGAGCCAAAAATGTGTGGCGTGGCAATTCAATAAGGAGATAGCTAGAGGGCAGAAACCGACTGGTACCCAGGATAAAGACGAAAGGGTCGTTCCACCAATCCGATGCCTTCACCTCATTTTAACATTCTGTGTTATAGAGCACACGTTCAACTTCATAAAAAAAAATTCGTTTTCCATCTCAAGAGGTTAAATAAAACAATGACTATAGTAAGTGGCAAATAAAGTGACAGGGTTGACCGTGACAGGGTTGACGATATCATCTTAAATCAGCCATGAATCCCCTTATGACAAGGGGAATGGAAGCTTGTTACTGTATGTGCAACAAGGGATGGGCAATTGAATGCAAGCTTCACAAAACATTTCTAGCCTGTCTATCTGTAGTTAATAGGGTTGACTTGTTACGCTCCACCGGTTCAGTTTTACTGCACAAAACACCAGAAAATGGCCCAAAAGAGTAGAACAATCTCAAACACTTTTGCACTATGATGTGACGATTAGATGTTCAATGTTTTTTTTGAAAAAAAAAATATTTAAAAAGGAATAGTTTCACCATATTAAAATGAGAGTTAAATTCACGTAACAGGGTTGACCTTAAAATGAGGGACTGGTGAAAAATGAATCACAAATCACATGAAATAAATCATAATGTTCAGCAATAAAATAACTAGGGCTTTACAATGATGGATAAATGTTGGGTGTAAGTGGGTTAAAATCTTCCTAGAAGTCACAGAGGGACATTTCAAAATGCTCAATTCTATTCATATTGCACTTCATTTAATATAACAGGCTTTTAAAATTCAATATTGGCACTCATTTCGTGGAACGACCCAGAAACAGTGGAGACTCTTGGAGATACTCCTCTGGAAGTACTGCATAATGTAACATTCTGACACTTGTGCGGTGGGTCATCTTTATCTGTCCATGTTTGCCATCTTTGGCATTGTATAGCAGGAAATATAGGACTGAAAATGTACATTCTTAATTACTTATGATGTGTGTAAATGTTTTCAATATTCAATAAAATAATCAATGTTCTACAAAGTTGTCATCAATAGTACTACTCTTTTCTGTTAACCGAATTGGGTTATATTGTTCATCCCATGGTAGTTTGTCTGATTTTACCACAGCGATCAAATGCAGGTCTGTATTACTTTTCAGTGTTCATTTTGAAGTTATTTCAGTAGGTTTCTTGCTCTCTGGATGAGAAGAAGAGAGTTCAATAGCTGCCCCAGGATACAAAGGGAAGCACAGCCGCGAGCTGCCCAGTGACACGAGCCTACCAGACCAGCTAAATCAATTCTATGCTCGCTTCGTGGCAAGCAACACTGAAGCATGCATGAGAGCGTCAGCTGTTCCGGATGACTATGTGATCACGCTCTGCGTAGCTGATGTGAATAAGACTTTTAAGCAGGTCAACATTCACAAGGCCGCAGGGCCAGACGGATTACCAGGACGCGTACTCCGAGCATGCGCTGACCAACTGGCAAGTGTCTTCACTGACATTATCAACATGTCCCTGACTGAGTCTGTAATACCAACATGTTTTAAGCAGACCACCATAGTCCCCGTGCCCAAGAACACTAAGGTAAACTGCCTAAATTACTACAGACCCGTAGCACTCACGACTGTAGCCATGAAGTGCTTTGAAAGGCTGGTCTTGGCTCACATCAACACCATTATCCCAGAAATCCTAGGCCCACTTAAATTTGCATACCGCCCCAACAGATCCATAGATTATGCAATCTCTATTGCACTCCACACTGCCCTTTCCCACCTGGACAAGAGGAACACCTATGTGAGAATGCTATTCATTGACTACAGCTCAGCGTTAACGCCATAGTGCCCTCAAAGCTCATCACTAAGCTAAGGACCCTGGGACTAAACACCTCCCTCTGCAACTGGATCCTGGACTTCCTGACGGGCCCCTCCCCAGGTGGTAAGGGTAGGTAACAACACATCTGCCACGCTGATCCTCAACACGGGGGCCCCTCAGGGGTGTGTGCTCAGTCCCCTCCTGTACTCCCTGTTCACCCATGACTGCATGGCCAGGCACGACTCCAACACCATCATTAAGTTTGCCGACGACACAACAGTGGTAGGCCTGATCACCGACAACGATGAGACGGCCTATAGGGAGGAGGTCAGAGACCTGGCCGTGTGGTGCCAGGATAACAACCTCTCCCTCAACGTGATCAAGACAAAGGAGATGATTGTGGACTACAGAGAAAAAAAGAGGACTGAGTACGCCCCCATTCTCATCGATGGGGCTGTAGTGGAACAGGTTGAGAGCTTCAAGTTCCTTGGTGTCCACATCACCAACAAACTATCATGGTCCAAACACACCAAGACAGTCGTGAAGAGGGCACGATAAAGCCTATTCCCCCTCAGGAGACTGAAAATATTTGGCATGGGTCCACAGATCCTCAAAAAGTTATACAGCTGCACCATCGAGAGCATCCTGACTGGTTGCATCACCGCCTGGTATGGCAACTGCTCGGCCTCCGACCGCAAGGCACTACAGAGGGTAGTGCGTACGGCCCAGTACATCACTGGGGCCAAGCTTCCTGCCATCCAGGCGGTGTCAGAGGAAGGCCCTAAAAATTGTCAAAGACTCCAGCCACCCTAGTCATAGACTGTTCTCTCTGATAGTGCACGGCAAGCGGTACCGGAGCGCCAAGTCTAGGTCCAAAAGGCTCCTTAACAGCTTCTACCCCCAAGCCATAAGACTCCTGAACAGCTAATCATGGCTACCCAGACTATTTGCATTGTCCCCACCCCCTCTTTTACGCTGCTGCTACTCTCTGTTTATTATCTATGCATAGTCACTTTACCTCTACCCACATGTACATATTACCTCAATTACCTCGACTAACCTGTGCCCCCGCACATTGACTCTGTACCGGTACCCCTGTATATAGCCTCCCTACTGTTATTTTATTTTACTGCTGCTCTTTAATTATTTTTTATTTGTATTTTTTACTTATCTATTTTTTACTTAACCTCTTAAGGATCGGACCCTTTTTTATTTATTTTTTTGCCTAAAATGACATACCCAAATCTAACTGCCTGTAGCTCAGGACCTGAAGCAAGGATATGCATATTCTTGACACCATTTGAAAGGAAACACTTTGAAGTTTATGGAAATGTGAAATTAATGTAGGAGAATATAACACATTAGATCTGGTAAAAGATCATACAAAACAAAAAACATGCGTTTTCTTATTTATTAATTTTTGCAGTTTAGGCGCAATTTAGATTTTGGCCACTAGATGGAAGCAGTGTGTGTGCAAAGTTTCAGATTGATCCAGTGAAGCATTGCAATACTGGACTATTTTGTATCAAGTCTGCCCAAATGTGTCAAATTGGTCAATTGATACATTTTCAAGTACATACCTATAGAGAACATACAAAAATGATATGATAATACAAAATGTACGTTTATACACTCCCAGGAATGTCATACATGATGGATCATTAGCTTATACACTATACACTTTCACACATCTAGATGGCCGGACAGGGTGGGTGTGGAGCCAAAGACAGCAGGGGTTCAAACTGTGGAACCCAGTTCCTACATTTGAATATAACAATTTATTTTATCAAACAAAACTATGCAACATTTTATCTCTGGGACCCTTAGGATGACAAATCAGAGCAAGATTACTGAATATAAATGCATTATTTACCTTCAGAGGTGAATGTATCAAACTGGTTGCCGTGATACGTTTGTTGTTGTTGTGCACTCTCCTCAAACAATAGCATGGTATTTTTTCACTGTAATAGCTACTGTAAATTGGACAGTGCAGTTAGATTAACAAGAATTTAAGCTTTCTGCCCATATAAGAGATGTCTATGTCCTGGAAAGTGTGCTGTTATTTACAACAGTCATGCTAATCACATTAGCGCACGTTAGCTCAACCGTCCCGTATACGGGACACCGATCCCGTGGAGGTTAACACTTATTTTTCTTAAACCTGCATTGTTGGTTAAGGGCTTGTAAGTAAGCATTTCACTGTAAGGTGTAGGGCGCATGTGGCAAATAACATTTGATTTGATTTGAAATCAACTGTGAAAAGGTTACACTTCACAACCGATATACTTCCTGGAAACCCTCCCTTCTCCATGGTTACTGTGGTAGAGGGACTACACAGGAGGAGGAGTGTGCTGGTCATGCAATAGTCTGGTGCATGAGTGTGGGTGGTTGAGAATGGTGTGTGTGTGACTCAGAGGCCATCACATGACCTTTCTCTTCTGCTCAGTGCAGCAGACCACACACTTGCAACACACATGCCACCAACAGCTGTGTGTGTGTGTGTGTGTGTGTGTGTGTGTGTGTGTGTGTGTGTGTGTGTGTGTGTTTGGCAGCAGTATGGGGCAACATTCATCAGTTAGCTGACAAAGGTCCTTCTTGGTTCTCTCTCCCCTTTCACAGACTTCCTGAACTGACTGAACAAGTAGAAGGTGCCTCCTAGTTGCCTTTAAGCACTGGTTTCAGATCAGGGAGTTCATAAAGATTCTCAGAGTAGGACTGCTGATCTAGGATCAGGTCCATGTGAACTTATTCCTTACCATCGACTTGACTCATAATGGTTCATTGGGTTAGTAAAAGCTGGTCCTAGACCTGCACTATATCTGTGTTTTATGAACCTATCTCTATTGTTATATGGCATTTTACAACAGCAACATAATGACCTATATCGCAAATCAGTTGGAGTCCAGGAGTTCATTTCATTGATAACATGCCTAGGAACTCAGGAAGGGAGGAACCCAATTCTAGATGAAGATCCTATATTGACTACTGTTTGGTAACACTCAGTTATATAACCTACAGATGGTAACAATCAGTTATATAACCTATAGATGGTAACACTCAGTCATATAGTCATATAGATGGTAACACTCAGTCAATATAGATGAACCTGTACCTTCAATACCACCTAATCCCTGTTATCAGTCAATATAGATGAACCTGTACCTTCATTACCACCTAATCCCTGTTATCAGTCAATATAGATGAACCTGTACCTTCAATATTTACATTTACATTTAAGTCATTTAGCAGACGCTCTTATCCAGATATCTGTGGCAAGAGTAAGGATATTGCATTCATCTACCTCAGTATATTTTTTTAATGTCACATAACATTTATAATGCCTCACTACGATCAATACAATCACACCTCTTTGTGTGGCTCAGTTATTGTTTTTAAAAGCACAACCACAGCAGGTGTTGTGGAACATGAGTTTCCAGTAAGCGTACAGACACGTACACAGTAAGCATATCATTTGATGATCGACACACAGACACAGTCCTGGATGTTATTCGCTGACTCTAGAAAAATGTTAATTTCCAAGAATTCGTTTTTTCCTGTTTGTCATGCTCTGTTGAGAAGGAGATGACATTCCTGTCTAAATGTCTGCTGTCGGAGGTGGTGTTCTACTGTATTCTGAGCCTCAGGGTTGGGAAGAGGAGGGACCAGCAGCTCAGGGCCCTGTTCTAATCCTTTATGCATCCTTCCTCCTTTCCTTCCTGTCTCCTTGGCGATAGGGACATGGAGCCTCAGGGTTGGGAAGAGGAGGGATTGGTAGAAGCTCAGGGCCCTGTTTTAATCATTTATGCATCCTTCCTCCTTTCCTTCCTGTCTCCTTGGCGATAGGGACATGGAGCCTCAGGGTTGGGAAGAGGAGGGACCAGCAGCTCAGGGCCCTGTTCTAATACTTTATGCATCCTTCCTTCTTTCCTTCCTATATCCTTGGCGATAGGGACATGGAGCCTCAGGGTTGGGAAGAGGAGGGACCAGCAGCTCAGGGCCCTGTTCTAATACTTAATGCATCCTTCCTCCTTTCCTTCCTGTCTCCTTGGCGAAAGGGACATGGAGCCTCAGGGTTGGGAAGAGGAGGGATTGGTAGAAGCTCAGGGCCCTGTTCTAATACTTTATGCATCCTTCCTCCTTTCCTTCCTGTCTCCTTGGCGATAGGGACATGGAGCCTCAGGGTTGGGAGGAGGAGGGATTGGTAGCAGCAGAAGTAGCAGCAGCTCAGTAGCCTGGTCCCAGATCTGTTGGTGTGCTGTCTTGCCAACTCCTATGGTCATTGTCATGTAAGATTTGACAAGACAGTAAAGCAGATCTGGGACCAGCGGGTAATCATGGCCTGCTCTGTTCTAATATATCCATCGTTTCTCCCTCCCTGGTGATAATCACTGACCTGTGACTGGATAAGTGGAAGATATGTTAGGATTGCTTTGACTCTCACCAATCCATCCTTGTGAGATCAATGGGGACTGGGGAGAAGGGAGGAGAGGAGAGGAGAGGGGGATGAGGAGGAGAGGAGGGGAAGGGAGGAGAAGAAGGGAGGGGGGGGGGGAGGAGGAGGAGGAGGAGGGAGGAGGGAGGGAGGAGAAGGGAGGAGGGGGGGGGAGGAGGAGGAGGAGGAGGAGGAGGGGAAGGGAGGAGAAGAAGGGAGGAGAGGGGAGAGGAGGAGGAGGGGAAGGGAGGAGAAGAAGGGAGGAGAGGGGGGGAGGAGGAGGAGGAGGAGGAGGAGGGGAAGGGAGGAGAGGGGGGGAGGGAGGAGAGGGGAGGAGGGGGAGGAGGAGGAGGAGGGGAGGAGGAGGAGAGGAGGAGAGGAGGAGAAGGGGAGGAGGAGGAGGAGGAGGAGGAGGAGGAGGAGGAGGGAGGAGAAGGGGGAGGAGGGGGGAGGAGGAGGAGGAGGGGAGGAGGAGGGAGGAGGAGGGGGGAGGGAGGAGGAGGAGGAGGAGGAGGGGAAGGAGGAGAAGAAGGGGGGAGGAGGAGGGAGGAGGAGGAGGAGGAGGAGGAGGAGGAGGAGGAGGGGAAGGGAGGAGAAGAGAGGAGGAAGGGTAGGAGGGGGAGGAGGAGGAGGAGGGGAAGGGGGGGGGGGGGGTAAAGGATGAATGTTTTGAAGGAATTGAAAGAGGGCTGGTCATTGTAATATCCCTGGGAAGAATAGAATAGTTTAGAATATAATGATTTATATAATATGCCTGATAAGTGGCAGCAACCAAAACAGACAATAATCACCCTGGGATTATTGAAATACCGTAGCATGACGGTAGCATGACAACGGTGGCATATAAAAACTACAAATTCCACAAATCTATAGGCTACAGAAAGGGATGTTTGATGTCATGGGTTCATATGTCGAGCCTTGCGTGCACTGATCCTAGGGCCCACAGATGCGTAAGACACAAAAAAAAAGCGCTCCATTTCTTTAAAAAAATTTTTTGGCTTGTATATGACTGTGACAGTCCCATTACGTCTGAAAAGTCACAGCCTGTGACGAACTTAGGGTGAATTCGGAAGGAGTGGGACATCATATAAACTGGGACAGCTTAATCCTGACCCGTTTACTTCTTGGTATGACGAGAGAAAATCTAAAATATTGTTACTAACCCCTTGCAGAGAAACCACATGATCAAAATCACTTCATTGGTGTGACATCATAGAGGGGGGAAGCTCACCGCACTAAGCATATGGTAAGATCAGTGACATAAGATCAACTTTTTTGTTGTGTTTTGATGTTAAGGTTATACAACTGTCATAAATAATGCACAGTGCCAAATTATGATGTAAATGGGCATACTATGTACTGGTGCATCAAAATACATACAAATGTTGCCAATGTTTAAGTTTGGTAATTCAGTCATTTTTTGTTGTCCCGTTTTACCAACCATAGCTAGCTAAAGTAGGACAACATGGTTAGCTAACCCAACATTAGCTAAAGTAGGACAACATTAGTCTAAATTAGGACACATGGAGTAGCTAAAGTAGGACAACATGGAGTAGCTAAAGAAGCTCAACATGGAGTAGCTAAAGTGGGACAACATGGAGTAGCTAAAGTAGGACAACATGGAGTAGCTAAAGTAGGACAACATGGAGTAGCTAAAGACACAACTGGAGTAGCTAAAGAGGGACAACATGGAGTAGCTAAAGTGGGACAACATGGAGTAGCTAAAGTGGGACGGCATGGAGTAGCTAAAGTGGGACATTATGGAGTAGTAAAGTGGACATACTGGAGTAGCTAAAGTGGGACAACATGGATAGCTAAAGTACAAATGTTGCCAAAGTGGGACAACATGGAGTAGCTAAAGTGGGACAACATTTGTAGCTCCCGTGGGACAACATGGAGTAGCTAAAGTGGGACAGCATGGAGTAGCTAAAGTGGGACAACATGGAGTAGCTAAAGTGGGACAACATGGAGTAGCTAAAGTGGGACAACATGGAGTAGCTAAAGTAGGACGGCATGGAGTAGCTAAAGTGGGACGGCATGGAGTAGCTAAAGTGGGACAACATGGAGTAGCTAAAGTAGGACAACATGGAGTAGCTAAAGTAGGACAACATGGAGTAGCTAAAGTGGGACAACATGGAGTAGCTAAAGTAGGACAACATGGAGTAGCTAAAGTAGGACAACATGGAGTAGCTAAAGTGGGACAACATGGAGTAGCTAAAGTGGGACAATCTTGGAGTAGCTTTTGGGACAACATGGAGGAAAGAGATCCAGTTTACATTAAGGACCCCCTGCTCTGGTTCTTGTAGTACTATATCCTGTTCATTTTTTCTTGTAGTACTTTTATTAATACTGTTATTAGTACTGATATTAGTACTGATATTAGTACTGTTATTAGTACTGTTATTAGTACTGATATTAGTACTGATATTAGTACTGTTATTAGTACTGTTATTAGTACTGTTATTAGTACAGATATTAGTACTGTTATTAGTACTGTTATTAGTACCGATATTTGAGTGAATTTGAAAAAGTTGGACACTTTTTCCATTTCCGTCCTCTGTAACCTCATCAGACATCTATTCAACATATTAGCTCAACGCATGATACATTTCTGAAATCCTCAGATGTTTCTTAATCACACAAAATGGAATTGTCATTGGGGTACAATTAGGACTAGAATAATGGTGTCCCAGTTTATCTAACCTACTGTCCCAGTCTACCAAATGCAAACTAAAAATATGGTTTTGACTCAGTGTACATTTATTTATGTATTTATTAGGGGCACAGTGCACATTAATCAACATCAATATTACAGTAATGCAACATCCATGTAAATGTGCCGGGGTTAGCCAAAAGCCAATTTGCACCCATAGTCCCTGGGCAGGTAAGGGCAATTACACAGCCACTATACAAATCCTCCCCAATTAAGGTGCCACCAACCTCCTGTGATGTAGGCCCACAATGGCGCCCTGCCTGGTGTGGTGTTATTTGTTCTGTATTTATTCTGTATTATGACCCAAAATGGCAGCCCTATGGGCCCTGGTCAAAAGTAGTGCACTATATAGGGAAAAGGCTGCCATTTGGGATCCAGCCTAGTCTCTGATGTATACTAAACAAAAATATAAATGCAACATGCAACAATTTCAAAGATTTTACTGAATTGCAGTTCATATAAGGAAATTAGTAAATTGAAATAAATGATTTAGGCCCTAATCTATGGATTTCACATGACTGGGCAGGGGCGCAGCCATGGATGGGCCTGGGAGGGCATAGGCCCACCCACTTGGCAGCCAGGCCCCCCCCACTGGGGAGCCAGGCCCAGCCAATCAGAATACGTTTTTCCACACAAAAGGGCTGTATTACAGACAGAAATGCTCCTCAAAATGTCAGGGATTTTTTATTTCAGTTCATGAAACATGGGACCAACACTTTACATTTTGCGTTTATATTTTTGATCAGTGTACATGTCCTTCCAAGCTGCAGGAGAGAGAGGCCCGCCTAATCCATTTATACACAGTAAGGGGAAATTAGATGTTCTGGGAATCCGACGGGCACTTTGACAGTGACAATGGCCACTTGACTGCGCTGTTTGGGCATCTGTTAATATGGGCACTTTGTTTTTGTTTGGACTTAAATCTTTTTCAGATAATATGGTTTTATTTGAGCACTATGGTAGTTAGACTTATGCAGAGGTTATTATATGAAATAAAACCAATATATGCATTCTGTGTTTTGATAAAGATCCGTCTGTATTTTGCCCATCTCCACAGTACCGTACCAGTTGAGCAAGCTATCATTTATGCATGAACGAAACCTGGTCTGCCATTCTCATTTAGGCATAACAAAATCCACCACAAACCCTCCAAAATATTTCAGATAAATCCATATAGAATCCCTGGAACATGATGTTCAAAATCTTTTATTTTGATTAGTCACCAAAAACCAAGTGTTTTGTCAAGTCAACCTTTGACTTGTACGGGGATGACGTTTATAAAGAGGGGGGGGGGTTGGCGTGCCCTCTTTGGAGAATTCTCTGCCTCCTCTCTAACGAGGCCAGTCTGTAGTTGCGTCTCTCTTCAGTTGTCCTGCAAGCCTCCTGTACAACCAGACGCACTGCGCACTAGCTCCTGGTTTTGAGCAGAAATGTTTTTCTGTAGATCGGCTTGGCAGAAACTGGGGCTCCTGGCACGAATGACAGTCGCCCTACCCTTATCCAGAAATGGTGAGTGGATAAGAAGTGGTCCGAGTTGATGGGGTGTATATTGTATTTGTTTGGGGCATTTTTATATGAATCGTTTGTTGCATCCTAGCTGACGCGTCACGGTGTGCGTTGATGTATGGATTTACGCCAAGGTCAATGCAATTAGTTGGTTTTAACGACAGTCTATGTAAACAGTTGAGCTTGATAAAATGTATACGTTTGGATTGTTTGTCCAACATTCTTGTGTGATTTTTGTATTCAATATATATTTTAAATTAATGCAGTTTCCTTCAAATTGCGCGACGTTGTTGTACTTTATTCATTCCAGGATGATACAATGCATCATTCTTTACTAGTTTATTGAAAAACATTGCAAGAAAAGTTACATTTTAATAATTTTAAATCTTACATTATTGCTGAGCGCTAGTTGAGGCAGTACGCCCCTTTTCCATGGGGAGGTGTGTCCATGTCCACAAAGATTAGAACATGCAGTTCTGCACAATTTAGTTACGAAACAGCGCATCCCGGTCCAAAAAAACGACCCGATCGGTATTATGTAACATCCAAGCATCAAGTGCATGTATTTGATAGCAGATATATCCCCGAAATCGTTGTTTTTTGTGGAGATGTCGTCGCCTATATGATGTCACATGGAGATTCTTCACGTGTCGTGGTAGCGGCTGTATAGGATAATGGTTGTGTATATAGATCATTGGATTAGCCTATAGCAGCCCATATAGAAAAAAGACGAAGCACGTTCTACTTGACTTTGACCTGTCGAGTTCTGTAGCAAGAGGCGTCAAAACTATAATCCAAATTGATCGTGATGTATTAATTTCCCCCAGACTCATCAAAGCGTTTTGTCAGGGAGAGAAAAAATGTGATTGTTTTGTTAATAGCTTTGTGTGGGTTTGAGTGACAGCAAAGGGTAGAAGGGATTAGGGTTGTGTTTTTACTGTAGCTACTTTCCCATGCACGCGCTTCATGGATAGACTAGTTCTAGTCTGGCTTCATTCTAGAACTACAGCTCCTATTTGCTTTGTTGCATAAGGAATTTGCCCCGAGGGAGATCTGAACAGTGCTGGTTTAATTTCCTGTTTTAGAGATGTTAGAAACTCAAAATACAGCCAGAAACCTCTATCCTCTCCATGTTTTGACACTAGGATGTATAGATATTCCCCTGACCTATAGCTACAAGCACAGACATGCATTGTGACAATAGCCCTATCCTCTATGTGCATTTCTGCACACCCTGCTCTGGATTATATTTGGCTGACTAATGACGTATTGATCACTAGTCAGTCATGACTAGGGCAGACAGGCTTCATGGTTAGGCTTTGGGCCTACATAAGGGGGCGTGTGGTTCTTCATGTATGTGTAGGCCTGTGTGTGTGTGTGTGCCACTGGTGTGAATGGCCTCTATTTTCAGTTGGAAGGAACCGGTCCAATGTCCTTGGCTTGTTGCAGACCTACGTAACTAACAGAGCCTATAGGAGACCTAGAGACAGACATGTTTTCTCTGGACGTTGTGTGTTCTTATTTGGGCAAAGCTTATACATTAAATGTAAATAGTTGTATTTTTTTCCCCCCCAGCACTACGCAGCTGATTTAAATATCCAACTCCTCGTCAAGGTTTGATTATTTGAATCCACTGTTTAGTGCTAGGGCGAAAACCAAAACGTGCACCCAGAGGGGGCACAAGGACCTAGTTGGGGGAAACCCGCTATAGGGGACGGACAGACGAGCCATGTTCTCCAATGTGGACATTTTTTGTTTTTGTGTTCTTGTTTGGTCAAAGTTTAGGGATAAAATGTAGCCTACGTGGTTGTCATGGTTCCTTTTCTCTAGCAAAATGAAAAACAATTGATCACAAAGACAGCCAGGCCTAGCTAGCAGAGACAGCCAGGCCTAGCTAGCTAGCAGAGACAGCCAGGCCTAGCTAGCAGAGAGACAGCCAGGCCTAGCTAGCAGAGAGACAGCCAGGCCTAGCTAGCAGAGAGACAGCCAGGCCTAGCTAGCAGAGAGACAGCCAGGCCTAGCTAGCAGAGAGACAGCCAGGCCTAGCTAGCAGAGAGACAGCCAGGCCTAGCTAGCAGCAGCCTCTAGCCAGGCCTAGCTAGCTTCTGTCCAGCCATGATTAGTATAGCAGAGACAGCCATGTTAGCTAGCAGCAGACGGGGCCAGGCCTAGCTAGCAGAGAGCGCCAGGCCTAGCTAGCTAGAAGAGACAGTTCGAATCCCTAGCTAGAGCAAGAGGAAAAATCTGTGCAGCTTAACCCTAAGGCCTAGCTAGCCAGGGTCACCAGTAGATGATGGCAGGGAGAGTTGGTATATGCAAAAAAAACACATTTCCAGTTAGCAGCTAGCAGAGACATTAATACACACTTGTACATGTGCAGAAATATGACAAAGCTAAGAGACAGCACACATTTTTAGTTAGCAGTGAGATGGGCTGGGGGTTCAATGGCTAGCTAGCTAGCTATGAGCCAGGCCTAGTCGCTAGAGGACACTGGGCCATTTACATTTTAGTCATTTAGCAGACGCTCTTATCCCCGAGCGAGTTACAGTTAGTGAATACATTTTTTTTTTAGCTAACAGCCCCCCGTGGGCCATTAAACCCACAACCCGGGCGTTGCAAACGCCATGCTCTAAAACTGAGCACATCCCTGCCCAGGCCATTCCCTCCCCTACCCTGGACGACGGAGAGGGCCAATTGTGCGCCGCCCATGAGTCTCCAGGTCACGGCCGGCACTGACAGAGCCTGGATTCGAACCAGGATCTCTAGTGGCACAGTTAGCACTGCTATGCACTGCCTGACGGAGAGGAAACTGGGATCACCTGCGTGTCTGTGACACTTCTGACCTCTAGTTCAGCTTAACTGATTAGTACCTAGCTACCTGTATAAATAACTGGACCTGGCCTTCACAGGAACAAACAGGAGGCCACTTGCTGTGTCATGGTATTAGAGAGAGCAGCAGGGTAGCTCTGGGTCAACCAGGATCAACGTCTGGTCCCAACTGATGACTGTGTTTTTGAGGAACGTTTTACTGCCAATGACTGTTGTGGTTTGTCTTATCTTACCTTAGTTGAATGTATTGAGGGGGGGGGGTGAGGAGCTAGCATGGTAGACTGCATGTGTGTTCTCCTGCAGAGCTGCAGGATGAAATGTGATACTCTTTACATGGAGGGAACGGGGGAGGGAGGTGAGAGGGAGGTGAGATGTGGAAGGAGGAGCGCTCTCTGCTGTACATAGTGTTCCCTTACTGCAGCCTGGGCTGCTCTGGTGTGCATGTTGGAGACATGCATGCATACATACATACATACATACATACATACATACATACATACATACATACATACATACACACACACACACACACACACACACACACACACACACACAACCGGAGACTGAGGTGCGGAAACACACACACTTCACACACCACAGAGGCACCACTTGTAGAAAGTGTCTCTCTTGTTTTGCCCTGTAGGCGCCCCTCTGCCAGACCTTTGCATTCTGGGTAACATGTGAACTTGAAGCTTACACATGATCTTGAACTTTGAAACTAGTCCCCTATGCACAACCACTACAGTTGTATTCCTGGTGTTTTCTACTCAGGGCTGAATGTATGCAGTAGTCTATAGCGGTCCTTCACTAGTCTCTAATGGACAAACATAGGCAGAACTAGACAGCAAAACACGACCATGTTTTCCTGTGTGGTTGACTGGTTTTATGTTGTGTGATTGACTGGTTGTGTGTGTGTGTGTGTGTGTGTGTGATTTAGGGAGTGTTTGGGGCGACGGCGTAGCAGAGGAGAGGATCTTTGGTCCAGGAAGGAGGACGATTTATTTATGTCCCGTGTTCTAAATGCACCACCATAGCCTGAGAGCCAATCCGATCAACACGGCAATCTATTTACTGAAGACTAGGCTACTCTAGTCTGCCCAGCCCTATTGGCCACATGGACCATGCTACCAACAACAACAACAACAACTTGTTTATGGTTTCATCTCAAATCTCTATTGCTGCGTTTGGTTCTTTCTTTAGGGTAGTTAAAATGATGGCTGTGTGAAGATGATTCAGTGTCCTACAGTCTGATAGTGATTTTACATCAGCACTATGCAATTGGCAAAGATTCAAGTGATGTTAACCCAAATGAAATGTGTTTAGATGGGAGGGGTTTAGAAAGCAGGGAGTGGTTATTAGGAGGGGGTTGTCCAAGCAAACACAACATCAGACCTAAAACAAGGACCAGAATAGACCTGGGTTCAAACACTATTAGAAATCTTTCAAATACCTTTTTGAGCTTTTGCTCTAGGCTGTTAGGAGTGCCAGATGGGTAGAGTTTGGTCCATCGGTTGGCCCATTAAGCCAGGCAAGCTCAATCAACAACATAAACCACTTGGAATTATTTGAACCAAGGTCTGGACTGGGATAGGTTGGCTAGGCGTGTTTAGCTTGGTAAGTCTCCCGAGTGGCGCAGTGGTCTAGCCACTAGAGATCCTGGTTCGAATCCAGGCTCTGTCGTAGCCGGCCGCGACCGGGAGACCCATGGGGCGGCGCACAATTGGCCCAGCGTCGTCCAGGGTAGGGGAGTGAATGGCCGGCAGGGATGTAGCTCATTTGGTAGAGCATGGCGTTTGCAACGCCAGGGTTGTGGGTTCGATTCCCAAGGGGGGCAAGTATGAAAAATAAACTAACTGTAAGTCGCTCTGGATAAGAGCGTCGGCTAAATGACTAAAATGTAAATGTAGGATGGACTGGGATAGGTTGGCTAGGCGTGTTTAGCTTGGTAGGGCGGACTGGGATAGGTTGGCTAGGCGTGTTTAGCTTGGTAGGACGGACTGGGATAGGTTGGCTAGGCGTGTTTAGCTTGGTAGGACGGACTGGGATAGGTTGGCTAGTCGTGTTTTAGCTTGGTAGGACGGACTGGGATAGGTTGGCTAGGCGTGTTTAGCTTGGTAGGATGGACTGGGATAGGTTGGCTAGGCGTGTTTAGCTTGGTGGACGGACTAGGTTGGCTAGGCGTGTTTTAGCTGGGATAGGTTGGCTAGGTTGGCGTGTTTAGCTTGGTAGGACGGACTGGGATAGGTTGGCTAGGCGTGTTTAGCTTGGTAGGACGGACTGGGATAGGTTGGCTAGGCGTGTTTTTGCTTGGTAGGACGGACTGGGATAGGTTGGCTAGGCGTGTTTAGCTTGGTAGGACGGACTGGGATAGGTTGGCTAGGCGTGTTTAGCTTGGTAGGGCGGACTGGGATAGGTTGGCTAGGCGTGTTTAGCTAGGCGGACTGGGATAGGTTGGCTAGCTTGTTTAGCTTGGTAGGACGGACTGGGATAGGTTGGCTAGGCGTGTTTAGCTTGGTAGGGCGGACTGGGATAGGTTGGCTAGGCGTGTTTAGCTTGGTAGGGCGGACTGGGATAGGTTGGCTAGGCGTGTTTAGCTTGGCTTACGCAAACACTTTCCACTGCCTCTGCTCTGCTGTGTCAAATGAATGGCGCCGCCTTATCTGTGTTGTGTAATGGGATTAAGAGGGATAGAGGCTTGTTGCCGTGGTACCAGAACACCGCTGATGACCTGAGTGGTAAGAAGATGCCTGGACAGGACCGGATGAAGGCCTTTATTACAGGCCCTGTAGGACCATGTTGGAGGATAACATTAGATATGCATAGATTGACAATGCAAGGAATTTGTCAATGGGGCCTATACAGAAATCATAGAGGGTCCGTTGACCTGGCATGGTCATCTGTCCAATGCAAAGCTGGCATCTTTCTTACTGCCTGAGTATATGAACAAAAAGTGTAGAACTTGCTTTCTATTCATATATTTACATGCTTTATATTTTATCTCTCTTGATGTAGCTTTATGTATTGGGGTGCCTTCCCAGGGCTACTAGCTAACTATTTAGGATAGGCTACATGCCCATTTTTATTGACACCTGATTGGTCACAGACACAGGAACAGTTTTCCATAAAAATAAATGGTCAAGGTTCCTTACACAGACAGGAACCGTGACCATTTTTTTCAAACGGTAAACAGCCTTTATGAGATCTTCATTATCCACCGTCTTTGGTAGCTCTCTCTTCTGGTCCATCCCCTAACCATGTCCCCCTCTCCACCGTGTCTCCTTACAGTGGTTCCAGTGCGGCAGATGTCCTTCGGGATCCCCGGTGGCTCTTCCACCAACATGGCGTACTTTGTTCTGTGTGGAGGAGGCCTCACTGCCGCTGTAGTCTACGTAAGTACTGATCCGAGATCAGTTGTGTGTGTGTATACCTAATGTTAACGGAGAAGGTCTGGGCAGTATATGATGATCCTAGACCAGATTTGTGCCTGAAGGGCACTTTCTACTCAAAACTATATTCTACTATGCGAGTATCACCCTAGACACTGATTTGAAATCAGTTTTTGTATATCCACCCATAATGGTAAAGGTGACTTTCTGGAGAGCTCACACTGATCTGAAGTCTGTGCCTAAAGGTTAACTTGAACTAGGCATGCTATAGTTTACTTTAATTTCAAACATATTGAAATTAAGTATAGATTTTTCCTGACTCCTCCCACATCAGTTTTCCACACTTTAATCCAATGCATAAACATTAGGACACATGGCCCCAGGCCAGCGTTTTGGTTAGAGAACTTCCACCCATTACAATGTGCGGAGTGGCTGCAGATCCCAACTTTTCTCTGACCGTTTTTCCTCCGGACTAAAGATGGATGACGTTCTGCTCATGTGTTTATTCTGTACTTCTCTACCCGTAGAGAACCGGCTACTCTGGTGAATGGTGGTCATTTAATAAAGTTAGATCAAAGCCGAATCAATGTCTGCAAGATCACATAATGATAGTGTTCTACATAACAGAACCCAATATAATAGCGTAGTATTACGTTACTGTAAGACAAAAACCCCACCGCATTTTTCTCTTCTGTGGCCGAAACGCAGCAGTGTGCGCCACTAGGGAAAATACACAGCTAGGTTATGTTTCAGTTTAACACCATCTGCTCTACAATTCGCTCACTGTACATGAGTGAGAAAGTTAATGCACAAATATCATACCCCCCCCCAAAAAATGCTAACCCCCCTGTAATTGTAATGGTGTGAGGTTAGCATGTCTTGGTATGATATTTGTGTGTCTAACTTTCTCACTCATCATTATTCACGATTCATTCAGGATTATCTGTAATCATGGTAGCATCCACATTACTATAGAAGGGTTCAGAAACATTTTATTGTTATTTACAATAAAAGTGACTCTAAAATGACACTACATTATTTACCATTCATTTCTATTGGGCACAAAATAATCTGAAACACAACCAAAACAAACAGCAAATGCATCCAACAAGTTTTTAGAGTCACAAGCTTGATGTGGTCATTGCGTGCTAAGAATATGGGACCAAATACTAATCTTTTGACTACTTTAATACACATATACAGTGAGGGGAAAAAAGTATTTGATCCCCTGCTGATTTTGTACGTTTGCCCATTGACAAAGAAATGATCAGTCTATAATTTTAATGGTAGGTTTTATTTGAACAGTGAGAGACAGAATAACAACAACAAAAATCCAGAAAAACGCATGTCAAAAATGTTATAAATTGATTTGCATTTTAATGAGGGAAATAAGTATTTGACCCCTCTGCAAAACATTACTTAGTACTTGGTGGCAAAACCCTTGTTGGCAATCACAGAGGTCAGACGTTTCTTGTAGTTGGCCACCAGGTTTGCACACATCTCAGGAGGGATTTTGTCCCACTCCTCTTTGCAGATCTTCTCCAAGTCATTAAGGTTTCGAGGCTGACATTTGGCAACTCGAACCTTCAGCTCCCTACACAGATTTTCTATGGGATTAAGGTCTGGAGACTGGCTAGGCCACTCCAGGACCTTAATGTGCTTCTTCTTGAGCCACTCCTTTGTTGCCTTGGCCGTGTGTTTTGGGTCATTGTCATGCTGGAATACCCATCCACAACCCATTTTCAATGCCCTGGCTGAGGGAAGGAGGTTCTCACCCAAGATTTGACGGTACATGCCCCTGTCCATCGTCCCTTTGATGCGGTGAAGTTGTCCTGTCCCCTAAGCAGAAAAACACCCCCAAAGCATAATGTTTCCACCTCCATGTTTGACGGTGGGGATGGTGTTCTTGGGGTCATAGGCAGCATTCCTCCTCCTCCAAACATGGCGAGTTGAGTTGATGCCAAAGAGCTCGATTTTGGTCTCATCTGACCACAACACTTTCACCCAGTTCTCCTCTGAATCATTCAGATGTTCATTGGCAAACTTCAGACGGGCATGTATATGTGCTTTCTTGAGCAGGGGGACCTTGCGGGCGCTGCAGGATTTCAGTCCTTCACGGCGTAGTGTGTTACCAATTTGTTTTCTTGGTGACTATGGTCCCAGCTGCCTTGAGATCATTGACAAGATCCTCCCGTGTAGTTCTGGGCTGATTCCTCACCGTTCTCATGTTCATTGCAACTCCACGAGGTGAGATCTTGCATGGAGCCCCAGGCCGAGGGAGATTGACAGGTCTTTTGTGTTTCTTCCATTTGCGAATAACTGTTGTCACCTTCTCAACAAGCTGCTTGGCGATGGTCTTGTAGCCCATTCCAGCCTTGTGTAGGTCTACAATCTTGTCCCTGACATCCTTGGAGAGCTCTTTGGTCTTGGCCATGGTGGAGAGTTTGGAATCTGATTGATTGCTTCTGTGGACAGGTGTCTTTTATACAGGTAACAAACTGAGATTAGGAGCACTCCCTTTAAGAGTGTGCTCCTAATCTCAGCTCGTTACCTGTATAAAAGACACCTGGGAGCCAGAAATCTTTCTGATTGAGAGGGGGTCAAATACTTATTTCCCTCATTTTAAAATGCAAAATCAATTTATAACATTTTTTAAATGCATTTTTCTGGATTTCTTTGTTGTTATATATTCTCTCTCACTGTTCAAATAAACCTACCATTAAAATTATAGACTGATCATTTCTTTGTCAGTGGGCAAACGTACAAAATCAGCAGGGGATCAAATACTTTTTTCCCTCACTGTAAGTGAATTTCTCCCAATACTTTTGATCCACTAAAATGGGGGGGGGGGGGGAACTATGTACAAAAAGTGTTTTAATTTCTAAACGGTTCATCCGGTATGGATGAAAATACCCTCAACTTTAAGCTTAGTCTGCATTTTAACCGCCTAGTCATTGTGTCATTACAAAGTGCTGGAGTACAGAGCCAAAATAACATTTGTCACTGTCCCTTTTTTGTCCCAATACTTTTGGAGCTCACTGGAGAGCCCTTACCACAGCAGTGGTGCATTGTGCTTTTTAAAGACCGTTATAACAGTTCTACAGACAACCGTTGGCATGGACGTTTATAGCTTTAGCTTAGTCTACGCCTTTATTTAACACGACACTGTTACTTGCTAGTGCTGAGGGAAGAGAGGATTCAGGTTCTCATCTTGCACCAAAACAAAATGGAGTCAGAGTTCACGGCAGCCATTTTGAAATGCAGCTAGATTCCCTTTCTGTGTTCTTTTTAATTTGGCGTGTCCCTCCAACCTCCGTCTGTCTGTTCCATTCAGGCTTACAAGACAGTGAATGGTGACAGTGAGCGGTACAATGACCGACTCGCTGAGATGAACTTGAGGCCAAAGGGTGAGTACTGAGTAGCCGACAGTCTGCACTGCCACACACACTTCATTGTCCCACCACACTCTTGATATTCTACCAATAGACATGAACCATAGAATCTAGAATCCTAGTGGAGTTCTAGAATTTGTACTTTCAGTATTCCGGAATTCCTCATCATAACGGACAAGAATGGCCAGAGTTCTAGTGTCAGTTGGAGAAAGAATGTCTCATCAGAGCGTTGAAACCACAACAAAACAATTTTTGTCCACACTAAGCCTAGCCAAATGTTTTCATTTGGCATGGACCCTGTTTTGGCGCTGCCACCGACACGCCAGCATGGTGGAATGATCACTCTGAATGAGATTAATCTAGACTGTCAGGGCTGATTTCTGTCAGCTATTAATTGACCTGTCGGGGTTCCCGGGCCCAGTGCCCAGATCGCCTGATTGGTCTGTTGGGCTAAGCTCCTTTTCATTGGTTCACTTGGTATCGATGGGAGCTCTGATTGGTTCATGCAGGGTCTAGTTTGCTGTTCCTACCTACATTCACCCATCCTCAGTAAACTAATGGCTATACAGTGTATAGACAAACCCTAAACCTATATATAGACAACGGATGTCATTTTAAAGACTTGATTTTCTCTTTGTGTTACAGGCGAGGCAGAGGGTGAGTGCTTTTTGGAAACCTTTTGGCGTGCCTGTGAAAAATGTAGCTTGCATGCGTTTGCAGATCCTGTCTCTCGGGCACTGTGGTGATGGGGAAAGGGCTGGTGTGCGTCTCAAATGGCACCCTATTCCCTATATAGTGCACTGCTTTTGACCAGAGCACTATGGGCCCGGGTCAAAATGGGTGCACTATATAGGGAATAGGGTGCCATTTGAGACGCAGCCCTAGTCATACCTGGCATGAAACATTTTCCAACTTCCTGTCAGAACAAAGTGTAACCAACTGCCAATTCATGTGTTTGTGGGAGCCGCCATTTTGTAGGCTTCGCTATTCGATCACACTAACTTGAAGTGAAATTCTACACCTGGCACTGGTAGCCATTTTGTCATTGCTAGCCAACGAACTTTCAATCACTAACTTCGAATTCTACACCTGGCCTACACGTATTCTACAAACTGTACCCCTGCACCTTTAAACATTTTTAAACCCTCCTTTACCTGTGCTACATAACCAGGGCACACTTTATAAGAAAATGGTCATGTTTACCGTTGAGCTTTGGCTCCTGAACAATTCAGACTAAGCCTTGGGTTCCTATCTACCTGTTGGTCTTTTCTTCGTCACGTTTGCATATCTTTTGGTGTATTCCATAAAGCTTGTCCTTTTTTCTGTCGCGACTGCATGTTATGTTTGGATGTTTGCTCGTTGCTTAGTCTGTCACAGCTACATCACCCAAAGTACCTGACCCCAAGTTCCTAGTCTTAATTATACAAGTTTGAAACAAGTTGAGGCTAGTGCTGGCGTTACTGGCTAATTAGTTGATTATCCTTGTTCATGTAATTCAGTTTACTTATACAACAGAATGTGACTGGACCTTTTTAACCAGTTTTAAATACCAGTATAGGTTACTGGCAAGTCAGTTGAGATTATCCTTATTACCTGCTATAATGGTTAGTTTCTAAAACCAGCTGATTTCAGTTCAGCCTAGTTAACCTTGACCTTACCCCTGCTCCAGCTGATCCCTCTTGCGTCCCAAATGACACCCTATTCCCTATTTAGTGCACTACATTTGACCTGGGCCCATAAGGCTCTGGTCAAAAGTAGCGCACTATGTAGGGAAATGGGGTGCCACTTGGGATGCAGCCGCTGTGTCCGATACGGTTACTAGCCGTCAAACAAATCCTGGCTTCCTCCCTCTCTCCTTGTTTACTCAATTTCTTGCCTCCCCTGTTAACCATTTAACACCCTTTGACCAGAGATCCTGTATATAATGACAAGACGCTCATGTCTCCGCCCTAACGATGGGTGTCGTTGTCCCAAAGGCGGGAACGCAGGCTACAAGCTTAGGTCCAAAATAAGCCATAGAAACTCCATTGGGCTTATTTTGGACAGATTTTGGCGAGAGTGACTCTGACAATCCTTAAGTTTGACACCTGATCAGCTGCAGCTCACCTCTGTGGCATTGACAAGCCGTCAAATCCCATCCTAGATTCCACTATTCCTCGCCGCTCTCTCAAAGCGCATTGGAGGAAAGGATCCAAGGTCCCGCCCCTCTGACCTCCCTTCTCCAATGACCTTTGAGTAATCAAGGAATTGCGGAATAGGGATTTGACGTTTTGTCAAAGCCACAGGGGTCCTCTGCAGGTGTCACGATGGGGTCAGAGCCCTATACGACAACATGTGGTTTGAGTTTGGTCAACTCTGAGTTCAACTCAGGATAACTGGTGACATGAATGTGGCTCACCTTTTTAGCCAGGTACATTTCTATGGCAATGAATCCTGCAGAACTAACCTGCTCTGGGCAGGCTGACTGTACTTATCCTGAATGAAGCGTTTGAGCTGTGAGTTGAGGACCAATTCAATTAGATTCCCTCCCTCTCGCAGAGTGAATCAATCAATCAATTTTATTTATATAGCCCTTCTTACATCAGCTAATATCTCGAAGTGCTGTACAGAAACCCAGCCTAAAACCCCAAACAGCTAGTAATGCAGGTGTAGAAGCACGGTGGCTAGGAAAAACTCCCTAGAAAGGCAAAACCTAGGAAGAAACCTAGAGAGGAACCAGGCTATGAGGGTGTGGCCAGTCCTCTTCTGGCTGTGCCGGGTGGAGATTATAACAGAACCATGCCAAGATGTTCAAAAATGTTCATAAGTGACAAGCATGGTCAAATAATAATCAGGAATAAATCTCAGTTGGCTTTTCATAGCCGATCATTAGAGTTTAAAACAGCAGGTACTGGGACAGGTAGGGGTTCCATAACCGCAGGCAGAACAGTTTAAACTGGAATAGCAGCAAGGCCAGGCGGACTGGGGACAGCAAGGAGTCACCACGGCCGGTAGTCCCGACTATGGTCCTAGGGCTCAGGTCTCATCATCCCTTTATTCTCCGGACCGTATTTGAGGAAGACTGATTTAATATTTTATTAATCAACTGTTCTTGTGTTTAATTGTAATATTCAAATACATATCACAAAAACACATTTGGTAATGACGGGATGTATTTGAAACTTCACGTGCGGTAAACTTTCCTAATGCAATTATTTTATCATAGGACTTGGGGGAAAAGGGACTAAGCACACCGACGAAACGATATGCGTAAGAAAGACTGCACTTCTAATAGCCCATTTCACACTATAGTCTGCTGAAATTGCAGGGTTACTTTTCTTTCAATTTGATTTAGTCAAAAAATGAAAATGTGGCACGGTCTCGCCAATGGATTGATGTTTCCACATTGTGTCAATGACGAGTTTGGTGTTCGAGTAAGTGACGGGTGCACAATCAATATCTACCTTCGTAAACATGGATAAAGCCGGAGCTGGAATGCGAAGCTAACTGAAGCTAGCTAATTTCAGAAAAACCTGAGTACATCTAGCTACTTTCGTAGTATACCCCTCGGGGTTGCCAGAGGGGTCAGCATCACACATTAAAGGGGCTTAGCAGAGGACTAACTGAAAGCAGTTTTAAAAAACTTAATCTAGGATTTATCGCCACCATATTGGATCCACCTATCCTTTACTTTCTGGTCGGGGATATTTTAGACCCAGGGACCAACACCGCGTGGTACAATTCAGAATCTGTCTCTTTAGGGGATTGATGTTGGAATTGGAGGACACTTTCATCTCATCCCTCCCTTTCTCTCCATCTATTCCTCTTCTCTCTCTCGCTCCATCTCCCTCCACCAGCAGCACCAGCAGCAGAGGAAGCAGCACCAGCAGCAGAGGAAGCAGCACCAGCAGTAGAATCCCCAGAAGAACCGGCACCAGTAGAAGCAGAGGTGGTAGCCGAGGTGGTCGCTGAGACGGCTGCTGTCGAGGAGGCGCCTGCAGCAGCAGAGGAAGTCGTGGCAGAGGTCTCAGCCGAACCCGACGTCGTAGAGGCGGATGCAGAGGTTGCCGCAGAACCAGCGGTCGCCGCAGTCGAGGAGGCGCCCACAGCGGAAGTCGTTGCAGATGTCGCCGTGGTTACAGAAGAAGCCGCCCCGGAGGCTGCCGCAGAGGCTGTCATCGAGGACGTCGCTGAGGCGGCTCCCGTCGTCGTGGAAGAGGTCGTTGCCTTGGAGGATGTCGCCGAGGCACCCGCAGTGGAGGCTGCCGGTGAGGATGTTGTGGCTGAGACGGCTCCCGCCGCCCCTGAGGCAGAAGCGGCCCCTGCCGCCGAGGTGGCGGCAGCATAAGGGGTCAGAGGTGAAAGGTCATGCTAGAGGGGTGGGGTTAGCTGTGGTGTGTCCCTCTTACTACTACCCCCCCCAAAACCTACACCTGCTCCCCCAACCCCACACAGGCCCCATCTACACCCTATTCCCCATGTAGTGCACTACTTTCCCTGGTCAAAAGTAACGCCCTACATAGGGAATAGGGTGCCATTTTGGATCACAGCCCCCTTTCTACTAGGACATTTTACAATAAGAAGCAGGAGGTGGACTATGTTCTGTTAAAGAACACTTTAGGTATGTAATGATATCCTGGTGATGGGGATGGCTGTCTCTTCTCATTCTGACTCCTTTACACCAGCACTAAAACCACAGCTAAGTACAGAGCTGTTTCAGTTTAAAATGATACCGGTCTATTTGTCAAGCAATATGGTTGTATTTATCAATGGGGACAGGAGTTTTTCCTGGTCGGATCATGGTTGGTTGGGTGGGTGGGTGGGTGGGGGGGATGGGGACTCCTGGCTCTGTTTTTCTGAGGAGTCCTTAGGTGTTTCTAAGGGGTTAAAGGGGCTGGAAAGGGAGATATTGGAGTCATGATTGTACAAGTTGTCCTGACCCACAAACCTATGTGCGTCTGAAATGGCACCCTATTCCCTATATAGGGCCCATAGGCTCTGGTCAAAAGTAGTACACTATCACTATATAGGGACTAGGGTGCCATTTTGGACACACTTCTAATGTAAAGTTCTCCCAAGTGGCCCTTAGAATTCAGGACACAAAATGGCACCTTTTATCCTTCACTTTTGTCCGAATGACTTTGTCCCTTAAGAGTCAAGCTTATTGAGGATTTCTAGATAATGGCACAGTCTGGTATCTTGGCTTTAAATCAAGTTTGCACTCCATTTCGACGATGCGTTGAACGTGCTCCAAATTCAGATTGAAGGTAGTGTTATGAACCTCGAGACGACAAGCACTTCAAGCAGGTTAAATGGTTATTATGCAAATAATAAATGTACCAGTCAGAGAAGCATTTGAATTGCTTTTTGAACAGCATCTTATTGTGAAATGTGACCAAAACCCTGCAAGCTCCTTCCTGCTTTCTCCTCCTCTCTAAGTGCTGCCCTCACACCTCTCCCTAGGATAAGCTCTAGAAGGATTAGTCGGTGATGTCATAAAGCTGTGTTCCACTGCCCAAATGGAACTCCCAGTGATTGGAACTTTGGGGAACAATTGGATCAGTTGGTTGTCTCTGTGTCCTCACTGATCTCTTTATGACATCATCTCTGTCTGATCCTTCTTATCACATCCTAGACACTGTGCCAGGGAGAAGTCTGCCCCCACTAAGCACAGATCAGGGATCAGTTCCCCCTTGCCCCCAATGCTGAGCATATAGGGCTGCAACCAGAGGTTCTGGAAGGGGATTCTCAATCCTCAAAACCCGTAGCAAATATTATCAATATACTGTGCAACGTAGACGTTCTGTTTTCTACCGAGATTGCAAAACAATTCGTATGTTGATGTAGTGCCCATCGGTTATGAATGTTTCAACCTCTGACAAATCCTGTTTGTACCGTCCGTTTGTTTCAAAGAGCACCAAAACTAACCATGGAGCCTCGCGGTCTGTATCGTCCAATCACAGATCAGATACAAGTCACGTGATCTGTCAGGCGACCACATGATGTGCCATCGAACAGATCACGTGACTGGTATCTGCTCTGTGATTGGACGATTCTACAGCTATCGCGTGCCATGTGTTCGCTAACAGACCACGTGACTTGTATGTGCTCTGTGATTGGTTGATACTGACCGCAATGCTGTATGGGATGAGTAGTTTGTTTACCCCCTTAACTCTGGAACACTATATATATTTTTTAAAAGCCATTTCTAATCTTTTCAATGAATGGTTCACCCTGGAGATTTGTGTAGCTATTCAACATTTGAAACCATGACAACCAGCATGTATCTTTTTAAAATTGTGGCCGTGTCAGTTCCTGGAACCATAACTGTGGAAAGAGGGGCGTGGCCCGTTGCAGCCCTAGGAATTGTTCCATTTAAAGCGGGTCTTGGATAAGTGCTTGGTGGGAAGTGACTTCCACCTAAATGCATCTTTTTTTAAATACCTGTTGTTTACAGAGCCTCTGCCTTCAACTTCAAACCTCACGTAAAAACAAATGTCTTCTGTACCTGCCTTACCTCCTAGTGGAGCGCCTAGTGGAGCGTCACAGTGAAACATATTTTATCTAGAAGAGTCCACTACTAGTTTAACCAACCAACACAAGTTTGCCCTGTAACCACGGTGACTAACACACACACACACACACACACACACACACACACACAAAACACCAGTCGGGCCTTACGTGATGTAACGAAGCTGTCCAGGACGATGCACCCAGGCTGCATCCCGAATGGCTCCCTATATATAGTGCACTACATTTCACCAGAGCCCTATGGTGTGGCCTATGGGCCCTGGTTAAAACTAGTGCACTATATAGAGAATAGGTTGCCATTTGGGATGCAGGTACACATTCTACTACTAATACTGTCACACTAAGTGGTTTTCTTTCCTTCATCAACCAACTAATCGTTCACCACCACCATCTCTCAATACAACTTCAAAAAGTCAAAGCCATTTTCTTCATTTTTTGTTTGTTTTTTGTGTGTGCCGATGCTGTTACAAGTCGGTGTCTTTAAATTTTGTTTTCCTAACTGTGAAAGGTAAACGTTAAGGGTACGTTATAACCCAACAAAATCTCACTTCAGCTCTACTGTTCTATGCATCTTCAATCTCTCCAATCGATCGACATTGGACATTTTGTACTGTCTGAAGATGGCCAACTAATAATGCGCCAGTGTTTCAACTTTAAGGAAATGTTTTGAAAAGTATCAGTGAAGAAGTAAATCAGGAAGCTGAAGTCCTTCAATAAAGACACTGTCATTTACTTTTATGGTCTATTGCTTCTATTTGGTCCATTTCTCTTCTACTGCATTTTTACCCTCACGTGTATAATACACACTATTGCTCCGTTTTTTTTATCCAAAGAGATATAACCATTTCAGATTTCACCAAATTTGTATTTATTTTATTTTTACCGCTCATTTGCATATTAGGCCAGAGTTCCTGAAACAGAACAAATGATCAAACGTTTTTTCCAGAACTTATGTTTTTCTTTTAAAAAAAATCAATATCTAAGCCTAACCTACACATTATGGAAAGGCAGGTTTAGGTAAACATTTGAGTTATGTAGAACCTATAGTTCCAACACCCACCCATCCGTGACCTATAACCCCTCTAGTCTAGACATACCCATGACACTACATTGCTTTTAGTTTAGTGATGTGTTTTGGTAGCAGTTTGAGATGCGTAGATATTCCTTTATGATGATCATCTAGATCAGGTGCCTCAATGCTATGTTCATGCTCCCATATGTATTGAAGGGTTGTGTGTGTGTGTGTGTGTGTGTGTGAATCTTTTAGTTCAGCATAGACGCTATCTTACACCAGATTTCAGAATTCTCTAGTCTCTGCGCCTGTCAGGCTTACAACACAGAACTGGTACAAACTGGTCTGAAGCCACAGCAGCAGATTGATTTGACAGGTCCTGCTCTACAGGTTTTACAACATCAAAGCCAATTTTAAAAAACACTTTACCACATTAAGCTGTGATTAGTTATTAAAAACCATAACCTTTTGATGTTTTGTCTTTGTAATGATTAATTCAGTAAAATGGTACTTAGCATTAATTGCTTTATAAATGAATTTGTAGGCTCGTTAAAGTAGTGCACAAATACGAGGCTGTACTTATAGCAGTCTGACTACCAGAAGTTGATCAACACAATACAATGGCCTTAGGCCCTATGCACATCCAAACACGACCAGGAACTGGATTGAGTGAACAGTTCAGAGCACTAAATGGATCCGTACACGGTTGGCTAATCCCGAAATGGAGTGTTATTAGTCATAACATGCCAGCCTGTAGCAGGGTCTTTATCAAGAGACCTTCAGTATTTATCCACACTACTAATGGAGTGTATCACAGACAAGGGGCATGAAATGGCTGCTGGACTAGTCCCATGTGTTAGACTCCCCCAGACGGTCACGTACCCCACCCCCCATGGCAGAATGTCAAGGTATGTCATCCTGAGGTGAATGGCAGGTAAGTGCAGTGGACTGTAAACATAAATGTTTAATTACTTTATAAAGATTGAATCTTCCCAGAATGTGTTATTACTCTAACTCAACACATTATTTGATATCTGCAATTAAATGACCACTATCAGTATGTAGGCCGTTTGTAGTCCATGGTGTAGGCCTACACATACCATTACAATACATTTTTATTTTACATAAAAGTTCAGATTAGTTGATGTTGCTTGACCTGTCTATAGAGTTGATAAACTACCACTATGCGATTCTCTGTGGAAGAAGATCCTAGACTACTGTAATACAAATATCACTATCACCCACATCTAACGTGGCTACTCTATTAAGGTTATGACTGAGTTAGTATGCTACATGTTGTAACAATATCACTATCACCCACGTCTAACATGGCTACTCTCTATGAACGTTATGAATGGTTTAGTGTGCTATCTGCTGATCTGATCCATCCTTTATACACTACAGTCGTGGTCAAAAGTTTTGAGAATGACACAAGTATTGGTCTTCACAAAGTTTGCTGCTTCAGTGTTTTTAGATATTTTTGTCAGATGTTACTATGGTATACTGAAGTATAATTACAAGCATTCCATAAGTGTCAAAGGCTTTTATTGACAATTACATTAAGTTTATGCAAAGAGTCAATATTTGCAGTGTTGACCTTTCTTTTTCAAGACCTCTGCAATCCGCCCTGGCATGCTGTCAATTAACTTCTGGGCCACATCCTAACTGATGGCAGCCCATTCTTGCATAATCAGTGCTTGGAGTTTGTCAGAATTTGTGGGGTTTTGTTTGTCCACCCGCCTCTTGAGGATTGACCACAAGTTCTCAATGGGATTAAGGTCTGGAGAGTTTCCTGGCCATGGACCCAAAATGTCGATGTTTTGTTCCCCGAGCCACTTAGTTATCACTTTTGCCTTATGGCAAGGTGCTCCATGATGCTGGAAAAGGCATTGTTCGTCACCAAACTGTTATTGGATGGTTGGGAGAAGTTGCTCTCGGAGGATGTGTTGGTACCATTCTTTATTCATGGCTGTGTTCTTAGGCAAAATTGTGAGTGAGCCCACTCCTTTGGCTGAGAAGCAACCCCACACATGAATGGTCTCCGGATGCTTTACTGTTGGCATGACACAGGACTGATGGTAGCGCTCACCTTGTCTTCTCCGGACAAGCTTTTTTCCGGATGCCCCAAACAATCGGAAAGGGGATTCATCAGAGAAAAAGACTTTACCCCAGTCCTCAGCAGTCCAATCCCTGTACCTTTTGCAGAATATCAGTCTGTCCCTGATGTTTTTCCTGGAGAGAAGTGGCTTCCTCGCTGCCCTTCTTGACACCAGGCCATCCTCCAAAAGTCTTCACCTCACTGTGCATGCAGATGCACTCACACCTGCCTGCTGCCATTCCTGAGCAAGCTCTGCACTGGTGGTGCCCCGATCCCGCAGCTGAATCAACTTTAGGAGACGGTCCTGGCGCTTGCTGGATTTTCTTGGGCGCCCTGACGCCTTCTTCACAACAATTGAACCTCTCTCCTTGAAGTTCTTGATGATCCGATAAATGGTTGATTTAATCTTACTAGCAGCAATATCCTTGCCTGTGAAGCCCTTTTTGTGCAAAGCAATGATGACGGCACGTGTTTCCTTGCAGGTAACCATGGTTAACAGAGGAAGAACAATGATTTTAAGCACCACCCTCCTTTTTAAAGCTTCCAGACTGTTATTCTAACTCAATCAGCATGACAGAGTGATCTCCAGCCTTGTCCTCGTCAACACTCTCACCTGTGTTAACGAGAGAATCACTGACATGATGTCAGTTGGTCCTTTTGTGGCAGGGCTGAAATGCAGTGGAAATGTTTTTTTGGGGATTAAGTTCATTTTCATGGCAAAGCGGGACTTTGCAATTAATTGCAATTCATCTGATCACTCTTCATAACATTCTGGAGTATATGCAAATTGGCATCATTAAAAACTGAGGCAGCAGACTGTGAAAATTAATATTTGTGTCATTCTCTCAACTTTTGACCACGACTGTAGTTTTGTGTTTGTGCAGTATACAGGCAGCCTTTTTGTCTTTCTTGCATGACTAACATGACTGTTGCTTCTCTTTCAGATGCTGTGTCTGACATCCTGTCTGCCTCCATGAAGCTCCCGGGCAGCTCTGAGATCGCTGCTGCCTCCATAGCTGAGAGGAGGCTCATGCCTGCCGTCCAACAACTAGAAGAGCGGACTGAAGAATCCTCGCTCGCCCCTGCCAAGGACGTTCTAGAACCCCTGGAGGTTCCGGAAACTAAGGTAGAGGAGGAAGTACTATCTGTGGAGGGGGAAGTGGCAGTAGAAGCAGCAGCTGAAGAAGGCGAAGCAGTTGTCGTGGAAACCGAAGAGCCCAAACCAGAAGAGGAGGCTGTTGTTGCTGCCCCTGATGTCGCAGAAGAGGAAGTGGTTGCCGAGGTGACCCCTGAGCCAGAGGAAGTAGTTCCGGTCACCGTAGAGGAGGCTCCAGCTGCTGTTTCAGAGGAGGAGGAGACAGCTGCACCTCCCCTAGAGGCCCCAGAGCTCCCTGCCGCTGTGGAAACACCTGAGGTGGAGGCTCCTGCAGAGGAGGAGGAGACCGCTGCACCTCTCCTAGAGGAGGCAGCAGAGCTCCCTGCCGCTGTGGAAGCACCTGAGGCGGAGGCTCCTGCTGAGGCACCAATAGAAGAAGCACCAGCAGTAGAGGAATTTGCCCCAGAAGAGGCTGCCACAGTGGAAGAGGCAGCGCCAGTTGAGCCAGAGGTACCTGCCGCCGAAGAGACCCCAGCAGTGGAAGAGGTTGCAGTAGTAGAAGAGACTGCACCAGTTGAAGAGACCCCAGCAGTGGAGGAGGTTGCAGTAGTAGAAGAGACTGCACCAGTTGAAGAGACCCCAGCAGTAGCCGGAGAGGTGCCAGTTGCAGATAAGGATACCCCAGTTGAGGAAGCAGCTGAGGTGGAGGAACCAGCAGCAGAGGAGGCTGTGGAGGCAGCCCAAGTGTCCGAGGATGAGGCACTCATCGTGGAGGCGATGATGCTGGCAGCAGCCTCAGCCCTGGATGTCGTCAAAGTAGAGGCAGAGGCAGCCCCGGCTGAGAAAGTCAAGGAGACCCTCTTCACTTCATGCCACGAATGTGAAGCCCCAGCTTCTGTGGCTGCCCCAGTTCAGGCTGCGGAGGCAGAAGTCACCCCCATGGAAGCAGAGGTTGTAGAGGCTGCAAGTGTGGAGGAAGTAGAGGCTCCCCTTGCTGGTGTGGAGGAGGCGGTCGTCGAGGGTGAGGCCGTCGGGTCGTCGAGGGTGAGGCGGTCGTCGAGGGTGAGGCGGTCGTCGAGGGTGAGGCGGTCGTCGAGGGTGAGGTGACAGCCAAGGAGAGTGCCACCGATTGGCCTGCTGAGGTGACCGCAGAGGCAGTGGAGGAAGCCAAGGTGGAAGGTAAGTCACAGAGATCTCTACGCTCTTTATTTCTTGTGTGTGATTTTTAGGAAAAGGCAGCCAATTTTGATAAATATATTACTTGTTTTCCCTCGAGTAAAGGGCCATTTGGTCACGAACAACAGAGGACATGTTTAATTTTTATAATATTATTTATTAGGATAAGAAACAAATGTAAGCCCCCAACCAATACCACATATAATACCTACTGTGGCCAACATATAGTAGATTCTCCCTAAACTCTGTCCCGTTTCTGTCAACCTTTACTATGCCAACAGGAGAGACTGCCAGGACAGTAAAAAGGTCCTGCTCAGTGATGTAATAGTACAGAAGGTAAATAGAATGAGACTACCATAGAATTAGAACTAGTATAACAGACATTCCCATTATAAGCATTCCATTGGAATGTTGGATCATGGCATTAGAATTCTGTGCCCCTTCAGAATTCCGTACATTCCGAATCTTTGACACAAGCAAATGACTTTGTTTTCAGAGCTGCTGTATGTCTGTTGGATTTATTCTAATTCTATGGACAGAACACATTGGCCCCAGCTAGCTAGTAGTTGCTAATGCTTGCATGTTGCATTACAGCATTACACATTGGATTAGTTGCTAGTAAGGATACATGGATTTTCACTAAATACTGTTATTCTTTTTCCTCCCCAGGTGCACAGAGTATGAGCCTGATGTTGGTGACAGCCAGGTCATGACCGGAGACCAGCGAGATGTGCCTTCTGGAACAGTCAACACCCACAGCTGTCAATCAAACAGGATGATCAACACAGAACACACAGAATTAGAACTGGTTTGAATTTGCTTCTATAATTCTATTCAGCTGTAATTATATTTAATTGTTGTCTAATGACAGCAGTTGTCAACCTGGTAACTACATTCCAGGTTCTCATTCAGTTTCTTGGTCTTCTCCTTGTACTATCCCTACCTATGGTGAGGTGACACTTCTATAAGGGTTTGAAGTCTGACTTTATCCCTAGGGAGAGACCCAAATGGTACCCTATCCCCTATATAGTGCACTACTTTTGACCAGGGCCATTTGGGACGCACATCAACTATTTTTTTAGTAACACTGTTCCCCAAGTGCCACTATTACAAAGCTGACCAAGACCACTTGATTGTATTTTAAGTTACTTGATAGATGATCGTATACTTGAAGGAATGACGATGGCTAGTAAATTCTGACTGGATTTTTTTTTTGGATTCAATGAAAGAATATCTGAATTGGTGTATAAACCAGTAGGCTATTAGACAACATCTAGATGATTGTGTTCTTGAAGGACAGATGGGTTAGTTCTGCATGGAGTTTTTTGATTCAATCAGGGAATATCTAGAGTAAGTCTAGTTCACAAGCCAGTAGACTGTTGGTAGACAGTATTGTACCCAAGTGATGTAAAATGAATAATATGTAAAAAAACAAAAATGTATTTTTCAGTTCCGATAAGAATGTATGTAATAGTTTTGCAGGTGGGGTTGGTTGTGTGTGACACACAGTATGGAAATAATAGTTGTCCAAACTATCCTGTGGTTATATACAGTGCTTTCGTAAAGTATTCAGACCCCTTGACTTTTTCCACATTTTGTTACGTTACAGCCTTAATCTAAAATGGATTTTTAAAAAATCCCTCAGCAATCTACACACACTACCCCAATAATGACAAAGCGAAAACGGGTTTTTAGATATTTTTGCTCATTTGTAAAAAAATAAAAATATATATATACCTTATTTACATAGTGGGGAAAAAAAGTATTTAGTCAGCCACCAATTGTGCAAGTTCTCCCACTTAAAAAGATGAGTGGCCTGTAATTTTCATCATAGGTACACATCAACTATGACAGACAAATTGAGAAAAAATAATCCAGAAAATCACATTGTAGGATTTTTTATGAATTTATTTGCAAATTATGGTGGAAAATAAGTATTTGGTCACCTACAAACAAGCAAGATTTCTGGCTCTCACAGACCTGTAACTTCTTCTTTAAGAGGCTTCTCTGTCCTCCACTCGTTACCTGTATTAATGGCACCTGTTTGAACTTGTTATCAGTATAAAAGACACCTGTCCACAACCTCAAACAGTCACACTCCAAACTCTACTATGGCCAAGACCAAAGAGCTGTCAAAGGACACCAGAAACAAAATTGTAGACCTGCACCAGGCTGGGAAGACTGAATCTGCAATAGGTAAGCAGCTTGGTTTGAAGAAATCAACTGTGGGAGCAATTATTAGGAAATGGAAGACATACAAGACCACTGATAATCTCCCTCGATCTGGGGCTCCACGCAAGATCTCACCCCGTGGGGTCAAAATGATCACAAGAACGGTGAGCAAAAATCCCAGAACCACACGGGGGGACCTAGTGAATGACCTGCAGAGAGCTGGGACCAAAGTAACAAAGCCTACCATCAGTAACACACTACGCCGCCAAGGACTCAAATCCTGCAGTGCAGACGTGTCTCCCTGCTTAAGCCAGTACATGTCCAGGCCCGTCTGAAGTTTGCTAGAGTGCATTTGGATGATCCAGAAGAGGATTGGGAGAATGTCATATGGTCAGATGAAACCAAAATATAACTTTTTGGTAAAAACTCAACTCGTCGTGTTTGGAGGACAAAGAATGCTGAGTTGCATCCAAAGAACACCATACCTACTGTGAAGCATGGGGGTGGAAACATCATGCTTTGGGGCTGTTTTTCTGCAAAGGGACCAGGACGACTGATCCGTGTAAAGGAAAGAATGAATGGGGCCATGTATCGTGAGATTTTGAGTGAAAACCTCCTTCCATCAGCAATGGCATTGAAGATGAAACGTGGCTGGGTCTTTCAGCATGACAATGATCCCAAACACACCGCTCGGGCAACGAAGGAGTGGCTTCGTAAGAAGCATTTCAAGGTCCTGGAGTGGCCTAGCCAGTCTCCAGATCTCAACCCCATAGAAAATCTTTGGAGGGAGTTGAAAGTCCGTGTTGCCCAGCGACAGCCCCAAAACATCACTGCTCTAGAGGAGATCTGCATGGAGGAATGGGCCAAAATACCATACAGCAACAGTGTGTGAAAACCTTGTGAAGACTTACAGAAAACGTTTGACCTGTGTCATTGCCAACAAAGGGTATATAACAAAGTATTGAGAAACTTTTGTTATTGACCAAATACTTATTTTCCACCATAATATGCAAATAAATTCATTAAAAATCCTACAATGTGATTTTCTGGATTTTTTTTCTCATTTTGTCTGTCATAGTTGACGTGTACCTATGATGAAAATTACAGGCCTCTCTCATCTTTTTAAGTGGGAGAACTTGCACAATTGGTGGCTGACTAAATACTTTTTTTCTCCACTAAGTATTCAGACCCTTTTACTATGAGACTCAAAATTGAGCTCAGGTGCATCCTGTTTCCACTGATCATCATTGAGATGTTTCTACAACTTGATTGGAGTCCACCTGTGGTAGATTTTATTGATTGGACATGTTTTGGAAAGGCACACACTTGTCTATATAAGGTCCCACAGTTGACAGTGCATGTCAGAGCAAAAACCAAGCCATGAGGTTGAAGTAATTGTCCGGTGGAGCTCCAAGACAGGATTGTGTCGAGGCACAGATCTGGGGAAGGGTACTAAAACATTTCTGCAGCATTGAAGGTCCCCAAGAACACAGTGGCCTCCATCATTCTTAAATGGAAGAAGTTTGGAACCACCAAGACTCTTCCTAGAGTTGGCCGCCCGGCCAAACTGAGCAATCGGGGGAGAAGGGCCTTGGTCAGGGAGGTGACCAAGAACCTGATGGTCACTCTGACAGAGCTCTAGAGTTCCTCTGTGGAGATGGGAGAACCTACCAGATGGACAACCATCTCTGCAGCACTCCACCAATCAGGCCTTTATGGTAGAGTGGCCAGACGGAAGCCACTCCTCAGTAAAAGGCACATGACAGCCCCCTTGGAGTTTGCCAAAAGGCACCTAAAGACTCTCAGACCATGAGAAACAAGATTCTCTGGTCTGATGAAACCAAGATTGAACTCTTTGGCCTGAATGCCAAGCGTCACGTCTGGAGGAAACCTGGCACCATCCCTATGGTGAAGCATGGTGGTGGACTGGGAGACTAGTCAGGATCGAGGCAAAGATGAATGGAGCAAAGTACAGAGAGATCCTTGATGAAAACCTACTCCAGAGTGCTCAGGACCTCGGACTGGGGCGAAGATTCACCCTCCAACAGGACAACGACCCTAAGCACACAGCCAAGACAACGCAGGAGTGGCTTCGGGACAAGTCTCTGAATGTTCTTGAGTGGCCCAGCCAGAGCCCGGACTTGAACCCGATCGAACATCTCTTGAGAGACATGAAAATAGCTGTGCAGCGACGCTCCCCATCAAACCTGACAGAGCTTGAGAGGATCTGCAGAGAAGAATGGGAGAAACTCCCCAAATAGAGGTGTGCCATGCTTGTAGTGTCATACCCAAGAAGATTAAAGGCTGTAATTGCTGCCAAAGCTTTTTCAACAAAGTACTGAGTAAAGGGTCTGAATACTTATGTAAATGTAATATTTCTGTTTTGTTTTTTAAATAAATTAGCAACCACTTCTAGAAACCTATTTTTGCTTTGTCATTATGGGGTATTGTGTAGATTATTGAGGGGGGAAAAAACAACTATTTAATCATTTTTAGAATAAGGCTGTAACCTAACAAAATGTGGAAAAAGTAAAGGGGTCTGAATGCTTTCCGAAGGCACCGTATTCATGTTGCTTGTGTATATTTTGTATGGAAAGACTAGTTTGAAGATCCAACTAACTCTATCCTGTCACTATATAGTTATGTTTATATTTTGCATGGAAAAACTAGTTTGAAGATCCAAACTAACACTATCCTGTCACTATATAGTCGTGTATATTTTGTAAGTAAAGACTAGTTTGAAGATCCAAACGAACACTAACCTGTCACTATTTAAGTCATTATATAAGTATGTCATTATGTAATTGCTAAAAAAGTACTATGACGTCATACTCAGAAACGTGTCATATGTTCTATTTCTCAATTAAATGGAGCTGTACATTTATTCAGAATTGACAAGTGGACTGTACACTTTTGACTTTGAACTTCATTGGCATGATCCCCTATCCAATTATGAGAAATTACATTTGGATAGCCCATCATTTTGATGGATGAAATTATGAATTCAATAATATCAATGATTTTAAATATGTATAGTATCTGTTGTTGTATAGACTATAATTATTGTAAATAAATAAACGTGATTTAAACTGTTATTTGGTTGTCAATGTTTTGTGTTGTGCCGTTTTTGTATGTAGGCCTACAGGATAAAACGACACATTTTGGCCAGTAGATGGAGCTCAATACTTCCATTCAATCTCCTTCAATCTGTTTGAATGGGTAACAGTCCCATGCAGCCAGTGTTTATTGAATTGCGTTCATCAGAGACTGGAAGGCTACATGTGGTGCTCCATGCATGCATGATATAATGACTAGTAGTAGTGCAAATTATAGGAAACGAAACACACAGAGAACGGGCATATCCCTTCAGAAAATAATTTGACACAACCGAGAAATAACAAAGTAATTATATTTCAATGCGCTGAAACATAACATCAGTAGTATAACAATTTTGGAGAATGTCGCAAAAGAAAATGTATACTGTTTATGGGGAAGGGTCGGGAGGCGGTCAGTTGCTGTTCTGCGTGACGTCACGGCCTGTGTGTCATTCGCTGGCAGGCTGTGTCGTTTTTTGACCCGAATCTCTCCTCCCAGCAAAAAAAACGAGTCGAGCCCCTTTGGAAAAAACACAGCTTTTTTTATTGTTCAGAATGACATAGAAACGTGCTTTCACAACCAAATCCTTATTTTGTAGAGAGCTTTACATTATGTGGCATATTAACAACGGTTAGCTAGCTTTGACGTTAGCAACGCCGCTAGCTGGGTCTGTTCGGGAGAGGTTACGGACTGTCACTGGCAGCAGCTAACGTTACCATTGTGTGAGTGTCTGTTGTTGACTCGGCCTTGCATCAGCAACCCCCTTTGGACTGGGCAGAAGAGGCATTTCAAGGTAAAGAGATTCTCGTAGCTTTCCATATGCTAATTCAGCAAAACATAACTTGGCTAGCTAACAAGCTGTTCATCGTGAATACCAGAACATAAATATGCATGTTAGCTAACTAACTATAGAGAGGAGGGGGCATCACAATTTAGCCAGTCAATAATCGTAACTAGTTAGGTAGTTGCTGTGGTTTGTAAATAAATAAACTCTTTAATCAATGTTCATGTTTGAGGGCGAGAGAGGGCTCCAGAAAGTTACAGTATAAGGGCTAACGTTAGCTAGTTAACGTTCACTTACTAGCTAACTTACTTGCCCAGGGCTGTAATGCTGGCCCTCAGTTTTGTTTAATACCCATGCATTTACACTGGCAATTTCTCTGGTATTGGCAATTTAACCCAATAGGACCCTATACTATTGCCCAAGAGTTAGATTACAGACAATAGTAGTGTCGGCAGTAGCTGCAAAGGCGTCAGTGGGTTTTGTGAAGCGCTCATAGCTAGTTAGCAAACGTTACTCTGCTACATTTTACATTTGAGTAATTTAGCCGACGCTCTTATACAGAGCGACTTACAGTAGTGAGTGCATACGTTTTCATATTTCATTTACGTACATTATTAATACGTTTTTCGGACTAGCTAAAACAGACATTGATCTGACTGCAATGTTATCTAGCCCTAGATAAGACTATGGCTGCACTTGACATTTGGCCTGCAATAACTGCTTCCCTCACAATTTGTGACTAGCTGCTAATGCAAACAAACTGATAGCTAACTAAATGAGAGTAGCACTGGCTTAGAGTAACCTTTGAACCAGCGAGCTAGGCCCTGAAGGATAGTTATCTCACAAGTGAACGACGGTTAGATCTTGGCACCAATGTCCTTTAGGCTGCTAGTAACTGGTGTCCAACTGACACTTTTTACACAGTGAAACTTGCAGTCTGTGTACCGACTGACGATGCTGAGCAAAAGCCTACGATTACTTGAATATTACATATTGGGTGAATGTTCGGTTGGTTCCCAAGAGAGTGGGAAGCCAATGTCTGGTGGTGGGATGGACGACAGGGTTACCATAGTGATATGATATGAATAAATGCTCACAGTGAGTGTTGGGTTCACTGGTCAAACACTGGCACTGATATGAGAGTGTGTCATTGTAGAGTAGATACACACACTGCAGTGCTACACCTGATAGGCTACTTGATCATGTCCTGCACACAGTCTAGTCTACATCCATTATCTCTCAGCCACTGACTGGGTACAAATAATACGACATCTCTCAGCCACTGACTGGGTATAAATAATATGACATCTCTCAGCCACTGACTGGGTATAAATAACTGATGACATCACTCTCAGCCACTGACTGGGTACAAATAATAAATAATATGACATCTCTCAGCCACTGACTGGGTACAAATAATATGACTGATCTGTCAGCCACTGACTGGGTACAAATAATACTGCATCTCTCAGCCACTGACTGGGTACAAATAATATGACATCTCTCAGCCACTGACTGGGTATAAATAATATGACATCTCTCAGCCACTGACTGGGTACAAATAATATGACATCTCTCAGCCACTGACTGGGTACAAATAATATGACATCTCTCAGCCACTGACTGGGTACAAATAATATGACATCTCTCAGCCACTGACTGGGTACAAATAATATGACATCTCTCAGCCACTGACTGGGTACAAATAATATGACATCTCTCAGCCACTGACTGGGTACAAATAATATGACATCTCTCAGCCACTGACTGGGTACAAATAATACTGACATCTCTCAGCCACTGACTGGGTACAAATAATATGACATCTCTCAGCCACTACTGGGTACAAATAATATGACATCTCTCAGCCACTGACTGGGTACAAATAATACGACATCTCTCAGCCACTGACTGGGTATAAATAATATGACATCTCTCAGCCACTGACTGGGTACAAATAATACGACATCTCTCAGCCACTGACTGGGTATAAATAATATGACATCTCTCAGCCACTGACTGGGTATAAATAATATGACATCTCTCAGCCACTGACTGGGTATAAATAATACGACATCTCTCAGCCACTGACTGGGTACAAATAATACCACATCTATTGTAGACAGGGGTCACATTAGCTTTCAAAGACCTGCGTTTTAAACCATTTCACCTGTGTTTTATATTGAAAGTTAACTTTTATTTGGTTGCTTCAATAGAGTGATAAGGGGAGTGCAACTATAGACATTTCTTCACACAAAATACATTAGTGCAGCACATTCTGCGGAAAATCGTTTTCATTAGATGACAACAGAAGGGCAATGCTATTTGGCTAGCAGCCACACAAGTAAATTAGCTTACAATGAAAAAGCAAGGTGGTTTTTGCAAAAACGATGCATACTTATCAAAGAAAGAATCTAGCCAGGTACATTTCCTAATGTTTTCTTGAAGTTAATCTTGCATTTTAACTTGCTAATGGAGGAAAACTACACCTACAAGTAGCGTACACATCAGTCAAAGCGCTGTCTAGTGATCCAATGACGAGTGCAAAGATATTTCATCCTAGTGGAGAAGTGCAACTGAAGCACGGAATTAGTCCTTTTACATTCAGGATTTGGTGCGAACCCTGACTGAAGCCGAGCAGAATTTACATTAAGAATCATTTTGGATCTGCTTTTTATCTAAAGTTTTAGTTTTTATCTTTCCTTTACTACGTGAAAAACGCAAAATCCTGTGTTAACGCAACCCCTGGTTAAAAGAATACCCACACATTGAAACGTACACAACTGAAACTTTGTTAAAAAGGTTAACTTTTGGGAAGTATATGTGTGGGTGTCGTAGTGTGGATCCCAGGGTTCTCCCCAAATAATGTTAGAGGGGTGCTGCGCCACTTTGTGGACTGGCTGCGAGACCATTTTATATTTTTACCTTATTTTGTTATCATTTATGGCTAGATTGCAGGAAATGGCAGTTACAGGTGTTCAAAAATACACACTGTTGCTGTGGGAGATGTTACAGTTGATGGTGAATAACTGCTAGTGTCTAATTGTAACTGTTGCTGTGGGAGATGTTACAGTTGATGGTGAATAACTGCTAGTGTCTAACTGTAACTGTGCTGTGGGAGATGTGTGAGGTGAGATGTTACTGTTGTGGGAGATGGTGAATAACTGCTAGTGTCTAACTGTAACTGTGTGTGACACACGAGTGGGTCTAGGGCACAAGGCAGGGGAGATGTTACAGTTGATGGTGAATAACTGCTAGTGTCTAACTGTAACTGTTGTGTGTGGAGATGTTACAGTTGATGGTGAATAACTGCTAGTGTCTAACTGTAACTGTTGCTGTGGGAGATGTTACAGTTGATGGTGAATAACTGCTAGTGTCTAACTGTAACTGTTGCTGTGGGAGATGTTACAGTTGATGGTGAATAACTGCTAGTGTCTAACTGTAACTGTTGCTGTGGGAGATGTTACAGTTGATGGTGAATAACTGCTAGTGTCTAACTGTAACTGTTGCTGTGGGAGATGTTACAGTTGATGGTGAATAACTGCTAGTGTCTAACTGTAACTGTTGCTGTGGGAGATGTTACAGTTGATGGTGAATAACTGCTAGTGTCTAACTGTAACTGTTGCTGTGGGAGATGTTACAGTTGATGGTGAATAACTGCTAGTGTCTAATTGTAACTGTTGCTGTGGGAGATGTTACAGTTGATGGTGAATAACTGCTAGTGTCTAACTGTAACTGTTGCTGTGGGAGATGTTACAGTTGATGGTGAATAACTGCTAGTGTCTGTCTGTAACTGTTGCTGTGGGAGATGTTACAGTTGATGGTGAATAACTGCTAGTGTCTAACTGTAACTGTTGTGTTGGGAGATGTTACAGTTGATGGTGAATAACTGCTAGTGTCTGTCTGTGGGTGTGTGAGGTCATCTGGTGTTGGCTTGTGTGTGTGCATCTTTGGTCATCTAGGCCTAAAGTGTGTGTGAGTGTGTGTGTGTGTGTGTGTGTGACACACGAGACAGGGCAGGGCACAAGGCAGGGCGTTGTATCTTTAGCAACTACCCTCAGTCTGAACAAAAGCTCTGTTGTTGCAGGATCAT